>SJYO01037955.1:36813213-37081017 GCA_006410555.1 Capra ibex
ACCTCGATAAAGTTTAGGACTTTCTACTACGTCACTTTCACGACGTGAGTTTTACGGTCGTTTAAACCTTTTGAGTCGTCACCGGAGTCCTGATCTTTTCCAGTCAAAAGTAAGGTTAGGGTTTCTTTCTGTTACGGTTTCTTATGAGTTTGATGACTCGTTAACGTGAGTAGAGGGTACGATCATTTCATTACGAGTTTTAAGGGGTTCGGTACGAAGTCGTTATGCACTTGGTACTTGAAGGACTACAAGTTCGGTCAAAATCTTTTCCGTCTCCTTGGTTTCTAGTTTAACTGTTGTAGACGACCTAATACCTTTTTCGTTCTCTCAAGGTCTTTTTGTAGATAAAGACGAAATAACTGATACGGTTTCGGAAACTGACACACCTAGTGTTATCTCACACCTTTAAAGGAGTTCTCTAACCTTATGGTCTGGTGGACTGGACGGAGAACTCTTTGGATATACGTCCAGTCCTTCGTTGTCAATCTTGACCTGTACCTTGTTGTCTGACCAAGGTTTATACTTTTCCTCATGCAGTTCCGACATATAACAGTAGGACGAATAAATTGAATATACGTCTCATATAGTACTCTTTACGACTCGACCTTCTTCGTGTTCGACCTTAGTTCTAACGACCTCTTTATAGTTATTTGAGTCTATCCGTCTACTGTGGTGGGAACCACTTTCACCACCGTCTTTCACTTCTCCTTGAGTTTTCGGAGAACTACTTTCACTTTCTCTTCTCACTTTTTCAACCGAATTTCGAATTGTAAGTCTTTTGCTTCTTGTACCGTAGACCAGGGTAGTGAGTACCGTTTATCTACCCCTTTGTCACCTTCGTCACAGTCTGAATAAAAAACCCCCGAGGTTTTAGTGACGTCTAGCACTGACGTCGGTACTTTAATTTTCTGCGAATGGGGAACCTTTTTTTCAATACTGGTTGGATCTATCGTATAACTTTTCGTCTCTGTAATGAAACGGTTGTTTGCAGGCAGATCAGTTCCGATACCAAAAAGGTCATCAGTACATACCTACACTCTCAACCTGACACTTCTTTCGACTCACGGTTTCTTAACTACGAAAACTTGACACCACAACCTCTTCTGAGAACTCTCAGGGAACCTGACGTTCCTCTAGGTTGGTCAGGTAAGACTTCCTCTAGTGGGGACCCTAAAGAAACCTCCCTTACTACGACTTCGACTTTGAGGTCATGAAACCAGTGGAGTACACTTCTCAACTGAGTAACCTTTTCTGAGACTACGACCATCCATAACCGCAGTCCTCCTTTTCCCCAGTTGTCTCCTACTCTACCGACCTACCGTAGTGCCTGAACTACCTGCACTCAGACACATTTGAGGTCCTCAACCACTACCTTTCCCTCCGGACCGTACGTCACTAAGTACACCAGTGTTTCTCAACCTGTGTTGACTCTCTGACTTGACTTGATTTGACTTGACTGAGAACTCAAAATTGAGAAGAACATAATTATATAACATCTAAGGGCACTAAATAGTCAATACACATAACGTTTATAATAGAAGGAAAGGTATCATAAAAAATTTCTAAGAGATTGACTTATTACGAAATTTTAAAAGTATTTAGTGGGTGAGTACTAAAGTATATTAGGGTATTTGGAAAAAGGGGGATATGGATATATTGTGGACGAAGAAAGGAGGAGGGGTTTCTATTGGTCATCAAACAAGACATCTAGAGACTTTGAACAACGAACAAAAAAAAGTAATAGATTGTCACAGAAAGTGTTTCTTTTTCCAACAAAAAATTACATTAGTTGACGTTCAATAGAAAAGAAAAAGAAAGTACCTAACATCAAAACCCCAATATAGGTTTTTTCAGTAACGGTTTGGTTAACGATTCTAAAATCCAGAGTAAAGAATATAAAATATCCGAACGTGAAATGTAAATTAATAAATTACCGAAATACCAGGTAAAACTAAATTAAAACACTTTCTATATTCTAGTCATTGATCTAAGTACCAAAACGGACACCTACAGGTCGACAAGGGCGTAGTTAATGATGGTCCTTTTTTTAGGCAAAAATAACTTGACTGAAAAGGGACAGAAAGTTTTAGTCGACTAATTTAAACAAACCTAGATAAAGACAATAAAGATAAGACGAAGTAATGAATAGACGGATAGAAACCGGTTATGATGGTGTAGAACTAATGACATATACATATCGTTAAGAACACTCGAAGAATCCACCGAGTCTCCATTTTTTTTAGACGGACGGTTGCCTCAGTATCCTTTAAACCTAAACTAGTGACCCAACTCTTTATAAAGTTTAAAACTCAC
Source organism: Capra ibex (assembly GCA_006410555.1). Taxonomy (NCBI): domain Eukaryota; kingdom Metazoa; phylum Chordata; class Mammalia; order Artiodactyla; family Bovidae; genus Capra; species Capra ibex. Next base: position 36,815,527 of record SJYO01037955.1, read on the forward strand.
AATTATATTTACCATGACAAAATAATTAAGGTATAAGACTAACCAATAACAACCAGAACTTAAACTTAACTTACAGTAATTATTTTAGAACACTATTTATGAAAAATAAAAGTCCTCAAAAACCAACAACAAAAACAACTAAGAATTCCTAAAGGATATATTTGTTAATACAGTAGAAATTTGTTTCTATCGAATAAAGAAGAAACGGTCAAAAGTGTGTAAAAGGACGACACAAGATTGACGTAATTGACTCTGAAGGTCATATTTCGACTTATCGTCATTACTCACCTATAGGAACACAACAAGACCTAGAATTATCCTTTCGTGACTCAAAGAGTGGTACTTCATACTACAGTCCATATCCCAAAACCGATCTATAAGAAGTAGTTCATCTCCTTCAAGAAATAAGAATCGAAGGACTCTGAAAAATACTATTTACCAGAAACTTATAACAACCTACTAAAGGGATATAGATAACTGTACCAGTATACTAAAAAGAATGAATCGGATACACTGTAAAAAAATTACAATTTGATAGGAACGTACGGACACTATCTAGAATAAAACAATATTATGTCCTAACGAAATTTTTTATAACCTAAAATATACGATTATAGAACAACTCTAAAAAAAAAAAGGTGTGTATATCATACAACGTCCTCTTCCGTTACCGTGGGGTGAGGTCATGAGAACGGACCTTTTAGGGTACCTGCCTCCTCGGACCATCTGACGTCAGGTACCCCAGCGGTTCTTAGCCTGTACTGGCTCGTTGAAGTGAAAGTGAAAAGTGAAAGTATGCAACCTCTTCCTTTACCGTCGGGCGAGGTCACAAGAACGAACCTCTTAGGGTCCCTGCCCCCTCGGACCACCCGACGGCAGATACCCCACCGTGTCTCAACCTGTACTGACTTCACTGAATCGTTATCGTAGACATACAACCTCAACGTACAAAAAGACGATAAGTCAATACCCCCTCTTTTTAAAATATAAATCTAAAATTTTTCAACCTCCTTGAAGCATCGTAAAATCACAAGAAATTAACATACGAGTTCGTTTTCACAAACTTCTAGGATGTAGATACAGAGTAACATTGATTAAACTACGGATTTTTGGGAAATACACATCTTAATACCTGTAAACGAAGACTCGTTCCTACTGGATCAAGACTTACAGGGTTATTAAAGATTTACCAACGTACAACAGATGCCCTCGGGGGTTTTTAGTCGACTAGAAAACAGACTTATTTCTCACCTCTTCCAATTTGAAGTCTGATCCTATTTTATCCTCTCGAAAATTTGTCATTGTCTAATATACTTCACTTCTTTGTACATATTCTTGTCACTATTACATACGGGTAGAAAAGAGATGAAAAGTACTTCAAGAAAAAAGAGTTATTTCTGATTTTCATATTAAAGAACAAGGTACGTATAAACTGTAACAGTACACCTCTATTAGAACGGCTCTGTTAATATGAGATGTTCGAAAAGAACCTGGGTTTTCTTTCTTTGTAAAGGTGAGTAAACATAAAAAAGTTTATCTGAGAACCGTTAGGGTCAATACTTGATGTTAGTAAGAAGATATCGACCTGACAAACCGTCACTAAAATTTACTTTGTGACATGTCTAAAATTCAAACAATGGAATTTTTTACTCTATATTAACTATATATTATCAGAGTCCACACGTTGTGATAATAAGGTATAAACATACACAACCCTTTATCAATGGTGTTATTTAGATCAAAAGTAGGTAGTGGTGTGCATCAATGTGTACGACAAGAAGAACACTATTCTTGAAAATTGTAAATGTGTGACGATATAGATTTTATCTATTGGTTGTTCTTGAATGATATATCGTGTCTCTTGCGACGAGTTATAAGATATTATTGGATTTACCTTTTCTTTAACTTTTTATTATCTACGTATATATATATATTGACTTAGTTAAATGACATGTGGATTTTATTTGTGTTGTAACAGTTAGTTGATACGAAGTAAATTTTACTTTTAATTTTCTAAATAAGGAATTTTAAAACTTTATAAATTATGTCATAATGAGAGACACAACATGTAATGTAGGGTCCTAAATAAATAAAACATTGATCTTCGAACATGGAAAAATAGTGGAAGTAGGTAAAGTGAATAGAAGATAGAGGATGGGGACCGTTAATGGTTAGAATATAAACATAAATACTCAATCAAAAAACAAAGACTTAGTGTGTCGTCAATAGAAAGTGACAGACAGAGTAAAGTGTATCGTATTACAGGAATTCCAGGTAAGTACAACAGTGTTTACTGTTCTAAAGGTATAAAAATACCGACTTATTGTAAGATAACATATTATATATGTGACGTAAAAGAAGTAAGTAAGTAGACACCTCTCCTAAAAATGTAGATATAAATACTCTCTATAAACAGACGACAAGTGGAAAAAACATTACAGGTACAGACGAAAACTATAGTTCTATTACGACCGAAGTATCTCATTCAATGTCGTCTACGTATTTAAAAACTTCCTTTTTACTATCAAAATAAAACTTTGAAAAGTAATAATAAGATTCTTTTCATAAGAGTATTAAATTTTATATTGGTATGGGAACCGGAATCTTTTGTTTAGAAAGAATTTACATGAATTAATAAATGATACTTTCACTTCAGTGAGTCATCACAGACTGAGATACGCTGGGGTACCTCGGACGGTCCGAGGAGGTAAGTACCCTAGTCTGTTCTTATGACTTTACCCAATGGTAAAGGAAGAGGTCCCCTAGAAGGACTGGGTCCCAAACTTGGACCCAGAGGACGTAAAGTTTGTCTGAGAAATGGTAAACTCGATGGTCGATTACGGTTAATAAATAATATTTACTGAATATTTTATTAAAGAAGAGAAAACAAAAAATCTCGTATATGACTTAATTTTAATATAAGGACGTATTCTTTAAAGTTCGTTTATAATACCACAAGTTGATAACAATTAAAGAATTCCGTACTTAGTTGTATAATTAAGTAAAGAATAATATTTTAATAGAAATTATTAGATTAAGGGTCAATCTTAATACTCTAAATAATGAAGTATCCCTAATTATTAAAAGTCAATAATATTTAAATTGATTTAAGAAAACTACGTAAAGGATAAAATGAAAAGAATTCACACAAAATTCGGTGATTTAAAACCTTGATAAACAATGTACTCACTGATAATCAATGAGTCAACACAGTCTGAGAAACGTTGGGTTACCTGAGAACCGTTGGGTTACCATCGGGTGGTTCCAGGAGACAGGGACCTTAAGAGGTCCGTTCTTATGACCTCACATAACGGTAAGGAAAGAGGTCCTCTAGAAAGGGACTGGGTCCCTAGTTTGGACCCAGAGGAAGTAACGTCCGTCTAAGAAATGGTAGACTCGGTAGTCTTTTCGAACTTCAAAAGAGAACCAAAACCAATAAAAATTAAATTTTATTTAAAAATACCACCAATTTTATATCAAAAATTTATATACTTAAGGAGGTAATTAAACTCCGAATCCTTCAAAAAGAATTTGGGTTCCAATTCCTTTATCACAAAATATACGTAAAAACGAAAAAAATTTATATTTAAATAAATAAAATTAACCTCCAATTAATGAAATGTTATAACATAACCAAAACGGTATGTAGTTGTACTTAGGCGGTGTCCATATATACACAAGGGGTAGGACTTGGGGGGAGGGAGGAGGGATATCACTATAGTAAAAGGGACATTATCCGGGTCATATATTAAAGGTATTAACGTTCAGTATAAGTAAGGGTCTCTAGTGTGGTTTATGTGGTCTTATTACGAAAAAAGATATTTTTAGTCTCTTCAAATCCCTCCTTCTTAATTCTTAACGATTCATCGAACTGTAGTCTAAAACCACAAACCTGATTTAAGGTTTACTGTTGATTGGTATCATTGTCTACTGTACTCTAATGTACAGAGATTCCGAAACACCCACCAATATTAATAACATATCTTTACCCATATTACGTTAAGGTATATACTAGATGAAACGGTCCGCAAAACCCCAAGTTTCTCGTCTATTATAGTTATATCAGTGTACATTAAACGTTTTATTTATACAATTGATTTATAATTAAAAAAGAATTTTTATTATTAAATATCGAGAATTGTGGGGTTTTATGAAAATATTCTAGATTAAGGTGAATTCCGGATAAGTCTCAAGTGACGGTAAAGAACCCTAAAGACATGTAATTATAAACCCGGGTCCTGACACCACGAAATATTACTTCTTTTTCATTTTGTAAGTTTCTGATCACACTGTCCTTCTTAAGATTTCGATATAGGAATTCCATATCAGGAAAGTAATAAGACAAAGTGTGATTAGATATTTTTTGGCATTTTCTTAAACGTTCAAATTCATTCCGATGATTATGTGACTAGAATTTTAACTCTAGTAAGATCTAAAACGTCTACCCGGAGCACATTAGTGTACTCAGATTTATCTTCTCTTTTATCTTCTCAGAAAGTTCATACGTATCATCTTCTATAGTCTTTGTAAGATTCCCACTCTTTCCAAGGTATATGAGAGGGACCGAGACACGACACACTAGGATATACGTTCTCGGACTCTTTCTTCGGAGATTTCGGTGGGCGACTGGTGGTCGTTTCTCTCCGTGTACAGTCGAGATCAAGGTTTTGGTTGACGTAAAACGACTGTTAGACTCACTTAAACCCTGACTTAAGAAAAGTCTTTATTGATTATTATGGAGTCGATGGACTGTGGAACCAAAACCGTAACACCTTGCATTTCTAATTATTGGTCGACTTCAGTTGGATCTGAAAACTTGATGTCTAAACACTCTTATATAAACACAACAAGTTTATTTATACACCATTAAGAAATACTGATGTTACCTTATAATTATTATGTAGACCACGAATCTACCAGTCCTTCGTATACTTAGATACTTGGGTCTAAGGTTAATAAACTAAGTCAAAATAACAAGGACGGTTTGACTGATACAATGAGTTTTAGTAGAGATGAATATTTTAGAATGAGAAAATTAAACACGTCCCCTATTTTGTGTGTTAGATCGTCATAGTTACTCTCTTCTCACTACACTATCTGATACCTAGAAGTATTTCGTTTCTTGAGACTCCTTTCGATATACACTAAACCATAGTCTTCGTCCAGTACCTCCAACCCGTATGTTAATATATTCTTTTATATTATAAACTCTTTCCTTATGGAAGAAGGAAAAATTAACACAACTTTGTGATGCGGGATTTTCGAATCCCTTGTCAGACAACATGTCTCTTTGTTCCTTAAGAGACTGTCGTAACTGTCCTGTGGATACAAAAGGACGTGTAACTCTTGTGATCTCAAGACTTACAGACATATCGACACAACATACGTAACCTCGGTCGGAAGGGTTGTCGACATTGATTTTCCCTTTTAAACTTTGTTTGAAGTCCCCCAATCGACGGTTCGACGACGGTTCAGCGACGTCAACACAGGCTGAGACACGTTGAGGTATCTGCTGTCGGGTGGTCCGAGGGGACAGGGACCCTAAAAGGTCCATTCTTGTGACCTCACACAACGGGAAAGGAAGAGGTTAAGTACTTTCCTTTTCACTTTCCCTTCAACAAGTCAGTACAGACTGAGTCACTGGAGTACCTGACGTCGGATGGTCTGAGGAGGCAGGTATCCTAAAAGCTCCGTTTGACCTCACCCAACGGTAACGGAAGAGGAGTCCACCAATTTCCGTTACGATTAAGTGTCATTTAAAGGTTTGAAATCATAGTAAGGTTCCTTTTAAATTTTAAAAGTAAAGTTAAATTTTAAAATTCACCTTATCTTTATGTAAAAGTCTTCATCGACTCAAATTTCAATTCTATGTCGTTTATAATCTTCATGGATCCTAAATTTAAAAGGAGTTCCCTGTTAGATTACTTACGTATTCCGTTCAAGAGTAGTAAGGAAAAGAATTAAACTTCTTGTATAGTTGTCTCAAATATCGTTGAATGACTTTCGTTGTCAAGTGTCTTGTGTATAAAATCACGTGTACTACATATTGTTTATGGAAACTTTCGAAAACTATGAGTATATAATCGACAAGGAATATAGACACACATACGATTCAACGACTCAACACAGACTAAAAAACACTGGGGCAACTGTTATCGGACTGTGCGAAAAGACAGGTACCTTAAAGGTCCCTCCTTATAACTTTACCCAACAGTAAAGGAGGAGGTCCCCTAGAAAGGTTGGGTCCCTTAGAGGTAAGGACTATATAGTCTAAGTTTTACATAATCGAAGTTAAAAAAACTTAAAAAATTACTTCGGATTGAAAGTTTATTGAATCTCTTTTACTGTGTCTTACGTTATTATGTGTATGTGTCTACGAACATAAATGGGTAAACATTTATAATCAAAATATTTTTGATCGTTATATATGAAGTATTTTGTCTTATAGTAATGTAATCTTTTTATGTAGATATTAAATCTTTTGTTTTGTTTTTGAAAGATCGTAAACGTAACCAAGAAAAGTACACCAACCAACTACTGACCAAATCAATACATTCTTTATTTTTAGAACCTCTTTGTAACTAATAAGTTTAAAAATTTCTTTTCTTCTTTTGGAGGTGATATTAAAATTCATTCACAGTGTTATAACGATTTTTCGGAGTTAGTATTCGTTCTAATTTGTATGGTCGTAGTCCTTTTCTTCGAAACATCGTGTAAGTTAGGACTCCTAGGTTCACTGTTCAACAAGAAGTCCAATAACACTCTTTGGATATACGAGATATCAAAGATTTCCATCGTGTGTTTGTTCTAAACGTTTAAAATTAAGTTAAAAGTTACACAGAGATAATTTTATAGAGGTAATTTTTAAAAATTACACACAAATTTACAATTATAAATATTTAACATAAAGTATACAATATATGTTTTTAGAATAACGGTGTCTTTAAGTAAGTCATTGGACTTCCTCTAGTTGGGACTTATGAGGAACTTTCCCGACTATGACTTCGACTTCGAGGTTGTGAATCCGGTGGACTACGTTTCCTCGACTGAGTAAGTTCTGCTGGGACTACGACCTTTTCTAACTACCGTTCTCTTGTCCCCGCTGTCTCTTACTCTACCAACCTACCGTAGTGGATAAGTTATATGTACTCAAACTCGTTCGAAACCCTAGATCACTTCCTGTCCCTTTGGACCGTACGACGTAAAGTACCCCAACGTCTCAGTCTGTACTGAATCGTTGACTTGTTTTGGTTGGAATTCCTCTATGTTACCTCTGAATCTAAAAAAAAAAATTTCAAGTTTTAAATTAAAATCGACACATGATGAATTGTTTTTAGTTTATAACCTAATTCACTATAAAAAGTTTACGGTACATGGTGTGATCACACTTTTACTTGTTTTTCTTGGTGATAGAGTATCCTTCACTATTTTATCATAACAACCTATATAAACTATTATAAGTCAAGTCAAGTCAACGAGTCAACATAGACTGAAAAACACTGGGGCACGTGACGTCGTGTGGTCCGAAAGGATAGGTAGTGGTTGTGGACCTCAAATGAGTTTGAGTACAGGTAACTCAACCACTACGGTAAGTTGGTAGAGTAGGAGACAGCGGGGGAAGAGGAGGACGAAATTTATAAAAGGTCGTAGTCTCAGAAAAGGTTACACAGTCAAGAAGTGTAGTCCGCCGGTTTCATAACCTCAAAGTCGAAGTCGTAGTCATGGAGGTTACTTATAAGTCCTGACTAAAGGAAATCCTACCTGACCAACCTAGAGAAATGTCAGGTTCCCTGAAAGTTCTCAGAAAAGACGTTGTAGTGTCAAGTTTTCGTAGTTAAGAAGTCGGGTCTCGAAAGAAGTATCGGGTTGAGAGTGTAGTATTATAGCGTAGTACTATTATGATTTTGTGTTTAGTTCCTACTTTCAAAGTTACATACACGTACACGTACGAGTCAGCACGAGTTGAGGAACTTTGGTGTACCTGACATCGGACGATCAAAGAGGACAGTTACCGTAAAAGGTCCGTTCCTATGACCTCACCCAACGGTAAAGAAGGAAGTCCCCTAGAAAAACTGGGGTCCTAGTTTAGGTACAGAAGATACCGAGGACGTAACCGGCTTACTAAGATATGGTAATCGGTGGACCCTTCGAATTTTCAAAGTTGTCTGCACGATTTACCTCACCAACATTGATTTCCTAATGAATCTTCCAGGAACTCGTACTTTGTTTCTGTCTTTTCAGTCTTTTCTCCGTATCTTTCATTTAGTGAATTAAGGATTATGGACTGAGTGTCTTAGAGTTTGTCTGCTACGTTTCTTGTTATATACGATGAAACGGTCTCTATTTCTAAATTAAGTATAGAAAAATTCTTTTCGAAAAAGGTTTTAATTTCTCCAACATTCTCCTCCCAACGTATGTGTGAAGAATTATCGTCGTCTTAAACGACCTTTTAGTAACCCTATGGAACTTTTAAGACTCGTCCTACTAAAACTTTAACTTTATTAGTAATTTTTGTAATTCATTCGTATTTCGAAATTTTCATATTTACGTACGTATTCGTGTTTCCTTTCCAGAGAACTTTATTTTTCGTAGATGAAGAACCTATATTAGGAAAGATTTATTTTACGGTGGTTTACTGTAGAAAAGTTAGTCTATTTTGAAAAATTTTAAATGAACACAACCTTAATTGACCGATAAACTACCTCCAATTTCGATTCCTCCTACTCTCTTCTTTTGACCTACTGAGTATAAATTGAACTTACCACTATGACTACTCTTGTTGTATTCATCTACACGAGTCGTAGAACTAACACTACTACTAAAGTACTCACTAATTTTAAAGTTTTGAAAAGTTTAACATATCGTATTTATACACGGTAAATTATAGACAGATAAGAAGGTATTTTTGTAAATTCTTACATTTGTGACATATATACACACGAATCTCTAAAGGTTAAGAAACTCTGGAGTAACAGTTACCGATCGGATGATCCGAGGATACAGGTGTTCTAAGAGTTCCGTTCTTATGACCTCAAAAACGGCAAAGGAGGAGGTCCCTTAGAAGGATGAGTTCCTGTCTTGGTTTCAGAGAATACAGAGGACGTACCTATCCACCTAAGAAAAGGTGATTGAGACGGACCTTTCGGGGTATGTACATTATAAAGTTATTTATAAGTAGAAAACCAAAAATGAGTCATATAATTTTAACAGAAATTTTTGAAAAGATATTCATGTAAGTATTAAAACTATTTCGGTATACCTTATATTTGATTTTCGTTTTTAGATTTGAAGGAGGAAACGTTTATTGTTGATTTACGGTAGCAATACAAATTTTACAATAGTTTAACGGTTATACAGTCCCAAAAAGACATCTCACTCGTTTCGTGTTTAAGACCTCGGTTTATCCGTACCAAAGTTGTAACCCGGAATTGGTATGAGGAATACTCCTGTACTTGTTCACTAAAAAAAAGTTTTAGGAGTAAAAAAATTACATTTTTCCATTGTACGGATAATTTTTATCAAAACTCTTTGATTGGTAGTTTCCTAGACAGTAACAACAGATTATTAGTAAAGGAAAAGAAGGTGAGAAAAAAGGGGTAATAAAAAAAATTAAAAAAATCGTAAAAAGAAAAAAAGAATAAGAGATAGCTCGTGGATTACAAATACTTATGACTAAATTAAATTAAAGGAGTCTTCTCAGAGTAATATAGACGGAGAGAAGACAAAAGATTCGTTCCATGTACGTATAGAAACCTTTGTAGTATATTTGGTAACTAATTATTCCGGGAATCTGAAATTTCACAGTAATTTCTTTCTATCACTACTCTCACTAGGTAAAAATCAAACGTTACATACCTTTCGTAAAATCAAATAAGTTATCATTAGTTGTCGAAGACGTGACAATAAATGACTAACGATAATGTAGAAGGATTCCCCGGACCCATCTCTAATTCACGAAGTTTCTTTTCAATGTGTCGGACTCGGGCTTCCGTAAAGTATTACTTCCATTTTAATCTCTCTGTCATAAAAACTGTAGACACCCTTAGTGTAAAACGTTTATATCGAATTGTAAGACACTAAAAAAAAAAAAGGAAAGTTTAAGTCTATACGACGTTTGGAGACATCCATGATATCCTCATTTCGACAGTCTCATCAATCAAAAGAGTCTTATTTGGGTTTAGAAGGAAAACTCAAGGATTGTCTGTACAAAAGGTAAATCGTCACCTGTCTTTATCTATTTTTGACGTTGTGGAAAAGGGTAATTATGCTTACAATAGTCTATTGAGCCCAAGTATAGGAAAATTTCGTTTCTATTTCTCCTCTGTTCCCTATGAGAGTCCCCGTTTAAGTTCGACTTATGTTTGAGAGAGGAGAAATTCTGGACGGTTGTTATTAAATCTTATTACGTTTGATTATAGTAAAGTTTTAGTTTACCTTGTGACCGTCCTTTATATGGTGTACTTGGACTTTGTCGAGTATCAATGACTTTAATTTTGTATAAAGTATAATTTTTCTTTGTATGGTATTCGGAATTACCCCTGTACAGTTTCCCAAACTAAAAATCAATCGTTATTAGATAATTATAACGAAATGATTAACTCTATTTACTGAGTATCATTACATTCTAAAATTATTAATCCCTTGACCTACTTCGTATAAACCCTTCTTTTAAATAATGTGAACATTGGTGTGAATGTCAAAAAATTTTTGGATTAATAAGATTGTAAATTTTTGATATACGGGTTTTTTCTCTTTGTTTACATGAGTTTGTATTCCTGATAAAAAAAATTTTATTGTACAAACTTAGTCTAAATTGTAATTCATTTGATAAACAGATGTGTGAAATTTCTAAAAAGATCCTTTATTCCTAGATGTATCTCTCGGAGACTTTTAAACTCTTTTTTTTTGTCATGATAAGTTCACAAATAAAAGTTCAGTTAAAAGTCATTGTAATATTAACAAAACATACCCTTTTAAAGTTCTGATTTAAATATATAAATAATGATCTTCATGGACAAACCCCCGGGTAAAAAGATATATTCTTTTCCTGAGTTATCTATGAGAGAATATGAAGTACTCAGTCTTTATAGACGTCGTCGTTACTTCCTTATTATTTAAAAAGACTCTGGACCCCCCGAATTTCACGAAGGAATTACCGAGTCTGTCATTTTATAGGTGGACGGTTGCGTCTTCTGTGTCTTCTACGTCCAAGCTAGGAACCAACCCTTCTATGGGACACCCTGGTGTACCGTTGGGTAAGGTCATATTACCGGACCTCTTAGAGTACCTGTTTCTTCGGATCGCCAGCGTCAGGTACCCCAACGTTTCTCAGTCTGTACTGACCCACTGAATTACAAAAAGGAAAGTTACCACGAATTTTATAAAAATAAGTATCACTAAAGTAAGTAAAGACGTTTAATGTATTACGTATACATATTTTGACACCAACTACCCTTATACGGTGTTTAAGTCGATCATATTCCTTTCAAATTAAAGATATCAATATCGGGAATCAAACTTACTCGATCTCTTTGAAGTAATTAGTCTTCACTATCACCCTATTTTATCCTCCAAATCCTTTCATACTAGGCACCATGTATTCAGATACCTTTACGATATATACTTAGGAGAAAAATTATAGTCTAGGTGTTTAATACACTTATCGAGACTCCTCGGAATCTAATTGTTCTAGCCAAATTATGACATATTAGGTTATATATAGTTGGAATAAATAGATACCTTACGTAAAAGTAGGTTATCAATAACTGGAGTATGTTTATAATATAAGGTACCTTCTACTAAACTCTTTACAACGGAACAATCTTTTATGACTCATACTTCACAAACGACATAAAGTAACACGATTAGAACAATAATAGTTAACGTTGAAAATAAGTCGGTGATACTTACTTTTAATGACTCATTTTTACTTTGTTCATCGTTTCTTTCGTCTTTAACATTTGTTTTATATAACAGTTAGTAAGATTTAAGTCCCTTAACTATTCTATAAAATTTCATACGTTTATTTGTGACTAATTTTTAATAATTTTACAAAGGTCAACAACAACAACAACAAGTCAACGGCTCAAGACAGACTAAGAAGCACTGGGACAGTTGACGTCATATGGTCCGAAAGGATAGAAAGTGACAGAGGACCTCAAACGAGTTTAAGTACAGGTAACTCAACCACTATGACAGATTGGTTGAGTAGGACCGACGGGGGAAGAGGAAAACGGAAGATAGAAAGGGTCGTAGTCCTAGAAAAGACTCAGGTGAGAAGTGTGGTCCACCAGTTTCATAGTCTCAAAGTCGAAGTCATACTCAGGAAGATTACTTATAAGTCCCGACTATATGAAATTCTAACTGACTATACTAGAGAATATCAGATTCCCTGAGAGTTCTCAGAAGATTGTGGTATCAAGTTTTCGTAGTTAAGGAGTAGTGAGACGTAAGAAATACCAAGTTGAGTGTGTAGGTATGTACTGATGACCTTTTTGGTATCTAAACTGACATGTCTGGAAACAACCTTTTGATTATAGAGACGAAAAATCATACGATAGGTAAAAACAGTATCTAAGAGAAGGTTCCTCGTCCGTAGAAAATTGAAGTACCGACGTCAGTGGTAGAAGTCACTAAGACCTCGGGTTCTTTTATTCCACAGTGAAAAAGGGGAAGATAAATGGTCCTTAATTACCGTGGTCTACGTTATAGAATCAAGAAGACTTACAACTCAAAATTCGGTCCAAAAGTGAGAAGAAAAAGTGGGAATTGTTCTCCGAGAAATCAAGGAGAAGTGTAATAAGGTAATTTCAAAACAGTAGACGTATAAACTCCAACAACCATAAACAGGACCGTTAGAACTAAGGTCGAACGTTAGTTCGTGTAGTAGGTCGTGTCGTAAAGTGTACTACATGAGACGTATCTACTGTAGTGGGAATACAATCTTTCATTTCTCCTTGATTTCTCGAAGAATTACTTCCACTTTCTCCTCTCACTTTTTCAACCGAATTTCGAGTAGTAGATTTTTCGTTTCTAGTATCGTAGGTGAAAGTAGTGAAATATCGTTTATCTATCCTTCAGTTACCTTTGTCACTGTCTGAAATAAAAAAAGTAGAGGTTTCAGTGACATCTACCACTGACGTCGGTACTTTAACTTTTTGTGAACGAGGAACCTTCCTCTCGATACTATGTCAACTTGTAGTATAATTTTTCATCTTTGTAATGAAACGGTTGTTTCCAGACAGATCAGTTTCGAAACCTGAAAGGTTATCAGTACATACCTACACTTTCAACCTGGGATTTCTTTCCACTCACGGTTTCTTTATTACAAAACTTGACACCACAGCCTCTTTTGAGTTCTCAGGGAACCTTTCGTTCCTCTAGTTTGGTCAGTTAGGATTTCCTTTAGTTGGAACTTATAAGTGACCTCCCTGACTACAACTTCGACTTCGATGTTATGCAACCGGTGGATTACGTCTCCTGGTTGAGTAGTCTTTTCTGACTGACTCTTTCTAACTTCCGTCCTCCTCTTCCCCTACTGTTCTACCAACCTACCGTAGTGACTGAGTTACCTGTACTCAAACCCACTCGAGGTCCTCTACCACTCCCTGTCCCTTCGGACCGTACGACGTCAGGTACCCCAGTGTTTCTCAACCTGTGTTTACTCCCTGACTTGTTGTTGTTGTTGTTGAAACCCTTATTCAATTTATTCGTCCCACTGTTTTATGTCGGAACTATATGAGGAAAGGGTTAAACCTTGGTTAGGCAGTAGGGTACAGGTCATTATTAACAACGAAGAACAAGACGTACGGTCATAGAGTCCTATGTACATTCACTATTCACTTCGACGAGTCAGCACAGACTGAGAAACTCTGGGGTACCTGACATCGGATGGTCCGAGGAGACAGGTATCCTAAAAGGTCCGTTATCAGGACCTCACCTAACGGTAAAGGAAGAGGTCCCCTAGAAGGGTTGGGTCCCTAACTTGGGCCCAGAGGACGTAAAATCTGTCTGCGAAATGGTAGACTCGAAGGTCCCTTCAGGTATGTCCTCATCTCCATTCCACCAGACCATAAGGGTAGAGAAATTGTTAAAAGGTGTCAAACAACACTAGATGTGTCAGTTTCGGAAATCACATCAGTTGCTTTGTCTACAAATAGACCTTAAGGGAACGAAAGAGATACTAGGTTACCTACAACCGTTACACTAGAGAACAAAGAGAGGGAAAGGATTTGCGTCGAACATGTAGACCCTAAAGAAACAAGTACACGACGACTTCGGATAGAACTTCCTAAAACTCGTATTGAAACGATCGTACACTTTACTCGTGTTAACATGTCATCAGACTTGTAAGAAACCGTAACGGAAAGAAACCCTAAACTTACTCTTAACTGAAAAAGGTGAGGACACCGGTGACGACTCAAAAGATTCAAACGATTGTAGTGTCATGAAATTGTCGTAGTCTAAAATCATAAACTTTCTCGAGTCGCCCTTAAGGTAATGGAGGTGATCAACGTAAGTATCAGTATGAAGGATTTCGGGTGAACTGAAGTGTAAGGTCCTATAGACCGAGATCCACTCACTAATGTGGTAACATTAATATGTCCAGTAATTCTGGAAATAACATATCAAGACACATAAGAATGGAAGAGAAGAGTTGGAGAAGACGAAGACAATCAAGGAATGGTCAAGATAGAAATAACACGGGAAAGTAAGTACTTTACAATTGAACTGTAGACGTTAAAAGAGCTTCTTTTTTTTTTAGTTCTTTTTAAAAGGTCAAAGAGAGTGATGTTTTCGTTTTCATGTACTTGAGGTTACCTTCTGTATATTTTTCACAATAAACAGATAGATCAGTAGATAGTAAATAGATATGTTTATACATACATATACACATACGTGTATATGAAATATTAATGGATATAGAAATAGACGTATTTACCTATAAATTGTAATAGAGAGAGATATTTATAAAGTCTCAAATCTTTTAAGATTACTTAGTCTCGTTGCACAAATTCTAACAAGATACTTATGACTGAAAATCTTATCGAAAAGGTAAAAGTTGAAGAGTTCCAGAGTCATTAGTGTAAGTTAGTTTTCATTTAATTTTTAAAATAGATGAATAGATATAAAAACAAATAGTTTAAAAGATTTTTACTTACAGGATTAACTATACTGAGCGACTTTCTTCCTTTACAGTCTTAAAATATATTAATCTCCACTAATTATCGAACGAGTGTTTTAATTACTTAATATTAAAAATAAAGAAAATAATAATTTCTTTTCAAATAACTTATTTAATAATTTTCTCTACGATCTTTAGTGAGAATTAAAGGGTTAAGTCTACATTTTTTCTGAGTAAAACCTAAGTTTGTTTAGAAAAAGTTGTACTTAACCATACACAAATAAGTGTGATTAAAAAATAAAAATGAGAATGGTCTCAATCCTTTAAAGGTGTCGTAGTGATTCATTTACTAGGAAAGAAAGGGTAATTGATATTACGGAAATCATTGTATACAATCCATGAGTATATAAGATTTTAAGTAAATATACACACTTATATACTAATGTATACAAATATATAATTGATATTGGTTCAAGCATATTTCTAATATATTCGGTGGAGACAATTTTATGTGGTATATACTACGAAAGAAATAGTATTTCTTTATAAACTACACGATTTTGAATTTATATGACCGTTTGTGATTCATATAAAAATACAATTGTGTATAGTTTTTATCTTTATACGTATTTAAATTTTTTAATTTGAAAACCCCTTTTTACTAAGATCGACAGTACATTGACTTTCAAAATGACGAGTAAAAGAATAAGATCCTATATTCATAGGAACTTTTTTAATGAAGATAGTCGGTCAACGTCATGATTAACGTTGATTGTATATATAGACATATATTATTATTATTATTTATAATAATCACCATAATAGAACTGTAATGAAGGACGTAGGTGAAGACTTCTATATAACAGGAACTCACTAAATCTTAGTTTATTCATTGGAAATAATAATAATAATAAAAAAATTAGAATTGACATAAAAAAAAAACAGAAAATAAAAATGAAATAAAACGAAACGTTATGACATACCAAAACGGTATGTAACTGTACTTAGGGGTACCCACATATACGCAAGGGTTTGTACTTGGGGGGAGGGTGGAGGGAGGGGTATTGTAGAGAGACCCAGTAGTGGCACGTGGTCTGGGTTCGTACGACATAGGACGCAGCCTGTATCTGACCACTAAGCTAAGAATGTACTACCATATGTACAATGTTAAGGTAAGAGGGTTTAGTAGGGTGGGAGAGGGAGAGGGAGACTCAGGTTTCCAGACAATATGTGTAGACACAGAAAAAACGACAAAACGTATGTCCCAGCAGTAACAGTAGAAAGATTTAAGGTATATATACACAATCATATGACATAACCACAAAAAGAAAGACCGAATGAAGTGAGACATATTAGCCGAGGTCAAAGTAGGTAGAGTAGTCTTGCCTAAGTTTACATAAGAAGAATAAACTGTTTACAAATAGAGAATAAGAGACAGAGGAGACACTACTTGAAGTAAGAGGAATAAAAAGAGACCTTAATGTTACGTGTTACCAAGTCATAAGGTATAGAAAATAAAACTTCACCCCTGGAAAACTAATGACCGGTCGTCTCCTCTCTGTCCAGTACTCATTCAGAAGAATTAACAGGTGATTGATCTAAACTGGTATCAAATGATTCGGAAAAGAGTAGGAAGGTATATGGATCTGTATAAACGGGGATTTGACTTTGTTCCTGATTCCACGTCTTGTGGACCGTTAAGTTGACTCTTGTCTAACTAAAGTACCTTTTGTTAAGGAAAATTTGTTGGGATTTTTATGACAGACAAGCGGGGGGATGACGACATTTTAAAGGGATGTTTCAAGGAAAGTCGGGACGGATGGGAAGGAATATTATTATGTAGAAAATCAAACTAAAACTCTACCGTCTAGAACACCAATCTCGTAAGAGGATAACGTTATCGAAGAAACTTATTTAAAAAAAGAATGAATTTACATACGAATAACAAAAAAATTGTCGATTTTTGATTTTTAATTCTCTTTTTAAAACTTGGATTTTTATTAATGAATAAATCCATTATACTCTCCTTTGAAGTGTTTTCCTCCTCGATTTATTTATCTACTATTCTCTATTGACTACATAGATTTTTGCTCTCTTCTCTTCCGTCTTCTCTCTCTGTCTCTCTAGAGTTCACGAATCTAAACACGTCTACTAAAATTCCTTTACCTTTATACTTACGAAAATATTCATGAACGTACCGACAGAAATACGAAATGTAAATAATTAATATTTGTGTTACTAAAATACATCATACCTGATAATAATAAAATAAAAAATTTGTTCGCTTTACTCTTTATCTTTTAGATCCATTGCACTTTCCAGTAGTAAAACTTTACTCTACCTTACACTGAGACGTTACGGACCAAGTGTACTGTAAGAGGCATGGTAAGATAAACAACAACAAGTCAGTGATTCAACATACTGAAAAACGCTGGGGTACCTGACATCAGGTGGTCCGAGGAGACAGGCATCCTAAAGGGTCCGGTCTATGACTTCACCCAACGGTAAAAGAGGGAGTCCTCTAGAAGGGTTGGGTTCCCTACCTTGAGTTCAGAGGACGTGACCGTCCGTCTAAGAAATAGTGACTCTCGGACAACTACTGAATTTTTTACGTTTAAACCTACTAATCTTGTACGGTTGACTAACAAAGACTTAATCATGTTCATTTTTATCCTCGATTACTAAGTAACTCACGGAGTCTTCGTAAGACATTTGAAACACAGTTCTTTTCTTTCCTCTGCAACATGAACCTACGTCGAAAGTAACATTGTCCCTTTGTGTTAGTAGGCCATAGTAATATGGACAAAAAAAAAAAAAAAGAAAACCAGTCAAGGAAAACCCTTGTCTCAAAAAAAGAATGGTGGTAAGATCTGAAGATGTACTGACGTTTTAATCAATGTCGATGTTACTGTCGTATAGACGTTCAATAAGTACTCTTATAAATTTAAACGATCTCGGTTTAAGAAAACTTTATTTTTATTTTACGAGAGATATTTTAACTACGAATACTTTTTATTGTTACAACTGTCCTCGTCTACAAAGAAAGAGTAAGAATTAGGGCAATATTCAGTTAAGTTGACTAGGACTGAGGGATTTTAAGGTTTTTATTAATCACTTTTTTTCATAAAACTTTCCGTAGGTTGAAACTATTTTAGTATTAGAGAGAGAAGTCTATTTACACTGATTCTGACCTAGACTTGTTGTTGACCGTTAGTCACTGTGTAAGACATAAAAGTATTGAATTTTACTACATTGAGAAAAACATTGATTTAAAATTTTTATCATTAACTTTTGTCGTCTGTAAATAAAAAATGATAAGAAAAACATCCAAAATCAAATCCTTCAGTTTAATTTCGTGACTTTTAGTCGAGAATTACAAACGTTAGGGAAGTTAAATGTATTTATCAATGAAAATAGAAATTCTATGAAAAAATTATAAATTTAGTTGGATTAAGACGAGAACTGATTCGGAGAAAGGATCAAATCGTAACAAAATACAAAGACTCAATATTATACTCCAGTATAGAAAATAGCATAAATTCAACTATTACGAATCAACTTTTAGAATTATCTTGACGTTTTAACCCCTTTTGTAATGGATATCGAATCCTTTCGTTGTTTTTAGTTAATTATTCCCTAGTATGTAGTTTTTTTAATTTAAAGCATGGGATTTTATAGTAAAGAATTTAGTGGGGGATATACACGTAGAATTTTTAAAAACTTAATAAAAGGTAAAAATTTTTTAAACTTTTCGGGAAATAAATACAAAGTACTTTAAAATTATAGAGACAACAACAACAAGTCAACGGTTTAGCACAGACTGACAAGTATTGGGGTACCTAACATCGTGTGGTCCGAAGGGACAGAGAGTGGCAGAGGAACTCAAACGGGTTCTAGTACAGGTAATTGACTACCAGTGTGGTAGTCAAGATTAAAGAGTCAAAGAGTAAAAGAAAGAAAGAGAGAAAGGGGAAATAATCGGTGAACTTTAGACGTGTTAAATACATGAAGGACTGTGAAATACATGAAGTCGTCCGTATCTTAGTACTACGTCAATAACGTGGTCTCTAAATTATGACTGTGATTATGATGGATTATATGTTAGGTAAAAGTTTAAACGGGGTACATATAACATATGGATAAAATAAAAAACAAACAAATAACCAGTCAAGTTAGACCCCGGGTAACTTTCCAGTTCTTAACGTAAATGAATACATTGAGTTCAGAGGAAACTAGAAAATATGGAAGTCATACCAGAAAGTATTATAATTATCAAACCTTTTTATACTAAATCAACCATCTAAACGTAATGGTAGAAACAGGGGTTTTACATAGTTGTACAAATTGATTGACATGGTGAAGTACGGAATTGTCCGATCGGATATGTTAAAAAACAAAACGAGTTTCCCATTCTCTCTCGATTATACGTAGTCAACGAACACTAAATGTTACGTTAAAAAAAGGTTTTAAAGTAATGATGAATAATGTACATACATATATACTAAATATATATAATGTATGTATACCTAAAAACATACATGTATATATATGAATACCTCTTCCGTTACCATGGGGTGAGGTCATGAGAACGGACCTTTTAGGGTACCTACCTCCTCGGACCACCCGACGTCAGGTACCCCAGCGATTCTCAGACTGTGCTGACTCACTGAAGTGAAAGTGAAAAGTGAAAGTACGTAACCTCTTCCTTTACCGTTGGGTGAGGTCATAAGAACAGACCTCTTAGGGTCCCTACCCCCTCGGACCGTTCGACGACAGATACCTCAGTGTGTTTCAGTCTGTGCTGACTTCGCTGAATCGTCGTCGTCGTTGTATATATGTATATGTAGTGTATCGTAGTGTGTTTATATACATATAAAAGGTTTTTTTATAACTAAACAACAAAGAAAATTCCATTTAATATAATAATGATAAAATAAAACCTTAATTTGGTACGTATATAGACGTATACAATGAGTTCTAGTGAACATACATGGTCAATTCTAAAATAAAGTCCGAAAAAGGTACCCTCGTACAACGAATTAATGACCTGTTGTATAACTGTCTTGTTTATATATTTCATATTGAAAATAAATCATTTAGTTCTTAACAGTTGGCCTCTCTATTCTATGTTTTACAATATATAATTATAACAACCCCATTGACTTTCAACCCTTCCCCTGGTCCGGTTCGCCCACCCCTACACACCCGGTCCAAAAAGATAATTGTTTAGGACGAGTAGATTTGAAACAGTAGTTAGAGAACTCTTTGTGAGATAAGTTCTTTCTCATTAACACAGGTGAGAAGGTAAACTATTGTCATTACCAGTAATATTAACAGAGTGAAGTCATTACGTACATTAACTTAACTCATTTGAAAATTTCAATCTTCATAAAAATGTAAATAACTTTTTGAATGTAATTCCATTTCACTTTCACTTCAGCAAGTCAACACAGGTCAAGAAACGTTTAGGTACCTGAGAACGGATGGTCCGAGGAGTCAGTTGTCAGGTACCTCAAAAAGTCCGTTCTCATGACCTCACCCAACGGTAAAGGAAGAGGGTCCCTAGAAGGGGTGGGTCTACGTAAGGATTATAAAGTTTCTATTTTTGTTATCGAGAGTAATGTTTAATAATCCAAAAGATTCTGTTTTTATCATACTGAAGACCATTTATAATACTGTAATAATGAAATATACAAATAAAATAAAAATTTTGTTTACACAAACAAAAACGAGTTTTTGTATTTTTAGATAATTAAAAAGGTAATTTTTTTCGATAATCCTTTAGTATATTAAAGGGGTGAGAGGTAACATAAACACGAATTGTTATTGAAGAAATGAACAACTGTAAGATTAAAAACCTTTAGTTTTAAGAAACTAACTAGATTCCAGACCCTTAAAGTCCAAATCGTTCCTGTCAGATTACGAGTTCATAACGAACTTTTATTGACGAGACGATGTGAAGTATTTCTCTTTGAACAAAGGTCAGGAGCAAGTCATTAGACAGTCATTAATGTGATAAAAGATACAAGAAGTGGTAACATTCGAGGTAGGACCCAGTGATTTCAGAAATAAGGACCGGTAGTTCAGTTTGAAGTATAACTACAGGACGAAGATGAAGTATTCAGTTTTCACTTACTTATACCTTGTTTTTAACGAAGAGAAATTTGAGGGTAGAAATAAGGGTGTACTGACACATACTGGCGACGTAAAAACTTTAATTGAGTAACCTCCCGAAGGGACCACCGAGTTACCATTTCTAAGACGGACTGTTACGTCCTCTGTACCCAAACTAGGGACCCAGTCCTTCTTGGGGACCTTTTCCTTTACCGTTAGGTAAGATCATAAGAACGAACCCTTTAGGGTACCTGTCTCCTCGGACCTCATGAGGTCAAGTACCCCAACGTTTCTCGACCTATGTTGTGTTGTTGATTTGTTGTTGTTATTTCAGTACCTTTAATGTGGTAAAAACACGTCTGAATTAAACTGACGGAAAAAGTAGTTCTTATCTCCTTTTTGGTTTGTTTTCGTTAAATCCCCTTCTTTTGAATAAAAAGTGTTCCTCCAGTGACGTACTTAAATAAGTCACAGTTTAGAAATAGAGACAGGAATCATGGTAGTTGAGTTTCCTCTTATTAAGGAAGTTCTAGATTTTATGTTACGGGACAAAAAGAGTTCAGAACACTATCTTCTTCATCAGGACGAAAGTAGAGGTAAAAAAACAGAATAATCACTAATGTCCTTTATCCACTTCTGTTACCCACTCTACCCAGTCTTCTCTATCTCAGTTCGTAAAACTCGCACTGAATGTTCGAGATAATGTCTCTTCCCACCTCGACCTAAAACTCGAGTTAGTCAGACAAGATGTTCACACGGAGAAGTTTCTTTTCAGGGAAGTCCTAGTCGGTAGGGTCATGGTGGACTAACTTCTATTGTAGAGTTAGAGTGACGGTTCGAATACAAATGTATAAGAGTAAAGAGATATTTATGCTCTGTAATAAGAGCCACTAGGACTAGTACATGAGAAATTGTCAATTAAAGGTCCATGGAAACATGTGTTCTACTGATAGAAACTCGTTTAAAATCAAAGGACTATTTATGCAAAACTCGACTTTGAAAATCTCTAAAATCTCACTTTACTTGTTAGAGACGTATTAACTTACCGACACTTTGACGAGAATAGGACTGTGTAAATCGTGTCATAGTCAAAAAACAACAAATAAAAAAAAAAAAATTGAAGAAACCTGATTTTATAACAAGAAGTATAATACCGACAACCACTAAAATAAAACTCTTACGTAACAAACAACATTCTTTGTCTTGTAAGAATACACCAAAATACTTAAGACGAAGGGTAATAGTCACTGAGTATATGTAAATACTGTATAACTTTTGATCTTCGTCAATAAGTTTTCAATCCTTTATATACTTCTTCACTTCATTTCAGTGAGTCAGCACAACTGAGAAACGCTGGGGTACCAGACATCGGGTGGTCCGAGGAACCAGGTACCCTAAAAGGTCCGCCCTTATGACCTCACCCAACTGTAAGGAAAGAGGTCCTCTAGAAGGGTTGGGTCCCTAGTTTGGGTCCAGAGGGCGTAACATTCGTCTGTGAAATGGTAGACTCAATGGTCCCTTCGGTTCTTTTATATATCGACGAAGTTTTAAATCTTAAAACAGAGTTACTACATCAGTAATTTAGAATAAAAATTATTTTTGACGCATATAAAGGCTATATGTTATACTATGAAACGATATGTATATGTGTCACTTTACTAATGATATCAATACGATTTATATATGGTAGTGTAGTATATCAATTGAAAGAAAATTCTCTTAAACAACTGAGTCAATTTAAACAAAAAGGTTTTTGACTCCCTTTACACCGGAAGTTTTAAACAGAATTCTTGATGACATCCAACTCCTGAGTCTAGGAGGTTTATACAGGTTGACTTATATGACTTATTATTAATGGACACTACGACATTTTCACTTTGTCAGATCTGGGGTTTGGAACTAAAGAAAATAGACTTAAAGATATTAAGCTACCACTATAAACAATATTTCTTGGTGGAGACCTTAAGTCAAGTCGTACTTTTAAATCTCTGGTGTTCTAATTTCCTTTAATGGTTTTTTTTTTTTTTTTTTTTCGAAAACTCCAAACCTTCTAATTACATCTTGTCTAAAGAATTTATACAAAGAACAACAAACAGTAATAGTTCTCTTTTCTCGTCTTACTGTAGAGGTTCTTAGTTCGTGATAAATATGACAAGGATTAGGAGAATCATTTGAATTCGAGTGCGTATACTGTACACGTTCTTGACTTTGACATTAGTTCCAATTATCTTACGGTTTGGGATACAACAAAGGTGGTAACATTCGATATAGGACCAATCGTCCCTTTATTATTGGTATCTAGTGGTGTGAGTATAAGACAACACGTCACCTAGGATGGATACTTACACGGTCCTGAGTTTCTTCGGAAAGGTGTCCAAGTCTCGGTAGAAAGAGACTGGGTATCTTGTTTCCCAAAGAGAGTATTGGTAGGACAAAAGAGATCGACACCTTTTGTCGCGCATGAGAAGCAACACCACGAGACTGAAGAGTTACACCACCGAAGAGAACAACACCTGGTGTCCGAGATACATGCACTCGAAGTCCCCAACGTCGAGGACCCGAGATCTCACTCACGAGTCGTAGGGACCACGTGTCCAAGTCAACGAAGTGTCGAACACCTTAGGAGGGTCTGGTCTCTACCTTAGACACAGGGGATGTGACTGTCCGTCTAAGGGTATGTGACGTGGTGGTCTCGTTAAACTTCGTGACGGTGAACTAAATTTCTCAAAGAGAACAGAGACAAAAAGCATATTGGAGGACTACTAAGATCGTAGGTACCCTATTTGACAGTCAGAAAACTGGAATATCACTAAATTTAAAAGGTACAAATTTTAATAAGAGTAACACAGGTCATTATTTTGTGTATTTTGTATCGTTTGTAGTATTGAACCTAAAATAGTCAACAGAACAAACGTAGGCACTTTGACGAGTTTGGTGGGTTTAGAGGTGAATGTTTGGGTAGGAATATAGAAAAAAAGAAAAAAGTGAGTTGAAGTAGTTCGAACAAGTTTCGAAAGGATGAAAGTGATATAGGTAAGTAACGTATAGAGAGTAATATTTAAAGTCTAAAGGACCAGGTATTAAAAATTTTATCGAAAGGTAATTTGGTTTATTTCTGTCGACTCACGACTTCTTAACTACGAAAACTTGACACCACAACCTCTTCTGAGAACTCTCAGGGAACCCGACGTTCCTCTAGGTTGGTCAGGTAGGATTTCCTCTAGTCAAGACCCACAAGGAACCTTCCTGACTACAACTTTGACTTTGAAGTTATGAAACCGGCGGACTACGCTTTTCGACTGAGTAAACTTTTCTGGGACTACGACCCATTCTAACTCCCGTCCTCCTCTTCCCCTACTGTCTCCTACTCTACCAACCTACCGTAGTGGTTAAGTTACCTGCACTCAAGTCCACCCGAGACCTCAACTACAACCTGTCTCTCCGGACCGCACGACGTCAAATACCCCAGAGTTTCTCAGTCTGTACTGACCGTTGACTTTACTTGACTTGACTTTGGTTTAAGATTGATGAGACAGTAAAACGAAGTATTGAACTTGTTTAGAGTTTAGGATGTACTTAAGTTGAAAGACAAGAGAGACAAAGTTTTGTCTTGACGGACCACAACTATCTCCTTCATTATGTTGTCACACCTGTTCCTCTAAGTATATATATAATATAACCGTTATTTGGTTAGAGTTGTTAGGGTAAAAAAAAAGGACTACATGTGTTAAAATATTAGTTTAAAAAAACACTAAGTTGAGAGGACAGGTACGTACTGATGATCTTTTGAACATTGAAACTAATCTGTGTGGAAACGACCGTTTTATTACAGAGAGAAAAATTATACGACAGATCCAAACAGTATCGAAAAGAAGGTTCCTCGTTCGTAGAAAATTAAAGTACCGACGTCAGTGGTAGACGTCACTAAAACCTCGGGTTCTTTTATTTCGGACAGTGAGAAAGGTAACAAAGGGGTATAAGAAGGGTACTTCACCACCCTGGTCTACGGTACAGGAAACAAAAAACTTACCACTCAAAATTCGGGTGAAAATACATCACAAATGATATACGTCAATAATGTGGTCAAGACACAGACCTAATAGAGTAAGATAAGAGTACTATTTAATTAAAATAGTATAAGAGTTTATATTAAGAAAAGATTACCTTCCACTACTCTCTTTTATATCTCTCATATACTCCTATACCCTCGAAGTCTTTTTTCTTCAGTTTGGTTACACCCCAGATCCTCACCTTATGACCCTCTTTTAACAATTCAGGAGTGAATAATCACTAGAGTATTTCCAGTAAAACATATAAAGTATATTAAGTAGGAAATCTTTTTATCTATTTTTATTGTATTAAAAAAAATGACAAATTATTATTACCTTTATCTAAACTTGGTCGAATTACCTTAACCTTAGTACACAGTTATCGTAGTGTTTTTTGTGATAATAGTGAGATTAATGATAATAGTGAGATTAATGATAATACGATTATTACAAAATAGTTCTTACGAATTAAAAATATATTGTAACATTAAAAGTTTGAAAGAAGAATAACGATGGTGTCACACTTAGATAACACATAAAAAATCCTGATCATAAACAACAAAGTTCTTTTAACTATTTGATTTACAAGAATAGGTATTGTAAAAATTTTCCCCTTGATTAGGTCTTTCAATTTTCTTTTGTAAACGTTTTAACGTAAAGGGAAATAGAATCACTACTGATATTCGAATATATGTGGTAATATCAAAATTCATGGATTTGAAAGATTTTGGTTAAATCTGAGAAATCATTATACGTATGACTCATTCTTGTTACACGTGACTTACAAGATACTTAATCTTTAGTCACGACGTTTCTGACACGAGTTTTTTTATTCGTCGGTATCTTTGTCGACCTTTTTTTAATACGAATAGGTCGGAATACTTTACATCAAATTTTACTTTCTTTACTCCTTTTAAGATAAGTATTAAAGAAAATCTGTGTTTTCTTAGTATTTTCGAGAGGGTCTCCTGATCACATGAGTTAAGAGGGATTACGATTTCTTATCTAAAATCTTTCTCAGACATTTTTACATTATTGTACTGAACAATTTTGACCTGAACAAAAATCAAGAATATTAAATCCTTTTTTTTATATCAAGAACGAGACTTTATGTCTTGTTTTAATTTCAATATTAATATGTTTTCTGATGTGTCACCGTCGACGTTTTAGGGAATATAATAAGGGGTTGAAATTAAGGGTCTTAATTAGGACTAGAATAACTGACGGAATAATCGACGACATTTATCGTTTCACACAAACACCCTCCTTCAACCTCCGTAGACTCATATGCTACTGTTTATCGTAATACTATTACATAAGAGAGGTAGGACTTATCATATAAGTTAAGGGTTCATATACCTTTCTTTGTACAGTTTTTATAACTATCATTATAGTTTTCAAATAATGAAAGTATTAATTTGGACTTTATAAATTATAAAAAATTGAAATGTACCCGATCCTCGTAGACAAGAAGACTAAACGATTTCTTGTGTTGTCTCATATTACATTAATAACAACAAAAAGAGGATACATTAAGATAGAATTAAAAAGGACTCAATTTGAGTAAAAGGAAACGGGAAGTAAATATGTTACAATTAACGAGCGTTGATAACTAACGTCAAATAGGATTTTTGTAATAAAAGTAAGTCGAACATAATCAGATGGGAAACTTTATTACGTCATATTGTGTAAGTAAACAAATAATAAAGAAGTAGTCTACGGGTAAAACCTAGACACATCACCCACGAAACTTATCAAAGATAATACTCGCAATAAAGGGGGTATACCAAGACCTTATTAACGAGGTCCTACTCGTTAACGAACTCCTTGACGAGGTCCCACCATGTATTAGTTAGAATCGTTTAGTGACATTGATTTGTAAGGAGAACCATCTACTCAATCCTTTGGTTCGGATGTATTCGGTTATCTCCGTAATATGGGTGAAAACATATTGGTAACCAAACCCTTTTCTACGTACTATAACGAACCCGTTAAAATTATACAGTTTAAACCAAGAAGTCCAATGTTATTAATGTTAAGAAGTCTATGGTTATTAACTGATCCTAGCTATAATTCATAACGTACTGATTTAACTTTTGTTCAAAGGAAAACGTAACTCTATATTAACCGTATGTGGTAATGTAATCAAAATCAACATGTTGTACTAAGCTACGAACATATATAACGTTTTACTAGTGATGTTAGACAGATCAATTGTAGGTAGTGATGTGTCAAAAAAAAAAAGAACACAACTCTTGAAAATTGTAGATGATAGAATCGTCGAAAGTTTATATGCTATGTCGTAATTGATATCAGTGGTACTACATATAATATACGGATCCTGTATAAATAAAATTGAGACCTTCAAACATGGAAAACCGGTGTAAATGGGTAAAGTTTATAGGGGAGGAAGGGACTGAGACCACTGATGGTTAGATTTAAAAACAGAATTTTATCATTTCCTTATAGAATTGTATATATTGATATTTTATTCCCTGTATTGTAATTCCTTCTGTGTGAGTTTTGGGTCACTCCTTCACAAGAAAAAAAAAGAAGTCTATTATAAGGTGGATAAGGTTTTAGTGAAAAAGACGTAGTGAGTTGATTGAGTATGTTTAATAGGTAAATGAGTGACAACGGGGTTTTATATATAAGGTGGGGGTATTATTAGTACACAATAAATAATCAACGTAAATTATATATACTGTAGAAGGAGGGAATCTAGAAAACCGGAAGATCAAAACATAAATCTAGTCACTTTAAAAGAATAAGACAATACGTGTGAATGATGACTACTACTTTAGATGAGGAGTAAGGGAGAGAGGGGATAAAAAAGAACAACTATAATAGTATAATATACGAACGTTAGCGGATTAAACAGAAGATGGGACGAGAGGTCAAAGAATATAGGTAAACGTACGTATTCGGGGGTGAACATACAGATTATCATAAACGTTGGATTGTGTAACGTTTTATTTAAATGTAAAAAAAAAAAATAACAACGACAAAAAATCAACGATTCAGCGAAGACGAGAAACACTGAAGTACCTGACGTTGTACGGTCCGAAGGGACAGGAGTGATAGAGGGTCTTAAAAGAATCTAAGTACAGGTAACTCAACTACTACGGTAGGTCGGTAGAGTAGGAAACGGTAGGGGAAGAGGAGGACACGAGTTAAAAAGGGTCGGAGTCCCGAAGACGTTACCCAGTTGAGAAGTGTAACCCACCGGTCTCATATAAAAAAAGGTTATGTACTATCGAGTACGGGTCAGAAGGTGGTATGTTAGACGTGAGAGTTATAATACGTATCCACCGACTTTTGTTACTTCAAACTAGCACACGATTTAGTGAAGTCAGCATAGACTGAGAATCGTTGGGGTACCTGACATCGGGTGGTCCAAGGAGACGAGCACCTTAAGAAGTCCGTTCTCTCCCTACGGTATGGGAGGAGGTCTCCTAGAAACCTTGGGTCTCAAGATTGGGTGTAGACAACAGAGGACGTAACCGTCCTCCCAAGAAATTCCCCTTAAGAAATGGTGATCGTGATGGACCGTTCTTCACCTATCACAATCGATTACCTTTCAGTGTCAAAAGATGTACCACCTCGAAAAGCAAGAGACGTCCCACAAAAAATATCGAGGAAACGACCTCAGATAATGGAACCTTTTATAATTTTAGTACATGGATCAATCGTTTGATAGTGTTTATAACGTACGTATATACCACAAATAAGAGATCATTTTCTCGTTCTGACTGTTCACGTATTCTGTAATAATGGTTTAATGACACATTCGGTCTTTTATCTATTATAGGGGATTTTCTTACTGTTACACATAATTTTCGTTGGGTTCGATTTTGAAGTTAACTCTTTCTTTCTTTTTAACAAAAGTCTCTTTTATCTTGTTCTTGTGTGTCACTTCTCCACCTAATTGTAGAATCGTAAAATTAAAATGTTTGGTTCTCCTACATAAACTATTTTCTCCTAACACTCACTACGATTAACGACGATAAAACCCTGTCTTTGTCACGTACGACAAAAATGTGTCGAATGTAATCTCTGTTTTGCTGTTTGATTTTTAGTTGTGGTATCTTCAAGAGTAGATATACATAAAAAGTGGTTGGTTTTATAAAATAACTAAAGTAATGAACAAGACTATATTTCCCTGGGTTTTTTTGGTCAAAAGTTTTATTTTGAAAACCGTTAAGTATATAAGTCGAGGTTTTATTTTCTCAAACATATCTTTTATTATAACTTTAAAACCCCGAACCTGGTAATACGAAAATTTGTATTTTAATTCAACGTTGTAAACAGACCTAACACTTCAGAGATCAATCGGAAGTACGTTTGGAATTGTTATAGTTCACCTTTAGTTTTGACAGTCGTTTATGTAAATCTCTACTCCTTTCTTTATAAGGATTTTGTTAACCTAATTCTGGTTAAAATTCAATTTTAATCTAAGAATGAGTACCATTTTAACATGTAGAGAAGACCTAATTTATAAAAGGATCTTCCTTTGATTCATAGTAGTATTGTATTTAGAAAGTCGTGTTTTCACGATTCTCTCTTTGAAAGATGAGTCTGATACACGGAAGTTGAGTATTCCTGACTTATTAAGTGGACTTACTTTACATATAACAAAGAGTTATTCTATATTACGACACAACGACATTTAAATAATGTCGTTAAAACATCGGTTTGATTCCACGTTTAGGTCTAAGTTATGGGTAAGAACTACGTTATAATGAATCGAATCACATCATTAATTACAAACAATATCTACGGAGTATCTTAATGTCATTATTTGTAGTAAAACAATCCATGTTTTGACTACGTTCTATAATAGTATATATTTAATAGTATTCAAATCTTTAAAACGTAAAACGTAGTAAATAATTTACGTTACTAGTAAATACTATTTTGGTTCTATTAGGACTAAAAGACGGTATCCAAACTTTAATATAACATTAGTGTAATTCTTTCTTGATAGGGTGTAGATAGGATTCATTAATGTATACTAACCGTTTGTAAGCATATTATTCCTTAGTACAGTCCAAAGGATCCCGAGTTTACGATAAATTATTATAACAAATTAATTGAACTTTTCTAATCTTCCTTAGATAACTAAATCACCATCAAAAACGTATTTCGATAATGGAGTAGGTAAGTTATGAACTCTTAAATTTTGACGATACAACTATTAGTTTTTAAATCTATTTCAAAAACAAGTATTCACACTAAAAAGTTAAACTTTTTGTTTTTCATTTCTTCTTATATATATTATTCTTTTAAAGTATATTATTATACTACATGATGACCTACACTGTTTAATTTTTTTCCTATTACGCTATTTTTACTGATATCAGTTCCCCTCCCTTAGAAACTGTAACGAATAAATCTCTTCCGTCGAAGACTCCTTAATTATAATTATAAAAAACCTTCCTCGGTTGGAACTTCACCATATTCCGTCTACTTTATCATTCACATTCTATGTTTTCGTGACTATTATTTCCAGTTTTCTGGTCCACAACGTCCCGGTGGTAGAACGCTACGAACCAAGTTCATCTCCGATCCCCTCCTCCACTCTTCTCTCGTCGGACTAAGACTTTTATTACCTTAGATATCCTGTACCAGTATCCAAACTTCAAGTCCTTTCTGTGTTTAAAACTTTTTTGACTTTGAGTCCTTTGATGAATGTCGTAAATTTCCTATTGGTGGGAAGGTGTGTTTTTTTCTCTTAGATCTTTCGAAGTCGATATTTAAAAGTTCTGACTTGAAATAAATTGTGTTCATCTCTTGTGGTTAGTTTTAAATCGTGTCTATAAATAAATTTACTTTCCATTTTAGATCTTTAATCTTTATTTTAATTACTTGAGACCGACGTTACAATCTTCTCTATATAAGTTCATTTTTCCCTCTTTTTTCGTGAGTTCCTTCTTTTATTTTTGATTCTTTCGTTTGTCCGTTTCTCTTCAGTAAAGATGCATAAACAAGATTTATTACTGTACGTGCAATTGTTCCTTGTTAAATCTTTTATTATTAGTTCTTTTAAAATCTTATAAATCTTTTAAAATCTTTTATTATCCGATGAACTTAAAATCTTGACTGGATACATACATGAGAATATTAGGAAACCAGAAAAGAAGGTTTAATTTGATCTTTTAGTGTTATTAAGTTTAGATATTGTTAGTTTTTAAGAATCATACATACAAATGGAGTCTACCAACCTTTTCTAAAAATGGAAGGAACCATTGACCTAAGAATCAGGGGTAGACCATTTAGTAAATACAGACACATAAAGTTTGTGTTGTGTGTGAATATTATCCATCTATAGATGACAGGTGACTTCAGAAAGTATTGAAAACTTGCTATACTTACTAGTTATTATCCTACTAATAAAACGGAAATTAATTGTCTTAGGTTTTATACGTTTCTTGAATCTGAGATTTACGTCTACTAATAAAACAGGAGATATGTCCGAACTCCATTTATATTTTCTGTTA
Organism: Capra ibex; assembly: GCA_006410555.1. Lineage (NCBI taxonomy): Eukaryota > Metazoa > Chordata > Mammalia > Artiodactyla > Bovidae > Capra > Capra ibex. The sequence continues at coordinate 36,847,314 of SJYO01037955.1, forward strand.
CATAATAATTTACACGTCTATTTAAGACCATTCTTTTTTCTTTGACCGAGAAAGATTATATCTTATAATTTTTAATACCGTAAGAAACTAAATTGTATTTTAATTTATATATAAAACATTGACAACCAATATCGTCGTTGTTTAATATGTGATATATTTACCGAAATTTTCATTTCATGGTTGTCGTATTAAACTTTTTTATTTATAAAAAGGGGGGTATCCCGAAATATCCTTATATTTTCAGAGATGGAGATAGTTACTATAAAATATACAGTGGTTATTTTTTGTCTATAAAGGGTTCGTAACACTCCGTAACATAAATACTCAGTCCGAAACTTAAGAACTGTCTAAACACTGGTAAACTCTGTCCTGTAATAACATATAAAAAGAGTAGATTTTTCTCATTCGTTGATGACGTTGACGATCGGTCCTAAATCTCTTATAATATCGACTTTAAAATTATTAAATTTACTGTCTTTACCGACGTTGTAAAGTGATCTTGGTGTAAAATTACCCGATGTATTCTTTATATACTTTCATTGACCTTCGTAGTAGTCAACACTTCTTTAATAGGATTATATAACTTATGTATATTCAAAGTGGAGAACGACTCCTTCATTACTTCAAAAGATATTATCAATTACAGAATTTTGTGACCTTACAAACTAGGATGATAAATATTGATACAAAATTAATGGAACTCATTAGTCAACGTAGTAAAACGAGATAGAACCAAGACATCAATTTAACGATAACAACTTCAATAACCATAATAATCTAACGTTTTTCGGACCCTGGTTTGGTACACAGACGAACTCGTCTCAGGTTCCAGTATAGTAAAACACGGAGAACCACGTTTCGTATGAACACAAGTCTCATTGACTGGACTTCATGACATAGGTCCACAGGTTTTTTTCAATGTTTTTGTCGTTATACCTTATGGATGTTTTTAATCTTTTAGTCATGATATTATCGAGGGAGTGGGAATAAACTTTGTTTTGTTTTGTTTTGTTTTTTTACACGAGTATAACATTCTGTTAAGAGTCACATCTTGTCATCGAGGTTCCTATTAGGGTTCGGAAGAACCCCTATTCTTTTGCTCGTTTTTTGTGTTAACGTGTACTACAAAACTACTTCAAAGACATAATTATTTGACTTTCTATATGAACATCGTTTGAAACTTATAAGTGTCGAAGGTCGATTGTCCCCTGGTGGTGACTTTTAGACTTGTAAGGTTGTTCCATCTTGGATCCTTTTCATGTGACTCTCTGCAGTTTCCTCCGGTTTTCCGTCTTTAAGTTCTTTTTGTTGGTCAGATGGTTGTATATTTTTTACGAAGTATTACACTCTTTGAAGGGGTCTACAACCTTGTTGATTTCTTTCTCTTTTTAAAGGGACCATCAACTCCTTTACGTATTAATCTTGTTGTCACCGGATATCGATATATTAGTCCCCTCATTACTCTTTTTTTTTTAATTTTTTATAATCCGGACGGTAATCTCCCCTACCTCTACTCTTCCTCTTTATCTTAGAGTACCTAGTAACCATCTTTACACTCGACAATATTAAAAAGTATTTCGTTAGACTTTTTATACATTATAATTACGATTCTCGACTGAGTAAACTTTTCTGAGACTACGACCCTTTCTGACTTCCGTCCTCCTCTTCCCCTACTGTTTCCTACTCTACCAACCTACCGTAGTTACTGAGTTACCTGTACTCAAACTCATTTGGCCCTCAACCACTGCTTGTTCCTCCGGACCGCACGACACCAGGAACCCCAGCGCTTCTCAGCCTGTGCTGATCCGCTGATGCGACTTGACTACATATTTACGTTCAAACGTACCCTATGTATAAATATATGTGTCTATACGTATCGTCAAACATCACCTTATATAAAATATAGTTTGTTACAATATCCACTGACTTATTATTTACTGATTACGTATGATATATTATAGTAAATCTACATATCAACCAAGTGTATACTTAAACAGATAATATGCAATATTTGACTCTTTTAAAATGTGTTATTTTTGGGGAATTTTACTCACTCCCGTTATAAAATCATATACATTTATATATAAATACATATACACTGATATATAAACACATATATAATAATACTCGTACTCTTCCGAAACCCTATGGTGTCTTTTATAAATTATTCTTCTCGGACCCATATGGGTTTTCCCTTATTCTCTTCCCCTCTCTTCTCAATAATCACCTTCCTCTGATTAATTTAATACGTAAGTTTTGATTTGGTGTAATTCTAAGGCTGTTGGATGTCCATCGTGTACTCCTTCTTGGACGAACGCTCACGACATATGTGTTCTCTGGGTCCAAGTTAGGGACCCAGACCTTCTAGGGAACCACTTCCTTTACCGTTGAATCAGGTCATAAGAACGGACCTTTTAAGGTACCTGTCTTCTTGGACCATCCGAGACACCAGATACCCCAATATTTCTCAGTCTGTGTTGACTCGTTGACTCGTGTCGTTGTTGTTACTAGGACAATTCAATTTATGGGGACTCAGAAACGTGTGAGTGTAGGTGCAATTGTAAGGATTTTAAAGAGGATTTGAGGTCTGAGTATAGGTCGAGACAAAAGATAAAGGTGGACACGTAAATCATCAGTAGAGTATACACGATACAAAATCTGTTGTGTGAACTAAAGCAGATGTTTGGGTAAGGAGAGGTAGAAAAGGTGCACTCCTTTAATGTTCCTTACAAGAAAGTATAACATCTCGAGGAGAGACTTTCACAGGACAAGAAATGGGAAGTTAATGGAGGACTAAGACCAATAAGAGTAAAGAGTATATCCGTTGAGACGTCTAAGTTTCACAGTGTTAAAGAGTGGTTCCGTTGACGTTAGTGGAGGACTAGAGAGAGAAAAGATTGAAGAAACGAGAGATCACAGCTAAGAGATTTTTCTTTCTAGCAGTAAGACGATTTTATGTTCATTGTATAATTCAAAAGACGATTCGAGAACGGTCTCAAAAATTGGAATCTCTCTTTGTGAATAGTTGAACAGTCTCGGAATCTTCAAGTGGAAGGTGTAAATGTGAGACTAGAGATAAAGAGACAAAAAGGTCAGTGAGGTAGAAAATAAGTAAGACCGGGTCGGTGAGACCGGAGTAACGACGATCAGTTCTGAGTAGTTCGTATAAGTAGGGGTGTGGCCCCGGAATTAAGAACGAGTAAGGTAGACCATATAAAAAGAAGGACTACAAGTACAGAATAAGGGAGTAACGGAAGTCTAGAGACGAGTTTGAAGTGAAAAAGTCTCACACAGAGGAAACACTGGATGTAATTTACCTAAGAGATGAAGTAGAGAATACGTCGAATAATAGCGATAAAGTCTGTGTGTGTGTGTGTGTGTGAGTGAGTGAGTATTTTTTAATATCTATCTTTTTGTCTGTTTATTTATCTTTTGGAGAGAGTCATTGGGATAGGGCAGTGGTAAAGATACTTTGTAACAAAACCCGTTACCGTACGTATTATTAAAAATAAATAAATTTTCGATAATAACTTTTACGAGTTAATAAAATAACAAAGTTTTCACCGAAAAAAGGACCGATAGGTCGTAACGATCAGATATTTGTAGAGGAGACAGAGGGATCATGTCTGGATCCGTGTGATCCAGAAGTAGTGGAGTGAGGGTACGAACGTTACACAGTCGTAGATAGAGGAGAAAAAGTAAAAGGGACGGTGACGAAGTTCTCTTGATAAAGAACAATAATTATAGAGAGAAGAGCTAAGGTACCCAAGGAAGATAAAAGGGAAACACTTGTATAGGTAGTTTTAAAAGGATTTATGAAACGTTCGAGATCAAGTTTTAAAGTGGAACAAAACTCGAAGGAAGGAGAGTTTTATGGTATAGACACAGAGGTTAAGGTTTAAGATAGGAAAAAAGTTCCTAACAACTTTACAGTTATAATACTAATTATATTAAGAGTGTTCTTTGTGACCGATTTTAACTAGACAATTAACTTAAATCTTATAATTTTCGAAAAATAGTATAGGTCGTTGTATACTCAATAAATGTAAATAATATTTTTCGTCAGTATGAAAATTTNTTTTCGAAAAATAGTATAGGTCGTTGTATACTCAATAAATGTAAATAATATTTTTCGTCAGTATGATAATTTTTATATTTGACAACAAAAGACTTTTCCAAACACGAGTTTCTCTTTCTATTTCATATATATATACATTTATGTTTTAGGATATTCTTTTAGTTACAAATTCACTATTTAACTTACTTTATAAAAGTGTTCTTCTGGTTTCTAACCGATTAAAATGAATGGTTTTTAATCTTTTATCTATTACTGTCATATAAGTTTTGTCATTTATATATTTAATATTCGTATTATTTTATATAACAAATTGTTAAATAATTATACCTTCGAAACAAATTGGATAAAAAAGAGACCGATCTAAGGATTGTATAGATATTAATTTTCTGTAATTGTTATTATTGAAAGAATAAAATACAAAACGGGTACATAAACATTTTTAGTTGGATCAAAATGATGTTCCAGTCTCAATGGTTTTTCCCTCTGTGAAGAAAAGGAGGTTCTGTGCCGAAAGTAGAAACTCCAGGTGAAATTAGATCCGACTGCACTTACTGTGACGAGTCAACTTTAGTAGCTAAAAAAAAGTGACTTGTACTTATACGACGTGTACCGTCGTAATATTCGTACGAGGGAAGACGACTCCTTCAAACATCTCAAAATATCTTTTTTATAGGATAGAAAGAGATAAAAGTATGTATTTATACATGAGACTCCTGTCGGAGTAAGTTCTCTTTAGACTATAGTACTACAGACTTTTTATTCGTAGAGTGGAGATGAATCCCCGAGAGTCCACCGTATTACCATTTCTTAGACGGACGGTTGTGTCCTCTGTGTCCTCTGTACCCAAGTCAGGGACGTACCTCATCCTACACCGTTGAGATCATAAGAACGGATCTTTTAAGGTACCCGTCTCCTCTGACGATCCGATGTCAGGTACCCCAGTGTTTCTCAGTCTATACTGTCTAACACGTACACGTGTGTGTGTGTGTGTGTGTGTGTGTAGATGAATTACGTAAGACATGTATGGAATGAAGGAATCGTATGATTTATATTTATTCTCAACGTATGATTTATATTTATCCTTCTTACTTGAGTCAATACATTTAATTAAGAATTTACTGAGGTCAAATGTCTTCATTAGGTTTACTATATAATACATAGTCGGTATGGTAGAATAGTTGAATATCAGGGTATACTCATTTTGTGACAAACCATTTTTACATAATTAAGTACTAAGAAGATTATATATGGAAGTATGTGAGATACCTCATTGAAACCGAATTAATTCGAAGGAATGAGAGGGGTACTAAGTTTATGTGTGTGTATGCTGAGACTTCGTGAGAGGTTTATAAAAGGGGAAACGTAAAGAAAACTCTTCTGTATAAATTTTCCAAATGTATATGACTGCAACAAAGGTACATAAAACAGTGTCTTTTGTACGATATCAATATTTCTTATATTAAGTAGTAAATCTTTAACTATACCAGTTCTATTTCTATCGTACTCTTGTGTATAAGTTAAGACATATGAATTTTTGATTTATCTTACGTTTTTTCCTTTCAAATTTTTTTCCTTATATTATAAAAATAAGTTCTTCCTAGATGAACCAAGTTATTTGTAAGTGAACACTTCAATGATTTTAATATTAACAAATAAACCCCCACCTTCTCCTCTCACACCCCAATGGGTCCTCTGTTTCTCTTGTCATATTAATCTTAGGTGTCCGACATGAAACACCGAAGTCCAGACACCCCCACCCCCCACTCCCATTCGTGTCAAGGACTACCTCGTGTCCCTTTCCGACCCGACACTACACTACTCAAAGTCCGCACCGAGTCTCCTGTCGTCTTAGCCCAGTCTTCTTCTCCGGCACCACATACCTGGTGAGATAGGTCTCTTCGGGAAAGACTCCCTGGGTCCTACAAACTACCCCCAGCGTCCCAGAGGACTCCACTTTGTATGGACCTACGAGGTCCACGGTCCCAGGGGAGGGGAGTCTGAGTAGATATGTCTCAGACCGACTACGGTGGATGGTTCTTGTGAGACTAGGAAGAACTGAGGAGGGAGGTGAACCTCAGTATAAAGTTCATTATTAGTCAATTATTAATACATTTTCCGAAATCCTTCTATTTTAATATCTTGAGAGTCGTTATGAGTTTATTTTTATTTATTAAGTTTTATAAGTTTTTATCTCTTTGACACTAACTTTCCCCGTCTATTATTTGACACTCTTTTTATGTTTCGTAATCAATTAATATCCTACACACCAATATTTGCTCTTCCATTTATAAGGAGAATTTTCTTTTCTACGTTTGGTAACTTGAATATTCGTCAATATCTATATAGCTATATAGGTATATGTGGTCTTCTGGTCAAAGAGTGACTTACATGTTTTTCTTTGTGTCTTTCTGTTCATCTACTCTCTTGTGATAATCACTTAATAAAAGTGGTAAGATTTAAATTCTTAGGAGCACATGATAATAACATACAATTGGTGACTTTGTTATTCTTCCTCTTATGTTTTTTTTCCAGTATTATATATTCTCGTTTTACACTCTCTTCTTTCATATTTTGTCTTCTTGTTTTTTTCATTCAAGTTTATTAGCCTATCGTTGTATACATGTACTTAAAAAGTGGAGAGAGTATCGATAATGAATTAGAATTGAGGTAGTTGAGAGTAGTTCTAATAATATTCCCAAAACAAAAGAACAAACGGGTACAGAGGGATATCGGATCTGAATTATGTCGTCGGTTCCATCAGGAGTATTTAACTAATAGAACAGGAGTAACTAATAGAACTTAACTCTAAAATATAATCAGTAATAGAACTGGTTTTCTGGATACACTAAATAGGTGAACCTTGGTGGGAATGGACAGTTTTAAATAGATGACACCGAGGGTGAGAAAAGATCTGTGTGACTACGAGAACGTCATGGAATTTGTAACAGACTTTTGTCGTAGGTGTACCCATTTGTGAGAGAATATGTCAGAATTGTCTTCCTATGTTCATTCCTTGTTAAAGAAGGAAAAGAGAAATAGGTTGTCATATTACGAATGTTGTCTAATCTATTTTTGTCATTTTTCTTTGATTTTGATGTACGGTTAGAGTAAACAGTCGTATCCGTGTGATATGACCCTCCCAAAGACACAAAACACAAGAAGAAACGTAAACGATTTCACAAAGAATGTCTAACAGATTGACCACGGAAGAAGTCCCACTATCCTAGGAGGTCAGGAGTGACTACAGTAAGATCATGAGAACAGATAAAGAGATTCAGACAAGTAACGGGGACCATAGTGAAGGAGGGAGAGTAACGATAGATAAAAGATACCTCGTCCCTTCAAATAATACGATTTTGAATTCAGTAAAGTACATAAAAGTGACAAGTCTTGAATCAGAATTACATGAGTCTTATTTTAAGTTTTGGTATTACTACAGGACTTTTCCGTAGATCCTAAACGGAGGTTACAGAAAGACTCAAGTACAGGACCACGAAAGAAAAGTGAGAGAGATGATATCAGTGTGTCTCGAGGAGAAGTAGGAAGTGGGTTCGTGGGACTGTGGAGGACCAAGATTATAGTAAAAGGTTTTTTTCATAAAAGAGGATCATGGACTTACAATGGGAGAGGTGATCAATATGGAATGAAGGAAATATAGGAACAAGTCTACAACTAAAAGTCACTCCATGGAGGTCTTGCGAGAGAAGGGGAACGTGAACTATAGAGGTTATATACAAACGACATGTAAAACAGTACTCATGTTAGACAACAAAAACAAATCAGTGGTTCAGTATAGGTTAAGAAACACTGGGGTATCTGACATCGGACGATCCGAGGAGACAGGTACCCTGAAGGGTCAGTTCTTATGACCTCACCAACCCATAGAGGGGTTGGGTCCCTAGTTTGAGTGTAGAGGTCTTACCTGTCCGTCTAAGGAATGGTGACTCTTTGGTATCAAGTCAAGTCAGTGAGTCAGCACAGGTTGAGAAACACTGGGGTACTTAGTGTCGTGTGGTCCGGAGAGACAGGTAGTGGTTGAGGGTCTCAAGTGAGTCTGAGTGCAGGTAGGTCAGTCACTACGGTATGTCCGTAGAGTAGGAGACAGTAGGGGAAGAGGAGGACGGGGGTTAGGAAGGGTCGTAATCTCAGAAAGGGTTACTCAGTTTAGAAACGTACTCCACCGATTTCATAACCTCCAAGTCGAAATCGTAGTAAGGACGGTTTCTTTAGAGTTCCGACTAGAAGTCTTACCTGAAGAACCTAGAGGAACGTCAGTTTCCCTAAGAGTTCTCAGAAGAGGTTGTGGTGTGAAGTTTTCGTAGTTAAGAAGTCGCGAGTCGGAAGAAGTGTCAGGTTGAGAGTGTAGGTATGTACTGGTGTCTTTTTGATATCGGAACTGATCTGTCTGGAATCAGCCGTTTCATTACAGAGACGAAAACTTATATCATAGATCCAACCAGTATTGAAAAGAAGGTTCCTCATTCACAAAAAAAATTAAAGTACCGAACGTCAGTGGTAGACGTTACTGAAACCTCTGGGTTTTTTATTTCAGACTGTGACAAAGGTGACAAAGGGGTAGATAAAGGGTACTTCACTACCCTGGCCTACAGTACTAGAAGTAAAAGACTTACAACTCGAAATTCGGTTTTAAAAGTGAGAGGAGAAAGTGAAAGTAGTTCTCCGAAAAGTCAAGGAGAAGTGAAAGACGGTATTCCCACCACAGTAGACGTATAGACTCCAATAACCATAAAGAAGGCCGTTAAAACTAAGGTCGAACACAAAGAAGGTCAGGTCGCAAAGAGTACTACATGAGACGTATATTCAATTTATTCGTCCCACTGTTATATATCGGAACTGTATGAGGAAAAGGATAAACCTTTATCAGACAACAAGGTACAGGTCAAGATTGACAACGAAAGACTGGACGTATGTCTAAAGAGTTCTCCGTCCAATCCACCAGACCATAAGGGTAGAGAAAGTCTTAAAAGATGTGAAATAACACTAGGTGTGTCAGTTTCCGAAACCGTATCAGTTATTTCGTCTTTANAAAGGTTTAAACGACCTTATAACTCACGTCGTGAAAGTGTCGTAGTAGAAAGTCTTAAACTTTGTCGAGTTGACCTTAACGTAGTGGAGGTGGTCGAAACAAGTATCACTACGAAAGATTACGGGTAAACTAAAGTGTAAGATCCTACGGACCGAGATCTAATCACTAGTGTGGTAGTACTAATAGAGTAACACTTCTAGAATAAACATGTCAAGAAGATACATAAGAACGGTGGAGAAGAATTATAGAAGACGAAGACAGTCCAAGTATGGTAAAGACAGGAAATACCTCGGGTAGAAACGTATTTTACAAGGAAACCATAGAGATTAAAAGAACTTCTCTAGAGATCAGTAAGGGTAAGACAAGAAAAGGAGATAAAGAAACGTAACTAGCGACTTTTTCCGAAAGAATAGAGAAGAACGACAAGAGACCTTGAGACGTAAGTCTACGAATATAGAAAGAAAAAGAGGAAACGAAAAACGAAGAGAAGAAAAGTGTCGATAAAATTCCGGAGGGGTCTGTTGGTAAAACAAAAAACGTAAAGAAAAGGAACCCCTACCAGAACTAGGGACAGAGGACATGTTACAGTACTTGGAGTAAGGTACCAAGTAATCCGTGAGATAGATAGTCTAGATCGGGGAATTTAGATAAAGAGTGAAGGTGACATATTAATATTCCCTAAACTAAATCCAGTATGGACTTACCAGATCGCCAAAAGGGATGAAAGAAGTTAAACTCAGACTTAAACCGTTATTCCTCAAATACTAGACTCGGTGTCAAGTCGAGGACCAGAACAAAACGACTGACATATCTCGAAGAGGTAGAAACCGACATTTCTTATATTAGTTGGACTAAAACCACAACTGGTAGACCCCTACAGGTACATATCTCAGAAGAGAACACAAACGATACTGGTAACGTAAAAGAACCGTTTTGAGAAAATCAGAAACGGGACGAAGTAAGACGTAAGGTTCCGGTTTAAACGGACAATGAGATCCACAAAGAACTGAAGGATGAGAACGTAAGGTCAGGGAATATTACTTTTACTGTAGAAAAACCCCACAATCAAGATTTTCCATAACATCCAGAAGTATTTTGGTAAGTTGAAGTCGAAGAAGTCGTAATGACCAACCCCGTATCTGAACCTATTGACACTATAACTTACCAAACGGAACCTTTGCTTACCTCTAGCAAGACAGTAAAAACTCTAACGTAGGTTCATGACGTAAAGTCTGAGAAAACAACTGGTACTACTGATGAGGTAAAGAAGACTCCCTAAGGACGGGAGTCATCATCTATATTACCATTAGACTTAATTTAAGTGGGTAAGGTCAGGTAAAATCAAACGACTAAGGATCTTAAAGCTACAAGTGAGAACGGTAGAGCAAACTGGTGAAGGTTAAACGGAACTAAGTACCTGGACTGTAAGGTCCAAGGATACGTTATAACGAGAAATGTCGTAGCCTGGAACGAAGATAGTGGTCAGTGTAGGTGTCGATCCATAACAAAAACGAAACCGAAGTAGGGAAGTAAGAAAGACCTCAATAAAGAGGTAACTAGAGGTCATCGTATAACCCGTGGATGACTGGACCCCTCAAGGAGAAAGTCGTAGGATAGTAAAACGGAAAAGTGTGACAAGTAACCCAAGAGTTCCGTTCTTATGACTTCACCAAACGGTAAGGGAAGAGGTCACCTGGTGTAAGACAGTCGAGAGAGGTGGTACTGAGCGGGCAGAACCCAACGGGGCGTCCGTACCGAACCAAAGTAACTCAATCTGTTCCGACACCAGGATCACACTAATCTAACTGATCAAAAGACACTCATACCAAAGTCACACAGACGGGAGACTACGGGAGAACGTTGTGGATGGTAGAATGGACCCAAATAGAATGGAACCTGTACCCCATAGAGAAGTTTCGACGAGGTCGTTTGACGTCGGTGACAAGGAATGGAACCTGTTCCCCATAGAGACATGGTGCGGGAAGGACTGGAAGTTACACCCTACCGAGGAGATCCGGGAAGACACGGGCGCGTCGTTGACGAGGAACCCACCGAGGAGGGCCGGTGACGGGGACCGGAGCCCACACCCCACCGAGGAGTCCCAGTGGTGGGGACCGAAGTCCGCCCTCCACCGAAGAGGACCGGCGGGGACTGGAGCCTGCACCCCACAGAGGAGGGACGACAGTGACTGGAGTCTTCACCCCGTCGAGGAAATCCGGCGGAGACTGGAGTCTACGTCCCACAGAAGAGGGTCGACGGTGACTGGAGCCTGCACCCCATCGAGAAGGGACGACGACGGGGACTGGAGTCTGAACCCATCGAGGAGAGCCGGCAAGGACGCGGCAACGTTGGACCGTGAGAGCCGACGACGGGGACTAGAGTCTTTACCCCATTGAGGAAAACCGACACGACTCACACGGCCCATGTGTTTACCACGAACTATTTACAAATGACTTACTTATTGACCAATATACAGGGAAATAGTTAATAAAATCCACGAACCTAATGGGAATTGGGAATTGTCAGGAAAGGTCATTACAGTAGGAATGAAACTGCAACAGGATTAAGATAAGATAGACCAGAAGTGTAGTAAATGAAATGATATCTCTGAATCAAAAGTGTTTATCTTTGGTTCAGTGTCTGTTGTGATTATCATTGGTAGACTCGTACTCTCCACGGTTCTTAGTGCCGAAGAAACATTCCTAAATTTAAAAAGGTCGTAAATGTCCTAGGGAACTTGGTCAATTTCACTGAGAAGGAGTTTCGTAGTACAAAAGGTCTCTATATTCTACCAAGTCAAGTCAAGTCAAGTCAAGTCAGTGAGCCAGCACAGGTTGATAAACACTGGGGTACCTGGTGTCGTACGATCCGGAGGGACAGGTAGTGGTTGAGGACCTCAAATGGGTTTGAGTACACGTAACTCAACCACTACGGTAGGTTGGTAGAGTAGGAGACAGCAGGGGAAGAGGAGGACGGAAGTTAGGAAGGGTCGTAGTCCCAGAAATGTTTACTCAGTCGAGAAACTTAGTCTACCGGTTTCATAACCCCAAAGTCGAAGTTGTATTCAGGAAAGTTACTTGTGGGTCCTGACTAGAGGAAATCCTACTTGAGTAACCTAGAGGAACGTCAGGTTCCCTGAGAGTTCTCAGAAAAGGTTGTGATGTCCAGTTTTTATATTTAAGAAGAGACGAGTCGAAAGAAATGAGTTTTTATTTACGAGGTACTTAATGTTTCATGTTATGTCTAAATTAAATCTATTTGAATTGAATCTAAGAAACTCGGTGACAAGTGGTTTATGTCATCTCTATAGGTTCTCTACGGAAATAATAGTTTCACTTCAAAATATACTTTTTACCATACTTGGTACACCTCCGAAACAACTATAACCAAATAAAAAATTAAATCTTTTAACGTGATACTTGATTATACAGAATCAGATTAAAAGGAACTATTTTCACATATGATAAGAAAGTGACAAGTAAATAACTACAGAAGTAATTTACTTCTTTAGTAATGACTCGTAGATGAACACGGTCCGTCGTCTCAAAATATTACAACTTCGAGTGGTACCCTTAAGTCACTATTTCATTCTGTATTGGTAAATTAGATTGATTAGTCTGTGAGATACCTCTTGAACCCTATATTTATTCTTATCTATCCCAAATTGATTAAATTAACAGTGGTGTTAAGTTATTGAATCTCGATAATTATGGGAGAAAATGTTTATCCTTTGTCTTCTTCTTTCTGTCTTCGATTAAACAAGTTCCAGTACATCGATTATAAAACTTTCGAGTTGAGTTTCGGTAACTGAGGTCTTAAGAACAAGATTTTCTACTTTTAGATAAAAGAACTTATATTTATTTATGTTAAAGATGGTGGTTTCTGAAGTATCATGTTCTTTTCTACTTGTATATTTTATAAATTATGACAATATTCGACCATATTCACACTTTTGTTTTAAAATATACCTTAAAATTTCTTTGAGTCGAATTCTTTATTAAAATAAGAAGAAGACACATTATTCATTGTGTCATCATACCTTTCGATTGTTCACAATCACTGGATTGACTCAAACTCCCTATTTAATCATTCCTCCCGTTCATGTAAGATCCTTTATTCTTTGTTAATACTACTTAACAATCTACTCAAAGGTCAGGAAACACTTGACCTTAAGAGCTGGAGACAGAGGTTAGAAGTGTTGACTCCACACTTATAGACAAGAACCTTGTATAGTAGAATATTTGTAAACTACTGTCCTTGTCTTGTATCATTGTAAGTAATCTACTTAAGAAATAAGTGAGAATTATACATAGTAAACGGGGGGAAGATTTGTGTTTACCTTAGAAATTTAAAGTGTATGTCATTTTGTATTAACCCATGAAACTTTATTGTATTGAGTTCTACTCTTGGTTGTTGTAAGGTAACAGTCAGTAGCGCAATTGTTTTACGTTAGTAGAACGAAATAAAATTTATACGGACACACACTTTTTCGTCGTAGGGAGTATTCATGTTAACAATAAAAATAAAGTCCAATAAAAGATCACGTTTTTAGTGTCTACAATTAGTTGTAAATTCATTATCAAGTGAGAGTACTTTGATCACGAAATCTCTAATGAATCTATTACACTATTGATCCTTATGTCGGTATACAAAATACAGGTCAGTAATCATTACAATGACGTAAATGAACTAAATTTTGTAATATGTTAATAGGTGAGTTTAGTAAAAATTTTTTATAAAAATATAATCTACTCTAACATGGAATACAAAAGTTGGAACCTATAATAGGATATACGAAAGTTAATTAGAAGTCCTGTCGACTCTAATGACTTCCAAAAAAAGAACACATGTAGATAAAACGATCCGTCCGACGACTTTGTACATCAAATCATCTCTATTTTTCTTTATTTTACACAGTTGAAAGTTAAAAACATTAACTACTTTTAATTCTCTTCATCTACAGTACTAAATTGAGGAGGGAGAAAAAAGATTAAGATCTATCTGTAAACGTAATGTGTAAAGTTTATGGTTAAGATGCCAAAACGAAAGTCAAGGGTGAAATACAGTCACTGGGAGACCACGACGTTTAAGTCCACCGTTTCTTTCGTACCTTTAGAGGAAAGTGTACCTCGAAGTCTCTTTATTCTTGTATGTCGGTTTGTTTTATTATAGTACATCAATGCTTAAGACACATCTGTTACTTGGTCATTACTGTCTATCACTTTTGAACCAACTAAACCTCGTTAAATCAAGAAACCCATACTTACCGGAGAGACTCTTTTACCGTAAAGTTGTCTCTAAAGGATAGACATTTTAATTTTTCTTTTTTTTTTTTTCCCTCTCTAGTAGAAAAAAGGTTATTCTTACGTAAGATTTGAACACGATATCGTTTACTCTCGGTTATTCTGACCTGGTTCAGTTAAAGACACTTGAACATTGTGGTAAGGCAAGAATCTTACGAATCAGTTGAACTGGAGACGTGACTATAAAACCACATCTCGGTAATATACACCTAATTACACCTTCGTGGCGAACAGATACTAACCTTCACTTGATATTTCCTTTTTCTTCTTTACCCAAACCCGAACTACCCGAACTCATTGACTCTCCTGAATTCTCGGTGGCCCTTCTTAAATTCGAAGGAAGAAAGAAAACAGGGAGTGTAGAAAGGAAACAAGGAAGAAAGGAGGGAAGGAAAAGAAAAGGAAGGGGAAGGAAGGGAGAAGGAGATGAGGAGACGAAGGAAGGGGATAAATAAGAAAGAGAGGAAAGAAAGAGGAGGAAGAGGGAGAGAGAAAGAAAGACCTTCTTTTCTAACTTTACATAATTAAAAACTTATTAACATATATAAGATCATTGAAAATAGGGAGAGTGGGTAAATAGAGACGAAGACAAAAGGAATTGAATCACATAAGGTTGTAAGAGAAAAACTTTATTAGACCGATAAGACGGTAAAAATAGGTGAATACATGAATGATTATTTATGTCTATATAATTTTAATTCTCTATTTTATCTATTTAAAGTCTCACTTCTTCCATAAACACTGAGTATATTGAATCGTTCATATTTTTACGTTTGAATTTCTTTTAAGGTATACTCTAACTGTTCTCTTTACTTATCGGTAAGTATGTTCTTCGATAGGTATAGTAGTTTATTAAAATCTTTTCTACAAGTTTTAGTAACTAGTAATCTCTATACGTCTAATTTTGGTGTTTTTCCTTGATTATGTTTGAGTGACTTACGGATTTTAATTTTTTCTGACGGTCAATGTTTATATCTCCCATCAATCTTATTCCTTTGGGAATCTCATTAGAGTTCCACGACCATCCTAAAAAGTTTGACTATACAAACGAAACCCTTTCGACAAATAGAATAGATGATCTCAACTTTTAATATCACAGACCCTGAGTCAGTAAAGTATAACCCCATATATAGGTTGAACTTACGTACGTGTTCATTTGGTCTTCTATGCGTCTTGTACGTGTTATTGTAAAAGTATCATTGGATTTTAACTTTGTTAGACCCGAATAGATGGTAATGTATGTAATACTAAATAGTCATATCACCTCATAATATGTTTTATATCTATTTATTCCCGAAGGGTCCACGTCGATCACCATTTCTTGGGAGGACGATCACGTCCTCTACATTCTCTACACCCAAACTAGGGACCTTGTCCTACTAGGGGACCTCCTCCCCTACCGTTGGGTGACGTCACAAGAACGGACTTCTTAGGGTACCTGTCTCCTCTGACCGGCGATGGAAGTTATCCCAACATTTCTCAGTCTGTGTTGACTTCATTTAAACGTACATATCTATTTATTTGACATCCACGTGTAGTGTTTCGTTTATTTTGAGTGTTCGTGTCATAATTTTTTACTTGGGTTATCGTTTTTATGCGTGACATTTGATGTAAAATAAGATAAACTTTTTCTCAGACCTAACTAAGACGTAAAATTAACTCCAACTAGTGAATCGGTATTGATATCGACGTGGTTTAATTGTCTACTGGACTTGTTGGACAAAGTTTGACTCCCAATTAACTAAGTAACTGGGTATTTTACTCTACACGGGAGTTTTTACATCGAGGTTTTTCACTTATAATTTATCTACTGGTCATACTTTTCCAAGTTTATCAGACTCATCTAAGTCTAAAGATAATATGGACAAGAATGTACATAATCTAACGATCCTAATGGTATTGTTTTATGGCGTCTGACTCACCGAATTTATTGTCTTAATTTAACATAACGTCAAGACCTTCAATCTGTGGGTTCTAGTTACATAGTCGTCTAAACAAAGGAAGACCCCCGGGAAGGAACCAAAGTTCTACTGACAGAAAAGTGATACAGGAGTGTGCTAAAAAGGACACACAACATGTAGAGACCATGAAGAAACACAAATGTTTAAAGGAGAAGAATATTCCTGCGTTAGTCTAACCTAAGGCTAGGTGGGATTCCAGAGTAAACTTAAGTTAGTGTAAAAATTGTCAGGATAAAGTTTTGTCATTATAAGACTCTATGATCCCCTATCCCGAAGTTGTACACTTAGAATTCCCTGTGTTAAGTGGAAAACAGTAGCATAGAATTTGAGTAAGATTTCAGAGTTCCTTACCATAGATACTGATGACTTTTCCTCCTTTTTATTTATATCGGACTAAAAACCTAGTTAGTACCATATGACAAGTACTTTTCCATCATAAGGTAGCGTTTCCGGTTATAACAGAACGACATATAAACAACGACAAGTCGACGAATCAGTACAGACTGACAAACACTGGGGTACCTGATCTCTTGTGGTCCGAAGGACTAGGAAGTTTTAGCGGACCTCGAACGAGTTTGAGTACAGGCAGCTCAGCCACTACAGTAGGTTGGTGGAGAAGAAGACAGTAGGGGAAGAGGAGGACGGAAGTTAGAAAGGGTCGTAGTCCTAGAAAAGATTACTTAGTCGAGAAGTGTAGTCCACCAGGATTCATAACCTTGAAATCCATATCGTGGTCAGGAAGGTCACTCATAAGTCCTAGTTAAAGGAAATCCTAACTGACTAAAATAGAAGAACGTCAGGTTCCCTGAGAGTTCTCAGAAGAGGTTGTAGTGTCAAGTTTTCGTAGTTAAGAAGTCGCGAGTCGAAAGAAGTATCAGGTTGAGAGTGTAGGTATGTACTGATGACCTTTTTGGTATCGGAACTGATCTACCTGTAAACAACCGTTTCATTAGACAGACGAAAAATTATACGACAGATCCAAAGAATATGGAAAAGAAGGTTCCTCGTTCACCAAAAGTGAAGTACTCAAGTCAGGGTTAGATGTCATTAAAACCTCAGGTTCTTTTATTTCAAACAGTGACGAAGACAACGAAGGGGTAGATAAACGGTACTTCACTAACTACAGTACTAGAATCAAAAGACTTACAACTTAAAATTCGGTGGAAAAAGTGAGAGGAGAAAATGAAAGTAGTTCCCCGAGAAATCAAGAAACGAAAGACTGCATTCCCACCACAGTAGACGTATAGACTCCAATAACTATAAAGAGGTCCGTTAGAACAAAGGTCGAACACGAAGTAGGTCGGGTCGTAAATGGTACTATATGAAAAGTATATTCAATTTATTCGTCCCACTGTTAAATGAAGGAACGACATGAACGACATGTATCTATATCTTAAAATACTAACTTTTTTTTACCGTCGTCTCATACCTCTACCACAAAGAAAGAAATTACGGATGGGGTCTTACATATATAAACACCTTTTCCTAGATTTATTATTACATTTGTAATTCCGAGTCGAACAGTTACATTTAATGGGGGAAAGAGATAAGTTGCCCGGACACATGTCTCATCGGACCTAATGATCCTAGTGTACCGGTTACGACTCGAGTCGTCACACTTAAAGACGATTGGTTAAGGGTTGAAGGTAGTGGTTACGACTCACGAGTGGTGACGTCTCCGATTCTTCGTTGAAGTGTACACCGTTGTTAGGTACCGGTAAGAACTTACTTATAATTAGGTTGTTGAGACCGTTTTCTCAATATGACCTGTAAAAGATACTACCTAAACAACATAAAAGGAAAGTAACCTTACCCGTGTATAAGTGTCTTGTCTAAAGGTAAGAAACCGACGTCCCAAAGACGATCGGGATTATAAGTACCTATACGTCTTATCAAATAGGTAGGGTGACGTTAGTGTTTATTCTGGAGAAGATAGTTCTGTTAAGTAAAATGTGATACTATTTCCTAAGTGTAGTTTTATTTAGTCACTAGAACCTGAGTTGATTAAACTATCCTATTACTTTATCGAACGACGTATAGGTTAATGGTTGGTGGACCCTTTATACTGTGTTGAACTTCTAAATAGAGTCTCCTATCAAAGTTATACGAAATTTGGTCTTGGGTCTCAGACCACGGTAGAAGTAGTGTCCTTCCTTTATTCCTAGATAAATCGTCACAAAGATGGTGTTAATAATTTTATTTGGGAACCACTATAAAAAAGAAGGATGTACCATTAAAACTCGTGTCAATCAAATCTCTGTAGTCATCGGATTTCCTTACGAACGTAATCCCTTATATCATTAAGACCCTGGTACACAAGGTCCCGATAACTAAAGGAAGACTTATCCGTCTATACCCACTATGATCGGTCCTTTAGAATTAAAGGTCTTCATTTTACTTAAAGACCATCTGTAACGTCCTATTTCCCAACATGGACTCTATATTTTTTAAGTGACTCTCAGAAGATCTTGAAAGAACATGATACTAGAATCAGTCAACTATTTATTCCGTTCAGTAGAGGATATTCTAAATACTCCGGACAATCCACTCCACGACCACCTTTTATTTCCCTGATACATCTCCGACTACCTTCTTTTGTTATTACCAATGGTTGAATCCGACTTTTCGTCAACGTCTTTACTCTGTCGTCTGTGACAGACTCTACAATGAATGTTACGGTAAATAGAGGGACGACAAACTACACTTCTCGTACTACCATCGATTGTAAAATGTAAAGTCCACTTATACAGTGTGCTGACGTAAATGTAGTCCTACCAAACTATCAACTAACCGTAAAAATACGAAAGACGACATATTAAAAAATTGGTTTTTCTTATTTTATTACTTACAATACCACGTTTTCCCCACATTGAACGTCCTATAAAAGGTAGTTAGGTTCAAGTGAAAAAGAAAGTGTGACTGTATAAAATTCATCCAGTTTCCGGAGGAACAAAAAACAAGAGACCACCGACTACTGGTTCCTCTACATGGTCTTTCTACTATTTCTTTTCTTCCACTCACTCCGACCGTCTAAATAACGAAGTCCAGGGACACTCTCAAATACTGTAAGACTATGATAGAAGAATGGTTTCTCGTAACGAATATATCCACAGAGAGAAACACATCAAGAGAGAAACCCAAGACCATCGTAAAGAGGGAAGTAAGAGGAACGAGGAAACCTAGAGACCATCAATTTCAAAGGGTGACAATTATCAAGGTCCTTTGATGGGACAAGTATGTCAGTATTAAACTGGTAAATAATTGGAGAAAATTTTGATTGTATAAGATAACCAAGAACACTACCTAAATCCATAATTTTATTTATATAATTATTTAATAAATATTCTATTAATCAAAGTATAATTATACGAGTATACTTCAGTTGATTGTAGAGTTTTTTGAACCTTAAAAGAAGGTAACCGTATATAATGAAAATAAACTGTGTATTTCAATAATAAGTATCCGTTTAACCGATGGTTTTCTGATGATTACGTGTTTTCTTAGTCCGTTTCTTTTTTCACGGTAAACCCCCCTCCTTTAAATCGTTGATTACCGTGAAGCGGTTCGTTCTTCGTCTACAAATTGATATTGACAGTTGTTTTGTACTTATCTTTTTCTTTGTCGTAGCATACTTTCAAAATCAAATCTTTCATGTTTTAGACCTTGAACTGTATTTGTGGTTCTACCTTATCTTGTACACATCACCTTAGTCAGTGCAAAAAACAGTACAAAGATTCCTTATCTACTAAGAAAAAAAATTAAGTTTCCGTTTAAGTTTCAGTTACTTCAACTGTCGAGTGTTCTAAAAAGTTGTCAAATCTTATTTTGAGGACCGTTCGTCACTCTCGTTTCAAGTGACTGTACCGATCTGATATAATTGTAAACCTTGTGTACACTTGAAATTTACCTATGTCTTAGGTTTTTCGTCACATGATCAAACATCTCGAATTGGTTTTGATGACTAGATCTTTCTGAGAAATTACTTTTGTCAGAAAACGGTCTCTTAATTATAGAAAGTGGTCACTCTAATAAGTTATTTAACTTTTTATTTTAGAGAATATGTTTTTGACAGACAAGTTTCTAATAAGATACGAGTTAAATGTCCAGTAAAGTACTCGTTTACCTATTTGGAGAAAAGGAGAACCGGTGTATCGTATACGGACAATACGAAAGTACCTATAACTTATTCTAGATGTTATACCAATAAAGAGTTTTCCGTTTTAAAATATAAACCATTACATTGGTACGGTTTATACGTCGTCGTTAGAATATTTCTATCGATCCAATAAATAATATGACTATACATTATGAGAAACTAAACAACCTTATAAAAGAAGTAGGAAAACTCGTAAAGGTTTTTATTTATAATAATTTCACTCACATTTACACCTATACACATTGGTTCCCGATTTGTACGTAAAATACACTATTAAAGACTCTTACATTTTAGTTTCTTAGCCATATGAAATTACTAATAATGTGTAAGGTTTGAGTGTCCATACTAAAGTGTCATAACAGAGACCATTATTGGATACGATGCGAATGTCAGATGAGGGATTGTCTACCACCTTGTCTATCAAAATAAAGGGGTACCGATGTGTGATCCGAAAATCTTCACATTCTCACTTAAAAATTTTCTTTATGCTTGAAGGTTTGGAGAAGAGTACGTATTTGTAAACAAACTCAAATTTAATAGGTCAATTTTACCATCACACTATAAAAAACCATTTTGTAACAATCGTCAAAATTACAAATACATCCATACGTGAACTTCAGATTCCCCTAAAAAAGGTAAGACAAATTTTACATCAATTCACATTCTTCAATTTTTTTTTTTACGGATCATAATAAATTTAGTTGTTCGATTCAAAATATAGACCCGATAAGTATATTCGTATCTTATGAAAATTTTCTGTTACTTCTGTTACTTAAGGTATTAAAACAAGATATTTACACTCTTAACTCCGAGTCTCATCTTCACTGTACAATTCTTGTGTGACGATTAATTGTTGTTGTACAGTGGTTCATATTTATAGAATAAAAGGTATTACCAAACTGGTTAAATATCAGGTTGATTTTAATATACACAAGAGAAAAGAAGTACTGGGGTAATTGTCAAAAACAGAAAAAGTATCATCATGAATATAACAAAAATAATGTCATATAAACGAAATGTGACGACACAGTAAAAGACGACATGTCGTTTCACTCAGTCGGTAGTCAACTCAGTGACTCAGTGTAGGTTGAGAAGCGCTGGGGTACCTGACGTCGTACGGTCCAGAGGGACAGGTAGTGGTTGAGGACCTCAAATACGTTTGAGTACAGGTGACTCAACTATTACGGTATGTTGGTAGAGTAGACAGTAAGGGAAGAGGAGGACGGAAGTTAGAAAGGGTCGTAGTCCCAGAAAAGTTTACTCAGTCAAGAAGTATAGTCCACCGGTTTCATAACCTCAAAGTCAAAGTCGTAGGTCAGGAAGGTCACTTATAAGTCGTGACTAAAGGAAATGCTGACTGACCAAACTAGAACGTCAGGTTCCCTGAGAGTTCTCAGAAGAGGTCGTAGTGTCAAGTTTTCGTAGTTAATAAACCACAAGTCGAAAGAGATATCAGGTAAGAGTTTAGGTATGTACTGATGACCTTTTTGGTATCTAAACTGATCTACCTGGAAACAACCGTTTCATTACAGAGTTGAAAAATTATACAACAGATCCAAACAGTATCGAAAAGAAGGTTTCTCCTTCGTAGAAAATTAAAGTACCGACGTCAGTGGTAGGTGTCACTAAAACCTCGGGTTCTTTTATTTAAAACAGCGACAAAGGTAACAAAGGGGTTCAAGGGTGAGTGGTGTTGATCTCATTTCGGGTGTGTCGTTGTTTCTGGGTCGTGTCAGTTTTTATTTCTTACTTTAATAAAATTTTTCTTGTATCCTTTTTTTCTACTGTCCGGAAATAATTGTTCTACTTCAGTATCCTTTGACTGACACCAGAACGACCGTCTGACAGAGATAACGGAAGAGATAAGTATGTGAAGTTTCTTCGAACTACCCGATGTCTCCGAGTGTATCGGTTTTTTGTTTGTTTTTGTTTTGTTATTTTATTTTGACTCTGACCGGAGGTCGGTTTTTGGTTGTTTCTTAACTCCCTAAGACAAGGTGACGGGACTACTGACTTAAGACGGTCATCAGTGTTCTCGAACCTTCGTCTCGGAGACGTTTAACTTACAAGTCTTCTGTAGGACAGTCTCTGGGACTCCTCTCCCGGGTCACTTCGGTGACGGTCTAAGGACTGGATATCTTTCCCACTGGATTTTTTGTGTGACACAAATTTCGTGGTTCAAACACCATTAAACAATACGTTCTAGGTGGTATTTATATTGTTTATAAATTATTTATGACTTATAGTGTAGGTTAGTCAGTCATAACTAACCAGTCATGATTGAACTTTTACCAAATAGAGTATACTTTATTTCTTTATTAGTAATTTAGATTCTTTTTAACATTTCTAAGAAGTCTTTAAACAATAAAAGAGACATATACAGGTTTAATAGAATGTGACGTCAGGAATCAGAGGTATCGATCAAGAAATGAAAATGGAACTCGAACCTGTCAACGTTTAAAACACTAATAGACAGAGTACCCCATTGTGATACTAATACTATAAAAGGTTCTTTGTGTCCTCGTAACCTACCGTCACCCTCTGTCAAGAACAAAAGTTATGAGTAGAATTCCATTGTACTAATCCCAGAGGGAAGAAGGATCCACAACGAAAATGATATTGGTTAAGAAATATATCGTCGTTACCTTATCATAGTCAACAGTAAAGGGGCAGTAAAACCGAGATATAAAGATGATTAAATCGGTAAACGTTTTCCTAGTATACTTATTAAACACAGTATACGGTGTTTTAAAAGTGACGGAATTTTGAAACCTATATAACCGTCGTAGGGTCGTATTTCTATAACATAAATAGTATAAAATTTAGATTATTTTGAAAAGAGTATAAATTACTACCCCCAGTAGTGTAATTTACTCGAAAGGTGTACCGAGTTACCATTTTATAGACGAACGATTCCGTCCTCTGTGTCCTCTATACCCATACTACGGACACAGTCCTCTTTCTCCTCCTCCGCCTTTACTGTTGGGTGAGGTCATAAGAACGGATTTTTTAGTGTACCTGTCTCCTCGAACTACTCGATGTCGGGTAATCCAGCGTTTCTCACTCTGTTCTGTCTCCTTTGTGTGTTGTTGTAACGTAGTTGATAGTGGTGACAATTGTTGAACGTACAAAGTATCAGTGATTAAACTATAGTAAATGAAGACACAATCCTTAAGTATATTCATAGGTTTTCTGTGAACTATATTTTCAAGTCTACATGAAAGAGGAGTCTTCTTTTCGATACTGTTTGAAGCTATCATACAATTTTTCGTTTCTGGTGAAGTGACTGTTTCTACGCATATCATTTCGATACCAGAAAGGCTATCAGTACAAGCCTACACTCTCAACCCGGTATTTCTTCCGACTCGTGGTTTCTTGACTACGAAAGTTTTACACCACGACCTCTTCTGGGAACTCTCAGAGAACCTGTCGTTCCTCTAGTTTCGTCAGTCAGGATTTCCTTTAGTTGGGACTTATAAGTAACCTTCCTGACTACGACTTCGAGGTTATGAAACCAGTGAACTACACTTCTCGGTCGAATAACCTTTTCTGGGACTCCGACTCTTTAAAACTCCTGTTCTCTTCTCCCGTTGTTTCTACTCTAATGAACTACCTGTACTCAAACTTTATCAAGACCCTCTTTCACTTCCTCTCCCTTCGGACCGTATGACATCAAGTACCCCGGTGTTTCTCCGTCTGTGTTGAATCATTGACTTGTTTTTGTTGTCTTAAACTTGATATAAAGTTTAAGTCGAAGGTCCGAATAGATACTGTTCTGTTTGTAAACTAACTTTCACTACTCGATCTTCTACCTCTATTAGAGTTGTAGGTCTTCGATAGTGAATTTTAGTAGTGAGTAGAAAAAAATAACACGAATAATATATTAGAGAGACTCATGTATGATTGATATGAAAAGGATCAAGTCGAAATGTAGTAGTCAATCTTTCAAGTCTTATTAGTTAAGGTCATTAGTTCACGTTTTACTTACGAGGTAGAAATGTAATTAAACTATAAAACGTCTCGTCAAAATGTTCTTCCATCTAGTTACCAATATTATAGTTCGAAGAGAGATGATAAGATTTTACCTTCTCCCTTGTTCTTGTTTCTGTTTATTTTAAATTACATTATCAGTAGTATTTTACGTTTTACTATTTTACAAGACAGTAGATATTAAAAAAAAGTTTACTTTTACACAAATCATTCATCCTTATCCTTGATTATCTTTATTGTTCAGTACAGGTTTTCTAGTCATCTTTAAATAACATAGAGACGATAAGTGAATGGTGGAACGATTTAATTCACTCTTTCATACTTTTACGTTTAAGTTTTTTAATGAAAAAGTTATGAATATTCTAATACAAATACAAATAAACAAGAACAAATATCCTGAATCTGAGAAAAAATAGTTTCGTGAAATATTCTTCGTTCTTTATATTCGTATGGTATTTTCGTGACTTTCTTTCACTCTCACTTCAGTGAGTCAGTACAAGTTGAGAAACGCTGGGCACCTGACATCGGGTGGTTCAAGGAGGTAGGTACCTTAAGAAGTCCGTTCTTATGACCTCACCCAACGGTAAAGGACGAGGTCCCCTAGAAGGGATGGGTCCCTAGTTTGGGTCCAGAGGGTGTAACGTCCGTCTACTAAATTGGAGACGAGGTGGTCCCTTTAGGAATATTTTCGTAATCGTGTTAACTTTAAAGAGTCTACGTTATGTGTTTTATCTTGTTTATCTTGTTTATTATTTTACTATCAGTGTATAAAACTAGATTACCGAAGAGGTCCATTGTGAAGTGGAAATCTTACCCTTCGTGACAAACACTAATCGTAGAGGTAGTCGGATCCCGATTTTGTCTTCGTCGTTTTGTGTGATACTTTTTACAATAGGGGAATAGGTTTCAAATCGGGTATTATTACCTCTGATTTAACCGACTTAGGTATCTATTACGGTAACCATAAAATCGATACAATCGATGTAAGTCGGTTATATCAGTGGTATTATTCCCGATTCGAAACCTTTTACCCTATTGTAAAAAGTGTCACACAAAACGACGAAGACAAAATCGGGATCCGACTACCTCTACGATTAGTGTTTGTAATGACTAGTCCTCCTTTGACGAATAGAACAATAAAACAACAACAAAACCGAATTTGTTGTTTATAAATAAATAAAGAGTGTCGTAACCACCGACGCATCAAGTTATAGTTCCTCGACCGATTCAGTCAATGGCTGCTCTCGAGGAAAAGACCGAACGTCTTCTGGTGGAAGAGTGACGTAGGAGTGTACTATCTCTACCTCGAGCTCTTGTTCGACAGAAAACAGAGATGAATGTTTTCGTGATTAGAGTTGAACTCCCAGGGTAGGAGTTCTGGAGTACATTAGGACTAATGGAGAGTATTCGGGGTAGAGAGTTACTAAACCCGAAGTTACATATGTAAAACCTCTCTGTAATAAGTCAGGTATCGTCATAAAATTTTTAACGTTCAAATGACTCCAATGATTCGATACTTCTTCAGACTCTTTGTTTCACTAAAAAGAAATCTAAAAAGTTGTAAACCTTATTCTTTCTACATAACCTTCCCCCAACCCTCTACGACCGTATTATACCCACCCGTAGAGGACTTCCGACGTAATCTCTAAAGTATTTTCAACTAAAGGGGTTGGTACCTGTGGTAGTGGTAGGTAGTGGTTTTCCTCGGATATGACTAGGACAAAACGCCAAGAACGTCTGAGAAGTAGTCATAGATAATTGTTAGTCTTTTGTTTAAACTCTAATGGGAGTTGTATCCCGTGGTACTGAACAAAAGGGTAAACTATATGATAACATCGAGAAGAGTACAAGAATTTGTACGTGGAGTAGTTAAAATTATCGAGGGACTATAAAACGTCAAACCTATTCTGTAGTAAATAAATTGAAATACGGATACCAACCCTAAAAATTCTTGTAAACATTTACCAAGGGTTAAAAGGAGTAATCTTTGTGTTAATATTTCTCTTAAAGTCTTCAATTTAGATTGTTATTTACTACCTCTCGTTTTGACGAGTTTTTCAAAATTTCCGAAACTTATTTGTAATGATTAACGGAGTCCTTTTGATAGTTTAATATGGGTACACTTCATAATCTCTCACGAATTAATGGGTCCATAAGTTGTCGTAATACATAATAGTAATTTAAAAGGAGTTATCACTTTTTAGAGTGGGACAGTGTCAAAAAAAAAAAAATTTAACTCTACATTGGCTACAAATTGTAACACGTTTAAATTTCACATATTATACAAGTAAATATATAACGGCATAATAGCCGAATGATAATCGGGTGTGAAAATAGTGGAGTACATTAATAGTAAACACACTTACACGATTCTTGTAAATTCTAGATCAGAGAATCGTTGAAACTTTAAATACTACGTCATAACCACTGATATTAGTAGTACAACATGTAATTTAGAGGTCTTATATAAGTAGAAGATTGACTTTCAAATATGGGAAACTGGTTGTAGATCAAAACCTTCGAACAAAAATAAATAAATAAAATAAAGAAACGTTCCAGTAAGTTCTGAACCCGAAAGACCCACCGAGTCTACGATTTCTTAGACGGACGTTGCGTCCTCTGGGTCCAAATTAAGGACCCAACCCTTTTTAGGGAACCCCTTCACTTACAGAAGGATGAGTTCATAAGAACGGATCTCTTTAGGTGTCTGTCTCCTAGGACCACCTGATGTAAGGTACCCCAGTGTTTCTCATTCTTAGTGTCGTACTTCTACTATATTTCAACCATTAATCGTGTAAAATTCGAGATTTGGAGTTTGATTTTGTTATTAAGTGTTTACAGTGTACTCCTATTAGATAGGTGCTCCCTCTTTTTGATTGCTCTGATAAATATGGCTGTACCCAAATGTATAAAATTTATTATAATGCGATAATTTAGTATTGCTCTACAAACGTATGAATTGTACAAGATTCATTATATGCACATAAGTTGATTATTAAGGTTGTTAACGTATTCTGTCCATTTAGTCATAAGGGATCTATTCATTGTACCTGTTTGAGGGAGTCGAATCTAAACTTGTGTCAGATAAATTTCAAGGTCTCGAGTACGAGAACGTACCGTCATCCCCCTCTTCACTAACAGTAAACTTGTAATCTACAGTCTCTGTTACTATCACAAAAATGTTGATCATTTGATAATTGTTTTATGATTAAGATTACTAACCAAAATATCGTATTATTTGTGTGTGAAAGGGTGTGTGTAATATTGTATCTTGTATGTATCTTTTATTAAACTACTTTTTAAGATTCTACGTAACAAAAAAACTATGAAACAAAAGTAACTAATTATGTCGTAATAAGAATTCGAGTAACGTTTTGTTATATTTTGTTTTGTTATTTTTCTGTGTCGTGGATTATCAATGAATGTTGTAACCTCATGAGTCATCTACTCTCTATTCCTATTACACGTGTCTTTGGTCAAGTGACTCGTAATTGTTCAAAGAATACACATATTTAAGGTTTTTAGATAAAGTTAACACCATATAAAAATACCCTTACAAAAATACACAAAATGTAATGAATCTAAAAATTATTAAAAAAGAAGAATTTTAGATAAGGATCCGTTTCCCGATGTAAAACATCAAAATTAGTTTTAATAGATACTTTTTCTATAACGTTTCAATTCGGATTAAAAAGTATATTAAAATGGTTATATAAAAAATATTGATGTACTCAAATAATGTCTATGGTTTTATCTCTGGTTAAGTATTGTCTCGACAACTTTACACTTAGCTGACATAAAATTACTACTTTATTATTACTTCTGTTACAAAACACATGAAAGTGAAAGTGTCTCCAATGGTAAAATTGACACTGAGAATAGTCTAAAACTAAATAACGAAATAGGTAAGAACGTCGATTACCCCTTGTTTAATGAATAATGAGTACCTTCTGTGATTGATGGACCACAACGTCTTTTTCTCTTATAATGTTAAATGTAAATTTACTCTAAACTTTACAATTACTTGTATAGATCATAAGATTAATAGAGATGTTTATGAAATTTAATTCCACTTGAAAACATCTACCTAGTACGGAACTCTGAATGAGCTCACGGGCAAGGAACTATCGTACTCTTGACATATTATATGTATAATATATTTATACACATAACAATATTACATTGTTATATGTGATTTATCGACAGTAATAATAATTATTTATATGTTAAATGATATTAATTATTCGTATTACTGTATCAAAATTTTTATATATATTTTAAAAGAATACTCTCATATAAACTCAGAAATAAAAGTAAGTAAATAAAAGAAGACCGATTTTTGTAACTTTATAGTGACCAACTTTTCTCTACAATTCTATTTTTACAGGTTATGTCGTTCCTATAAACGGAAAATGAAGTCGTGACATAAAAGACATTACACATTTAAAGAAACATTCGTCGTTTATTGTTGTGCCTTTTCTCCAGTACACACGAAAAAGTAATCAAGTGATACGAAACCTGATGGTTGTTTGTACTCAAGTTTTAGTTTAGAAAGTAAGATGATTTATATCACTGAGTTCTTTTGTTTATGGAGTAAATAAGAAAAGTATAAGATCGAATTTTTAGAAGTGACCAGATGTTGTCCAATTATACAAGAAGAGGATTTTCATCCGTTAAAAGAATTCATTACATGACTTCATTACGACTTTTAAGAGGTTCGGTCGAAGTCGTTATGCACTTGGCACTTGAGGGACTATAAGTTCGACCAAAATCCTTTCCTTCTCCTTGGTCTGTAGTTTGACGGTTGTAGGTGACCTAGTACCTTTTTCGTTCACTCAAGGTCTTTTTGTAGATAAAGACGAAATAACTGATACTGTTTCGGAAACTGACACACCTAGTGTTATTTGACACCTGTTAAGACTTTCTCTATCCTTATGGTCTGGTGGACTGGACGGAGATCTCTTCGGGTATACGTCCAGTCCTTCGTTGTCAATCTTGACCCGTACCTGGTTGTCTAACCAAGGTTTATCCTTTTCCTCATGCAGTTCCGACTTATAACAGTGGGACGAATAAATTGAATGTACGTTTCATGTAGTACTCTTTGCGACCTGACCTTCTTTGTGTTCGACCTTAGTTCTAACGGCCCTCTTTATAGTTATTGGAGTCTATACGTCTACTGTGGTGGGAATACCGTCTCTCACTTCTCCCTGATTTTTGGGAGAACTATTTTCACTTTCTCCTCTCATTTTTCAACCGAATTTCGAGTTGTAAGTCTTTTGCTTCTAGTACCGTAGACCAGGGTAGCGAAGTACCGTTTATCTACCCCTTTATCACCTTTGTCACAGTCTGAAATAAAAAAACCCGAGGTTTTAGTGATATCTACCACTAACGTCGGTACTTTAATTTTCTGCGAATGAGGAACCTTCCTTTCAATACTGGTTGGATCTGTCGTATAACTTTTCGTCTCTGTAACGGTTGTTTCCAGGTAGATCAGTTCCGATACCAAAAAGGTCATCAGTACATGCCTACACTCTCAATCTGACACCTCTCTCGACTCGCGGCGTCTTAACTACGAAAATTTGACACCACAACCTCTTCTGAGAACTCTCAGGGAACCTGACGTTCCTCTAGGTTGGTCAGGTAAGATTTCCTCTAGTCAGGACCCACATGAAACCTTCATCACTACGATTTCCACTTTGAGGTCGTACAACCGGTGGAGTACGCTTCTCAACTGAGTAACCTTTTCTGAGACTACGACCCTCCCTAACCCCGTCCTCCTCTTCCCCTACTGTCTCCCACTCTACCGACCTACCGTAGTAGCTGAACTACCTACTCTCAAACTCACTTGAGGACCTCTACCACTACTTGTCCCTCCGGACCGCACGACGTTAAGTACCCCAGCGTTTCTCAACCTGTTCTGACTCGCTGACTTGACTTGACTTACATAACTTACTTGGTAAGGTTTATGACCTCTTAAAGGTCCTATGTTCTTGAATGTGTCACTAACTTTTTCTCTCCGGTATTCATGAGTTCTCTTCGATTATGTTGTAAACTTTCTTTAATCTATCTCGTTATTTGGATTTCCTTAGATGTACTATACATCTTTTATTGTCACTCCCTTTCCAACCGTCTTTGTTTTTGAATTATGTAGTTCTATAGTTTCAATAATAAACAAAACTTACTAAAACTTGTATTTTGAACGTCACCTAACTTCTATAACCAATGTTACGGACTGAGACGTGTTATTCTAAAGTACCATAAACAAAAGTACTTGTCTGTATACTTATCGAAGGAAAAGTAACTACCTCTTTTATCCGTGTTGTTTGTAACCTAAATCTACAATTTAGTCTCGTTTCTTCCTTTTCTTTCACTTGGCCTCAGTAGTTCTCAGGGACTACGATGTTTTGGAGTAGGTTTCGTACGATTACAGGAAAAAATAATCAAACAAGTCCGAAGATATTGTTTTACGGTATCTGACTCACCGAATTTAGACTTGGGGAATGAAGAGGATCAGGACCTCTTATCTTTCAGGTTCTAGTCCTACGTTCACAACACTGTAGGACCACTTTTGAAGAAGGAGTGAGTATCTTCCGACGGAAGAACAATATAAGAGTATAACGTGTCTCTCTCTCTCTCTCTCTCTTTCTCTCCTATTCCTCCCTTACCGACTCTCAATTATTCGAGACTAAAGAATGATATTCCCGTGATTAGGGTAGTAGTAATCCGTGGTCGGAGTCTTAAAGTAGATTGGTATTAATAAAGCGTTTCTTGGGTAGAGGTTTATGGAATGTAACCACCAATTTCGTAGTTGTATATTCAAAACCTCCCTCCGTTAATTCAGGAATCGTAAGGTAGGGACTGTTGTGGGGTGGAGAGTGGGGTTTAAGTACAAGAATTTATGTTTTGTATATGTAAGGTTGTCGGAGTATCAGAATTGAGTTACATAGTAGTTGAGATTTTAGATTTCAGGTTTCAGAGAAGACTTATAGAAGGATTAGTTTATATCCATTTTGAGGTCCATGTAAAGTANGAATCGTAAGGTAGGGACTGTTGTGGGGTGGAGAGTGGGGTTTAAGTACAAGAATTTATGTTTTGTATATGTAAGGTTGTCGGAGTATCAGAATTGAGTTACATAGTAGTTGAGATTTTAGATTTCAGGTTTCAGAGAAGACTTATAGAAGGTTTAGTTTATATCCATTTTGAGGTCCATGTAAAGTAGAACTCCATTTTAATGAGAGGGTGACTTTTGGGCACATTGATCTCTTCAATATACTAAGCTTTTATGTCACTACTCTGTCCGTGTCCTATCTGTCGGGGTAAGGTTTTCCTCTTTTTCCTTTCTCTCTTCTCCACTACCCAGGGTTCTCTTAAGTTTTGTATCGTTCCTTTTAAGGTAAACCATAATTCCGTACCCTAATTAAAGGGAACCAAGGTACTAGAGGGGAAACTCTGGTGACTACACCGTTGGTCGGGTTCCTTCGATCTCTCCGTCTCGAGGTGGTAAACTTTGACTCCTCATTGATCAATACGAAGGACCCGGACACCGTCTTTATCGTCAACGCTACTAGAGACTTAATGGAACCGTAGTAAGAAGGAAAAGAACTCCTTAACACGGACGTTAGTGTCATCTTATCAAAGTACAGGACAGAACATCTCAGATTGTTCAGACTGTCGGAAGGTAGTAAGTCGGGGTGGACTACACAACGAAAGGTAAGTTTGACCGTCACGACCATATTTGAGTAGAGATAAGGGTCGGAGACGATTTTACCAACTAATACAAATACTTACCGTAGGTGATAGAGAAATTCTTTACCTGTGTCTCTGTAAAAAGTCACAGAGCAGTTATGTTTGAAAGAGTGTAAAACGTTATACTTATCCGACCAAGAAAACCAAAATTAAATAAATTAAATTAAATATAGAGAGGTTGGTGTTGTTTGAACCCTTTTAAGACTTTCTCTACCCTTCTGGTTTGGTGGACTGGACGGAGAACTCTTTGGATATACGTCCAGTCCTTCGTTGTCAATCTTGATCTGTACTTCGTTGTCTGACCAAGGTTTATTTCTTTCCACATACAGTTCCGACATATAACAGTGGGACGAATAAATTGAATATACGTCTCATGTAGTACTCTTTGCGACCCGGCCTACTTCGTGTTCGACGTTAGTTCTAACGACTCTCTTCATAGATATTAGAGCCTATACGTCTACTATGGTGGGAATACCGTCTTTCGCTTCTTCTTGATTTCTCTGAGAACTACTTTCATTATCTCCTCTCATATTTTCAACCGAATTTCGAGTTGTAAGTCTTATGATTCTAGTACCGTAGACCAGGGTAGTAAAGTGTCGTTTATCTACCCCTTTGTCACCTTTGTCACTGTTTGAAATAAAACCCCCGGAGGTTTTAGTAACGTATACCACTGACGTCGGTACTTTAATTTTCTAAGAACAAGAAACCTTCTATTCGATACTGGTTGGATCTGTCGTATAATTTTTCGTCTCTATAATAAAACGGTTGTTTCAAGACAGATCATTTCCGATACCGAAAGGGTCCTCATAACACACCTACACTCTCAACCTGATATTTCTTTCGACTCGTGACTTCTTAACTACGAAAACTTGACACCCCAACCTCTTCTGAAAACTTTCAACCTGACGTTCTTCTAGGTTGGTGAGATAGGATTTCCTTTAGTCAGGACTTATAAGTGACCTTCCTGAGTACTATTTCGACTTTAAGATTATGAAACCGGTGGATTACATTTCTTGACTGAGTAAACTTTTATGGGACTACGACCCTTTCTAACTTCCGTCCTCCTCTTCCCCTACTGTCCTACTCTTCCAACCTACCGTAGAGGTTGAGCTACCTGTACTTAGACTCATTCGAGGTCCTCAACCACTACCTGTCCCTCTGGACCGTACGACGTCAGGTGCCCCAACGTTTCTCAGTCTGTACTGACCCACTGACTTGACTTTACTTGACAAAATAACGTGTAAAATGGTATTCGTTAGTCATCTTTAGTTCAACAAAGAAGTTGTGAACGAATCTTTATAGAAGTTAATAGGTTCAAGTAGGGAACTTTTAAAATGGAATGTGTTTTAAGTTTTGAGTCATGTTGGTTCAAGAAACCATGAATATTGTTCTTAATACGAACGAGGTCCAAGGTTATTGTATAATAAGTAAAGATGGATTTTAGAGTGGTCTTACCGGTATAGAGATAGTTACAAAAAAAGTATTAATAAAGTAGGACATGGGTAATAGATCAAAGTTTCGGTAAAGATGTAAAAATCAATAAACAATATCGTCGTAGGGTGAACACCATGGTTCGGGACAGAATCGAGTCTGACGACATTGTTCTACAGTACATATCAATACAGAATTTATTGTTTGTAAAAAAAAGAATGTTCATACCTTCAACCTTCAGACCCTAATTTTCCACGGTCATACCCAAGAACTATTCCCGGAAGAAGGACCGAACGTCTACTGGCAGAGGAATGACTTAGAAGTATTCTGTCTCTCTTGCACATTCTAGAGACGAATGTGTCGCACTTAGGGTGATGTTCTTGAGGTGGGAGTACTGAATTAGATTTGGATTAATAGAGGGTTTCCGGAATGGAGGTTCATGGTCGGAAAACCTCTAATCCCGTAGTTGTATACTTAAACACCTCGTGTATCGTAACACAGGTATTGTAGAAGGAAGGTAGAAAAACGGTATTACCCTAAGTGTAGAGTTACAGTAGGTGGAGTTGGATCCTTTGAAGTCCAGAAAGTAACTCCAAAACAGGATAGAAACGACATCGTGAAAGAAATAATTCTATAGTTCTACGAATTATAAACATCTTTCACAAAGAACCGATCATGTTTCTAACCTATCCTTACACAGTCCAAGACCCACAGTTACGACAGAAATCGCGATTCGACAACGTTTTATTTATTTATTTATTTATCTCTAAAATCCTTGTGTATATGTCATAAGGATTTGTGAAATTTGTCCTAAACGTTTATTTTTTTCTTTTCCTTTCTAGGTTTACTTGAGTCGAAAGATTAGTCGTTTGATTTTGAATAATTAGTTTGATATAGGATAAAATGAATTATATATTTATCTTTAGAGTGTAAGTAAATAAGTCAACTCGAATATCCATTATAAACTTAAATTGAAGATAAAAATCAACTCTTTATATAGGTAATTTTTTCTTTAAGTTTGTATGTTTATTTGAATTTTAAATATTCTTAAAATTCACTTTCGTATTATTTTACCATAACCGGTCCGATGACTTTATTCCATCGTTTTTATGAACCCGAATAACTCAGAAAAGAGTAAAGATCTTTAAATTAGACAAGATCAGTGTCTCACCGTTACCCTTGGAGAGTTACTTTTGTTTTCACTTTCACTTTCAACGAGTCAGAACAGAGTGAGAAACACTGGGGTACCTGATATGTGAGATGCTTTAAGAGGTCCAGTCTTATGACCTCACTCATCGGGAAGAGAAGAGGTCCTCTAGAAGGTCTTTAACTTGGGTCTAGAGGGCGTAAAGTCCGTCAAAGGAATGATAGACTCGGTGGTTCCTTCGGGTTCTTATGACCTCACCCATCGAGAAGGGAAGAGGTCCCATAGAAGGGTTGGGTCCTTAACTTTACCCCAGAGGACGTAACGTCCATCTAAGAAATGTCAACTCGGTGGTCCCTTTTATTAAGTTGAGACTATAACCTCTCTTTACTAACGGAAACTTGGGACTGAGGTTAATCCGGTTATTGTTAAGTAAAGGATAAGGAACACATGTTAAAAAATAACTCTCCACTACGTACAATTTCTTCCCGACGACGACGACGACGATTCAGTGAAGTCACCACAGGCTGAGACACGCTGGGGTATCCGTCGTCGGGTGGTCCGAGGGGAAAGGGACCCTAAGAGGTCCGTTCTTGTCACCTCACCCAACGGTAAAGAAAGAGAGTACGTACTTTCACTTTTCACTTTCACTTCAACGAGTCAGCGCAGGCTGAGGATCTCTGTGGTACCTGACGTCGGATGGTCCGAGGAGACAGGTACCCTAAACGGTCCGTTCTCATGACCTCACCCGACAGTAACGGAAGAGGTTTCTTCCCGATTACCTCGAATTATTCTTATACAGGGTCTCTTTAAATCGTTGTTCTCTTCTGTTTTAACCAAAACGAAACAAAAAGAGTAGTTCCTTAATCTCTTTTTGTTCAATATTTTTATAATTCTATTTAATCTATGTGTTAATTCTTCTCTCTGATCCGGACCATCTGCTACCGTCTCCTCATACACCTGTACCTCATCATGTAGAGAGAGGTGTCTTTATAATCCTTATGTGGAAGTCTGTGTCTTCACGTACGTCTCGTGATCGACTCTCGCCTGTCCTCATGGATTGGTCGTATTTTCTTACGTTTCTGGGCACGTTTTGACCCTCCTGTTTCCCTGATCCACTTTTTTGTCTTCACAATCATCCCGACCTGGACGGGAGTCTTCTACCCCCTTGACTTCGTCCCTAGACTGGGGTTGTAGTCCCGTTGACAGACTCAGTCCTCTTTGTAAATTCCGACACACACGTTGTCGACTAGACACCGTCGGATTTACCTTACTCTTAGTCTGTCAGGAACGGTGTCGGTATGTATGGGACCTGTCCTTACATCTAGGGAACCTTCCACGTCCCCCACCCTCGACCTCAAAACCCTAACACCTCGTTAGGGACCCACTCCCGACGATAACTGACGTCTCTCCGTCTAGCTCCCCTACACCCCTTCCTCTAACACCACCCTTGACGGACACCTCCTTTCGGTCCGTCGGTACCTTCGTTCCGGTATGAAGACTCAGTGTCCATCGCCCACCTCGGTAGTGGTATCGGAAAGAGAGGGTGTACGGTCGTATCCTTCGACTTGTTATCTTTCTGACCGGGTAGTTTACGGACTCCGTGATTTAATATTTCATCCTGGGGTGGGTCCCACGAGGAAATTCACTGACTACGTGACTAGATGTCTCATCCTGAGGTCGGTCCCCCGGAAAGATACACGGATTACGTGTCTTGTTGTCTCTTCCTGGGGTCCGTTCCCTCGAGAGATTCATGGACTTGTCCACCTCGATACCTTTTTCTGACCCTTTCTCCGGAAGACTAACGGTCGATGCTTTCCGAGCTTTTTTCTGAGACTATCCCAGTCTTGAGGACGTCACTTCCGGCAGGTACAGGGACGTTTGAACCTCGACGGTCCTAGGGACGTTCGGTTCGTCGACACGGTGGAAGTGTGAGTTGAGAGTGACCCCACCACGACGGTGTCCGTTTTTGTCAGAACGTAGATACGTTCGTCCCAACGAAGCCCGCACAGAGAAACGTAGTACATCTGACACCGGACGGTCCGAAGAGACAGTCCCTCACCCCCAAGGGGTCCGTTCTTGTGACCGCACATACCCGGTTATGACCAACGGTATGGGAAGATCTCGTGATACAAAGGGATCGGTGGTTGAGGGGACTTATGGACCAGGACGGTCTTGGGGACACTAGGTTCGTCGACGTGGTGAAGGTGTGGACCGGGAGTGACACCGTTTGGGTTCAGGAGGTCCCGTCGGAGTCCTCGTTAGGGGTCACCTGTCAGGGGTACGTCTCCACCTTTATTTTGGTGTTAACTTTGGGTCCCGTCACACTGATTCCTTCTTCCGGGGTTTGGAAGGGTGGTGAACATGTTCGTCGTCTAATTTAGGTGTGTTAATTAATCCGTCGGAGACAGATACCTTATATATTTTCCAGTGACTCTCGAGGGTATTTTCTTATGCGTGATCAAGACTAACGACGTCTGTAACCTTCGTTCTCGTGTATCCTCATTCTGGTCTATTCTTACACTCGACGGGGGTGTTATCCAGGTCCACAGTCATGTCACAACCTCCCGTAGGATCCCTCTACTCCACCTGACACTGAGGGTTACTCCCTTTCCTGAGACTGTCGTCACTGAGTTCCTTTTGTAAATAATAAGAATACAAAACTGAACAAGACATCTAAAAAAACAAAAAAAAAAAAGGAAAAGAGGGGGAGAGACAGTAACAACAACTAAAATAACCGTGATACTTTAGATTAATTTGAAAACTCGAAAAATAAGAAAACAAAAAAGAGTCAGTGTAAAAAATAACCACAATATTTGGGGACGGAGATATAACCCGAAAACGTCAAGACCCCTCAAAAGTAAGAAAAAAAGAAAAGGGAAAAAGATTAAAATTAAAAAATTTATATAATAATAAAAAAGAGTTAAATAAGGAAACAAACGGAAAGGATGACGTGAAAAGGGGAACGTCAATTAGAAATTGTAATATTTAGAAGAAATAGACGGAGATAAATTGAAACGTATAGATAAGAAAGAAAGGAAAGGAGAGAAACAATAAAAATAAAAGTAACGCAAAAAGGGGTCAACCGTAGAAGGAAATCAAAACAAAAGATCAAACACAAAATCAATGAAAACAAGACCATCTATAATAAAAACCAAAGGAAACAAACGGCCCAGTTAGATAACATAAAAAAACAAAAAACCTGACAAGACTAAAACGAATACCCACATATATACATACACATATAAGTCAGTGTGAGAAATAACAACAATATTTGGAGACGAAGAAGTAACCCGAAAAGGTCAAGACATCTCAAAAGGAAAAAAAGGGGAAAAAAAGAAAGAAGGAAAAAAAAAAAAAAGAAAAGATAAGAAATATTAAAATTGAGAATNTGAGGGGAAAAAAAGAAAGAAGAAAAAAAAAAAAAGAAAAGATAAGAAATATTAACATTGAGAATTAAAAATTTTTGGATAATATAAGAAAGATATAAATAAGGAAACAAACGGTAAGGATGACAAGAAAAGGGGAACATCAATTAGAAGTTACATATGTTTAGAAGAAGTAGATAGATATAAATTGAAACGTATAGATAAGAAAGGAAAGAAAGAAAGGAAAGGAGAGTTGTATAAACAAAAAAACAAAAAACAAAAAACAAAAAGTAAATAAGGGGTGAACCGTGGAACGACATCAAAACAAAAGGTCAAACACGAAATCAATCAAAAAAAGAAGTGAGCATTTATAAAAAATAAAAGAAACAAGTGACCCAGTTAGATAACATGAAAAAATAACAACAACCTAACAAAACTTAAACGTGTACCGACGTATACATATGCCTCTTCCGTTACAATGGGGTGAGGTCATGAGAACGGACCTTTTAGGGTACCTACCTCCTCGGACCACCCGATGTCAGGTACCCCAGCGATTCTCAGCCTGAGTTGGCTCGCTGAAGTGAAAGTGAAAAGTTAAATATACACATATAAGGTAATAAAATTAATAATGAACAGACTAAAACATTACTGACAAATAGACTCCAAGTAGAAAGCAAAGAACAAAAATCTATAAACAAATTTTGAGTGAATTACGATATTGTTTGGTGAACACCTTAAAAGTAAGAACTGGTCGCTAGTTCGGGACTCGGAGACCCCACCCTCGTGACTGAGGATCTGGGATCTCATTGTCATTTGATTTGGACTTTTCACTTTCACTTCAGCGAGTCAGCACAGACTGAGAAACGCTGGGGTGTCTGACATCGGTGAGGAGGTAGGTACCTTAAAAAGTCCGTTCTCTTGACCTTACCCAACGGTAAAGGAAGAGGTACCCTAGAAGGACTGGGTTCCTAGTTTGGAAACAGAGGGTGCAACGTTCGTCTGTGAAAATAGTGGACTCGGTGGTCCCTGTTATTTGTTTTGTTTTATGTTTGTGTTAGTAGGCATCTGTCCTAATGGTGGAGTGAGTAGGAACGGGTAGTCTCATTTTTATTGGTTGGTTGGTTTTTGTTTGTTAGTCGGTTTGTTTTTGAGTCGTGTTTAGAGTTGGATATCCTTCGAATGTGTTTGGTGACCTGGTTGGAAGTCAAGTCAAGTCAGGGCAGTGAGTCAACACAGACTGAGAAACGTTGGGGTACTTAGTGTCGTGTGGTCCGGAGGGACAGGTAATGTTTGGGGGCCTGAAGTGAGTCTGAGTGCAGGTAGCTCAGTCACTACGGTAGGTCGGTAGAGTAGGAGACAGCAGGAGAAGGGAAGGACGGAGATTAGGGAGGGTCGTAGTCTCAGAAAAGGTTACTCAGTTGAGAAGTGTAGTCCACCGATTTCATGACCTCAAAGTCGAAATCGTAGTAAGAAAGGTTTCTTGTGGGTCCCGACTAGAGGAAGTCTTACCTGACCAACCTAGAGGAACGTCAGGTTCCCTGAGAGTTCTCAGAAGAGGTTGTAGTGTGAAGTTTTCTCAGTTAAGAAGTCACGAGTCGAAAGAAATATCAGGTTGAGAGTGTAGGTGTGTACTGGTGACCTTTTTGGTATCGGAACTGATCTGCCTGGAATCAGCCGTTTCATTACAGAGACGAAAACTTATATGATAGATCCAACCAGTACTGAAAAGAAGGTTCCTCATTCGCAGAAAATTAAAGTACCGACGTTAGTGGTAAACGTCACTAAAACCTTGGGTTTTTTTTTGTTTTAGACTGTGACAAAGGTGACAAAGGGGTAGATAAAAGGTACTTCACTACCCCAACCTACGGTACTTGAAGCAAAAGACTTACAACTCGAAATTCGGTTGAAAAAGTGAGAAGAGAAAGTGANG
The DNA here is from genome assembly GCA_006410555.1 of Capra ibex. Lineage (NCBI taxonomy): Eukaryota > Metazoa > Chordata > Mammalia > Artiodactyla > Bovidae > Capra > Capra ibex. Next base: position 36,887,468 of record SJYO01037955.1, read on the forward strand.
TACTCCACCGGTTTCATGACCTCAAAGTCGAAATCGTAGTAAGGAAGGTTTCTTGTGGGTCCCGACTAGAGGAAGTCTTACCTGACCAACCTAGAGGAACGTCAGGTTCCCTGAGAGTTCTCAGAAGAGGTTGTGGTGTCAAGTTTTCTCAGTTAAGAAGTCACGAGTCGGAAGAAGTGTCAGGTTGAGAGTGTAGGTGTGTACTGGTGACCTTTTTGGTATCGGAACTGATCTGCCTGGAATCAGCCGTTTCATTACAGAGACGAAAACTTATATGATAGATCCAACCAGTACTGAAAAGAAGGTTCCTCATTCGCAGAAAATTAAAGTACCGACGTTAGTGGTAAACGTCACTAAAACCTCGGTTTTTTTTGGTTTTAGACTGTGACAAAGGTGACAAAGGGGCAGATAAAAGGTACTTCACCACCCCGACCTACGGTACTTGAAGCAAAAGACTTACAACTCGAAATTCGGTTGAAAAAGTGAGAGGAGAAAGTGAAAGTAGTTCTCCGAAAAATCGAGGAGAAGTGAAAAACGGTATTCCCACCACAGTAGACGTATAGACTCCAATAACTATAAAGAGGACCGTTAGAACTAAAGTCGAACAAAGAAGGTCGGGTCGTAAAGAGTACTACGTGAGACGTATATTCAATTTATTCGTCCGACTGTTATATGTCGGAACTACATGAGGAAAAGGATAAACCTTGGTCACACAACAAAGATTCCTGGTTTGAATCTTTCCGTCTTTGGTTTTCCTTCTTTCTTAAGTTGGAACTTCGGAATCTTTTCCTAAGGAATTCGTGTTATTCAATTTTTTTATTATTATTACTTTTCCGTCTCTTCATGATGTGTTTACTTCCTTGTTTGATTTTTGTGTGTAGATTTATTTACTCCTTTATCCGTTTGATGGACTCTTTCTTAAATCTTATTAAAATAAATTTACTAGTTTTTAGAACTTTTTTTTCCCTCTTGTACATCCTTAGTTAATTATTTTTAGATCTTCTTACTTTCTTATTTGTATGACTCTGTATGTTGTGTTAATGACTTTAATTTTTATGAGATCTTCCTTAGTTATCGTCTTATAGACTTCGTCTTCTTACTTAGTCACTTGACCTTCTGTTTTACTACCTTTATTGAAGACTTCTCGTCTTATTTCATCTTGCTTACTTTACTTGACTCCTATCAGGGTCTCTGGAGACCCTGTTATATTTTAAGTGGTTGTAAGTTTAATATCCCCAGGCTCTTATTCTTCTTTCCCATACTCTTTTAAAAACTTCTCTAATATCAACTTTTGAAGGGGTTATACCTTTTCTTTTATCAGTTAGTACAGGTTCTCCGTGTTTCTTAGGGTATGTCCTATTTGGGTTCTTCTTTGTACGGTTCTGTGTATGATTAGGTTGATTGTTTCTGATTTGTGTTACTTTCTTATAATGTTCGTCATTCCCTCTTCGTTATTCTTCGTATGTTCCCTTTGAGGTATAATAATTGTCGACTAGAAAGTCGTCTTTGAGACGTCCGGTCTTCCCTCATCGTCCTATATAAATTTCATGACTTTCCCTTTTTAGACGTTGGTTCTCATGATATGGACCTTTCCTAGAGTAAGTTTTGACTACTTTTTATTTTTTCGAAAAGTCTGTTCCTTTTCAATTCTCTTAATTCATGGTGTTTTCGTCGAAATGTTGTTTACCATTTCCTTGTATATATTAGTTCTTTATGTTCTCTTCTTTTTTCTAGATTTTTTAGTTAGGGTTTGTTAATTCTTTTACCGTTATCCTTGTATATATAGTTATTAATCATATTTGTATTTATCTAATTTACGAGGTTGGTTTTCTGTGACTGACCGACTTACCTATGTTTTTGTTCTGGGTATATATATGACATGGGTATATATATATATGTGGGTATACTTTTTATATATATATGTGGGTATATATGTTCTTTGGGTGAAGTCTGGATTTCTGTGTATATCTGACTTTCACTCTTCCACCTTTTTATATAAGGTTCGTTTACCCTTCGTTTCCTTTCGACCTCATCGTTAGGAGTATAGTTTGTTTTATCTGGAATTTTATTTCTTCTAATGTTCTCTATTCCTTCCTGTGATGTATNATATGTATATATATATATATATATGTGTGTGGGTATATATATTCTTTGGGTGAAGTCTGGATTTCTGTGTATATCTGACTTTCACTCTTCTACCTTTTTATATAAGGTTCGTTTACCCCTCGTTTCCTTTCGACCTCGTCGTTAGGAGTATAGTTTGTTTTATCTGGAATTTTATTTCTTCTAATGTTCTCTATTCCTTCCTGTGATGTATTATTAGTTCCCTAACTAGGTTCTCCTTCTGAATTACTAACATTTATTGATACGTGGGTTGTATCCTCGTGAAGTTACGTATTCTGTTTGTGATTGTCCGTATTTTGCTCTTTAACTGTCATTACGTTATTATCATCCTCTAAAATTGTTGGGTGAGTGTGGTTACCTGTCCAGTAGTTTTGTCTTTTAATTATTCCTTTCTGTTCAGAATTTACTATGAAATCTACTCTACCTAGAGTAGCTATAGAAGTCCTGTAAGGTAGGTTTACGTCTTCTTATGTGGAAGAAGAGTTCACGTGTACCTTGTAAGAGGTCCTATTTGGTGTAGAATCTAGTGTTTAGTTTGAAGTCATTTAAATCCTTTTAACTTCAGTATAGTTCGTAGAAGAGATTGGCGTTTAGATACTCTGATCTATAGTTAATGTTCCTTTTTTTCTGACATTCTTTGTGTTTGTGTACCTCTAATTTGTTGTGTAAAGATTTATTGGTTGTCCAATGACTTCTTTAGTTTTCCCTTTATTTTTTTTTTTAAAGATCTCAGGTTACCTTTGTGTTGTTGGGTTTTGGATACCCTATGTCGTTTTCGTAAAGATTCTCAATTCAAATATCGTTATGTTAGGATGGAATTCTTTTTTTTCTTTCTTTTTGTGCTTTATCTGTTTTTTTGAAATATCGATTTTGTTGATCTTTTTCTTCTTCCTTTTTTTCATCATCTTCCTTTCTTTAGTATTTCTAGACTCGTCTTTATTTACTTTTTCTTTACTTTCTTTGTTATTATTTCTAATTACTTTGATTTTCGACCAAGAAACTCTCCTATTTGTTTTAATTGTTTGGAAATCGGTCTGGGTAGTTCTTGTTTTCTCTTTTCTTAGTGTAGTTGTTTTAAGCTTTACTTTTTCTTCAATGTTGTCTGTTACGTCTTCATGTTTCCTAACATTCTCTGATAATACTTGTTGATATACCGTTATCTTACCTATTGGACCTTCTTTATCTGTCTAAGAATCTTTTTGAGTTAAAAGATTCTGACTTAGTCCTTCTTTATCTTTAATACTTGTTGGGTTGATGTTCGTGACTTTAACTTCGACACTAGTTTATAGAGGGGGGTTTTTATTTTCGGGTCCTGGTCTACCGAAATGTCCTCTTAAGATAGTTTGTAATCTCTGCTCGATTACGGATAGGAAGATTTTAACAAAGTCTTTTAATGTCTCTTTCCTTGTGAAGGTTTGAGTAAGATACTCCGGTGGTAGTGGGTTTGGTTCGTTTCTGTTGTGTTTTTTTCTTTCGACGTCAGTTATAGTGACTACTTGTATCTACGTTTTAGAAGTTGCTTTAAAATGTTTGTCTTAAGTCGTTGTATAGTTTTTCGAGTATACGGTACTAGTTCAACCTAAATAAGGTCCTTAGGTTCCTAAGAAGTTATATTTGTATAGTTCGTTACTCTATGTGGTATAATTGTTTGACTTTTTATTTTTGGTATACTATTAGTGTTATATACGTCTTTTTCAGAAACTTTTTAAGTCGTGTATAAATACTAACTTTGAGAAGGGTTTTTACCCGTATCTTTCTTAGATGGAGTTGTGTCATTTTCAGTATATACTATTCGGATGTCGTTCGTAATAAGAGTTACCACTTTTTGACTTTTATAAGGGGGATTCTAGTTTTTGTTCTGTCCCCAAAGGTGAAAGTGGTGATAAAAAGTTGTATCAAGACCTTCAGGATCGATGATGTTAGTATCTTCCTTTTCTTTATTTTCCTTAGGTCTGACCTTTTTCTTCATTTTTAGAGTGACAAACGTCTACTGTACTATGGGTCTTTTGGGATTTCTCTCATAGTCTTTTAATGATCTCGATTAGTCACTTAACTCGTTTAAACGTCCTATGTTTTAGTTATGTGTCCTTAGTGAACGTAAACATATATGATAGTTACTTTTTAGTCTTTCTTTTTAATTCCTTAGTTAGGGTAAGTGGTAACGTCGTTTTTCTTAATTTATAGATCCTTATTTGAATAGATTCCTCTGTTTCCTTGACATGTGTCTTTTAATATTCTGTGACTACTTTCTTTAGTTTCTACTGTATTTGTCTACCTCTCTATAAGGTACAAGGACCCATCCTTCTTAGTTATAACACTTTTACTGGTATGATGGTTTACGTTAGACGTCTAAGTTATGTTAGGGATAGTTTAATGGTTAACGTAACAAGTGTCTTGATCTCGTTTTTTAAAGTGTTAAGTATGCCTTCGTGTTTTCTGGGGCTTATCGGTTTCATCAGAACTCTTTTTGTTACCTCGACCTCCTTAGTTAGAAGGACTGAAGTCTAATATGATGTTTCAATGTCAGTAGTTCCGTCATACCATGACCGTCTTTTTGTCTTTATATCTAGTTACTTTTTTCTATCTTTCGGGTCTTTATTTGGGTACTTGGATACCCATGGAATAAAAACTGTTTCCTCCGTTCTTATATGTTACGCCGTTTCTGTCGGAGAAATTATTTACCACGACCCTTTTGACCTGTCAATGTACATTTTCTTACTTTAATCTTGTGAAGAATTGTGGTATGTGTTTCTGTTTGAGTTTTACCTAATTTCTGGATTTAGGTTCTGGTCTGAAATATTTTGAGAATCTCCTTTTGTATCCGTCTTGTGAACTACTGTATTTAGTTTCGTTCTAGGAGATACTGGGTGGAGGATCTCATTATCTTTATTTTTGTTTTCGTTTGTTCACCCTGGACTAATTTGAATTTTCGAAAACGTGTCGTTTCCTTTGATATTCGTTTTAATTTCTGTTGGGAGTCTTACCCTCTTTTATTATCGTTTACTTTGTTGACTGTTTCCTAATTAAAGGTTCTATATGTTAGTCGAGTACGCTGAATTACGGTCTTTTTCTTTGTTGGTTTATTTTTTCACTCCTTTTCTGGATTTGTTTGTAAAAAGGTTTCTGTATGTCTACCGATTGTTTATGTTCTTTTCTACGAGTTGTAGTGAGTAATAAAACTTTACGTTTAGTTTTGATGTTACTCTATAGTCGAGTGTGGTCAGTCTTACCTCTAGTAGTTTTTCAGATGTTTGTTATTTACGACCTCTCCCACACCGCTTTTCCCTTGTCAGAACGTTACAACCACCCTTACATTTAACTATGTCGGTGATACCTTCTGCCATACCTCAAAAGACATTTTTGATCCTAATTTCGGTGGTATACTGGGTCGTTAGGGTGAGGATCCGTATAAACCAAAGGGACTCCTTTGGTTTTAACTTTTTCTGTGTACATACGGTAACAAGTGACATCGTGATAAATGTTATCGATCTTGTGTCTTCGTTGGATCTACAAGTAACTGTCTACTTACTTATTTCTTCAACACCAATTATACGTGTCACCTTATAATGAGTCGGTACTTTTCCTTGTGAAAACTCAGTCAAGACTACTCCACCTACTTTGATCTTGGATCTTGGATAATATGTCTCACTTTACTCAGTCTTTTTCTTTCTATTTATATCATAAGATTCCGTGTATATACCTTAGATCTTTTTACCATGACTTCTTAAGTAAATGTCCCGTCGTTACCTCTTTGTCTGTATCTCTTATCTGAATACCTGTACCCTTCTCCCCTCCTCTCCCACTTTACATACCTTTCTCATTGTGTCTTTGAACGTAATGGTATACATTTTATCTATCGGTTACCTTTAAACGACACACCGAGTCCTTTGAGTTTGTCCCCGAGACATAGTTAGATCTTCCCACCCTACTCCTCCCGCTACCCTCCTCCAAGTTTTCCCTCCCTTGTATACAAATGGATACCGACTAAGTATAACTCCAAACTGTCTTTTGACTTTAAGACATTTCATTAATAGGAAGTTATTTTTTTTATTTATTATTTAATCTCTGTCAGTTCAGATACCAAAAAGGTCACCAGTACATACCTACACTCTCAACCTGACACTTCTTTCGACTCTCGGCTTCTTCACTACAAAAACTTGACACCACAACCTCTTCGGAGAACTCTCAGGGAACCTGACGTTCCTCTAGGTCGGTCAGGTAGGATTTCCTCTAGCCAGGACCCACAAGTAACCTTTCTCACTTCGACTTCGACTTTGAGGTTACGAAACCGGTGGAGTACGCTTCTCGACTGAGTAACCTTTTCTGCGACTATGACCTTCCCTAACTCCCGTCCTCCTCTTCCCCTACTGTCTCCTACTCTACCAACGTACCGTAGTAGTTGAGCTACCTGTACTCAAACCCACCTGAGACCCTCAACCACTACCTGTCCCTCCGGACCACACGACGTCTAGTACCCAGTGTTTCTCAGCCTGTACTGACTCGTTGACTTGACTTGACTTGACTTAATTTACATTATACCATATACCATAGTGGTATCTTGTCTTTTCTTCTACAATTCTTTTAAATCTTTACGTTTATTTTACATTTACTTTGACAATTATTATTATTACATAGTCATAAAAAAAACAATCAACACTGTTTACAAATATAAGTGGGTTATATTCAACAATTGCTATCTTCTTTAACTCACGCTCTATATACCTTTGAGATAATCGAAACGTTAAAACGACATTTAGATTTTTATAATATTTTAATTTTGAAAATCTGTGTATATTTCCGTGTTTGTCTCATTTACCTTATCAGTTACTTAGTCAGTTGTAGGTGAACTACCTTATAATACATTGGTGAATCGTGAAAACTTTATAGACTTTAAAAAACCTTGTTAATAGTACAAAAATACATTGTCATACATTTTATATGATTTAATGTATAGATTTATTGGTTACATAAAATACACACATATACGTACGTACATCGTGTTATCGAAGTATCTGTAATTAACAGTTTACATAAACCCTTTAGTCAAAATGACGACAATATTATGTCACAAAATATTAAAATCTATAAAGAAAAGATTATGTTATTGTAAAACTACTCTTTACTTACGTTTAAAAGTAGAATCGTTTACGTTATAGTGAATAAAAACCTTCATTGGATAGTAAATATTTATTACTTCTTAACTAAACGAAGTCTAAGAGAAACCGTTTCCGTAAGTCGTGTGTACTAACAGTTAAGTCGATAGATCGGTCATTTTAACCTCTTTGTCAGGAAGATCCAGTGACGTCAACGAAGGGAGTAGAAACCGTCGAATAGTAATTGATAATAATTATACTAATTATACAGAAAATCGTATCATGTCTTGAGTTATCATTACCACAGACTAATGTCAGGATGTTCCTTACGAATCACTAAATACTTATGGGTATACAAAACACTCCAAAGTCACTCATTTATGATGAAAAGAGAAGAAAAGGAGTGAAGGAGAAGGTGGAACTTTGTATAGGACCGAAACGTTGTTAATAGGAAGTGGTCTCCGTCCAGATTTTGTAATGGGTTGGGGTCTCAAAAGGTTTAGCTTATACACTTACTGGTCTCAGGTCTCCAACCATCCTACTTAATAAAAGGAGGAAGACATCAGGGTGATTAAATGTAAAGAACCACTTAATGACAGAGAGAAAGATAAAATAGACGTAACCCTTGTATTTTGAGATACTTGTAAATAAGATTTTTCCTTTTGGTTATTCCGATACCGATAAAGACAAAAAAAAAACAAACAAAGAAACAAACAAACAAAAAACGTAATGTAAATGTCGAAAAAATTACCTCGAAAATAAAGTTTCACATATTGTCCTGTTTATTCACACTTACCTAACCCGGTGTAGAACCAATGTATGACGAGAACTTTAGGTTGTGTAACAAGGTCCCTAATAACGTTGTAATTTTAACTCTATCTTCTCATTACTTTTTCTACGTAATCTGAACGTGTTCTTTAATAACAATAATTAAAATTTCAAAAGAAAAAAAAGTATCACTCTCCTAAGTGGATATTACGAGAACTGACACGTACTTTTTCCTACTCGTTTTACATAACTCACTACGACGACGGTTCTATTTTTACCACGGAACATATATATAAACTAATGTATCGATGTAAAAGGTTTCATAAAAGATGTATTTTAGAGTAACTGAAGTTAATCTTAAACGTTAGATTCATGCGGTATACCGAAACGAATTTTCGTTACTCTGATAATTTAAATTAATGAAAATATACGGAGAGCGTACCATTTCCACGAACAATTTCCTCGTCGTCATATACTCTTAATAAAGATCATTTTTAACTTTTGATTCTTCAACCGATGGCAGACCACCAATGATTAACCGTCAGATACTACGTTCTTTTCATTAAAAGTCATTATGATTTTTTATCGTCCGTCTTTTGTTACATTAAAACGATTAAAATAACGACCACATAGATCGTTACAAGCTTACATTACATTTAATTGTGATTACGAGCTTTTGTTTCATGTCCAAAGGGGGTGATAGTCTTTCATCTCGGAAGGACACTTTGGAAAGTATTCTATCTTGACCGGTTTTCACTTCTTCGTTGATGAAATCCTGTGTACAACGATTTCTTGTGTTCTCGATTCAATTCTTTCGTCCTACTAGTGTCTGTCAAGTTTCGATACTGGAGACCTCCGACTCTACTACTCACACCAAGTCCCCTTCCTCGAACATCCGAGATAACAGTGACGATTCCCACGTACGATGGAGATATTAGAGAAAGAAGTTTCGTTTGTAACTTAAGTTGTAAACGAAAAAACTGAAAAAAGTATATTTAATTTCAGTAGCAGTCAAAACAAAACAAAACAAAACAAAACAAAAAGGGGGGTAATCCCTTTTGTCCACGATTACGTTCAGAGAAGTTTTCGTTTTACCGTGACCCTTAAGGGACCGGCGGGTTACCAATCCTGAGCCACGAACGTGACGTCCCTTGCAACCAAGGTCGGGAACAGACCCTCGACTCTATGACAAACTGCACACCGTACCGGTTTTTCTTTTTTTTCCGTCGTATTGGTCTTGAAAAACTTTTCGTCCCTTATAAACATGGAGGAGATGAATATCCAGAACAAGAGAAAAGAGAGAAAGGGTATTGTTTTTTTCCGTATATATATACGTACACACACACACACACACACAATTCATCGAAGACGACAACGATTCAGCGAAGTCAACACACGTTGAGACACACTGGGGTATCTGCCGGAGGATGTTCCGAGGGGGTAGGGACCCTAAGAGGTCCGTTCTTGTGACCTCACCCAACTGTAAAGGAAGAGGTTACGTACTTTCACTTTTCACTTTCACTTCAACGAGTGAGCAAAGGCTGAAGATCACTGAGGTACCTGACGTCGGATGGTCCGAGGAGGTAGGTACCCTAAAAGGTCCGTATACATGACCTCACCCCACGGTAAGGGAAGAGGCATTCATCGAAGTCAACACAGGTTAAGAAACACTGGAGTACCTGACATCGGAGGGTGTGAGAAGACAGGTACCCTAAGAGGTCCGTTCTTATGATCTAAACCCTTATAATCTAAAAGAACGAAAGAAGGTCCCCAAGAAGGGTCAGGGACCTGACTTGGGTTCAGAGGATACAGACCACGGTGGACCTTTTGGGTATTTATAACTACCGTTAAGTCAATGAAGGAAGTAGAACAAGGTAATATCTTTCACAATGTTTCGTTTAGGGATTATTTTAGTGTATATGTTACATTTCTTATCTTTACTAACGACATATTTATGTATAACAACCTGGAAGTTGTCCGCGATGTTTTCAGACACCGTTTAACCTTTCGTCTGTGGTAAATCTTCGTATAAACAATAGAGGTCGATTAAAAAACTATACCATTAACTTAAAGTAGGTGACGACGGTCTAGACAACTCAAGTAAAGAAAATTTTTCAACCTTTTGATCTTTCTTTTATTTTAGAAGTTTAAAATTTTATGTCTTTATTTGTAAAAATACTCGTTTTGTTCGTATAGACATTCGATTGATACGGAGTACCCGACAAAACAAACAAAGAAAAACGAAAGGAAAAATCATAAGTCTCATGTAATAGTTCGTTTAAGGATTCTTTAATTTGATTTTGGGTAATAAAGGGATGAACAAGTACGTTTGTTATTTTAGTCTTTAGGATTCGTCACTTTTCATCGGTAAAAAGGAAATTTGTTTTATTTTGTATTCAGTGACTCTTTTGTGATATAAGTCTGTTAAAGATTTTTTGTTATATATCATTAGAGGAAATACAAGTACCTTTTGACAAAACAAAAAAAAAAGAAAAAAGAAGACTAAGATTAAAGGAAATTTTAAGTCACCAGTAAGAATCAAGTTTTTGTCAATTTATTTGTACCTACCAATAGTGTGGAGGACGGTCTTAGATTACTTTAGTACATTTATAAAATTTTTTAGTCGTGTCCCTAAAGGAACCACCATGTCACCAACTCTCAGACGGAAGACTATGTCTCCTGTGTCGAAGGTTTAGATCATCCCCTTGATCCTACGATGTACGACTCCCCCTTGATTCGGATACTCCGTTGGTGGTTCGGGAACGTGATACCTAGGGCCCACGGTGTTTCTCCTAGAACATACGACGACGATTCTGGGTTACGTTGGTTTATTCATGCATTAAAAAAAATTTTTAAGTCGTGTTTCAGGTCAAAACTTTTTAGTAATTCGTACGTAAGATTCATGTGCTTGTCCATAAAGAACCTTATATTACGTATACTACTAATGTCTTTATCGATTTAAGTTATTTTTGTCTTTTGACGATATGACTTGTTCGTTTTTGTTTGTTTGTTTGTTTTTTGTCAAAGAGAAAGGGGAAAGGTGAGTGACGGGTTGGAGTTTTTTTGTTTTTCTTTTTCTTACTCAGAAAGGTAGAAGTGTCTTATGACTTTTCTACTCTCCATTCCTTAGTCTTCAAAAACAATAAAAATAAAGAAGACAAATAAAACAAAAGAATATCAGTAAATAAAAATCTTCACCGGGACTACAAAGACTGTCCCAGTTACAAATTTCCAATACTTTGTCAGCAGGAATTTTGATATACGTGTCGTTAGATTTAATCTCTTTACTACACAGACTTTTGTGGGTCCCATCTAGAACTTCATTTCACTTCACTTCAGCGAGTCAACACAGGCTGAGAAACTCTGGGGTACCTGACATCGGATGGTCCTAGGAGGTGGGCACCCTAAAGAAGGTCCGTTCTCATGACCTCTGGTTCGTTTTTTGGACCTATGGTACGGGTATCCTTTACCGAAAAAGACGTAAGAGAATTTCCGTCGGATACTACATGTGGTGGTTGTGTGATATTAGTCTCGAGGAAATTAATAACGGTCTCCTCGTTTTTAATAATGAATAGGACGTCTTTATTTACATTCGTTTCGTATATAGAGTCTTCTTTGGGTATAAACATTTATAATCGTTTGTTAATATCTATTTTAACTTCAAAGGGTCCACCGTGATCATCATTTCTTGGGTGGACGGTTACGTCCTCTGTATTCTCTGGATTCAAGTTAGGGACCCATTCCTCCTAGGGGACCTCCTCCCTTGTCGTTGGGTGAGGTCACAAGAACGGACCTCTTCGGGTACCGGTCTCCTAGGACCACTCGATGTCAGGATCCCATCGTTTCTCAGTCTGTTCTGACTTCATTGAATCGTGTGTACGTCCGTCTCTATTTTAACGAACTATAAACCCCCTTCAGTTATCATACTTTCCCTTTTTTTTATGAAAGTTCCTTTCTTGTTTCTTACGACCCTTTTATCGTCTTAAAATACACTTATTTTAATTATGGGAGTTTCATTGAATTTATTGTAGAGTACGTTTTGGTTTTAATTCGACAATTATTCTAACCGGTCTAATTTTTTTTTTTTGTTTTGATTTATTATGTTGAAAAACTTCGTTTTTTAGGACTCACCGTTAATTCGATGGTCTCTTCGGGGTTTTAAATAATGTCTTTCAGTTTATCTGAAATTTTACACTTTTTCATTACGTGTCCCTATTAACTAAGTTAGGTTATCTTCAATGTTTCTCTCTCTTTCCTCTATTTATCCTGTGCCCTTTTTTTTTAGGGACACGATTACTTAAAGTATTTAGAAGTTATGTCTTCTGAATGTATAAGACAGTATCCTTCTCCTTTTTGTCTTTCGTTTTTCAGTACACAAATGTATGTAGAACCACACGAATGATTTACGTCTCTAGTATCTTTGTAACAAGTATCGTCAGAAACCCCTTCCTTAATTAAAGTCAGGTCCTCTGATTTTCTACTCAGACCTCTTAAGATACTCTCGTCTTTGTTTCCTTCGTAAGTATTGTTTTATTCTATACAGTATTCACGTTTTCTTATTTGAATCTCAGGGGTCACCAGTCTATTAAACTTGTCGTTTTATTCATCGTCGTTGTGATTAATATTGGGTAGTCTACTTATATATATTTTAATATGACGATAATTATGTACTTATTTATCTATCTCCTCTTCCCTGTTGAGAGAGAATAACTTCTTAGGGTAGGTAAATAAAACTTTCTTTACTCCTTTTTATCTTGTGGTAGTAATCTTGTGGCGACAACATTAACAACGTTCTGTTCTTGAACTTCTCTGTTTTAGTGACGTTGTAGAGTTGGACAAAGAAAGTTTTACGGATAATTAACGTTTCCCTTTTCATCAGTAAAACGTCACCTTCTTCGGTCTTTTATGATACTACCTTCACTGAATTTCCCGTGATCACCGTACATTTATTTTAGACCATCCTTTTCATCGAATGTAATATTAACATTCTATGTATTTTAAATTCAACCTTCTCTCAGACTCTAAATCCGGTTTCTACACACTCAATGTTTTCCTCATTTCAATAGAAATTTACAACTAAGGGAATCTGAATATCGTTTGGAATGGGGGTTTTAGTAACTTAATTAATTTTCTTAGAAGTCCGTCTATCTCTTTTGTAATTTAAAAGTCATCAGTTATTAGGACAAGAGACAGTAAGAGGAATTTAAATACTTCTTATTAAGAAACAATCATTTTACTCAACTTCATTGAGTTTATTTTCTAGTTCATATAGAAAAACCAAATATCTTTGTCTTAGTAATTTATCGACACGTTAAAAAGACAAAATTTTAAACTCCCCTGAAAAAAGAGGAAAACATATAATGTGTATGTTTGAGGTCATTTGTCTGAGGTTGGACGACTTTTTGGTCATATAAGAAAGCTATGGAATCTCAATCGTAGTCTAAAAACCGGAAATTAACCGTCCTAAAAGGTAAAATATAGTGTTAAACATAGTGTTAAGATATTGTTGGGTACCTCAGTTAGTACTTAAGACACTTCTTTTCTACACCTTGGTTTTGAATTTTAAGTAAAATACAGAAACCGTATCTACTATTTGGTACATTCCTAAATAAGAATTATAATTTGATACACTTGGATCCGTCACATAATTTTTCGTCTCTGTAGTAAAATGAGTGTTTCCAGGTGTATCAGTTTCGATATCAAGAAGGTCAACAGTACATACCTACACTCTCAACCTGGTATGTCTTCCGACTCGAGACTTCTTGACCACGAAAACTTGACACCACGACCTTTTCTAAAAACTCTCAGAGAACCTGACGTTCTAGTTTAGTCAGTTAGGACTTCCTTTAATTAGGACTAATGAGTAACCTTCCTGACTCCCCCTTCCACTTCGAGATTATGAAACCGGTGGACTATACTTCTCGACTGAGTGACCTTTTATAGGACTACAACCCTTTCTAACTCCCGTCCTCTTTTTCGCCAGTCGTCTGTAACTCTACCGACCTACCGTAGTAGTTGAGTTACCTGTACTCAAACTCGTTTGAGGCCCACTACCACTTCCTGTCCTTTCGGACCACATGACGTCAGGCACTAGTGTCTCAGATTGTGGTGACTCACTGAATTGTTTTTGTTGTTGTACTCGGAAAGGGGGTCCATCCACATATAAAGAGGATTAAAACGTTTCCATAAGTTAAGTTAGATTTCTGTAATATTTAGATAAAGTTCAATATAAGATGGACGATAAGATATGATGGTTTATAAAATATACTCCAAGGAACCGTAAAAAGATTTTGACTTGATATAGAGGACGAAATCTTTCCGGAACTTAGTGTAACGGATGATACTACTATATAGAAGTTTAAATTATATTCAACAAGATGGTTGTCTTATATTACAATAGTTTTTATACCATCTACGGTATTATTGAGTTAGTAAAGTTTCTTCTTTGTTCGTCCGTACCTAAATAAAACCTCATTTTATTACTGAACCGTTTCTTGTATCGATCCTTGTCTGTATGATTTAGTAAACTAACTTTAAACCTATGGTATTTTCGATCGTAGTTTCTCAAAATTCAGTTCGTTAAATCCAAATAAACAACACCGATTAACTTTGTAAAAAAGAGACAAGGAATTGGTTATTTTACGTAATAATTTACCCATCTCAATTAAAATACGAACATTATTTTTTAATGATTTAATATTTAAATCGAAACCAAAGTTTTAGAAATTTTTGTTATTTTTAAATTGTGATAAAGAAAACTAATATACACCAAACTTATACGTACATAACACGAATCAACGAGTCAACATAGACTGAGAGACTGAGGTTACCGACATCGGGAGACAGGTACCCTAAGAGGTCTGTTCCTGTGACCTTATCTAACGGAAAGGGAAAAGGTCGTTTAAAAGGGTGGGGTCCCTAGTTTGGGTCAAAAGGGTGTACGTCCACCTAAGAAATGGTAGACTCGGTGGTCCCTTCTGGATACTTATACGTATATATACATGTTCATATGTGTATATACACTTCTTTATATCTGATACTTTGAAAAACCAAGCTTATTATATAACGAAAAAAAGGGGGAATTGTTTTACACCCTTTCACTTTCTTTCACTTCAACGAGTCAGCACAGGTTGAGAAACGCTAGGGTACCTGACATCGGATAGTCCGAGGAGACAGGTACTCTAAAAGGTCCGTTCTCACGACCTTACCTAACGGTAAAGGAAAAGGTTTGTTTTACACCCTAGGGGAGAATTTAGGATCACGGATTAAGAAGACGTAAGGAAACGTCGTTATCTAAAGTCACCCATGAGAAGACGAACCCAAGGTCATAGTGACGTCTGTCACTGTTGTTGGTACTTTAAGTTTCTATATATGGGGAACCTTCTTTTCAGTACTGTTTGAACCTGTCGTACAATTTTTCGTCTCTATAGTGAAACGGATGTTTCCAGGTATATCAGTTTCGACACCAAAAAGGTTATCAGTACATGTCTACACTCTGACCTGGTATTTCTTACGATTCGAAACTTCTTTACCACGAAAACTTGACACCACGACCCCTACTATAAATGCTCAGGGAACTCAAACTCACTTGAAGCCCTCAACCACTACCTGTCCCTCCGGACCGCACGACGTTAAGTACCCGAACGTTTCTCAGTCTGTGCTGACTCGCTTACTTGACTTGACTTGACTTGACCTGTCGATCTTCTAGTTCGGTCAGTTAGGACTTCCTTTAGTACGGAATTATGAGTAACCTTTATGAGTAACCTTCCTGACTGTGATTTCGACTTCGAAGTTATGAAGCTGGTGGACTACACTTGTCAACTGAGTAACCTTTTTTGGGACTGCGACCCTTTCGGACTCCCATTCTCCTCTTCCCCGTAGTCTCCTATTCTACCTACCTACCGTGGTAGTTGGGTTACCCGTATTCAAACTTGTTTGATTCCCTCTATCACTTCCTGACCTTTCTGACCACACGACGTCAGGTACCCCAACGTTTCTCAGTCTGTACTGACTCCCTGACTTTTTACTAAGAAGAAAAGAATATTGTTTATAACTAAACCATTCAGATTATACATATCAAAAAGTAGTCAACAGAAACAAATAAGTTGTTTAAGAGTATTATTGGGGAAAAGACACCTGTATTATCTAAAATTACGTAATATGTCTACTACTTTCATACTGAGTCTACGATTTCTTTTAGTAAGTATCATTTTGATTAACAAACTTCATTTTTCCGTTCTGAAGTCAGTCCTATAGAGTTAGGTGTCATACAACTATTAATGTCTTAACACTGAGTTAGGTATAAAGAGTGTTTATGTTCATGGAAAATCGAATTTATACCGTAGGAGTCAAAACAAACGTAAAAATTTGATAAAATATTCCTACGCTCTTAACCTGGTACTTCTTCCGACTCACGACTTCTTAACCACGAAAGTTTGAGACCACGGATTCTCAGCGAACCTCACGTTCTTCTAGCATTATCAGTTAAGATTTCCTATAGTCAGGATTGATAAGTATTTTCCTGATTGCGACTTGACTTCGAAGTTATGAACCGGTGGACTACCCTTCTTGGTCGAGTGACCTTTTCTGGGACTACGACCCTTTCTGACTTCCGTTTTCCTCTTCTCCCCCGTCTCCTACTCTACTAATATATCGTAGTGACTGAGTTACCTGCACTCAAACTCGTTTGAGACACTCTATCACTTCTTATCCCTTCAGGTCTCGAAACGTCAGGTACCCCAGCGTTTTTCATCCTGTGTTGAACATCTGATTTGTTATTATTACAGTTTTTAAAATTGAAAGAGGAACAGGGGATGGTAATCCGTTTGTGGTTTTGGGTTATAGTCGATTCACAGTATGGTTACGAACCCAATATTTATTGGCCCTTATATCCACAATTTTAACGAGATAACCTATGTGACATTGGACTGTGGTCCTTCTCACTCGACTGAGTCCTATCCAGATCATTTCAACTTTGAGTTAAGAGTCTCCGTCTTTGACTTTTTCCCCATTTTCTGTTCTTTACTAAGACTCTATTTTTGTACATCACTTAGAAGTTCCTACCAAACCGACTCAAGTCAAGTCAAATCAGCGAGTCAGCACAGGCTGAGACGTTGGGGTACTTAGCGTCGTACGATCCGGAGAGACAGGTAATGGTAGAGGGTCTTAAGTGAGTTTGAATACTGGTAGCTCAGCCACTACGGTAGGTCCGTAGAGTAGGAGACAGTAGGGACGGAAGAGGAGGACGGCGGTTAGGGAGGGTCGTAGTCCCAGAAAAGGTTAGTCAGTCGAGAAGTGTACTCCAACGGTTTCATGACCTTAAAGTCGAGGTCGTAGTAAGGAAGGTTTCTTGTGGGTCCTGACTAGAGGAAATCTTACCTGAACAACCTAGAAGAACGTCAGGTTCCCTGAGAGTTCTCAGAAGAGGTTGTGGTATCAAGTTTTCATAGTTAATAAACCGTGAGTTGGAAGAAGTGTCAGGTTAAGAGCGTAGGTATGTACTGATGACCTTTTTGGTATCGGAACTGATCTTCCTTGAAACAACCGTTTTATTACAGAGACGAAAACTTATACGACAGTTCCAACCAGTATTGAAAAGGAGGTTCCTCATTCACAGAAAATTAAAGTACCGACGTCAGTGGTAAACGTCACTAAAACCTCGGGGTTTTTTATTTCAGACTGTGACAAAGGTGACAAAGAGGTAGATAAAGGGTACTTCACTACCCTGGCCTACGGTACTAGAAGCAAAAGACTTACAACTCGAAATTCGGTTGAAAAAGTGAGAGGAGAAAGTGAAAGTAGTTCTCCGAAAAATCAAGGAGAAGTGAAAGACGGTATCCCACCACAGTAGACATATAGACTCCAAGAACTATGAAGAGGGCCGTTAGAACTAAGGTCGAACACAAAGAAGGTCAGGTTGCAAAGAGTACTACATGAGACGTATATTCAATTTATTCGTCCCACTGTTATATATCGGAACTATATGTGGAAAAAGATAAACCTTTGTCCGACAACAAGGTACAGGTCAAGATTGACAACGAGGGACTGGACGTATTTCCAAAGAGTCCTCCGTCCAGACCATAGGGGTAGAGAAAGTCTTAAAAGGTGTCAAATAACACTAGGTGTGTCAGTTTCCGAAACCGTATCAGTTATTTCTTCTTTATCTACAAAAAGGCCTTAAGAGAACGGAAAAGGTACTAGGTCGTCTACAACCGTTAAACTAGAGACCAAGGAGACGGAAAAAATTTTGGTCGAACTTGTAGACCTTCAAGTGTCAAATGCATAACGACTTCGGACCGAACCTCTTAAAACTCGTAATGAAACGATCGAACACTCTACTCACGTTAACACGTCATCAAACTCGTAAGAAACCGTAACGGAAAGAAACCTTAACCTTACTTTGGACTGGAAAAGGTCAGGACACTGGTGACGACTCAAAAGGTTTAAACGACCGTACAACTCACGTCGTGAAACTGTCATAGTAGAAAATCCTAAACTTTATCGAGTTGACCTTAAGGTAGTGCAGGTGATCGAAATAAGTATCACTACGAAAAATTCTCCTGTGTAGTTTGAGGTCTTCTACATAAATTTGTCTTCAATAGACCAATTACGAAAATATAGAGACAAACCTTGTAATACAAAACTAGTCTTGTACTAATCCTGTTTTATAGAATCATAATCTGGAAATAACCTGTGATGACTCACTGACTTGATTGACTACGTTTTACAAAAATATTATAGTAGTAATGGTTTCTAAAGTTAAGAATGACAATTCGATCTAAAATACATTTTCGTCGTAAGTGGGGTAAAAGAAGGACTTTTTGTATTCTTACGTTGTACTGAAAGATTTTTCGGATAGAAATAGGATGCCGTTTTGATTTAATTAAACCTCTTGTAAGAAATAATACCTGTCGTATACAATTACTTTTTATATAAATTGATTTAATTTCACAAAGGAAAAAGTATTAGTTGAAGGTATGTTGTTTAATATTACAATTCCTTTGATTTCGTTGTACATACTAACCGTTCAACAGAAAAGTCTCAAAAGGATCTTTTGAAAAACTGTACGTTTGAATGTGCGAAATGTTGTCTCCCTCTCTCTCTCTCTGGAAAGTTTTTATAAAAAATAAATTCTTAACTTTGTCATTAAAAAAAACTTTGATATAGTTAAAGATCACTTTACTACAAGGAAAACGATATCTCGTGTCTACATAGATTGGATNCTGTGGAATAGAAACTGTTTCCTCCGTTCTTATATGTTACCTCATTTCTGTTAGAGAAATTGTTCACCACGACCCTTTTGACCAGTTGGTGAACATTTTCTTACTTTGATCTAGTGAAAGATAGTGGCATGTAATAAACAAAATTAATGATTAAGGTTTCGTACAACACATACTTGTCTACAAACGCTGAAAAACGGTTTGTTAATTTTCTATAACTGTTGTCGACTCAAAACGTGGACTAACCTTTCTAGTTGTTTCACTAACAGTTCTAAATGTATGAACTGTTAACCAGTGACCCGTGTTGTTAGAAGTGCTTGATTCTGACAAGTGTCCATAAGGTAACAGGAGTACATTTTTTTCTTTGTTTATGTCTAATAATTTTTAGTCACCACCCATTTCGGGTTTGAGTGTCAAGACGAAATATGACGATCCATTCGTCTCCATGTGAGTCATGTTTACTCCTCGGATCGACACCGGTTGATAGTGTCTTTAATAACATGGACCTCTTTAAGGATCTTATAGTACACAGAGACATATAGAGTCAAAAAAACAACTTTATAGACAGAAGTGATTAGTATACATGTAACTTAATCTATATGAACAAATAGGATTTCTATGAATTAGTTACAATCGTGAAGAGAGGAATTTCCTTTTCTTATTCGTTTTTATTATAACTTCACTTCTCCTGTTTCCCTATAAATATGATTGTTTTATGAATGTATAAAATATACAAGATATAATATTGTTTTAATAATGTATGACCTTTACGTTAGATTTAAATTATGGTATTTTCATGCAATTAAAAAAAGTTACAACGTGTTAAAAATCCGATTATTTTGATGTACGATCCGAATTTACTAAAGTAGAAATACAGAATATTATAATTATTAAACAGAGTCAATACAATAACAAAAATATCCTGAAAAATATGTTACGTCTTAAAATCATTTATAAGTTTAATAAAACTTTCGTTCGGGTTTGTGTATATTCACATATACATGTATACTTATTTATGTTTATATATTTGTATTTATATGAAACCAGTGTAAGTACAATCTCAATGTTAAAAGTGATTTAATAAATAATAAGTTTTTATGGATGGCCAACGAAAGATATACAGTCCAAGATAACACCCACGGACCTTGTCTCAAAGTCACCAACGACTTTCCTTCCTTCTGTTCATGTATAAATCGTATTAAAGTCCGTTACTGTTTTTACGTTACTTTTAATCCGTCCCATTTTGTCACCTTTCACCACCGTCCCACCTTGTAAAAAGAAACTTATCTTAAGAGTTTTCTTTGTATAAACTACTTTCTTTTAGATTCCCCGCTATACTGTTACTATGAAGGTTGGAACTTATCAGTGACCTTTCTGGTTACGACTTCGACTTTGAGATTATGAAACCGGTAGACTACGTTTCTCGGTTGAGTAATCTTTTCAGGGACTACGACCTTTCTAACTTCCTTCTCCCGCTGTCTACCACTCTGCCAACCTACCGTAGTGGTTTAGTTACTTGAACTCGAACCTACTTGAGACCCTCTACCACTCCCTGTCTCTTCGGACTGCACGACTTCAGGTAACCCAACGTTTCTCAGTCTGTACTCAACCACCGACTTGTTGTTGTATTGTCTTTATTCATTCAATCGATACACTAATAGGTCTCCTTCACCGAAGTCTCATTTCTAATAACGAGTCACTTACGTACGAGTCAACACACATTGAGAAACACCGGGGTACTGGGTATTCGGGTGGTTCAAGGAGACAGGTGCCTTAATAGGTCCGTTCTTATAACCTTACTCAACAACAAAGGGTGAGATCCCTTAGAAGGGATAAGTTCCTAGTTTGAACACAGAGGACTTGACCGTCCTCCTAAGAAATGGTAACTCGGTGGACCCCGAGTTTTTAATTGTTGACCTTTAATTTTTCGACGTGGAATTTTTTTATTTTTTTTATTATTTTTTTATTTTTCGACGCGGAAAGATTCGTAAGGTCACACTCTTTTATTTTTTTTTCTTTTGTTTTAGTTTTTATCATACCATTCACGTGGTATTTGTTCTCCTCACAATACATTCTACTTCAACCTTTTTATTCTATCACTCAGAAATATCTTGTACTTTATTGTAAGGTATTCGAGGAAGAAACTAGGTAGATCCTGAAGTTGAGGTAGTGGATTTTAGACCCTCAGATGACAAGAACACACAAGGGAAAAGGTTATAATACTCGACTTTGAGAGTTCGGTCACCGTTAGTATCCGAGTGAATCGAAGAAAATAAATAAATACAGAGTTCAGAGTCCTCAACCATATGAAGTAACGGACTATAGATCAATGAACTTCTGATGACAAAGTGTATATAACAGGTTAACTTTTTTTTTTTTTACAAAGTCCACCCTCCTGTTTAACTCTGTGAGATTCAGATAAAAACAGTCTTTCACTTTCAACTTAGTCTTCAGTTTTTGTAAAGTTTACAGTCGTCATTGAATAAAACTTTACTTTAAGATTTTGTGATTCAATGACACTGTAATTTTTTTTTATTTTATCGGTCCTTATTAAATTATTTTATATATATTCTACCGATATGAATTGTTAATATTTTATACCGACTATTTTTTGTTTATTCCGGTATTTTTATGTCTCCATGTAAACAAACACATAACCCTCTTAGTCGTAATACAGTAACAAAAGATTGAACTACATACCAAATAATATTAAAGTTATGAAAAGAGTCGTCTAAAGGAACCCTATCTGTAACTGGTCGACTAAGACTTTATACACACTTTTATGTTACTTATATTCCATATGTTCGCCCCAAGTCCTACCCCTTGTGCACATGTGGGCACCACCTAAGTATAACTACATACCGTTTTCGTTATGTTATAATATTTCATTAATCGGAGGTTAATTTTATTTATTTAAATTCAAATTTTTTCTAAAATTTTTTACCTCTAAATTAAAGACCGAATTTTTTTACTTTTTTTTTTACAGATGTTTCATTAGTACATTTTATTGTTTAAACCCTTTCAGTGTAAATAACTAAAGGTCGGACTATATTTCGACATCTTTTAATCTCTCTCACTATAGTTGTCTTTCTAACTTTTTTCTTGTCTCACCTTATCTCTTCGGTGTTCATCTAGTACGAAGATACTGGTAAACTAAACACTGTATTAAATAAAAGAGGAAATTAAATCGAGTTCGTGAGGTTACTCCTTTCTTTACAGTAAAATTTTTACCACGATCTTGTCCATTCATCGGTGTATATTGTTTTTACTTGAAACTTAGGATGGAATGTATTTTGTATTTTTAATTAGGCCATATCTAGAATTTAACTTTGTATAGTCAATTTAAATATTAATTTTTTTAATATCTGAAAACGTTTAACCCGTCTTGTTTTCCAAAAAAAAAAATTAAGGTTTAATATAGAAAAACAAAATAAATAAGTAATTAAATGGACCTCCTATTGACGAAATGTTCACCACCACCAGAGACGTCATGTAGTTACGTTTAGTCAGTTTTAATATATATAGAGACGAGGGAGTACTCGGAGTGAGGGACTGGGTAAGGTGGGGAGATACAATTTTTCAACCGAATTTCGAGTTGTAAGTCTTTTGCTTCTAATACTTTAGGCCAAGGTACTGAAGTGTCGTTTATCTACCCCTTTGTCACAGTCTGAAATATCAAAACCCGAGGTTTTAGTCACGTCTACCACTGACGTCGGTACTTTAATTTTCTGTGAATGAGGAAACTTTTTTTCAGTACTGGTTAGATCTATCGTATAAGTTTTCGTCTCTGTAATGAAACGGCTGATTCCGGACAGATCAGTTCCGATACCAAAAAGGACACCAGTACATACCTACACTCTCAACCTGACACTTCTTCCTACTCGTGGCTTCTTAACTACGAAAACTTGATACCACAACCTCTCCGGAAAACTCTCAGGGAACCTGACGTTCTTACATGTTGGTCAGGTAAGACTTCCTCTAGTTGGGACCCTAAAGAAACCTTCCTTATTACGATTTCGACTTTGAGGTCATGAAACCGGTGGAGTACTCTTCTCAACTGAGTAACCTCTTCAGAAACTACGGACTTTCCTAACCCCCGTCCTCCTCTTCCCTTACTGTCTTCTACTCAACCGACCTACCGTAGCGACTGAGCTACCTGCACTCAGACTCACTTGAGGCCCTCAACCACTACCTGTCCCTCCGGACCGCACAACACTAAGAACCCCAGCGTTTCTCAGTCTGTGCTGACTCACTGACTTGACTTGACTTGACTCCAACGGTGATTCACGGTCCGTATTTACTGTGAATTTTTATTATTCGATCTGTTTTAAGTCTCTTTTTTTAATTTACAGTATATTTTCTAGTCGAGATTCGGTTTGTATAAAAACTCTGTGTATAAACTTTTTCGAACAACAAGTTCTACATGTATTATTTTTGGGGTCATCGGATTATTTTATTCGATCTCTGAAATTTTCTGTGAAGTCTTTTTATTTGCTGGGTTAGTTTTTTACCCGGTTTCTTGATTTATCTGTAAAGAGGTTTCTTCTGTATGCCTACCGATTGTTTGTGTACTTTTCTACGAGTTGTAGTGAGTAATAATCTCTTTACGTTTAGTTTTGGTGTTACTCCATGGTGAAGTGTGGTCAGTCTTACCGACGCTAGGTTTTTAGACGTTCGTTATTTACGACCTCTCCCACACCTCTTTTCCCTTGGGAGGATGTGACAACCACCCTTACGTTTGATCATGTCGGTGATACCTCTTGTCACACCTCTAAGGAATTTTTTAACGTTTATCTTGATGGAATACTGGGTCGTTAGGGTGACGACCCGTATGTGTGGCTCCTTTGGTCTTAACTTTCTCTGTGTACATGGGGTTACAAGTAGCGTCGTGACAAATATTATCGGTCCTGTACCTTTGTTGGATCTACAGGTAGTCGTCTACTTACCTATTCTTTCGACACCATGTATATGTGTTACCTCATAATGAGTCGGCAATTTTTCTTAAGTAAACTTAGTCAAGACTACTCTACTACTTTGACCTCGGTTAATATGTCTCACTTCATTCGGTCTTTCTTTTGGTGGTTATGTCATATGATTGTGTATATATACCTTAAATCCTTCTACGGTTACTGCTGGGACATACGTTCTGTCCTTTTTTTCTGTGTCTACACATATTGCCTGAAAACCTGAGTCTCCCTCTCCCTCTCCCACCCTACTAAACCCTCTTACCCTTAAGATTGTACATATGATAGTACATTCTTAACTTAGCGGTCAGGTACAGACTGCATCCCACGTCGTACGAACCCCGACCACGTACCCCTACTGGGTCTCTCTACAACACCCCTCCCTCCACCCTCCCCCCAAGTACAAACCCTTCCGTACATTCTTAATTTCTAAAATTTTAAATTTTTTATTTTTTTTATTTTTTTGTGTTTTTTGATTTTATTTATTTATTTATTTATTTATTTTCTGTGAAGTGTTTATTATATGGACTCACCTGTCGTTTCGTATGTGTCTGTTGTCATAAGTTGTAAAATAATATGAACCTTAACGTTTAAATCTATTATTCCTGTATAGTCATATTAAGTAGTATTATAATTTTAATACTTCTGTACCGATCTACCGTAGTACCTGAGTTACCTGTACTTGAACTCAATCGAGACCCTTAACCACTACCTGTCCCTTCGAACCGTACGAGGTCAGGTAACTCAACGTTTCTCAAACTGTGCTGACTCACTGACTTGACTTGTTATGTTTTAAAATTCTTGTCAGATCTAATCATGTTGTAAATGAGCATTAAAGATAAGTATAAATATCGTCAAAGAATTTTTCTCTTTCGTTTCTTATGATAAACGGAGTTGTTAAGAAGAAAATTGTGATTGAAATTTATTTACCCTTTTAAAAGGAATTTTTAATACGTTCTTACAATTTGTGGTCCAAATAATTATAGTCGGGTTTGACCCATATATCTTACTTACTTGTTTTAGACTATATAAATATGTTACATTACGACAATTAGTAATTTTTACTCACTTGAACACTAAGTGTGTTTTATCTACAGAGTTTTCACGATTCACTTACTGGTACGTTTCTACTATATTACATATTTAGGCAAATGTACTTTAAAATTTTACTTTGTTAAATACTATCTTTGTTTAATTTTCACCAACGGAGACACAAATCCCCACTCTTTATTCTGAATTCTTCAAAAGACTTCTCAACTGTCAAAAGACTTTCCTCGTCACTGGGGTGTTCCCTGACTGGGTCTGAACGAGTTCTCACAAGTCCTCAGAGGTCACGTCCGCAACCAGCCACCACCGAACAACGTTAGAACCCCCGTGACTCACATCGTCACGTACGTACCCTAGGAAACTACCTCCAGTGGTAATAGAAGTAATGGACGTGGTATCAAACTTTCACGTCAACGAGTCAACACAGGTTGAGAAACGCTGGGGTACCTGACATCGGATGGTCCGAGGAGGGAGGTACCCTAAGAAGTCCGTTCTCATGACCTCACCCAACGGTAAAGGAAGAGGTTCCCTAGAAGGGCTGGGTCCCTATTTTGGGTCCAGAGGACGTAAGGTCCGTCTGCGAAATTGGAGACTCGGTGGTCCCTTCGGGTGGTATCAAACCGGGATCCATTTGTCGTCCCTCCCTTGTGTCGAGGTGAGTAGTTGTCTTTTATCCTAATTTCTAAATGACTCGTACCGGAATAGATAGTCTTGTCCTGAGTGAAAGGGGGAGTCAGATAGGGTAATCTTTCAAAGTATTCGGAGAATAGGAAGAGGTAGTCTCCCGTCTGTCTGACTTTTAGTTTTAGTGTCTTTTAATTAGATAGACTAGTGTATCTGGTGTTGGAACAGATGGAGTTACTTTGATACTCGGTACGGAAGATCCCGGTGGGTTCTATCCGTCCAGTACCACTTCTCAAGACTGTTTTACACCAGACAACCTCTTCCCTTACCGTTTGGTGAAGTCGTAAGGACGGAACTCTGGGGTACTTGTCATACTTTTCCGTTTTTCTATCTTGTGTCTTTCTATTTGGGGGATCCAGTCATCCACAGGTTATACGATGATCTCTAGTCACCTCTTTCTTGAGGTCTTTCTTCCTTGTCTGTCTCGGTTTCGTTTTTGTTGTGGGTCAACACCTACACTGTCTACTATCTTCGTTTCAGGTTACTACGTTTCTTGATGACGTGTCCGTGGACCCTTACAATCCAGGTACTTAGTTCCGTTTAAGTCAAGTCAAGTCAGTGAGTCACCACAGTCTGAAAGACACTGGGGTGTTTAGTGTCGTGTGGTCCGGAGGGACAGGTAGTGTTTGAGGGCCTGAAGTGAGTCTGAGTTCATGTAGTTCGGTCACTACGGTAGGTCGGTAGAGTAGGAGACAGTAGGGGAAGAGGAGGACGGGGGTTTGGAGGGTCGTAGTCTCAGAAAAGATTACTCAGTTGAAAAGTGTACTCCACCGGTTTCATGACCTCAAAGTCGAAATTGTAGTAAGGAAGGTTTCTTTAAGGTCCCAACTAGAGGAAGTCTTACCTGACCAACCTAGAGGAACGTCAGGTTCCCTGAGAGTTCTCAGAAAAACTTGTGGTATCAAGTTTTCATTGTTAAGAAGCCGAGAGTCGGAAGAAGTGTCAGGTTGCGAGTGTAGGTGTGTACTGGTGTTCTTTTTGGTCTCGGAACTGATCCGCCTGAAATCAGTCGTTTCATTACAGAGACGAAAACTTATACGATAGATCCAACCAGTATTGAAAAGAAGGTTCCTCATTCGCAGAATTAAAGTACCGACGTTAGTGGTAGACGTCACTAAAACCTCGGGTTTTTATATTTCAGACTGTGACAAAGGTGACAAAGGGGTAGATAAACAACACTTCAGTACCTTGGCCTACGGTACTAGAAGCTAAAGACTTACAACTCGAAATTCGGTTGAAAAAGTGAGAGGAGAAAGTGAAAGTAGTTCTCCGAAAAATCAAGGAGAAGTGAAAGACGGTATTCCNGGTCCCAACTAGAGGAAGTCTTACCTGACCAACCTAGAGGAACGTCAGGTTCCCTGAGAGTTCTCAGAAAAGCTTGTGGTATCAAGTTTTCATTGTTAAGAAGCCGAGAGTCGGAAAAAGTGTCAGGTTGAGAGTGTAGGTGTGTACTGGTGTTCTTTTTGGTCTCGGAACTGATCCGCCTGAAATCAGTCGTTTCATTACAGAGACGAAAACTTATACGATAGATCCAACCAGTATTGAAAAGAAGGTTCCTCATTCGCAGAAAATTAAAGTACCGACGTCAGTGGTAGACGTCACTAAAACCTCGGGTCTTTATATTTCAGACTGTGACAAAGGTGACAAAGGGGTAGATAAACAACACTTCAGTACCTTGGCCTACGGTACTAGAAGCAAAAGACTTACAACTCGAAATTCGGTTGAAAAAGTGAGAGGAGAAAGTGAAAGTAGTTCTCCGAAAAATCAAGCATAAGTGAAAGACGGTATTCCCACCACTGTAGACGTATAGACTCCAATAACTATAAAGAGGACCGTTGGAACTAAGGTCGGACACGAAGAAGGTCGGGTCGTAAAGAGTACTACATGGGACGTATCTTCAATTTATTCGTCCCACTGTTATATGTCGGAACTACATGAGGAAAAGGATAAACCTTGGTCAGACAACAAGGTACAGGTCAAGATTGATAACGAAGGACCGGACGTTTGTCTAAAGAGTTCTCCGTCCAGTCCACCAGACCCTAAGGGTAGAGAAATTCTTAAAAGGTCAAATAACACTAGGTGTGTCAGTTTCCGAAACCGTATCAGTTATTTCTTCTTTATCTACAAAAAGACCTTGAGAGAACAAAAAGGTACTAGGTCACCTACAACCGTTAAACTAGAGACCAAGGAGTCGGAAAAGATTTTGGTCGAACTTGTAGTCTCTCAAGTACCAAATGAATAACGACTTCGGACCGAACCTCTTAAAACTAGTAATGAAATGATCGTACACTTAACTCATGTCAACACACCATCAAATTCGTAAGAAACCGTAACGGAAAGAAACACTAACCTTACTTTTGACTGGAAAAGGTCAGGACACCGGTGACGACTCAAAAGGTTTAAACAACCGTATAACTCACGTCGTGAAAGTGTCGTAGCAGAAAGTACTAAACTTCGTCGAGTTGACCTTAATATAGTGGAGGTCATCGAAACAAACAACACTACGAAAGATTCCGGGTGAACTGAAGTGTAGGGTCCTACAGACCGAGATCTACTCACTAGTGTACCAGCACTAATAGAACCAGCACTTCTAAAAACAACATGTCAAGAAGAGACATAAGAACGGTAGAGAAGAATTATAGAAGACAAAGACAATCCAGGTATGGTAAAGACAGGAAATCTCTCGGGTAGAAACGTACTTTACAAGAGAACAATAGAGATTAAAAGAATTTCTCTAGAGATCAGAAAGGGTAAGACAACAAAAGGAGATAAAGAAACGTAACTACCGACTTCTTCCGAAAGAATATAGAAGAACGAAAAAGACCTTGAGACGTAAGTCTACGAATATAGAAAGGAAAAGAGGAAACAAAAAACGGAAAGAAGAAAAGTGTCGATAAATATTCCGTTTAACCTTCACCAGCTTGTCCTCTACCGTTTTCACTAGTACCTGTAAAATCTTGAGTCGTTTGATTTTACCTGACCTTACCCACTTAAAATGAGTCTACTGGTAATATAGATGGTTACAACCGTTCTTAGGGAATCTTCTTTACCTCATCGGTAGTATCGGTTGTTTTCTCAGGCTTTACGTTATGAACTTACGTTAGAGTTTTTACTGTCTCACTAGAGACAAGTAAAAGGTTCCGTTTGGTTGGTTATAGTGTCATTTAGGTTCCGATACGAGGTTGTTCATTGCGGCTTCTTCCACTTCAACTTGTTAAAATACTTCTGGATGTTCTAGAAGTCACAATCTTGATTGCGAGTTTTTTCTACAGGACAAGTAATATCCCCTGATCTTACGTTTTCATCTTTCAGTTCTTTGTTGACCTCATTGTACGTTTAAACCCGAACCTGACGTCTTACTTCGTCCCGTTTTCGATTGTCTCCAAACGGTTCTCTTGTGTGACTAGTATCGTTTATGAGAAAAGACTGTTGGGTTCTCTTCTGAGATGTGTACCTGTAGTGGTCTACCAGTTCTGGTTTTAGTATAACTGATGTAAGAAACGTTGGTTTCTACCTCTTCGAGATACGTTAGTCGTTTTTATTCTGACCCTCGGTTGACACCAAGTCTAGTACTGAGGAATAACGGTTTAAGTCTACATTTAGCTTCTTTCATCCCTTTTGGTGATCTGGTAAGTTCATACTAGATTTAGTTTAGGGAATGATGATATGTCACCTTCACTCTCTATCTAAGTTCCCTAATCTAGAATATCTGTCTTACGGACTACTTGATACCTACCTCAAAGTACTATGACATGTTCTCCGTCACTAGTTCTGGTGGGAGTTCTTTTTTCTATACGTTTTTTCGTTTTACCGACAGACTCCTACAAAATGTTTATCGACACTTTTTTTCTCGTCACTTTTCGTTTCTTCTTTTCCTTTCAATACGGGTAAACTTACGTCTCAAGGTTTCTTATCGTTCTTCTCTATTCTTTTGGAAGAAGTCACTAGTCACTTTTCTTTATCTCCTATTGTTATCTTACCCTTTCTGACCTCTAGTAAAGTTCTTTTAATTCCTATGGTTCTCTTATAAAGTACGTTTCCACCAGAGTTTTTTCCTGTCTTTACCATACCTTCGTCCCTATAATTCTTCTCCACTGTTCTTATGTATCTTCTTGATATGTTTTTTTTCTAGAAGTGTTGGGTCTATTGGTACTATCACACTAGTGAGTGGATCTCGGTCTGTAGGACCTTACACTTCAGTTCACCCGGAATCCTTCGTAGTGATACTTGTTTCGATCGCCTCCACTATCTTAAGGTCATCACGATAAAGTTTAGTAGTTTCTACTACGACACTTTCATGACGTAAGTTATACGGTCGTTTAAACCTTTAGAGTCGTCACCGTTGTCCTAACCTTTTACAGTCAAAAGTAAGGTTTTGGATTCTTTCTGTTACGGTTTCTTAGAAGTTTGATGACGTGTTAACGTGAATAGAGTGTGTGATCATTGTGAGGTTTAAGAGGTTCAGTCCGAAGTTTTCATACACTTGAAGTGCTTGAAGTTCGATCAAAATCTTTTCAAACTCCTTGGTCTCTTGTTTAGCGGTTGTAGGCAACCTAGTACCTTTTTCGTTTTCTCAGGGTCTTTTTTTTTTTAGATAAAGACGAAATAACTGATACGGTTTCGGAAACTGACACACCTAGTTGTGTTTGACACCTTTTAAGAATTTTTCTGCACTTATGGCCTGGTGGACTGGACGAAGAACTCTTTAGGTATACGTCCAGTACTTCGTTGTCAATCTTGACCTGTACTTTGTTGTCTGTACCATGAACTGACCTCATGTAGTTCCGACGTATAACAGTGGGACGAATAAATTGAATATACGTCTCATGTAGTACCCTTTGAGACTCGACCTACTTGGTGTTCGACGTTAGTTCTAACGGTCTTCTTTAGGGTTATTGGAGTTTATACGTTTACTGTGGTGGGAATACCTCCTTTCACTCCATGATTTCTCGAAGAACTACTTTCACTTTCTGTTCTCACATTTTTAACCAAATTTGAATTGTAAGTCTTTTTATTCATGTACCGTAGACCAGAGTAGTCAAGTCAAGTCAAGTCAGCGAGTCAGCACAGACTGAGAAACGCTGGGGTACTTAGTGTCGTCCGGTCCGGAGGGACAGGTAGTGGTTGAGCGCCTCAAGTGAGTCTGAGCGTAGGTAGCTCAGTCACTACGGTAAGTCGGTAGAGTAGGAGACAACAGGGGAAGAAGAGGTCGGGGGTTAGGCAGGGTTGTAGTTTCAGAAAAGGTTACTCAGTTGAGAAGTGTACTCCACCGGTTTCATGATCTCGAAGTCGCAATCGTCGTAAAGAAGGTTTCTTTACGGTCCCGACTAGAGGAAGTCTTACCTGACCAACCTAGAGGAACGTCAAGTTTCCTGAGAGTTCTCAGAAGAGGTTGTGGTGTCAATTTTTCGTAGTTAAGAAGCCACGAGTCGGAAGAAGTGTCAGGTTGAGTGTAGGTATGTACTGATGACCTTTTGGGTATCGGAACTGATCTGCCTGAAATCACCCGTTTCATTACAGAGACGAAAACAGTTCCAACGAGTGTTGAAAAGGAGGTTCCTCATTCGCAGAAAATTAAAATACCGACGTTAGTGTTAGACGTCACTACAATCTCGGGTTTTTATATTTCAGACTGTGACAAAGGTGACAAAGGGGTAGATAAAGGGTACTTCACTACCCTGGCCTACAGTACTAGAAGCAAAAGACTGACAACTCGAAATTCGGTTGAAAAAGTGAGAGGAGAAAGTGAAAGTAGTTCTCCGAAAAATCGAGGAGAAGTGAAAGACGGTATTCCCACCATAGTAGACGTATAGACTCCAGTAACTATAAAGAGGACCGTTAGAACTAAGGTCGAACACAAAGAAGGTCAGGTTACAAAGAGTACTACATGAGACGTATTTTCAATTTATTCGTCCCACTGTTATAAGTCGGAACAGCATGAGGAAAAGTACAAACCTTGGTCAGACAACAAGGTACAGGTCAAGATTGATAACGAAGGACTGGACGTTTGTCTAAAGAGTTCTCCGTCCAGTCCACCAGACCATAAGGGTAGAGAAAGTCTTAAAAAGTGTGAAATAACACTAGGGGTGTCAGTTTCCGAAACCGTATCAGTTATTTCGTCTTTATCTACAAAAAGACCTTGAGAGAACGAAAAAGGTACTAGGTCACCTACAACCGTTACTAGAGACCAAGGAGAGGGAAAAGATTTTGGTCGAACTTGTAGTCCCTCAAGTTCCAAGTGTATAACGACTCCGGACTGAACCTCTTAGAACTCGTAATGAAATGATCGTACACTCTACTCACGTTAACACACTATCAAACTCGTAAGAAACCGTAACGGAAAGAAACCCTAACTTTACTTAGGGTTTCTTTCTGACTGAAAGGGTCAGGACACCGGTGACGACTCAAAAGGTTTAAACAACCGTATAACTCACGTCGTGAAAGTGTCGTAGTAAAAAGTCCTAAACTTTGTCGAGTTAACCTTAAGGTAGTGGAGGTCATCGAAACAAGTATCACTACGAAAGATTCCGGTTGAACTGAAGTGTAAGGTCCTATAGACCGAGATCTACTCACTAATGTGGTAGTACTAATAGGCCCAGTACCTCTAGAAAAAACATGTCAAGAAGACACATAAGAACGGTAGAAAAGAATTATAGAAGATGAAGACAATCCAGGTATGGTAAAGACAGGAAAAGTTCGGGTAGAAACGTACTTTATAAGGGAACCATAGAGATTAAAAGAATTTCTCTAGACATCAGAAAGGGTAAGACAATAAAAGGAGATAAAGAAACGTAACTAGCGACTTCTACCGAAAATAGAGAAGAACGACAAGAAACCTTAAGACGTAAGTCTACGAATATAGAAAGGAAAAGAGGAACCGAAAAGTGAAGAGAAGAAAAGTGTCGATAAACATTCCGAAAGGGTCTGTCGGTAAAACGAAACAACGTAAACAAAAGGTACCTCTACTAGAACTAGGGACAGAGGACATGTGACAGTGTTTGGAGTAAGGTATCAAGTAGTACGTAAAATAGATAGTCTAGATCTGGGAACTTAGATAAAGAGTGAAGGTGACATATTAGTATTCCCTAAACTAAATCCAGTATAGCCTTACCAGATCGCCAAAAGGGATGAAAGAAGTTAAATTCAGACTTAAACAATTATTCTTCAAGTACTAGACTCGGTGACAGTCGAGGACCAAAACAAAGACGACTGACACATATGGGGTGTGGGTTCCATTCTCTTTGGGTCCATTCTACCATCCACAACGTTCTCCCGTAGTCTCCCGTCTGTGTGACTTTGGTATTAGTGTCTTTCGATCAGTAAGATAAGTGTGATTCTGGTGTCGGAACAGATTGAGTTACTTAGGTTTGGTACGGGTGTCCCGTTGGTTACTACCAATCCAGTACCGCCTCTCTCGACTGTCTTACACCAGGTGACCTCTTCCCTTACCGTTTGGTGAAGTCATAAGAACGGAACTCTTGGAGTGCTTGTCATACTTTTCCGTTTTATTATCCTATGACTTTCTCCATGAGGGGTCCAGTCATCCACGGGTTATACGATGACCTCGAGTCACCTCTTTATTGAGGTATTTCTTACTTCGCTACCTCGGTTTCGTTTTTGTTATGGGTCGACACCTACGCTGACCACTATCTTCGTTCCAGGCTATGACATTTCTCGTTATAACGTATCCTTGGACCTTACAGTCCAGGTACTTAGTTCCGTTTAACCTTCACCAGTTTGTCCTCTACGGTTCTCACTTGTAGCTGAAAGATCCCTTAGTCACTTGATTTTACCTGAACTTACCCACTTAAATTGAGTCTACTGGTAATATAGATGATGACGCCCGTCCTTAGGGAGTTTTCTTTACCTCATCGGTAGTAACAATTGTTTTCTCAGACTTTACGTCATGAACCTACGTTAGAGTTTTTACTGTCTTACTAGAGACAAGCAAAGGTTCCGTTTCGTAAGTTATAGTGTTATTAGGTTCAGATACGGGGTTGGTCATTACGACTTCTTCGACTTCAACTTACCAAGATACTTCTGGATGTTCTGGAAAATCTCAATTGTGGGTTTTTTCTACAGGAAAAGTAATATCCCCTGACCTTAGGTTTTCATCCTTCAGTTCTTTATGGACCTCATTGTCCGTTTAAACCAGAACCTTACGTCTTACTTCCTCCCGTTTCTGATTATCTCAAAACGGTTCTTTTACGTGACCAGTATCGTTTGTGGGAGAAGTTTGTTGTGTTCTCTTCTGACCAGGGTAGTGAAGTACCGTTTATCTACCCCTTTGTCACCTTTGTCACCGACTGTAATAAAACCCCCTGAGGTTTTAGTGACGTCTACCACTAACGTCGGTACTTTAATTTTCTGTGAACGAGAAACCCTCCTTTCAATATTGGTTGGATCTGTCGTATAATTTTTCGTCTCTGTAATAAAACGGTCGTTTTCAGGTAGTTCCGATGAAAAGGTCATCAGTTACGTACCTACACTCTAAACCTCATATTTATTTCGACTCGGGACTTCTTAACTACGAAAACTTGACACCACAACGTTTTCTGAGAACTCTCAGGGAACCTGACGTTCCTCTAGGTTGGTTAGGTAGGATTTCGTTTGGTCAAGATTTATAAGTAACCTTCCTGACTACGACTTTGACTTCGAGGTTATGAAACCGGTGGAGTACGCTTCTTGGTTGACTAACCTTTTCTGGGACTACGACCCTTTCTAACTTCCGTCCTCCTCTTCCCCGGTTGTCTCCTACGCTACCAACCTACCGTAATGGTTGTACTGTCTGTACTCAAACTCATTCGAGGTCCTCAACCACTACCTGTCCCTCGGAACGGAACCACATGTTAGATATCCCAGTGTTTCTCAACATGTGCTGACTCACTGACTAGACTTTACTTGACTGCCAAAAGATATAGAACTATTTCAAACCACAATATGTCCATATACATAAATACTCTGGAATATATTACTTTGTAAATAAAAAAACGTAAAGCAATGTAAATTCCAAATCGAGTTTTCTTTTAATTTAGAGAACTCTTATCACTTAACGTGGATCAATATAAGACCCTATTCATAGTACTATAGACGTTAAATAAAAATTTACGTCTCGTATCATTCTATTTACCACTATATAATTGACATCAAAATACATCACTTATACACTTATAAATACATTTTAATGAAGTTGGTATGACACACGAACTATTCAAAGTATTATAACACAACGGGGTTTTAAAGCAAGGGAATGAAATGACATCCACCCTTAACCCATCCCTTCTTTCAACTTTTTAAGATGTTTAAGTTAAAGATACGATAGTAATTTTTTACTGATAGGGGAAAAGAATGTAAAAGAGTAATTAAATTCAGAGTACAGAGGTTAAGTACCTGCTTACACCTTCATTTGTTATTAAAACGGAGTTAGGAAAATATGGGTAAATACGTATACGTGTTATTTGTCGTGTCTTACGTCTTCAGGTCCTCGTTATAGTTGGAGTCACTACGATACTAGTAGTCTTTAGGAAGGGGATAAGAACTAAAACCATTTACCGACATAGAATAATAATCGCAGGATATAAGAAATACAGAAGTATCAAATTTACTAACCCCATGTTATCTTCTGACCAACGATCAACGATGTTGGAGATTGGTGACCTGAGATACTTATTCAACATATTAACTTATTTTCTTTACGGTTTGGACGAACGTGTGTAAGTGATATTCGTAGTTTCTTACCAATTGAACAAACTCCCTTTTTATATTTTTATGGAGACAAATATTTTATATAACAATAAAAAATGTCGAAACTACTTTTATTTGAAATTTCTAAACATAACTTTTCAGATGGTACATCTTTAAATTACGTTTCAAAAGACCAATAAATCTCACCGGCTTAAAATTTTGAATTTTTTCTTATAAAATTATAAAATTATTGTAGATAAAACGTTGTGAAATGCTCTTATATAAGTTCTCTTTTTCGTCGAAGTAATACTAAAGAGAGAGTAAAGCAAACTCCACGTAAAGGTATTAAATCTTATGAAGCAAAATCTGTTAGTTTGAGAAAGAAGTCTTAAAGAAAACTAAACGTTCAAGTCTAACTGCTAGGTTTCTTGTCTTTACACTTATAAAAAATTTTAGGGTATATTTTTTCTTTCGATAACGGTGATTTAATGTAATATTTTTTAAGTTCTGAAGGTGCTAATACAACGACTTGAACTATCCATCAAATAGACGAGTTAGGAACTGTAGTATTAAATGTATACTATTCCGTCGCCAAATATAAAATGGTATTATTAAACTCAAATGTAATTGGTGGTTTTTCGGAAAAGGTTGTATATGTTACATAGTATGTACACGTTAAATATATATAAGTTTCAAACGAGGAATTCGAACGTCATAGTCACAGTAGAGGTTTAATGTTTTGTACTTCACCTTCATATCTCTCTGTTTCATTATAAGGATGTCTTATTCCGTTGATAATACTACTATAATCTAAGTTGAAATCCCGTAGTAGTAGACACCTTTAATAACGATTTACTATTGAGTACACATTGTGTTTATATTAATCTTTAAGACACATATTTACAAAAATAGTGTGTATATACTTAATACATCGGGTATAAAAATTTTTCAAAGTATCATGGTCTTGTCAAAGAGGGTTTAACAAACTTCCAGATTTGTTATGTGATAAAAAAATTTCGTTCTAAAACATAAATGACTACGGTTTATAATTCGGTTTATTTGTCGTAAACGTCTAAAAGGAGACATGTCGAACAATTCACTATCGTCTTTATACAATTGTCCCTTAAGGGGTCACGAGATCTCCAATCTTGAGACCTGAAAGTGACGGTTCTCTGTGGTCTCTGTACCTGTGAGTGTCCGTTCAGACCGAGTCAGAGGGTGACCAGAAGTTTCAGTTTAAGAGACCCTCAAGAGTCATATAAACTGTCATATACATATGAAATAAGACACCACGAGAGGTTATGAAGGTTGTTTAAAAGACTATCAGGATTGTAAACAGGAGATAGTAAACCTCAACCCTGATCGGTGGGAGGGGACCGTAAACCTACGGAAGTGGTTGGACCTTTGAGACGTACGGTGACAATTCCCCAAAGATATCTCCTAAGTACGATATCAGTATAAGTTAGGTAATAATTAAGTTAGAGATCGGAAGGAAGGGATCTCCAATTCACTACTCCGACTTTCAAGGTCCGAGTATTAGTTTCGAACTATAAAGACTGTTGTCAGAGGTAGGATTGTAATAGAGAGATTCCCGGGGGGTTGTCAACAAAGTAATCTCGTTTGTTTCACGGAAAGTAGAAATAGTGAGTCCCTTAAGACTCTCAAAATCCTCGAGACACGGTCCTTGACCTCTTTTTCTGGTTTATAGAAATATACTGTGGTGCAAATATATATGATATCTCACAAATTACATACAAAAGGTTTAGACTATATAATGAACTTTAAACATGGTTATGTATTCTCTCTTTCCCTTACCGTTTGGTGAAGTCATAAGAACGGAGTTCTTGGGACACTTGTCCTAATTTTCCGTTTTGTTTGTACCATTGTCTTCTACTCGGGGGTTCCAGTCATCCATAGGTTATACGATGACCCCTTCTCGTCTCTTCATCGAGGTCTTTCTTACTTCTCCGACCCGGTTTCGTCTTTCGTGCGAGTCAACACCTACACATACACTATTTTCATTTCGAACTACGACATTTCTTATGATAACGTATCCTTAGACCTTACACTCCAGGTACTTCGTTCCGTTTAATTTTCACCAGTTTGTCCTTTACCGTCCTCACTTGTAGCTATAAAATCCTTAGTCACTTGATTTTACTTGTCTTTTACGGTTTAAATTAAGTCTACTGGCAATATAGGTAATGACACCCGTTCATAGGGAATCTTCTTTACCTCATCGGGAGTATCAGTTGTTTTTTAAACTTTACGTCATCAACCTAATTTCGAGTTGTAAGTCTTTTGCTTCTAGTACTGTAGGCCAGGGTAGTGAGGTACCCTTTATCTACCTCTTTGTCACCTTTGTCACAGTCTGAAATAAAAACCCCCGAGGTTTTAGTGACGTCTACCACTGACGTCGGTACTTTAATTTTCTGTGAATGAGGAACCTTCTGTTCAATACTGGTTGGATTTATCGTATAAGTTTTCGTCTCTGTAATGAAACGGCTGATTCCAGGTAGATCAGTTCCGATACCAAAAGGGTCACCAGTACATAACTACACTCTCAACCTGACACTTCTTCCCACTCACGGTTTCTTAACTACGAAAACTTGACACCACAACCTCTTCTGAGAACACTCAGGGAACCTGACGTTCCTCTAGGTTGGTCAGGTAAGACTTCCTCTAGTCGGGACCCTAAAGAAACCTTCCTTACTACGATTTTGACTTTGAGGTCATGAAACCGGTGGGGCACACTTCTCAACCGAGTAACCTTTTCTGAGACTACGACCCTCCCTAACCCACGTACTCCTCTTCCCCTACTGTTTCCTACTCTACCGACCTACCGTAGTGACTGAGTTACCTGCACTCAGACTCACTTGAGGTCCACAACCACTACCTGTCCCTCCGGACCGCACGATACTAAGTACCCCAGCGTTTCTCAGTCTGTGCTGACTCACTGACTTGACTTGACTTGACTTAACCCATATTAGAGTTTTTGTTGTCTTACTAGAGAGAAACGAAGGTTCTGTTGGTTAGTTTTAGAGTCATTCGGTTCAGGTATGGGGTTGGTGACTATGACTTCTTCGACTTCGACTTACCAAGACACTTCCAGTTGTTCTGGAAGATCTTAATTGTATGTGTGTGTGTCTGTTTTCTACAGGAAAAGCAGTATCCCCTAACTTTACGTTTTCATCCTTGAGTTCTCTATGGATGTCATTGTCCTTACAAACCAGAACCTCATGTTTTATTTCATCCCGTCTTCGATTGAGAGGGACCGTTTCTTTGTGTGACCAGTATCGTTTGAGGGAGAAGGTTGTTTTGTTCTCTGTTAAGATGTGTATCTGTAGTAGTCTACCAGTTATGACTTTATGACTAATATAAGAAAAGTCTGATTCTACCTCTTCGAGATATGTCAGTCATTTTTGTTGTGGACCTCGACTGACACCGAGTCTAGTACTCGAGGAATGACGTTTTAAGTACGGATTTAAATTCTTTTATCCTCTTTGACAAGTTGTTAAGACCATACTGGATTTAGTTTAGGGAATACTAATATGTCATTTCCACTGCTTATTTAAGTACAATAAACTAGACCATCTCTCTTACGAACTTTTAGATACCTGTCTTTAAGCATACCCTGCACCACTTGTTTTGGCTTGGGTAGGGTTTTTTTGTCTTTATGTTCTTCGGTTTCGATAACAGACTCCTCCGGAACGTGTATACTTTTCTCTTCTTTTCACTTTATGTTTCGTTTTTTTGCTTCCTATATGGGTTGACCTACGTCTCAAGGTTTCATCTCGTTCCTCTCTCTTCTTTCTGAAGAGTTCACTGTTTACGTTTCTTTATCTCCCTTTTTCATCTTATCCTTTCTGATCTCTAGAGAAGTTCTTTTAACCTCTATGATTCCCTTTTAAAGTGAGTTTTTACCCGTATTATTTCCTATCTTAGGTGTTCCTAGATTATTTTCGTTTTCTCTAATTCTTCACCCTCGTTCTTATGTGTCTTGATATGTTATTATTGGGTCTATTGGTGTTCCCATATTTGTGAGTGGATCTTTGTGTGTAGGACCTCACACTTCAGTTCACCCGGAAGTCAACTCAGGTCAAGTCAACGAGTCAGTACAGGTTGAGAAGTCTTGGAGTTCCTGGTGTCGTGGGGTCCGGAGAGACAGGTAGTGATTGAGGGCCTCAAGTGACTTTGAGTAGAGACAACTCAACCACTACGGTAGGTTGATAGAGTAAGAGACTACAAGGGAAGAGGAGGACGGAAGTTAGAAGGGGTCGTAGTCTCAGAAAAGGTTACTCGGTTGAGAAACGTATTCCACCGGTTTCGTGACCTCAAAGTCGAAGTTGTAGTTAGGAAGGTTACTTTTGAGTACTGACTAGAGGAAATTCTACCTGACCGACCTAAAGGAACGTTAGGTTCCCTGAGAGTTCTCAGAAGAGGTTGTGGTGTCGAGTTTTCGTAGTTAAGAAACCGCGAGTCGAAAGAAATATCAGGTTGAGAGTGTAGGTATGTACTGATGACCTTATTGTTATTAAACCTGTTCTACATGGAAACAACCTTGGACTACCTGAGATTCTGGTGCACCCGGAATCCTTCGAAATGATACTTGTTTAGGTCACCTCTAATAAATTAAGGTCGATTAGATAAATTTTGGAATTTTCCACTACGACAATTTCACGACGTGAGTTATACGGTCGTTCAAACTTTTTCAGTCGTTACCGACGTCCTGACCTTTTACAGTCAAAGGTAAGGTTAGGGTTTGTTCCCGTTACACTGGAACAAGTTTGATGGTATGTTAACACGAGGACAGTATACGGTCGTTTCATTAGAAGTTTTAGGAAGTATGATCCGAAATTGTCGTGCACTTAGTTTTTGAAGATCTACATGTTCGAGCTAAATCTTTTCCGTCTCCTTGGTCTCTAGTTTGACGGTTGTAGACACCTAGTATCTTTTTTGTTCCATTGAGGTCCTTTTGTAGATGAAGACGAAGTAACTGACACGATTTAGGGAACACACTTAGTGCTACTTGATACCTTTTCAGAATTTCTCCACCTTTATGGTCTGTTGGAGTGGACGGAGGATTCTTTAGACATACGTCTAGTTCTTCGTTGTCAATCTTGATCTGTACCTTGTTCCGTGACAAAGGTTTAACCCTTTCCTTATGTAGTTCCGACATTTAACAGTGAGACGAATAAATTGAATATACGTCTCATGTAGTTTGTTTTACGGCCCTACCTACTTCGTGTTCGACCTTAGTTCTAACGACACTCTTTATAGTTATAGGAGTCTATAGGTCCACTGTCGTGGGAATGACGTCTTTCGTTTATCTTTATTTCTCGAAGAATTAGTCTCACATTCTCCTCTCACTTTTTCTACCGAATTTTGAGTTGTAAGTTTTTTGATATACCCGTAGACTAGGGTAGTGAAGTAACATTTATCCACCCTTTTTTCACCTTTGACTGTTCAAAAGAAAAGAAGTCGAGGTTTTAGTAACACCTACCATTGACGTCGGTCCTTTAATTTTCTGTGAACGAGGAACCTTCTTTTTC
Source organism: Capra ibex (assembly GCA_006410555.1). Taxonomy (NCBI): domain Eukaryota; kingdom Metazoa; phylum Chordata; class Mammalia; order Artiodactyla; family Bovidae; genus Capra; species Capra ibex. Next base: position 36,928,600 of record SJYO01037955.1, read on the forward strand.
AATACTGTTTGGATCTTATAATTTTTCGTATAATTTCTCGTCTCTGTAGTGAAACGACTGTTTCCAGAGGTGTATCAGTTTTGACACGAAATAGATCATCAGTACATGTGTACACTTCTCAACTTAGTATTTCTTCCAACTCGTTCCTTCTGAACTACAAAAACTTAACACCACGACCTCTTCTGAGAACTCTCAGGGAACCTGTCGTTCCTCGAATTTGGTCAGATAGGATTTCCTTTAGTTGGGACTTATAAGTAACCTTCCTGACTACGACTTCGTAGTTATAAAGTCGGTGGACTATACTTCTCGGTTGAGTAACCTTTTCTGGGACTACGACCCTTTCTAACTTCCGTCCTCTTCCCCCACTGTCTATTGCACTACTAACCTACCGTAGTGACTGAATTACTTATATTCAAATTCGTTTGAAGTCCTCTATCTCTTGTCCCTTATGACTGCATGATGTCAGGTACCCCAGGGTTTCTCAGCCTGTATTGAGTCAATGACTTTTTTTTGTATTTTACAAAAATGTCACTGACTATAGGAAACACCCCCACCACCACCCTCCCGAAGGGAACACCAAGTCCACCATTTCTTAGGTGGACGTCACACCCTCTGGACCAAAGTTAGGGACCCAACCTTTCTAAAGGACCTCTTCCCTTTTCAATGGGTGAGGTCAAAAGACCGTACCTCTTAAGGTACCTGACATTAGGTACCCCAACCATTATCTGTGCTGATTCGTTGAAAGGGAAGGTAAAAATAAAAGTATAGGAAAAATTAGTGATTGAAACTAGAAAACTGTACATAACAAATACTTTTGTACTAAATATTCAGTGTGTGTTAATTTTTGACCCCTTTTATATTCAGGATTCTTAGACAAAGTTCGTAATTCTATGTATAGTCAAGTCAAGTCAAGTCAGTGAGTCAGCACACACTGAGAAACACTGGGGTACTTAGCGTCGTAAGGTCCGGAGGGACAGGTAGTGGTTGAGCGCTTCCAGTGAGTCTGATTGCAGGTAGCTCAGGCACTACGGTAGGTCGGTAGAGTAGGAGACAACAGGGGAAGAGGAGGACGGAGGTTAGGGAGGGTCGTCGTCCCAGAAAAGGTTACTCAGTTGAGAAACGTACTCCACCGGTCTCATGACCCCAAAGTCAAAATCGTAGTAAGGAAGGTTTCTTTAGGGTCCCGACTAGAGGAAGTCTTACCTGACCAACCTAGAGGAACGTCAGGTTCCCTGAGAGTTCTCAGAGGAGGTTGTGGTTTCAAGTTTTCGTAGTTAAGAAGTCACGAGTCGAAAGAAGTGTCATGTTGAGAGTGTTGGTATGTGCTGGTGACCTTTTTGGTATCCGAACTGATCTACCTGGAAACAACCGTTTCTTTACAAAGACGAAAACTTATACGATAGATCCAACCAGTATTGAAAAGAAGGTTTCTCGTTCGCAGGAAATTGAAGTACCGACGATAGTGATAGACGTCACTAAAACCTCGGGGGTTTTTATTACACTCGGTGACAAAGGTGACAAAGGGGTAGATAAAGGGTACTCCGCTACCCTGGTCTACGGTACTAGAAGCAAAAGACTTACAACTCGAAATTCGGTTGAAAAAGTGGTAGGAGAAAGTGAAAGTAGTTCTCCAAGAAATCAAGGAGAAGTGAAAGACGGTATCCCACCACAGTAGACGGATAAACTCCAATGACTATAAAGAGGACCGTTAGAACTAAGGTCGACCACGAAGAAGTTCGGGTCTTAAAGAGTACTACATGAGACGTATATTCAATTTATTCGTCCCACTGTTATATATCGGAACTGTATAAGGAAAGGGATAAACCTTGGTCAGACAACAAGGGACAGGTCAAGATTGACAACGAAGTACTGGACGTATATCCAAAAAGTTCTCCGTCCAATCTACCAGACCATAAGGGTAGAGGAAGTCTTAAAAGGTATCAAATAATACTAGGTGTGTCAGTCTCCGAAACCGTATCAGTTATTTCGTCTTTAGCTACAAAAAGAGCCTGAGAGAACGAAAAAGGTACTAGGTCACCTACAACCGTTAAACGAGAGACCAAGGAGTCGGAAAAGATTTTGGTCGAACTTGTAGACCTTCAAGTACCAAGTACATAACGACTTCGGACCGAACCTCTTAAAACTCGTAATGAAATCATCGTACACTCTACTCACGTTCACACACCATCAAACTCGTAAGAAACCGTAACGGAAAGAAACCCTAACTTTACTTTGGACTGGAAAAGGTCAGGACACCAGTGACTACTCAAAAGGTTTAAACCACCGTATAACGCACATCGTGAAAGTGTCGTAGTAGAAAGTCCTAAACTTTGTCGAGTTGACCTTAAGGTAGTGGAGGTGATCAAAACAAGTATCACTACGAAAGATTCCGGGTGAACTGGAGTGTAAGGTCCTACAGACCGAGATCCACTCACTAGTATGGTAGCACTTATAGAACCAACACTTTTAGAAAAAACATGTCAAGAAGACACATAAGAACGGTGGAGAAGAATTATAGAAGAAGAAGACAATCCAGATATGGTAAAGACAGGAAATAACTCGGGTAGAAACGTACTTTACAAGGGAACTATAGAGATTAAAAGAACTTCTCGAGAAATCGGAAAGGTATTCTATAGATATGGGAGACTCTTACAAAGAGTTCATAATTCATTACGTAACCAAATTATATACTACTCCTTAGGTACTTCCGTTGACTTCTTTAAAATATTCTACACATTTTTAATTTCTCTTTTATTCTTATCTACTTCTTATAGACTCTTAACTTAATTTGTTTGAACCCCATCCTTTTCAAAGTACTAATACTTCTTTTACTATTTACTATTTATTTTACTATTTATTTTTAAATTTTTTTATTTAATTCTTTTTTCTTTTACTATTTTCAAAGGTTGTAGAAGTCACTGACTGTCACTTTGTACCTGATCACTGTTTCGTCCCAACACACAGTACATTGGTCTACTACGTTCTATTAAAAATTGAGTTTTGACATGTTTATATTAAAACTCTTATACGGGTCCTTGGTCCGTCCTGTACTGGTCTACCATGAGACTAACACGACTTCCTGAGACTTGTACAAGAAACCAGAGACGGACCTCAATACTTCCGCATTGAGTACAAAATGTGGTAAACTTCACGTATTTTCTAAGTATTCCATGGTCTGGACCGGACCCCTAATCTTATGAGTTCATATCTATTAATTTTGTGTGAATTTAATTGTATTATTGTAAAATACCATCGGTTTATGGACGGGGAACCGGTGAATCAACCGCATCAAAGAATAAGAAGTCTAACCAGAGTGATAAAATACTGATGAATAAAAGAGGGAATCACGTGATTTAGGTACCAGATACGGTACCAAGATTGAGTCTCGATGTCTCACCAATCACTAAACATCATTAAGGAGTAGATATGTGAAGAATTAAACTCAACCAATGAACCACTTTCACTCCACAAAGTCAGTACAGGTTGAGAAATTTTCGGTCCCTGACATCGGACAGTCCAAGGAGACAGGTAACTTAAGAGGTCCGTTCATATTACCTCATCCAAAGGCAGGAGACGAAGTCTCCTAAAAAGGTTGAGTCCCTACTTTGACCCAGAGGACTTAACGTCCATCTAAGAAATGGTAGACTCAGTGGTCCCTTCGGGTCAATAAACCACTTCTAATAGACGTTTATGACACTCAACTAAGACTTCCTTCCCTAGTATAAATGTGCATGTTTTGTTTGGACTTACATGATGAATTCGTTTCTCTTCACATGGACATCTTTTGTTAGAGAGACCTTGGTTCCTCAATTCCTTAACTTACTGAAAACCTTGAGTATTACTCACTCCTAAAACCGTCTAAAAATTCTATTTTATTTTCCTGGCCAACTGTAAGTCACACTCATGATCTCGTCTTGTTTATAGCTAAACCGATTTAAAGTCTTCAATCTTTGTGTCGGTTTGACATTGACTTGCAACTAGTACTTTGGAGCAGACACCAATAAATGGATACTGGTTTCTTATTAATTCTTTAATAAAAATTTTATGTAAAAAGAAGAATAAAAACTACAGTCCAAAGATGAAGAACTGTTACAGAGAATAAAGTTCCAAGTATCATTCAAGTTATAGAGAATAAAGTTCCAAGTATCATCCAAGTTTCGTTAGTATACGGGGACTTGTTTTTTAGTCCCCTCGTCATACTAAAACTTTACTTACGAAGTATAGTCTTCGATAGACTTTAGTGTCTACTCCTCGGTCCTCTGTTTGTAAGAGGACAAGTGAAAATACTCAACAAAGACATTATACTATTTTACGGATTACCTAAATACTTCCCCACTTATATAAAACTTACACCCTCTTTATCTTTATTAGATACCTATCTTCTACTTGACGAACCAAAGTGGACAGATGTTTATGAAATTTTGAGGTGAATGGTTCTTCATTTCGGATTAGTAGGAGGGGAACTCCTGAATTGAACCAATGAACGAAGATTACTTATCACATCTCGTCTTGAATACCAAACATTAAATCCTCTGATCCAATATATGGAAACACGAAAAGATAGACTGGAGATGAAGTCTAATAAACGAGACTTCCTTCCGTCGACGATGTAGTACTCATGCAAATTCAACGATACCTCTCCGAATGTATCTTATCCAAATTCCTCCGACTACCGGTCGTCGAACCTTCCTTGACACTTCTAATAGACGTTTTTGAGGATGGTTCTCGGTACACTCACTCAGTAGAAAACTACAAGTCTATTGGTATTGAGGACGGTTTTAGAATTGATGTAAGTATATTTTATTGATTGGTCTTGGAACGTAGAGTCGGTGTAAGTTCAAGGACTGGGTGACTTTGATAGTCTATTATTTATACAACAAGTCTCGGTGATTCAACACCCCATTAAAAATATGTCATTATCTATTAATTATATGGTTGAGTCTGTACTTAGAATCAACCTAAAAGGTTTATGGTCGCCTTCTCTTTAATTGTCCGACGAAATAGGACACGAGACTTTTTCTGAATGGACTTCTAAAAATTTTAAATAAACGTATAAATAAAGAAAATTAAAATGAAATAAAATGAAATGTTATGACATAACCAAAACGATATGTAGTTGTACTTAGGTGGTACCCTCATGTGCACAAGGGTTGAACTTGTGGGGAGGGTGGAGGGTGGGGTATGGTAGAGAGACCCAGTAGGGTCACGTGGTCGGGATTCGTAGGACATAGGACGTAGCTTGGATCTGATCACTAAGTAAAGAATATACTATAATATGTACAAAGTTACGGTAAGAGGGTTTAGTAGGGTGGGAGAGGGAGAGGGTGTCTCAGGTTTTCTAACAAGATATGTACACAGAGAAAATGACAGAGCGTGTGTCCCAATAGTAATGGTAGAAAGATTTAAGGTATATATACACAATCATATGACACAACGACAAAAAGAAAGACCGAATGAAGTGAGACATATTATCCGAGGTCAAAGTAGGTGGAGTAATCTTGACTAAGTTTACNATTTATACAACAAGTCTCGGTGATTCAACACCCCATTAAAAATATGTCATTATCTATTAATTATATGGTTGAGTCTGTACTTAGAATCAACCTAAAAGGTTTATGGTCGCCTTCTCTTTAATTGTCCGACGAAATAGGACACGAGACTTTTTCTGAATGGACTTCTAAAAATTTTAAATAAACGTATAAATAAAGAAAATTAAAATGAAATAAAATGAAATGTTATGACATAACCAAAACGATATGTAGTTGTACTTAGGTGGTACCCTCATGTGCACAAGGGTTGAACTTGGGGGGGAGGGTGGAGGGTGGGGTATGGTAGAGAGACCCAGTAGGGTCACGTGGTCGGGATTCGTAGGACATAGGACGTAGCTTGGATCTGATCACTAAGTAAAGAATATACCATAATATGTACAAAGTTACGGTAAGAGGGTTTAGTAGGGTGGGAGAGGGAGAGGGTGTCTCAGGTTTTCTAACAAGATATGTAGACACAGAGAAAATGACAGAGCGTGTGTCCCAATAGTAATGGTAGAAAGATTTAAGGTATATATACACGATCATATGACACAACGACAAAAAGAAAGACCGAATGAAGTGAGACATATTATCCGAGGTCAAAGTAGGTGGAGTAATCTTGACTAAGTTTACATAAGAAAAATTACCGACTTATTATAAGGTAACACATATACATGGTGTCGAAATTATATGTAAGTAGACAACTACCTGTAGATTCAACGAAGGTACAGGACTGATAATATTTGTCACGACGATACTTGTAACCCCATGTGCACAGAGAAAGTTAAGACCAAAGGAGCCACACATACGGGTCGTCACCCTAACGACCCAGTATTCCGTCAATATAAAGGTCAAAATAATCCTTAGAGGTGTGACACGTATAAACGTATACATTTCAGTCCATACGAAACAAAAATAGTAAACAGAATATATAGAACTCTTTATAGGCATTAAGAATGACTGACTGAGTAAACAACCCTTCTTCCAAATTCTCCCTCCCCTGTATACATATGGATACCACCATAGGACAACTACATACAGTTTTTGATAGTGTTATAACGTTTCATTAGTAGGAGGTTAATCTTTCAATTTAATCTAAATTTTTTTTTTTCTTCACTCTTTAATATGTCTCTATTTCTCAAAACTCCTTTCCTTGTATGACTTTTTTTCAAACGTTTATAATTCGTATCTATTTAGGATGTCTTACAATAATGTAGTGTCACTTCACACAAACACGTCAATAGCATTTTATTTCGGGTTATTTGTTTTTTTTTTATTAGTTTATAAATAAACTTGTGAAAAGTTTCTAATTTTTATGTTCTTTCATGAATAAACATATTTATATTCTTTCATTTGAAAGGAACCACCTCAATTGGTGTGTATTTAAAATTCTTCTGTATGTCAAGTGTTTTCCCATACTTATTGGGTGGAGAGTTAAATACGTAGTTTTTACAAAAGAGACTGTATCTCTATTTTTAACTAGACCTGTAAAACCAAAGAAACTAAAACTAAATGAAATTATAGTTATAAGGAACTTACAAAAACGTGAGTCGTGGTATAGTCTTAGCTCTACATATTGTTTTAAGACTCTTATATTACAGAAAACATGTTTCCAATCGAGACTTTTATGATTTTTCTTTAACATCTAATGAATTCTGAAAAGTAAATCTTGTTTAAATCAAACTATTTACAATATAAAAATAAAACTTATTCAATTAAAAGTAAAGTATTTCAAATAAAAACACCGCATATCTAAGTTTATAAATAAATTTTTCAATAATAAACTCGTCTCCTAAACAATGACTGACTTTTCTATTAAAAGTTCAAGTTAATACGTTATAGCTACGTGAATCCTAATATCTCAAGAACTACATTTCTATGTATACATTAGATGTCAAATTCTGAGTGACCTTATCCATAAAAGGTATATCTAAATACTGACGACTCGTCGTTGACCTTTTGGTTACTAGAAAAATGGTAGTGTCTTTTATTTAAGTTGGTTCCTGTTGCTGATCAGTTGGTACTTTAACACGTGAATTCGTCTGAAGTGTGACTGTTGTCTTTACGACTTCCCTTAAATATATATGAACGATCCTAGAGTCGACGACTCACAATAAGACGTTTGAGAAAAGATACTAGGTAAACATTACTTTTGTCGTGATATAGGTAAACGATAAAGTCACAGATAGGAGTTCTGAATCTATGACTAGTTTCTATCAATGAAGTTTAAATTTTTCCGTTATTGAGTATAAAAGTGAAGTTAAAGAGGTTCTTTCTAGAAAAACTAACTAGTTCTTATCGATTTATAACTCTTTATTGGATCATCTATTTTTAGTACAGTGTTTATAGATATAAATTTTATAATTAATACGTATAACTAATGAATTTCCATTAGGAGTCTTTGTTTCTCGTTTCTGGACTAATGATAGGGGTAAAAGTATCCAGTTCTTTGATTCCGATTCTACAATTGATTTAACAGGTCGAAGTATGAAAACTTGGGTAAGTCAGAAAGAAAGTTCAAGTACAAGAACTTGTAACCCGTTAAACTATACTGGAGACTCATAATATATATGTATAAGTTAATGTTATTTTATAGATAGTTACAGTTGTAAATTTGTAAAATTTTATGTCGAATTCTTATAAAGAATAAAATACACATTGTATATGTTATTAATATTATCACAATATTAATAATTGTGACATAAGTCCAGTTCTTATGTCGTCAATCTTGACCTGTACTTGGTTGTCTGACCAAGGTTTAGCCCTTTCCTCATACAGTTCCGACATATAACAGTGGGACGAATAAATTTAATATACGTCTCATGCAGTACATTTTACGACCCGACTTACTTCGTGTTCGAACTTAGTTCTTACGACCCTCTTTATAGTCATTGGAGTCTAACCGTGTAGTGTGGTGGAAATGCCGTCTTTCGTTTCTTGATTTCTCGAAGAACCACTTTCACTTTCTCCTCTCACCTTTTCAACCGAATTTGGAGTTGTAAGTCTTTTGATTCTAGTACCGTAGACCAGGATAGTGAAATACCGTTTATCTACCCCTTTGTTACCTTTATCATGGACTGAAATAAAAAAACATGAGATTTTGGTGACGTTACCACTGACGTCGGTACTTTAATTTTTTGCGAACGAGGAACCTTCTTTTCAATACTGTTTGGATCTGTCGTATAATTTTTCGTCTCTGTAATGAAACGGCTGTTTCTAGGCAGATCAATTCCGATACCAAAAATGTCATGAGTACATACCTACATTCTAAACCTGATATTTTTTTTTCGACTCGTGGTTTCTTAACTACGAAAACTTGACACCACAACCTCTTCTGAGAAGTCTCAGGGAACCTGACATTCCTCTAGGTTGATTAGGTAGGATTTCGTTTGGTCAGGACTTATAAGTAACCTTTCTGACAACGACTTCCACTTCGAGGTTATGAAACCGGTCGACTACGTTTCTTGACTGAGTAACCTTTTCTGGGACTACGACCCTTTATAACTTCCGTCCTCCTCTTCACCTGCTGTCTCTTACTTTACCAACCTACCGGAGTGGTTACGCTACCTGTACTCAAACTCGTTCGAGACCCTCGACCACTACATGTCCTTTCGGACCGTACGACGTCAGGTATCCCAGCGTTTTACTACATTATATTTATAATATAGTAAGTAAAACCACCGAAACACCATTTCTTAGACGGACGGTTACGTTCTCTGGGTCCAAGTCAGGGGCTCAGTCCTTCTAGGGGACCTCCTCCTTTGTTGAGTAAGGTCATAAGAACGGATCCTTTAGGGTACCTGTCTCCTCGGACCACCCAATGTCAGGTATCCCAGGGATTTCTCAGTCTAGACAGAATTGTTGATTCGTTGTTGTTGTTGTGTGGTCCTTGATCGGACTCCCAGAGTGTTTTTAATAAGTTTTTAGAAGGGTTATCACGAGGTATGAATAAAATGTGTACTCCGTTATTAGATTTCGTCTAACACGTTGAAGAGATTTAGGATAATGACTAAATAGTGTCTAAGTCATGACTCTGTGTAGACAAATTTCCTGTAATTATTTATTTTTGATTTGAAATTAAATACTTAAAGAATAATATAATGACTTTTATTGAAATCCGGTTATAACTACAAATATCTAAAGAGATATAGATATATTTATTTAACAGATATAGACTAAATAGACTTTAATTCGTCATACGTTGTTGATCCATAATTTTGGGATGAAATATACGGACTTTCCAATCCCTTGTTACACTACTTATTTTTGTATTCTATTATTGTTAATTATTAATAATCTATAAAAAATATATGTATAATGACAAGAAAAATTTGTAAAACTCATAAAGAAATCTACCTGAAAAATAGAGTAAATCCTCGTATGATACGTTATCTTGTTTTTAACATGTATCATTACATTATTTATTTTTGATAGACACTGTATTATACGATTTTTTTTAGTAATCGGACTCTAATATAATAGATAACACCTATGTCTCAAGTGAAAATTACTAGTATAAATTATAGAATTCTGACATGGTCTTAATTCTTATTCATAAAAGAAAACTGAATATCGATAATTAGTGTAGTGGTAACTTATATATATTCATAACATAATATAACTACATCAAAAGAATTAAATTAAATAGTACATTTTTAATTCTAAATCTCAACTTCTTTAAAGTTATTTCACTTATACGTACCAAGAATTTTGTCTATATTTTAGTTTTACTTTACAAATCGAAAATAAAATTTTTAATAGTAACTAAAAATATGAACTATGACTTCCAACGGAACCGTTAATAACAGTAGACCATTGGTTTTATAAGTAACTTGTTATAAATATTAATTAGTTATTTCATAAATTCTGTAATATAACGTTTTTAAATTTCGTAGTCCGTTTCAACATGTATCCTTCTTTTTTTAATTATCGATAACAAATGATTTATACGAAGAAATCGATAACTACATTTTTCCTATCGTTTTATATCCACTTTACGTTCTACCCTACCTTTATCGGTCGTACTTTTCTAGATAAACGTAAATATAAAACGAAAGATGTTTGTTTATATGGAGTAGTTTTACTATATAAAGTTTTCAACGAAAGAAACTTTAAAAGTTTAGTGAAAAGTAAAATGGAATCTACTTGTAATATATCACATATTTGATAATCTATTTTAAAAATTCCTTTTTTATTCGTCGTTTTTAATCGGGAACAACTGAATGCTTAAATATATCATTGACTTTCGTAATATAATCCATGTCTTTATAGTCAAAAAACCTTTGACTAGGAATAGTTAAAGTCAACATACCTTTGATTAGGAATAGTTAAATCGTTTTTTATACCATAAAGGTTGTATAAATTCTGAAACCCCATGTTGTCTACAAATAGAAAAATTTCGTTCTAGTCAAGTCAAGTCAGTGAGAGAGTACAGGCTGAGAAACGTTGGGGTACTTAGCGTCGTGTGATCCGGAAGGACAGGTAGTGGTTGAGGGACTTAAGTGGGTCTAAGTGCAGGTCTCAGTCACTACGGTAGGTCGATAGAGTAGGAGACAGCAGGGACTGAGGAGGACGGGGGTTAGGGAGAGTCGTAGTTTTAGAAAAGGTTACTCAGTTGAGAAGCGTACTCCACCGGTTTCATGACCTCAAAGTCGAAATCGTTGTAAGGAAGGTTTCTTTAGGGTCCCGACTAGAGGAAGTCTTACCTGACCAACCTAGAGGAACGTCAGGTTCCCTGAGAGTTCTCAGAAGAGGTTGTGGTGACAAGTTTTCGTAGTTAAGAAACCACGAGTCGGAAGCAGTGTCAGGTTGAAAGTGTAGGTATGTACTGATGACCTGATCTGCCTGCAATCAGCCGTTTCATGACAGAGACGAAAACTTATACGATAGATCCAACCAGTATTGAAAAGAAGGTTCCTCATTCGCAGAAAATTAAAGTACCGACGTCAGTTGTAGACGTCACTACCTCGGGGGGTTTTTATTTTAGACTGTGACAAAGGTGACAAAGGGGTAGATAAAGGATCCTTCACTACCCTGACCTACGGTACTAGAAGTAAAAGAATTACAACTCGAAATTCGGTTGAAAAAGTGAGAAGAGAAAGTGAAAGTAGTTCTCCGAAAACTCAAGGAGAAGTGAAAGAAGGTATTCCCACCACAGTAGACACGTAGACTCCAAGAACTATAAAGAGGACCGTTAGAACTAAGGTCGTACACAAAGAAGGTCAGGTCACAAAGAGTACTACATGAGACGTATATTCAATTTATTCGTCCCACTGTTATATGTCGGAACTGCATGAGGAAAAGGATAAACCTTGGTCAGACAACAAGGTACAGGTCAAGACTGACAACGAAGGACTGGACGTATGTCTAAAGAGTTCTCCGTCCAGTCCACCAGACCGTAAGGGTAGAGAAAGTCTTAAAAGGTGTCAAATAACACTAGGTGTGTCAGTTTCCGAAACTGTATCAGTTGTTTCGTCTTTATCTACAAAAAGACCTTGAGAAAACGAAAAAGGTACTAGGTCGCCTACAACCGTTAAACTAGAGACCAAGGAGACGGAAAAGATTTTGCTCGAACTTGTAGACCTTCAAGTACCGAGTGCACTTGACTTCGGACCGGACCTCTTAAAACTCATAATGAAATGATCGCACACTCTACTCACGTTAACACACCATCAAACTTGTAAGAAACCGTAACGGAAAGAAACCCTAACCTTACTTTTGACTGGAAAAGGTCAGGACACCAGCGACGACTCAAAAGGTTTAAACGACTGTATAACTCACGTCGTGAAAGTGTCGTAGTAGAAAGTCTTAAACTTTGTCGAGTTGACCTTAAGGCAGTGGAGGTGATCGAAACAAGCATCACTACGAAAGATTCCGGGTGAACTGAAGTGTAAGGTCCTACAGACCGAGATCTACTCACTAGTGTGGTAACACTAATAGAACCATCACTTCTATAAAAAACATGTAAAGAAGACATATAAGAACGGTGTAGAAGAATTATAGAAGAGGAAGACAATCCAGGTATAGTAAAGACAGGAAATAGTTCGGGTAGAAACGTACTTTACAAGGGGACCATAGAGATTAAAAGAACTTCTCTAGAGATCAGAAAGGGTAAGATAAGAAAAGGAGGTAAAGAAACATAAGTAGTAACTTCTTCCGACAGAATAGAGAAGAACGAAAAGAGACCTTGAGACGTAAGTCTACGAATATAGAAACGAAAAGAGGAACCGAAAAACGGAGAGAAGTGTCGATAAACATTCCGGAGGAGTCTGTTGGTAAAACGAAAGAACATAAAGAAAAGGTACCCCTACGAGAACTAGGGACAGAGGACATGTTACAGTGCTTGGAGTAAGGTACCAAGTAGTCTGTGTGATAGATAGTCCAGATCGTGGAATTTAGATAAAGAGTGAAGGTGACATATTAGTATTCCCTAAACTAAATCTAGTATGGTCTTACCAGATCACTAAAAGGGATGAAAGAAGTTAAATTCAGACTTAAACCATTATTCCTCAAGCACTAGACTCGGTGTGAGTCGAGGACCAGAACGAAAACAACTGACATATCTCGAAGAGGTAGAAACCGACGTTTTCTTATATTAGTCAGACTAAAGCCACAACTGGTAGACCACTTCTGAGACATCGTAGAAGAGAACACAACAACCTTCTCCCACAAACGACACTGGTCACGTTAAAGAACCGTTTTGAGATAATCAGAAACGGGACGAAGTAAGGAGTAAGGTTCCGGTTGAAACGGACAATGAGGTCCACAAAGAACTGAAGGATGAAAACGTAAGGTCAGGGGATATTACTTTTCCTATAGAAAAAACCCACAATCAAGATTTTCCAGAACATACAGAAGTATCTTTGCAAGTTGAAGTCGAAGAAGTCGCAATGAACAACCCCGTATCTGAACCTAATGACACTATAAATCACCAAACGGAACCTCCGCTTGTCTCTAATAAGACAGTAAAAACTCTAACGTAGGTTCATAGCGTAAAGTCTGACAAGACAACTGGTCTTTTATCAATTAGTGAAGATTTGTCTCTTTCACCTAAAAGTAAGTCAGGAAACAGAAAAAACTGTTTTCAAATGAACTTGTAGGTCTTTAGTATATTCACTTGGTTTTTACGAATTGGAGTTTGTACTTGAAACTGTGTCCTTATGAAAAAGACCTCAACAGTAATCTCTGTCACAGACGTAACTCGTTATTGACTTTAAAGTTCGTGGTCTTCACCGTCTTCGTCCCTTTGAGAAGTCTGAGAGACCCAGTGAGACAGATGTATCCGAAGGTGTTAACGGACTCCGTCATCATATAATATAACATACTAGTGAATAATATCCTTATCTTCTCAAGTCAAGTCAAGTCAGCGAGTCGACACAGACTGAGAAACGTTGGGGTACTTTACGTCGTGCGATCCGGAGGGACAGGTAGTTTTTGAGGGTCTCAAGTGAGTCTAAGTGCAGGTAGATCAGTCACTACGGTAGGTCGGTAGAGTAGGAGACAGTAGGGGAAGAGGAGGACGGGGGTTAGGGAGGGTCGTAGTCTCAGAAATTATCTTCTCAACGACTTGGAGTTTACCTGGTACGACTAAAGGGTGTGGTCGTTGTTCTCCCTTCGTTTGTCTTGGTCAGAAAATTTTAGTCTTTTAGTAAAACACATTTATCACGTTAATACCACTTTCCTCCATGTCTTTAGACACTCTCTTTTCGACCAAAAGGAGGAAAAGAACTTGTCATCTTGAAAACAAGAGTGAAACCGTACTATTACCGACCAAGTTTCTGGTTTTGACTTTTTATTATTGAGTACATGAGTACATATATCTACTTTAACTTTTAACTTACACAAACATTTTATATGTAATCGGATATGTGTATACGTGTCATTAAAAATATAACTGTTAATGTCGAATCATAAAGACAATAATTTTACAAAAAAGAAAATTACAATATCTTGACAAAAGTAGTCGAAGAGATAGAACCAGTAGAATTAATCTCTTTGACAGAGTCTAATATCTTCGTCTCCTGATTTACCTATTTGGTAATGAAAAATTACCTCTTCTATGAAGTGAAATTCACGTTTTCGTAAAAGTAATAGACCGACACAAACACACGTACGTTAGTCTATTTTTAAAGTCTACATAACGTTACCGTTTAAAGTTTTCCGTATACGTAGGTACTATTTATTTTATATAGATATGAAAAATCGTCTACCGGGACATTAAATATATGGTTAGGAAATTAAGGGAACGTAAAACTACTAAGTAAAATGTAGTATTCTTTATAAAATGATTAGAGACTAATATTATGACAACAATGGTTTTAGGAGAGAAAGAGTTAGTTAGTGAAAATAAGTAGTGACTTTTAAACTGTCTTCGACTTTTAAAGACATCCCGAATCTTCACTACATTAATCTACAAAAACTAATTTGTAGGTATATGAAAAGACATATCAGTCGGAGTGTGTCAAGGGAAAAAAGAATACAGAATGGAAGTAAGAGACTTTGTTTCAAAGGTAATAACCAAATAAAGTGTTCGAGTTGACGAGACAGTAAACCTGTGGAAGGTTATTTCGTTAAGGAAGTAAAACAGACACTCCTAACGGAAGTTACTAAGGGAATGACTGAATATCGAGAGAATCTTATTATATTTGAAACAACTTCAGAAGTCTTCATTTACTTTAAGAAAAAAGACACTAAAAAAAAGGATGGTCCTTTATTCTGGTTATTTTACCAAACATACGAAGATCGAATAAGTACCCGTAACTTTGATTAACAAAAAGTAGAAATAAGTTTTAGAACCTCGTTGCTACAAACCAATGTGAAAAGAGGGTTTAGATCTAGTGATCGGACACGAATAAATTTCTTAACAAGTGGATCGTGAGTTTAAGAAAAGTGGTTGGTTAGTAATAAGTACGCCTATTTTGTAAATTTTCAGATTGTAATTGATAAATAATTAATATATATATATAAAATGAGAGATATTGAAATATCACTAAGTAAGTCGAACATCGTATATAGTCATTATAAAGGAAAAATAACGATTGTAATGTACCAGAAATACTGTTGTATTTAAATTTTTTTAATAAAAGGAGAGATTAGTCAAGTTGACTAGTAACAATTGTGTGTCGGAAAAAGTATAAAAATGGTTGAGGCTTGAGAATTCAAAATTATAAGAAGGAAAAGTAGTAAAAGAGGATAAGTAGTTGGAATAGGGTGGAAAAGGGATCAGAGTGTTTTCAATAAACCAAGTGACTGTTAGAAGTAAGAGGATCCCTGTACTTACACAGAGAAGTTGATCAAAAGGTGTGAAATTTACTGGAAAAGGTTCTCGTGAATAAAAAAGGACGGGACGAATCGTACGTTTCGGACGAATCAGGACGGGGATCCGTGTGAGGATTCATTTCAGGAATGGAACTGAGGGAAATATTAGGAACGTGTAAAAAACGGTCAATAAATGTAAGGAGTGTTTTTGTCAAGGTTCGAACGTAACTAAAGTGACGTGAATAGTTTACTGTAATGGAAGATAAAGTGTCACTTTTACTATAAGTAATATATTCTACGGACAGTTAGGACACTTTAAGGGACGTTTAAATTTATCTTATACTCGTTAGGTTAGACACGAGAGAGAGGTCAGTAGTGGAGATCTTTGAATGTAGTTGAGGAAAAGTGAAACGGTCACGAAAGAAAAGAAAATTAAGACAGAGAGGTAATAACACAATTCTTAATTTGAAAGTTTAGATGTAATCATTCATCCTTACGTTTATAAGTCTCAATTAATGACTCTCTTACACTGGACGATCCAACCTAGACTCACTTTAGATTAACTACGTAATTTTTTATAGTGATTCCCCCACTGTTGGACTTCAAATCCTTACTAACCAATGGGCACCGGACCTTCTTCTCATTTTCCACTAATAGTCCGTATTAGTAATCGTTACAAATTGCTTCTCAACGTTCATAAGATTGAGTAGACGTTCCGGTAGATGATGAAATTCGGGAAGATTAATGTTGTACTACTGAAGTCTATTCCTTAGTTCCTCTTTCACGTTATGTGTACGACTGTTTTTTTTTTTTCAGAATAAGTACATTGTATAAAAAGTAAAATTAAATTGTGTAATCGTAGGGTATTGGATATACTTACTCTGTGGATTAAGGTAGGTCACACTATACTTAGTATTATAGGTCACACTATAGTGTGACTATACCTAGGTTCCAAGTAAAGGACCCGATCACTATGATTATCACTCAATACACTTTTAGTCTAGTTTGAACACAAGGTTCTGGTGTATGTGAAAATCTTGAAGTTCTTCAACTTAAATATAAGAAATGAGAACTTAAATGTTTACGAATAGGAATGAATAATAAAAGTTCCTTTACACTATTCACGACATTTATAATACTTATATATTAAGGAATATAGTTAATCATAACCCACGTAAAGGATAACTATTTCTACAGGAAATGTAATATCCCCTGACCTTACGTTTTCATCCTTCAGTTCTTTGTGACCCTCTTTGTCCGTTTAAACCACAACCTTACGTCTTACTTCGTCCCGTTTGTTTAAACCACAACCTTACGTCTTACTTCGTCCCGTTTCTGAGTATGTCAAAACGGTTCTTTAACGTGACCAGTATCGTTTGTGGGAGAAAGTTGTTGTGTTCTCTTCTGTGATGTGTACCTGTAGTGGTCTACCAGTTGTGGCTTTAGTCTAACTAATATAAGAAACGTCGGTTTTTACCTCTTCGAGATATGTCAGTTGTTTTTGTTCTGGTCCTCGACTCACACCGAGTCTAGTGCTCGAGGAATAATGGTTTAGGTCTGAGTTTAACTTCTTTCATCCCTTTTGGCGATCTGGTAAGACTATACTGGATTTAGTTTAGGGAATACTAATATGTCATCTTCACTCTTTATCAAAATTCCCGGATCTAGACTATCTACCTCACGGACTACTTGATACCTTACTCCAAGTACTGTAACAAGTCCTCTGTCCCTAGTTCTGGTAGGGTACCTTTTCTTTACGTTTTTTCGTTGTACCGACAGACCCCTCCGGAATGTTTATCGACACTTTTCTTCTCTTCACTTTTCGTTTCCTCTTTTCGTTTCTATATTCGTAGACTTACGTCTCAAGGTCTCTTTTATTTCTTCTCTATTCTGTCGGAAGAAGTCACTACTTACGTTTCTTTATCTCCTTTTATTGTCTTACCTTTACTTAACTCTACAGAAATTCTTTTAATCTCTATAGTTCCCTTGTAAAGTACGTTTCTACCCGAACTATTTCCTGTCTTTACCGTACCTGGTTTGTCTTCCTCTCTATAATTCTTGTCCACCGTTCTTATGTGTCTTCTTTACATGTTTTTTATAGAAGTACTACGTCTATTAGTACTACCACACTAGTGATTAGATCTCGGTCTGTAGAACCTTACACTCCAGTTCACCCGGAATCTTTCGTAGTGATGCTTGTTTCGATCACCTACACTACCTTAAGGTCAACTGGACAAAGTTTAGGACTTTCTACTACGACACTTTCACGACGTGAGTTATACGGTCGTTTAAACGTTTTGAGTCGTCGTCGGTGTCCTGACCTTTTCCAGTCAAAAGTAAGGTTAGGGTTTCTTTCCGTTACAGTTTCTTACAAGTTTGATGGCGTGTTAACGTGAGTAGAATGTACGATGATTTCATTACGAGTTTTAAGAGGTTCGGTCCGAAGTCGTTATGTACTTGACACTTGAGGGACTACAAGTTCGACCAAAATCTTTTCCGTCTCCTTGGTCTCTAGTTTAACGGTTGTAGGCGACCTAGTACCTTTTTCGTTCTCTCAAGGTCTTTTTGTAGATAAAGACGAAACAACTGATACGGTTTCGGAAACTGACACACCTAGTGTTATTTGACACCTTTTAAGACTTTCTCTACCCTTATGGTCTGGTGGATTGGACGGAGAACTCTTTAGACATACCTCCAGTCCTTCGTTGTCAATCTTGACCTGTACCTTGTTGTCTGACCAAGGTTTGTCTTTTTCCCCATACAGTTCCGACATATAACAGTGAGACGAATAAATTGAATATACGTCTCATATAGTACTCTTTGGGACCCGACCTTCTTCGTGTTCGACCTTAGTTCTCACGACCCTCTTTATAGTTCTTGGAGTCTATACGTCTACTGTGATGGGAATACCGTCTTTCACTTCTCCTCGACTTTTCGGAGAACTACTTTCACTTTCTCCTCTCACTTTTTCAACCAATTTCGAGTTGTAAGTCTTTTGCTTCTAGTACTGTAGGTCAGGGAAGTGAAGTACCCTTCATCAACTCCTTTGTCACCTTTGTCACAGTGTGAAATAAAAAACCCCGAGATTGTAGTGACGTCTATCACTGACGTCGGTACTTTAATTTTCTACGAATGAGGAACCTTCTTTTCAATACTGGTTGGAACTATCGTATAAGTTTTCGTCTCTGTAATAAAACGGCTGATTGCAGGCAGATCAGTTCAGAGACCAAAAAGGACACCAGTACATACCTACACTCACAACCTGACACTTCTTCCGACTCGTGGTTTCTTGACTACAAAAATTGACACCACAACCTCTTCTGAGAACTCTCAGGGAACCTGACGTTCCTCTAGGTTGGTCAGGTAAGACTTCCTCTAGTTGGGACCCTAAAGAAACCTTCCTTACTACGACTTCGACTTTGAGGTCATGAAACTGGTGGAGTACACTTCTCAACTGAGTAACCTTTTCTGAGTACGACCCTCTCTAACCTCTGTCCTCCTCTTTCTCTGCTGTCTCCTACTCTACTGACCTACCGTAGTGCCTGAGATACTTGCACTCAGACTCACTTGAGGTCCTCAACCACTACCTGTCCCTCCGGACCGTACGACACTAAGTACCCCAGCGTTTATCAGCCTGTGCTGACTCGTAAACTTGACATGACTTGACTTTCTAAGACCCTCCTGTTGTAGACGACTTAAACGTTTAGTGATCGTGTAATCGGACCTTTTAGGGTACCTGTCTGTCGGACCATCCGACGTCAGGTACCAAGCGCTTCTCAGCCTGTCCTGACTCGCTGAAGTGAAAGTGAAAAGTGAAAGTGCGTAATTTCTTCCTTTACCGTTGGGTGAGGTAGAACGGACCTCTTAGGGTCCCTGTCCTCTCGGACCACCCGACGGCGGATACCCCAGCGTGTCTGAGTCTGTGCTGACTTCGCTGAATCGTCGTCGTCGTATAACATTTTTAATAAATAAAAAGTACATAATCTTTGAGATTCAAAACTGTAATGATTGTCTACGGATATAACGTATTATTTATACATTTTGTATATTAGAATTTTCGTAAAAGTTAGAAATACAAATTCTAGTCTCCAATTTTTAATTTTTTTTACTTAATAAAAGAAAGTACAAACTAACAACTTATTTTACAAGATTTTTGTCAAAAGTTGAAGTGTTTTATTACCAAAACATTTGAGTATTATTTCAAACTTTATTATAATTATGATTGAAACTACCACCGTTAATTTTCTTTATATGTACTATACCGTTGACACATACAAAAACACCGGCCCAAAATAAATGATAAACGTACTTTTGTCGTCCAAATGAAAAATATTAGGAGAATATCATTTTAGTATTTTAAATAAATATGAATATTATGTCTATTGAATATTATATCTACTAGTGACCAAAATGAAAAATTTAAAGTTTGTCTTACAAAAAATTTTTCGTTGTATGTTTAAAACCTAGTACTTTTCTTTTATACTTTTGGAAATCTGTTCGACAATCGATTGTAAACTTTTAGTTTAATTTGTCCAAATGTTATATTACGTCGTCTACCTTTTTTACACTAGTGGGACCCTTATTTAAAAGAAATAAATAGTTAAATTGAATCCGGAGGAATACACGGAGAGTATTTCATTCTAAAAATAGGGGTATCGTACTAAGTATAACGGTACTTTATTATGAAAGTTTATAAAAGACTAATATAGACGAGATTTAATTCCTATTCCCTTTCACTTATATTCTATTTGTATATATTATAACAAATAAAATCCATCCATACTTTGTCTACAAATGTTTTACCGTGTAGATCTTTTTAAGTGTTATCAACATGTTAGTATCTGAAACGGGAGTTTACATATACCAAGACTAAGTTTACTCCGTTTTAAATACCTTCGACTACAATAATTGCGTAAATGTTTTCGATTCACCACGAAAAATTTCGTTAGTCTCCGTCATCTGTACACTTCGTATATTTGGTTTTTTTCTATGATACAATTGTATAAGGTATCCACTCGATTTAATTGAGTCGTTTCACTCTATTTATTTCTTTACATATTCGTTGAAAGGGTCTATCACATAACACATTTTTGTAGGATTTTACTTTATAAAAAAAGATTTTTTTATGAATAACCCTTATTTATATTACGACTGTTTGAGAAGTGACTTATTTAGACTTTACACATTTACTTCTCTATGTTACTTTTCTTTGACTTTTATAATTAATGTCGTTTAGATCTTTTCCATAATAACAGTGTCTTCTTCTCTTGTTTTATAAGTTAATACCTGAGTGTTTAAATAAGTTTATATTTCTAATTTACACCTTTTTTACTGTAAGTTTATAATTTCACAAGAAGGAGAGTTAAAAATGAACGTAAATTGACTTCCTGTACCGTCGTCTTACTTTCTTTATCGTCTAAGACATCACTTCTGACGTAAACAGTTGGGCAACTTTGCCCATTGTCGGTTAACCTACTATGGTATGATAGACACGTACACGATTGAACGAAGTCAGTGCAAGAAGAGAAACACCAGGATATCTAACATCGGACGGTCCTAAGAGACATGCACCCCTAAGAGATCCGTTTTTATGACCTCACCCAACGGTGGGGGAGGTCCCCTAGAAGAATTAGGTCCCTAACTTGGGTGACAGAGAAAACAGAGAACATAACCGTCTACCCAAGAAATGGTGATCACGGTGGACCCTTCGGGTGTGGTGTCTCTCGTTTTAATGTTATGACCATTGACGTTTATGAATGTAACGGAAACCTAAAATTTCAAGGAAATTCACGTATTCATCTTACCGATGTCTACGTAAATAATACTTTATATCTCAAAATAGTCCTGATCGTCAATTTCTTAATAAAGGACTGATATACCTGTCAGTTTCTTCAGACACAGGTCGGTCGTAGTTGTAATGGACCCTCGAATAGACTTGCACCTTAGAGTCTGGGGTGGTATCCGGATATTTCAAACGGAAACTTGTTCTAGCGATCCACTAAATATATGTTTAACGTTAAACTTTGTACGACTAGGTTATGTATATTTAATACGAACCGTCTACTTGTCCAACGTTTATCAATGTAAATATTACTGTCTTACTTTTTTCAATGGATTAAGTCTTATTTATGTTTATTTTTTTGTACAATCGTAAAATAGGGGTTACATAAGTATAGTAAAATGACCCCTTTTTTAGTCTAAGAATAATCTTACACCTAATGTTTTTAATGAAAAACGTTAAATAGATCTTGAACATTACTATACTTTACAAACTCCAAAACTCTAAAGTAAGTTTTAAGATTTTTACTGGTTTGTATTTGTGACGTTATAGATTCGTCAAAGTGATTTAAAACATATCCGGGTTCTATTTCTTACAATACTAAAACACTGATTTTATACTCAAAAAGTCTTTATCGTTTAAGTTCTTCTGTTTATTTACCATAAAATACCTTTTAGATAGACTACTTTCTTCCTATAACTTAATTAATGTGGAAAGATCGCCTATAATTCTCTGAAGGAAAGGAAAGGAAAGATGTCATTCTACAACACGTAAGGTTGACGGTTTCTTTATTACCTCGTTTAGTCACAACTATTTTACAAAGTGTAGCATATATAAAAAGGATATATTGTTTATATTTTTTCCTTAAAACCCCATTCACTATATCGTTATACAAGATAAATTTTTCACATATAAAAACTTTCTGAGTTTTCTAAATGAGATTGATTCTGTGAAACGTAGATTAATGTGTCACATTTCTTTTTCAAGTTCTTTTTTAGATTTAGAACTTTATTTCTTTATTTCACAATCAACGAGTAAATTGAGCCAAGTCGACGAGTCGGTACAGACTGAGAAACAATGGGATACCTAACGTCGTACGGTCAGAAGGGACAGGTAGTGGCTAAAGGCCTCGCATGAGTTTGAGTATAGGTAACTTAGTCACTACGGTAGGTTGGTAGAGTATTAGACAACAGGGGAAGAGGAGGACGGAAGTTAGAAAGGGACGTAGTCCCAGAAAAGGTTACTCAGTCAAGAAGGGTAGTCCATCCACCGGTTTCATGACTTCGAAGTCGAATTCGTAGTCAAGAAGGTTACTTGTAAGTCCGGACTAAAGGAAATCGTGACTGACTAATTTAAAGGAACGTCAGGTTCCCTAAGAGTTCTCAAAGGAGGTTAACGGTTAAGTTTTCGTAGATAAGTTACAAGTCGAAAGAAATACCAGGTTGTGAGTGTAGGTGAGTACTGATGATCTTTTTGGTATCGAAACTGATCTGTCTTAACCGTTTGATTACAGAGACGAAAATTTGTCCGACAGATCCAAATAGTAGCGAAAAGAAGGTTCCTCACTAGTAAATTAAAGTACAGACGTCAGTGGTAGATGTCACTAAAACTTCGGCTTATTTTATTTCAGGTAGTGACAAAGGTAACAAAGGGGTAGATAAACGGTACTTTACTATTCTGGCATAGGTACTAGAAGTAAAAAACTTAGGACTCAAAATTCGGTCGAAAAAGTGAGAGGAGTAAGTAGTTCTCCGAGAAATTAAGGAGAATTAAAAGACGGTATTCGTACCCCACAATAGACGTATAGACTCCAATGACTATAAAGAGGACCGTTAGAACTAAGGTCGAAAACGAAGTTTGTCGGGTCTTAAAACGTACTACATGAGACGTTTATTCGATTTATTCATCCTACTGTTATATGTCGGAACTACTTGAGGAAAAGGTTAAACATTTGTCAGACAACAAGGTACAGACCAAGAATGACGACGAAGAACTGGACGTGTGTCCAAAGAGTCCTCCGTCCATTCCACTAGACCATAAGGGTTGAGAATTTCTTAAAAGATCAAACAACACTAAGTGTGTCAGTTTACAAAATCACATTAGTTACTTCGTCTTCATCAAAAATCTTAAGAGACAAAAAGATACTAGGTTACCTACATGTACTGTTTATTTTGTCCTTAACAAAAACGTAAAAAATAAGTAACAATGAGTAAGTGATCTGGACCGGATTAAGTACCGGATTTTATGTGAAAGTCAATTATGGAGAAAAGGTTATCCGAATATCTTACGATTTGAATGTAAAAAGAGACGTAATGTCGGTGAAGAATTTTATACCAGTAGACGAAGTACTTTGTCTTTTTCTACGTAAAGTCTTTTGTTTATTAAACACGTGTCAAACTACACGGATCAATAAAAATGACGTGAAAGAAGGAAGTAGTGAATGAGGAATATCCTTTAGTGTAAAACAGTTAGAGAGAGAGGTTTACAGACGTTTACACAGTAAAATAAATGAACGAAGTAAAACATGAGACTCTGGTTTGAAAGGATAATGAGGTCAATAGAGAACTGAAGGACGAAAACGTAAGGTCAGGGGATACTACTTCTCTTGTAGAAAAAATCATAATCAAGATCTTCCAGTACGTCTAGTAGTATCTTGGTAAGTTGAAGTCGAAGAAGTCGTTAAACCAACCCCGTATTTGAACCTAATGACACAATAACTTGCCAAACGGAACCTTTGTTTGTCTCTAGTAAGAAACTAATAACTCTAAAGTGGGTTCATGCCGTAAAACCTGAGAAAACAACTGATACTCCCGATGTGGTAAAGAAGATTCCCTAAGAACGGGTGTCGTCATCGATATTACTAGTAGACTTAATTTAAACAGTTAAGATCAGGTAAAATCAAGTGACTATGGATTTTATTACCACATACGAGAAGGGTAGAGGACAAACTAGTGAATATTAAAGGAACTAAGACCTGGATTGTAAGGTCTAAGGATATGTTTTAACAAGAAATATCCTAGTCTTAAATGAAGGTAGTGGTCAGTGTAGGTGTGGACCCGTAACAAAAGAGAAACCGAGACAGAGAAGTAAGAAAGACCTCAATACAGAGGTAAGAAGAGGTTATCGTATAACCCGTGGATGACTGGACCCTTCAAGCAGGAAGACACAGTATAGAAAAACGGAAAAGTATGACAAGTACCCGAAGAGTTCCGTTCTTATAACTTCACCAAACGGTAAAGGAAGAGGTTACCTGGTGTAAAACAGTCATGAGAGGTTGTATTGGGTAGACAGAACCCACCGTCATGTACCGTACAAAGTATCAAAGTAACTCAATTTTTTCCGACACTCGGAACATTAGTCAAACCAATCAAAAGACACTAATACTAAAAGTAAGACAGACGGGAGAATACCTTTTCCTATTCTCCGAACACCTTCGAAGGTCACTACTGACACCCCCTTAGACCCAGAACAAGACTACCCGCCCGACTACGAGTCGTTTAGAAATTAGGTTAAAAGACAACTACCCACCCCGACACAAGGAAAGGACAACAAACCGGACTCCGGTCTGATACCATCCCTATTACCACTAGAGGTAGTTTTCTTGAAAGCGGACGTGACAACCAACATAAGTCACGGGGATTTCGGTGTCGTCCGGTGAGAGGTGGATGTGGAGGTGGTCTCGACGACCCATGAGTGTCCGTTCTGACCGAGTCCGAGAACACCTCTGTGACGAGGAAAGAAGACCGAGGACCACACGTGTTACAAGACTGACACGGGAGGTTCGTAGACAAAGGGGTCAGGATACCTTTAAGTCATTAGTTTAGGGTGACCGGAGGTTTCAGTCCAAGGGACCCCCAAGAGTTAGGGAACCGTCCTAGGGGTCCAACCTTTTAGACAATACCCAGGATCTTGAAAGAATTGTCACGTTCTTAAAGAAACCACACTAACAAGACGTCAAATATCCAACAGACGAACCACCAAAATACCACCCCGATTACCACTAGAGGAGATTCTGTCAAATGTGGTGTGTGGTGCACAGGGTCCAGACGACGTCGGTTTCGGGGACAGGGACTCCGTCCGGTCACGACTGGTTACGGGTGTCCTCTGTAAGTTTATGAGTTTCCATCCAGACCGAGTCAGAGACCCCAAGGAAACGTAGGACGACACGCGCTATAAAACAAATTCGGGAGACTCACAGAGACCGACCATACCCCAAACTAAGATTTACACTAAAACGGGGAGGATGGTAGAAAAAACCCGAAGAGGAAACGGGAACCTACACCTCATAGAAAAAAACCACGGTTGTAAAACGACGACTACCAATAAGTCGTTGTTCAACGTTAAAACCTCAAAAGTGTCTTCTACTCACGTATACGAAGATGAGGTGGTAGAACGTTACCTGAACAGCTTAAGGTCAAAACAATTCACATAACCATAGGAATGACGTAAATAGAGGATGGAGAGGAATTGAAAGAAAGTCGAATTTTACACAATCAAAGAGTCAAAACAAGTTGAGAAATCACGGGGTGTCTGACATCGAACGGTCCGAGAAGAAAGGTGTCTTAAGAGGACCGATCTTATGACCTCACTTGTCGGTAAAGGAGGAGTTACCCTAGAAGGACTGGGTCCCTAGTTTGGATACAAAGGATGTAACGTTCCTCTAAGAAATGACGGACTCGGTACTCCCTTCGGGGATTCCTTAGTTTGTCTAGAACTTTATTTCCCGATCATGACTTATTTTAGTAATTCTCCAATTATAATTTTATAAACTACTATTACTTTATATAGGAAAAATAAATTTCCTCGATCAATAATATTCTAAGGTAATAGTTATTTTTATTCACCTTGTTTGTGTCACTTTTATTTTACACTTTCTTTTGTGTCTTCTTTTAAATGTCACCAATAAAACACTCCGAGTAAAGAGATAAAAAATATAAGAGAAGTTATTTATATCTTGTAGCCATTACTCTTTTTTTAAAATTTATTCCTTGTTATATACGTAACCATAGACTGTGTTATCGTTGAAATTCTTTCAATATATTTATGATCTTTCTAATTGGTAATTTGAGTCATGTTTTTAAATACAGATACTATTAAAAAACTATATGATATAGAAAGAAGGAGGTGGCTTTTTACTTAAAACGTTTTGACTTTTTTATATAGTTAATTTAATTTCGTAGGTATTCCTTACGTAATCCTTTTAAAATACACTTTTAAAATTAGAATATCTTTACTTTTTTCACTTTCACAATCAATGAGTCAACACAGGTTAAGGAACACTAGAGTACCTGACATCGGACGGTCCGAGGAGATAGGTACCTTAAGAGGTCCCTTCTTTTGACCCTCACCAAATGACAAGGGAAGAGGTGTCCTAGAAGGTCTCGGTCCCTGACTTGTGAGTAACGCCCGTCTAAGAGAGGAGAGACTCGGTGGTAAGAATACCTTTATCTATATTCCATTTCCATTTTCTACACTTATTGTAAGGTCCCAAAGATATGTTTTCAGAAGAATAAAAGAGTTAAAATAATCGGTTTAGACGACCTTCAAACCTATTTAAAGATCAATTGACTATACTGTTAACTGTCATAATTTATTTTATATTTAATATAACGTTATATGAATAAAAATGTTTCGGTATGAACTTACTTGTGTTTTCGAAAATAAATAAGAAATGACAGGCATTTCTGGTTCCTTTGTTAACCTAAAAGTGTCTGGCTAACCTGACACGATAAATGAGATTGATGTATTTTTAATGAGAGTCAAAAGACTTACTAAATTATGAAATCTAAATATATGTTAGACCCCTGATAAAGAAAGATCATAACTATATCGTTTCAACAAAAGTTGTACGGTGATTTTTAGACGACGTAAAAATGGACTTTCAATTTCGTTACGAAGTGTCTTAGATACGATAATATGATGAATTATGAAACCACTTGGAGTAATATCTATTAAATTACGTTATTAATCTTAACTTAAATCGATAATATTCAGTACTAATTATGTTAAGATTTAGTTCGGAAGAGAGTTCATTTGTGTACAAAGTGAATAGTTAAAACAAATAACCTATATTTACTAGTATTCTAACACATAAGTGAACTTTCTGACTGTCAAACATAACTGAATTATAGGATCGGTTATAATACGTTATTAATATCGACTTTGAGGTCATGTAACAGGTGGAGTACACTTGTCAACTGAGTAACCTTTTTGAGACTACGACCCTCCCTAACCCCAGTCCTCCTCTTCCCCTATTGTCTCCTACTCTACCGACCTACCGTAGTGGCTGTGCTACCTGCACTCAAGCTCACTTGAGGCCCTCAACCACTACCTGTCCCTCCGGACCACACGACACTAAGTACCCCAGCGTTTCTCAGTCTGTGTTGAATCGCTGACCTGATTTCACTTGACTTACATACCTATACTCTCGACTTGATATTTCTTTCGACTCACGGTTTCTTAACTACGAAAACTTGACACCATAACCTCTTCTGAGAACTCTCAGGGAACCTGACGTTCCTCTAGGTTACTCAGGTAGGATTTCCTTTAATCAGAACTTATAAGTAACCTTCCTGTCTACGACTTCGACTTTGAGGTTATGAGACCGGTGGAATATGTTTTTTGGCTGAGTAACCTTTTCTGAGACCACTATCCTTTCAAACTTCCTTCCTCCTTTTCCCCTACTGTCTCCTACTCTACCATGGAATTCCATGGAATTGAATACGTTTTGAAGATAACATTAAACCAATATACATATTAGTCTATGTTAATAAAGGGTCGTTGTTTACTTAAGTAATTATATTTTTTATAAACAAGACATGTCAGAAATACATATGACTTGTTCACGTTGTCTTTCGGTATTTTAGTAACTAAACCTTCGATAAAGAGAGAGGTAGATTAGTTCTCAACATTTTATTAGTTTTTAAAGTTTATGACAAAATATTCAATGTAATATAATAAGTTATTAAAATTTAATATAAATGTGTCTCGTAAATACGGAAATAACATTGTGAAGTCAAATGTTTTGACTAATAAAACGTATATTATTGAAAGAGTTGTTAATAAGTTATACCATTAAAACTGCAAGGATTGAAACAGGGATAAAATTAAAGTAAATAATGTCCTTACTCAAAAGAGTCAACTGATTACAATTTTACATTTTTACTTGAAGTAACGTGAGACTACAAATAAAATATTGTATTTATAAATTTAATCACTTAAAGTACCTCAAGAAATTACCATTCATAATTGAAATAACTCCCTTTAAATTAACGTCTTACCAATAATGACACTTATTCAAAACGTACATACAGATGGACAAAAAATAAAAATAACGTAGTAATCAAAATTAACGAAATTAATATAGTAATTTTGTAAACGTATAGTAGTAACACATATCAATATATAAAATGGTTCGTTCGTGAAACCTAGTGTCTGTAGATATTACATATCAGACACTTATTAAAGTTTTATCTAAATGTATGAAGAAATACCTCAACATATCCCTAGTGACCCTACGAAAGGATTTTATCCTCTTGATTAAAGACACTACCATAATTCTTCTGTGGACAGCATATATTACGAAGAGTTCATCAATAGTTTACGAACGAAGTGAATGGAAAGAAAACTTCACTTCACTTTCACAGGCTGAGAAAGACTGGGGTACCTGATATGTCAAGTACATTAAGAGGTCCTGTCTTGTGACCTTACCCATTGGAAAGGGAAGAGGTCCCCTAGGGTTAGGTTCCCGACTTGGGTCCACAAGGTGTGACGTCCGGCTAAGAAATGGTCAAATCGGTGTTCCCTTCTGGTTCTTATGACCTCTCCTATCGGATAGGGAAGAGGTCGTCTAGAAGGTCTGGGTCCTTAGTTGCACCCCAAAGGACGTAACGTCCACCTAAAAAATGATTGACTCGATAGTCCCTTCGGATGGAAAGAAAATTTATGATATTTTTTATATTCATATATTTCGAAACGAAGAAAACCTTAAAGTATATAAGGTATATATACACGTATATATTATATAGATATTTGTATGGATACCAAATATAAATATGTATGTATGTTTATGTATATATAAACGTGAATCATATATATGATTATCTTCAAAAAATATATGTGTAATATATATATATATCATATATATATATATATATATATATTTTATACCAGAAGGAACCACCACGGTCACCATTTCTTGGGTGGATCGTTACGTCCTATTTATTCTCTGTACAAAAGCTAGGAACCCATTCCCTCTAGAGGACTTCCTCCCGTACCGTTGGATTAGGTAATAAGAACGGACCTCTTATGGTACCTGTCTCCTTGGACCGTCCGATGTCAAACATCTCAGAGTTTCTCAATCCGTATTAACTTCGTTGAAATGTATATGTGTATATAATATATGTATATAAAATTTGATCCAAATATGTATATGCACATAACCACCACCACCACCACCAAATCAGTGATTTAGTACAGGTTGAGAACGCTGGGGTATCTGACATCGGGAGGTGCGAGTAGGTACCTTAAAAGGTCCGTTCTTATGACCTCACAAAAAGAAAGACCGAATGAAGTGAGACATATTATCCAATTTCAAAGTAGGTGGAGTAATCTTGACTAAGTTTACATAAGAAAAATTACCGACTCATTACCCCTACCTCCTCCCTCCCCCCAAGTCCTACCCCTAGTGCACATATGGACACCGTCTATGTACAACTACATACCGTTTTGATTGTGTTATAACATTTCATTAATTGGAGGTTAATTTTATTCATTTAAATATAATTGTTTTTTCTTTTTTTTCTTATGACCTCATCTAACGGTAAAGGAAGAGGTCCCCTAGAAGGACTGGGTCCTTAGTTTGGGTCCAGAAGACGTAACGTGCGTTTAAAAAATGGTTAACTCGATATTCCCTTCGGTATATATATAGTAATGTTTATATATATATATATAATTATATATACGATATAACGTATACAATATGAAACTTTATTTGTTATCCCTCTCAAACCGTAGTTGCGTCAACTCTTCATTCCATCGGTAAGTATTCAATTAGGTTCTATTTATAGTATATAATTCCTTTGGTGTACCGTTTTACGTTCGTCTAGTCAACTTATGTTAATCCTCTTCCGTGACCGTTGGGTGAGGTCATGAGAACGGACCTTTGAGGGTACCTGCCTCCTCGGACCATCCGACGTCAGGTACCCCAGCGATTCTAAGCCTGTGCTGACTCGCCGAAGGGAAAGTGAAATTTGAAAGTGCGTAACCTCTTCCTTTACCGTTGGGTGAGGTCACAGGAACGGACCTCTTAGGGTCCCTGCCCCCTCGGACCACCCGACGGTAGATAACCCAGCGTGTCTCAGCCTGTACTGACTTCGTTGAATCGTCGTCGTCGTCCATGAAACATGTGATATGAGTCAGAGTCGTCTCCCCCTTTCACTCCCGACTTTAAGGAGAATCTTTAGTACTGTGGATCAGACTACAACGGAATTACGGTTTTCTCACTATTGAGTATTAAGAAATGAGTTTTCTCTGAGTATACTTACACGTCCATACACTATTACCCTGGATCGTTTCTTTTTGGTGGAAAGTAAGACCAAGGACTTATTCATTTTAGTGACGACCTTTAATTGACACTCGTTATCCATAGTCAGAGGATGGAGGGTTGAAGTTTGTAGTCTCTTAGTAAAAATTGTTTTGATTCATAGATCATTCTCCGTGGTGCCTCTCTGACAGAGACACACGTAAAAGTATGAAACGAATATAACTACAGAGATTGATGTTACTTTTCGATCAGTTTTCTTTTGTAACTTAATAAAAATTTTTTTAGAATGAAAACTCGATTTAGTGATAATTTTATTTTGTATATGTTTTGGTAAATATTCTTTTATCATTTTAAATGGTATTCTACTATCATTTTCTTTTTTTTTTAATATTTAGACTGAGATTTTATCATTGTCCGTTTTATTTTACGAGTCTTATTTTACCCTTACTATATAAATCCAGTCAACGACTTTCTACCATGTTTAAGATGTACCTTCGTTGTCTTGTTCCGATGTCTTTCTTTTTCTACCTTGTTACTCTCTTTTCAACCATTTACACCTTGACAACCTCTTAACTCTACGGTATGTACGTTTGTCAAACCATAGATTTTTCCTCTAGTTATGTTATTATTTTTGTTTCATTTCCATTTTACATCTTCTTTAGTAGATTCTCTGTTCCATCTAAACACTGGGAATTTGAGTAGTTTAAGTACCGTTATAAATATCAATGTTATGTGTATGAGAGTCATAGAGGAATCTCACTTTAGTCCCTGAATACACTTTTATATTCACTAGTCTCCTATACATAGATTTTAAGAACGGGTA
Source organism: Capra ibex (assembly GCA_006410555.1). Taxonomy (NCBI): domain Eukaryota; kingdom Metazoa; phylum Chordata; class Mammalia; order Artiodactyla; family Bovidae; genus Capra; species Capra ibex. The sequence goes on from SJYO01037955.1 coordinate 36,960,531, forward strand.
CATAATAAAGTCGGTACCGATTCGTTCAAAGTGTGTCCTGTCTCTTTCCTGTACACGAACGTGTTGTTTCCGTAATAATTTTATCGAAAATTTAGAGTAAAAAAAAAAAACCGGACCATGTTATAATTCTAAAAGAAGTAATAGGGACGGAATTCAAGACCTGGTTTCAGTAAAATCCATCCGATTAAAAAGAGTGAGAGGATAGAGGGTGAAAAAATTTTATATTAAAATTTCCAATGTGAAATAAAAATGTCAATAATACTTTATGACAGACATAAAGGGTAGAACATGTTACGTAGGAACATCAAAATATGGGTTATTAGACATGGAGAGTGAGATGGCGGGGATATAATAAAGGGATAGGGGGTACCATTGGTGATCGAAAAGAAAAAAAAAAAAAAAAAGATATAGACACTCAGACGAAGAAGTAATACAAGTGATTAAACAACGTAAAGAATCTAAGGAATACACTATAGTATGTCGTAAACAGAAGAGAACAAACTGAATAAAGTGAGTCTTATTGCGGAAGATTCAGGTAAGTACAAGGACGTTTACTGTTTTAAAACAATAAATAAATACGAACTTAACATAGAGGGTAAAAAATTAGAACCAGTTCTTATATTTTTATATTTTGGATCTTTCTCGATAACTTTTTACATATTAAATTTCTGGTGTATACACGAGATATATTTATAGTTATTAAACCTATCTACATCCATATCCGTATCATTATTATCAAATCTAAAATTCCGTACAGACGGAGAACACTGGGGTGCCCATCATCGGACGGTCCGAGGAGACAGGTACCCTGAGAGGTCCTTTCTTATGACCTGACCCGTCGGTAAAGAAAAAACTCTCCATATTCGTATCCACAATCGTTACTATATCTTCTATTAGTCGTAAATATGAAACCAACAACTGTTCCGTCTATGATAATTTTCTGGGTAACTAAATCAAATCTAATTAAGTCATTAAATGAAAATACATTATCCGTTTGTAAATTATTTAGATCTTTAATATTAAGTTTATTTATAGGTATTAGATGACTTAGTTTCCATATCTTGGTTTTTTGCTTGTACTATCGTTGATAAGTTATCAGACATAGAAGATTATTTGACAAGTACACTCCTTTCTTTTTACTATATTTTACAAAAGAGTACTTGTTACATTAGTTTAATAAGGTTCCTTATGTAATAACCTCTCATTTCATTTTCCTCTATTAAAATTGAGTGTTATGCATTCGAACATTTTTAGTGATATAGTCAGTCACCCATATTCTATTTAAATAATATTTAGTCCATGGATTCAAATTATAAATCTTTATAAAAGATGATTTAATAAGATATCATTACTTTATACTTGAATTCGTAGTTTAAGTCAAGTCAGTGAGTCAACACAGACTGAGAAACACTGGAGTACTTGTGTCGTGCGGGTCGGAGGGACAGGTAGTAGTTGAGGACCTCAAATGGGTTTGAGTACAGGTAACTCAGTTACTACGGTAGGTTGGTAGAGTATGAGACAGAAGGGGAAGAACAGGACGGGAGTTAGAAAGGGTCGTAGTCCCAGAAAAGTTTACTCAGTTGTGAAGTGTAGTCCACCGGTTTCATAACCTCAAGGTCGTAGTTGTAGTCAGGAAGGATACTTGTGAGTCCTGACTAGAGGAAATCCTACCTGACCAACCTAGAGGAACGTCAGGTTCCCTGAGAGTTCTCAATAAAGGTTGTGGCGTAAACTTTTCGTAGTTAAGAAGTCACGAGTCGAAAGAAATATCCGGTTGAGAGTGTACATATGTACTGATGACCTTTTTGGTATCGAAACTGATCTACCTGGAAACACCTGTTTCATTACAGAGACAAAAAATTATACGACAGATCTAACCAATATTGAAAGGTAGGTTCTTCATTCGCAGAAAATTAAAGTACCGACGTTAATGGTAGACGTCATTAAAACCTCGGGGGTTTTTATTTCAGTCGGTGACAAAGGGGTAGATAAACGGTACGTCACTGCCCTGTCCTACGGTACTAGAAACAAAAGACTTAGAACTCGAAATTCGGTTGAAAAAGAGAGAGGAGAAAGTGAAAGTAGTTCCCCGAAAACTCAAGGAGAAGTGAAAGACGGTATTCCACCACAGTAGACGTATATACTCTAATAACTATAAAGAGGGTCGTTAGAACTAAGGTCGAACACGAAGAAGGTCGAGTATCAAAGAGTACTATATGAGACGTATATTAAATTTCTTCGTCCCACTGTTATTATATTTTTTATACTTATGTTTTCATTTAATGAATATTGAAGAGTTAGTGACATGAAACTGGTGGACTACTCTTCTCGACTGAGTAACCTTTTCTAGGGACCACGACCCTTTCTAACTTCCACCCTCCTCTTCCCTTACTGTCTCCTACCCTACCAACCTAACGTAGTGGCTGAGTTACCTGTACTCAAACTTATTTGAGACCTTCAACCACTATCTGTCCCTCCGGACCACACGACGTCAGGTACTCTAGCGTTTCTCAGACTGCGCTGACTCGTTGACTTGACTTGACTGACTAGGTTTCTTTTGTATTTAAATCTATAGATTGTCTATTACGACAATCTTTGTATGAAAGTGAAATGGTTTTAAAAAGTACTAAACGATTTTCTATAAAATCCTAGAAGATTTGTAATCATAAAACTCTTTTACTTTTTTACTCACGTTTTGTTAGAGTTTTAATAATGATTACCTATGGTTAATTTTTTTTTTACAATCAGGTGACTATGGGAAGGTATTGTACTCCGTCTTTTATTTCTCAGGTCCATTTCTAACTTACGAACAATAAATAACTTTTGGTCAGTGAGTCTCGTGTAAATTTATTACTTTACGTAAACTAATAGAATAACCGATGTTATTTTTATTTTAATTACGACTATTAAAACAAAGTAAAGTTTACCTACTAACCACAGTAAATCGTAAACGATGTTGTAGATTCTATAGTCACGACATTTCGTGAAGTCATAAAAAATTTACTTTAAGACACATATTTTTACTTTTGACTAGAAGTAATTTTAGGATAGGTGGTTCCGGGATCTTCAAGGACCCTTGAGTAAACCGACGACTTTTAAAGTTAAGGGTTCTAGTAGGTTCGTCTCGTCAACGGTCTACGAAGGTGTCGTTGTCCTGGCTTACGGGATACATCAATCTGTATTTTACACTATAAATCACTCCTTTTCAATAAAAAGGAAATAAAAAGATATTCTTTTTCTTGGTTTTTATCAGAATACTTGTCCTCTACTAAAGTGAGAAACGTAGTAGGTTTATTTCAGTCACGGTTTGAAGAATTTAGTGTGTGTCAAATTTCTTGTCTCGTACAGACGAAACTTCGTTTAAGAATGTAATAGTATGTGATATCACACCATGTACCACCATCCGCTTAATATAAACTTCAAATTAAATCTTTATAAAGTATCCTTAAATCTACATCTTCTCTAGAATCTTTTCTATATCAAGTTTAGTATATAATGTACCTACTCTTATCTCAGTCATTTTAATTAGTTACCTAAGATTTTCACCTTCCTTATAGGTAATTACATAGAAAGTAACCATTTTTGATTAACACATCAATAACATCTAAAGAACCTATATATTTTAACACAGATGAGGAAAAGTTCTTTAAAAGTTTGATTCATATTACAGGAAGGAAGGTCCTATATTCTGTAATTTACGATTAAATCAAATACGTAATGAATACACGTATCTTCATATCATAATACCTATATATTTGTACAAAATTTTTGTTAGAAATCATTCTATGTGACCAGTCTAAGTTATTAAAATTATCCAATATGTAGTGTATAAGGTGAATCGAACAAGATGAATACAATTTGTACTATTTATTGAAATAATACAAATAGATACGGGATCTAGTAATAATTATACGTTTGTAAGTATACTTTCTCGTCAATATCCACTTATTTGTGAAACACGTATAGCATTTTGTTGTATAATATTTTCGTTACTTTTTGTAAAAAAAGTTTATATTTTAATAGAAACTTTCAACCTACTTTTCTAATACGTGTTTTAAAACATAATCTTTTTCTTTCTTGTTGGTTCAGTCCCTTATAGTAGTTTCATTAAAAGTAACCTTGGATCAGGTCTCTCAACAATTTCGTCTTTTCGTCTTGTTTCATAAAGTTCCAGTCATCAAGAGGAATAAAGGTTGTGTTTGGGATGTTTCTAGTACCACGTGTAATCTAAAAAGTACCAAGATTACTCGGGATTTATTTTTTTTTCGATTTCTAAGTTTCTACCTTGGTATTACTTTACACATCCTTTCTACCTCTACATCATATCAGTTTTATGTGTGTGTACTCATCCACTAAGAGTGCGAGTCCATCCACTGGATGTACGTCCTCCTATTATGGTCACCGTGTCCAAGAGGGGTTCCTAACTCCTCAGAGTCAGGGTGTAGTCCGAGGCGTCGTGCCCCTAGAACACGGTCCTTCTACTCGGGTTCTTGTCGACCGAAATTTCCGGTCGTCCTGACGACATTCTTCGTGTTTTCCCGTTTGTCTCTAAGGTGAGAATTTCCTGAACTCGATTTGGAGTGTACGAGATTTGGGGTCACGTCTCCATCATTAACCTTTACTCGGACCCAGTCTACGTGAATAACTAGGACTTCGTGGAGGACTCTCCGTCCTCCATTAACCCTGAGGGAAACCCTTTCATCTACTGTCATCTACTCAGATATTTTCTGTTGTGAAAATATCTGAATAAGATGGTACTCCTGTAATCACGACCGTTTTCGGTATAACCTGTAGAGGAAAACCGGATAATCACGCCTACGAATTGGTAGGTGGGCGACTTTCAGTAAAGAGATACTAGTCCTACGGTTGAGAGTGATGAAAAATAAGTTGTATCATAACCTACAGGTTCGGTGTCGTTAATCTACTCTCTCTTATTTATTTATGTATTTATTTATTTACTGTGAAACACTGGGGTAACTGATATGTCAGGTACCCTAAGAGGTCTGGTCTTATGACCTCACCGAACGACACAGGAAGAGGTCCCCTAGAAGGATTAGGTCCCTAACTTGAGTCCAGAGGATTCGTGACGTTCACCTAAAGAAATAGTCGACTCGGTGTTCCCTTCGGATTTATTTATTTTCCGTGGGTATAACCTTTCCTTCTTCATTTTACCAGTGACAAACATTTATTACGTTATGATATATGTTTTTTAAAACTTCTACGGTCGTTCTCTGATAATCTTAAGTGGTTACTTAAGTCATTTCAAAGTCTTATTTTTTAGTCATATTTTTTGAGTCAACGTGAAGATTATGTGATTGTCGGTTGATAACCTTCTCTTTAATGTTTGTTAATTTGTGATTAGTTAACGTAGTCTTACTTATGTTATGGATCCTTATTTAGATTGATTTGACCGTTTTCTGAACATGAACCTTTTACTATTCTGTGAATACTTTCTGTAACACTACTATGTTTGTTTACTTTTCTATATGACACGAATGTCTAACTTTCTTAATTATAAAATTATATTGTTATTAGGCTTTGGTTAGATGTTTAAGGTACGTTAGACATAGTTTTGTGGTTCCCGTAAAAAGTGTCTTGATCTTGTATATTAAGATTTGAAACATACCCTTGTAATTTCTGAGACTCATCTGTGTTGCTAGAACTCTTGTTTCCTGCTTTGACCTTCATAGTGTAAGGCATTAAAGTTTGATATGATGTTTCGATGTCCGATTTTTTTTTATCGTAATATGACCGTGTTTTTGTCAGTATTTCTAGTTACCTTCTCTTATCTCTTAAGTATTTATTTGGGTGTCCATATACCAGTTAAGCAGACAATTGTTTGTTCCGTTCTTATATATTACCCCTTTTCTGTTGAATAAGTTATATATAAGTTATAACCCTTTTGACATATGTTTTCTTAATTTGACCTGATGAAAAAATATGATAGGTGTGTATGGGTGTGTGTGTTCGGGAGTTAGACTTAATTTCAGAATCTACAAAGTTCTGAACTTTGGAATTTTTGAGGATCTTCCTTTGTAGTAATAACGTGAGAAACTATAACCAGAATCGTTATAAAAAGTCTATACAGGAAGTCAATTCCTTTTGTTTTCGTTTTTATTTTTTACCTTGATATAGTTAATTTTTTAGAAACGAGTCGTTTCCTTTGATGGTCGTTTTACCTTTTCGTTTGACGACTTATTCTCTTCTATAGACATTTACTGTTTAGACTGTTCCACAATTATAGGTTTTATATGTTTATTGAGTTTGTTGAGTCGAAACCTTTTTTTTAAAAAAATTTATCGTCTTTTAGGAAGAATCCTAGAAAAAGGATTCTTCTGTACATCCACCGGTTGTCCTCGTACTTTTCTACGAGTTGAAGTCATTAGGAGTTCCTTTACATTTAGGTTTGGAATTACGCTATAGTGAAGTGTGGACAGTCTTACCGACAATAGTTTTTCTGTTCTTTATCTTCACAAGGAACAAGACCGGACCTCGAGGGTGAGGTCGTATCGTAAACTGGGTCTCCGAGGGTTGGTGGAAGGGATGAAGGGTATGTGTGGACCGACTCGGGGACAACTGTCACAACCACGTGACACCGAGACTCCACCCCCGTCCTCGACTTCATAGGTACTCCTGACACAAACGAACTAGCCACTACACTTGGTCTGAAGAGTGTCTGTTCGGACTCTACTCCACGGACTCCGTAGGTCCCGTGGACCCACAATTAGTAGGGTATTGAGTGGATATACTGAGACATCTTTAAGACACTCTAGACCGAAGACCTTTTTCATGTCTAGGATTCCGGACAAAGGTACCAAAAGATACAACGGGGACTGTGAATCACGTAGTGTCTGTTAGGGGAGAGACTGGGAGGTAACCTTGAACTTGAAAATGTTTTTTCTCTCCTTTTTTTATATAACTCGGATTGTGGTAGACGGAGTTTGAAGGTTTCTAAGTCCGTGTGGGGTATGTGGTTTATGTTAGTTTTATATAAGTAGGGAAGGATTGTTGGAGACCACCACACCCTCCTTAAAAGTACTCCAAATAAAGTGTAAAATACCTTGAGTGAGAGACTTTTTATAGGGGTACCACCATTAGTAGATTAATCTTTTCTGTCATGTTTTAGGTAGGGACTGATATCTACTTCACTAGTTATAGTAATCGAGTCGGGTCCTTCTGTAAGACCAATAGGAGTTGTGTACCCCCTCTACTACAAGATGTGTCGGAGTCAAAGGTGTAACATCTCTTATATGGGGTGTCCTACAGACGAAGGTGTACTTATAAAAGAAATCTGAGGGTCCATTTAATGATTGATGAAAAGTATAAATAAGTCGTGTGGAATGAGGAGAAACAGTGTAACTAGACACAGGTGAATAAAACGACACACAGAGTAATCGGATATGAGAGACGTTTTACTCCAGAACGACACAAGTAAAAAACATAAAGGTAGTCGTACCAGATTATGTAACATTATATACGAAAGTCTTTTAACATAATTTATTTACAGACATTCTTGTGAAAAACACCGTATAAAATTAACCTCAAAATTGTCGAGTAAGTCCCGAAAATGTTCTCTGTACGTTAGTACTTAGGTGATTTCTGAAAAGCTCCACCTATCAATACATCGGTATATACCTTAAATCATTCTGATTAAACTCTCTCCAAAAATATCACGTGACCTCTTTCTATATGTACTCCGTTAATGAAGACAATCCTCTCACAATGTTTCAGATTTACCATCTACATCATCCCAATTAGGATCTACCGATTACCAGTAATATTTTCTCTTCATTCTGTAGTGTACCTTTATACGATATTTTGATCTCCCTTCTATTAGATTTTTAAGTTATTACTACACTACCTTTCCTTTGTTGACGAATAAATAATTTTTTTTTTCTTTCATCTGGTAACTAATACGGTGTAGAAAATGAGGACTACTCGACCATTTGTAAATCATCATGTGTGTGTCACACACTTAATACTTTTTAATTTTAATTCTTTACAAAATGATAATACTTACTGGTGAGGGATGAGGTGTTTCCGAACGTTTAACTTCGTCGAAAATCATACAATTATTAAACCAGAGACCGAATTATTTGGTAATACTACAAGAAACTTATTTTGTACCTTTTATTGTGAAAATGTTCCTCCTTTAATCTCTCCGTTCACCTTTCTACTTTAAACTTGGACCGTTCTAAGATATCTCTACTGTCAGCTTTCATTTTCATCCTCACTCAGTCAATCAGTTTCTTTTTGACACGTTCATTGTACAGTTAGTCCCTTTGCACTAAAGACCGTTAGTATAAATTATACAGTTAGAGATCCCTCAATACTCAATAGGTGACGGGTGACCTGTCTCTTATCAAGGGGTCGTGCACCAAGTCCTTACGACGAATCGTAGATGTCGTGATCCGAGTAACCTCTGTGAGAAAGATTTTAATCCTAGTCAGATGTTTCCGTGTACGGATACTTTGAGACTTATTTTTAGAGAAGGTACGCATGGGACACTTGAGGGATCCTATCTTGTTGGAAAACAAACGGAATCATATTTTATGAATTAATACCATGTTCTTTAAGAAAACGGTGAAAACTCGTGACGTTGAACCTCCACATTTCTTAAATTATAGGACCTAAAGAGAACACACCTTTCCCATATTGTAAAGATGGGTCATGTAAAGAACGAATTTGTTAATTATTTACTTTTTTTTTTAGAAATCTTGTTTTGGACCGTTCATTCACGATTTTTATAATCGATAATAAAATTTATAAACATAATAAGGAGAGAGATGTTCCCTCTACCTAGAAGTGAGGTAGTGTGTATCACTATCCGACAATATATGCCTAAACTAAACCTTTTAGACATAGTAGAACAATCTATTACCGTAACAATTATAAAATCTTAGTTCACCTGAGTCCATGAATACACTAAAAATAGTGTTTCTTATGGTGAAACTTGTGAAAAGATCTGGAGAGATTTATTCAAACGAACGTAAGAGTCAACGATTCAACCAGACTGAGAAAGTCTGGGGTACCTGACATCGAACGATAGGAGGAGACAACTACCCTAAAAGATCCGTTCTTATGACGTCACTCAACGGTACAGGAGGAGGTCCAATAGAAGGACTGGGTCCTTAGTTTGGACACGAAGGACTCAGAAGGAAGTAACCCTCCGTCTATAAAATGGTAACTCGGTGGTCCCTTTGTGACGAATTAGTCAAATAAGTAGAAATTTTGTATTTTTAAAATCTTCATAACACGTTTCCTATTATATACATTGTATGACTCTAGTTATAGACTAAATACTATAAGTTATTTAATATAGATAAAAACAATTAATGATTACAATAAAATCAGTATTATTATAGTTATTATAGAGTGTCAAGGAAATAACTACCTATATATCCAACGAAGGTCCTCTTCCGTTACCGTGGGGTGAAGTCGTGAGAACGGACCTTTTAGGGTACCTGCCACCTCGGACCACCCGACGTCAGGTACACCAGTGATGGTCAGCCTGTGCTAATTCGCTGAAGTGAAAGTGAAAAGTGAAAGTCGCAACCTCTTCCTTTACCGTGGGGTGAGGCCATGAGAACGGACCTCTTAGGGTCCCTACCTCCTCCGACTACCCGACGGCAGATACCCCAGCGTGTCTCAGCTTGTGATGACTTCACTGAATCGTCGTCGTCGTCGTCGTCGTACAACGAAGGTACAGGACAAGTGGATTAGATACTGTTTCCTTCGTTCTTATATATCACCTCTTTTCTGTCAGAGAAGTTATTCATTACGACCCTTTTACCTGACGACGACGACGATTCAGCGAAGTCAGCACAGGCTGAGACACGCTGGGGTATCTACGGTCCGGTGGTCCGAGGGGCAAGGGACCCTAAGAGGTCCGTTCTCATGGGCTCACCCCACGGTAAAGGAAGAGGTTACGACTTTCACTTTTCACTTTCACTTCAGCGAGTTAACACAGACTGACCATCACTAGGGTACTTGACGTCGGGGTGGTCCGAGGAGGCAGGTACTCTAAAAGGTCCGTTCTCATGACCTCACCCCACGGTAACGGAAGAGGTCCTTTTACCTGTTGATGTTCATTTTCTTACTTTAATCTTATGAGTGATTGTACTATATTTTTTATTTGAGTTTTATCTAATTTTTGAAATTTCATTCTGGTCTGATATTTTGAGAATCTCCTTTTGGCAAACTGTATTTTTTAAAAAAAACTATGTGACGGATCTCATTACTTTTATTTTTATTTGTTTACCCTAGATTAATTTGAATTTTCGAAAACGTATCGTTTCCTTTGATATTTGTTCTACTTTTCTATTAGGAGTCTTACTCTCTTTTATAAACGTTTACATTGTTTGTTTGTTTCTTTGGTTTTGGTTTTGCTTTGTTTTGTTTTTATTGGGTTAGTTTTTACCCACCTTCTAGATTTATTTGTAAAAAAGTTTCTTCTGTATGTCTACCGGTTATTTGTGTACTTTTCTACGAGTTGTAACGAGTAATAATCTCTTTTACGTTTAGTTTACATGTTACTTCATAAAATAATGAAGTGTGGTCAGTCTTACCGGTGATAGTTTTTTAGATGTTTGTTATTTACGATCTCTCCCACGTCTCTTTTACCTTGGGAGGATGTAAAAACCACCGTTACAGTCAACCATGTAGGTGATACCCATTGTCGTACCTCGAAGGAATTTTTTGATTTTCATCTTGCTGGTATACTGGGTTGTTAGGTTGAGGAACCTTATATGTACTTCTTTTGGTATTAAGTCTTTTATGCACGTGGGGTTACAAGTAACGTCGTAACAAATGTTATAGGTCCTAATGGGAATAAAGAAATAATAACACAGATGATTGAAACTGAAGCAACTGACGGGACAGAGTGAGAAACGGTAATTGTACAAGAATATGAACCTTCTTTCCAAAGGCTCTACCACGTCACTATTTTATTATTAAGTAGACGGTTACGTCTTCTACACCCAAACTAGAGACCCAGTCTTTCTAGGGGACCTCCTACTTTACCGTTGGGTAAGACCATAAGAAGGGACTTTTTAAGGTACCTCTCTCCTCGGACCATCCGATGTCAGGTACCCCAGTGTTTCTCAATCTGTACCGACTCGTATCTGATCGTGACATGAACCTTCTACATAGATAACTCATAGATGATTTACAATACCTCTTCCTTTACCGTTGGGTGAGGTCATAAGAACGGACTTCTTAGGGTACCTACCTTCTCGGACCACCCGATGTCAGGTAACCCAGCGTTTCTCAGCCTGTGCTGACTCGGTCGAGTGAAGTGAAGTGAAGTGCTTTACAATTCATTTAAAGTTCACAATTAACGAGTTAACACAGACTGAGAAACACTAGAGTACTCGACATCGGGTGGTCCAAGGAGACAGGTACTTTAAGAGGTTCGTTGTCATGACCTCACTCATCGGTAAGGAAAGAGGTCTCCGAAAAGGACTGGGCCCCTAGTTTGGGTCCCGGAGGACGTAACGTTCACTGAAAAATGTCTGTTACCAGTCTGTCTGGTGATCCCTTCGGACTAGATGATCCACACTCTGTTTACCATCGTTTGTTTTCTTTCGGGGATACAAACCTTTTTTCTTTTATTCGTTCATCACGAGTGACTCCGTTTCTATTAACTTAATACTAGTACCCAATCCAATAAAACCACTTCCCAATAGATTATCATTAGTTATTTCAGTGGAATATATTCCTCTGTAAACTTGTCTCTGGATTCATTTCACTTTTTTGTTTACTATATCTAGTTTCCTCTTTGGTAAGGTCCTTCTCTTTATCATTCTCAGTTCCGTGTCTCTCACCCTTAGAATCCTTTCAAGATCCTCATGGTTTCTTCGGTCCCAATCATAGACTTGTTCGTTCTTTTACTTGTCACTATACCAATCTCTTCAGTAATCCATACACTCTCACCGATACACGAGGACATCCCAGAATACCTCGGATACTTCTGAAGTCCAAAATAAAACTCACTCGATACTTGAAACGTCACAAAACTCATACACTCAGTGTATTAGAATACAGTTCAAATTTTCGTAATGAATGACCGACTACCCATTCTGATATTAACTATCTCCGTTTTTACTTTCGTCCCTCTAGTCAAACCTTCAACAACTATAAAGACTCACTACGTTTACCATTGAACTTTATCTCATTGTCTTTGTTTCTAAACTATTATTGAACCAAACATAAGTAAAGTTTATAAGTCGATTCTCTTTAACGATTACTTGAATAGTACCCTGATACTCTTCTCTAAATTTATTTCTCTAAATTTAATTTTGAATAAATTTGAAACTATATTCTTTAACCTCATTAATTCAATGGTAAATCTCTTTCCCTATTCAAACCCCTTTGTTTTTAAAAAAAGTTCCTCTTTGTTTCTTAAATTAAAACGTGTTTAAATCGGACTTTACAGATAATCTATAGATTAATTACTCATGGTGAACCTAAGTTTTTTTTTTTTTTTGAAATTAAGAATACCTATAACATAGAAGAATAGAATTTTAGAGTTATAAATAAAATAAAGTAAATATTTGGAGATAAAATATAATCTTAATCTTATTATAACAATAAAATGTAAAAAGGATTTCTTCAATATATATTTATAATAAAAAATTCCTACTTAGTGTACTTTCATAGACAAAGTACAAACAGAAAACGTAGTTGGAATTTCACCCAGTAAAGAAACTCAATAAAGTCTTGAAGTAACTGGAGAGAACCATAAATTACATAATAGGGTACTTCTATATTCAGTATACATAAAGGTATAAAAAGGAAGAAAATATCAATGATCAATTTACGACGGTCGAGGAATGTGTAGGTATCACGACACACTCTACACTCTTAGAATACTACTAAAGGTTCCGTAGGTTATAGAGGACATTTAGAGTATTAGATTAAAACATTCAAAACATAAACAACGGCAACAATCTTTTTTCCAACTCTAATCACCCAATCCTATTTCTGTTCACAATTTATATTCGATTACAAAATGTCTGAATCCAGTGAATCATTTATGAAAACAAAGTACTTCTCAAAAAACAGTGGGATGACTCTCAAGTCCGATGGAGGTTCGTTGTGTCCTACCTATTAGAAACAACTCCCCACACCCTCCGACTGATGTGTTAGATTATATAAGATACCGAATAACTATAAGGTTAACACTCTTTCGTATGTTGATCACCATGACTTATTGACTATATACTGAAATGCCTGTACTTTATAATCTCTTTAGAGGAAATTTCGTATTTAAAAAAGAAAAGTAAAAAGTTTCGAGAGGATATAGGTTTTAGATTTCCTAAATACGGAAGAACCTTGTACATAGACCTCCTGACTTTTCATCACAACAGGAAGTCACCATGAATAAGTATGTCTTCTTACACATGGATTGTAGTTTGAAGTTCATCCTTAAGAATACATTCTTATTTGATAAACGGACGTAACCCCTATAAGAACTTTTGTACGATGATTGTCAGACAATTCAATAAGTAAAATTACTATGTTACTACCAAACTTTGTACTGTCAATCTTTCATTTTTATTTACTCGAAAACACATAAATTTCACAAAACGGTACTGGTTCTAGTCTGTTTGTAATAGTCAACGTTTCTTAACTGTCACGGTTCACTGAACGTCCTTTATATTCTTCACTTCTTGCAAATCCAACACGATACAGTCTAACCATGTTTTAGACAAATCGTAATATACTTCCCGGACTTACCATTTCTTTAGTTTTCTCGTATACCAACTCCTTTCATATGAACGTAGATGAAACAATTATTCGTTCACTAATTTCTTACCCCATATACACTATACACATGGATCTATGAACCGTCGCGAAGTCTACTTTTTAAGATAGAATTAATTAAAAGATTTCTCTACTTTTTTATTGTTGTATCCAAGTAGGCTTTTATTAGACGAGATTAACCTGTCATCTCCCTTACCTTTTTATAGTCCTTTGTTTTCCTAGTCATTATTCACAAAGAGAGACATCTATCTACTAACTATCCGTGTCTATGTCTATATCTAATCTATTTATTGATATATTTTTCAACTACTTTTGAGGTATCAAAACCCCTACTTTTGTATGGACGAGAGTATTTATAGAATGTTTATTCACCTCCTTCTGTTTATACATTTAGATTTTAATATTATTTTACACGATATGAGTAATGATTGACGACAGGTTACGTGATACTTTTATGTTTCATTCCATAAAACATATGGTCTAAAATCAACAATCACATAAAAATTTTAAGTACTCCGAGACCTTTGGATGATATATTTGTAGTCCCCTTTTATTATATAAACTTCCTCTGACATTTGTAACTTTCTCTAAGTCTATTTCTATATAAAACTCCTTTGATTTTGACGTCTTCTTTTTTATTTTTCTTGAGACGTAACTAGTCACTGTGTTTTTGTAAAACTCTTAGACGGTTGGAAGGTTCCTTTGACCCTTTCCGTACCGTTGTTAATTTTGTCTTGTATGACCTACTTCTCCAGTTCCGTATTTCTAATTTGGACATTTATATACCACCTCTATATTCCTTTTTTTTTGATATAAGTCTCTTTTTATGTATTACATCGTTACGACACGACGTGACACGAATCAACGAGTCAGTACAGACTGAGAAAGACTGGGGAACCTGACATCGGGTGGTCCGAGGAGACAGGTACCCCTAAGAGGTCCGTTCTTATGACCTCACCGAACGATACGGGAAGAGGTCCCCTAGAAGGGTTGGGTCCCTAGTTTGGATCCAGAGGGTGTGACGTCCTCCTAAGAAATCGTCGACTTGACGGTCCCTTCAGGTTACTTTGTTCTCACTTTTCTTCAATTGTATAGTAAGTGTTATTCTCTCTATTTTTATTTCATTTTGTTTGATATGTTTTATTTTTATTACATAAGTCAAGTATGTATATTACTGTTTTTCCGTCAGTTGTAGTCAAATGACTTTTTTATCTGTAACTAAATTTCAGTTAAGGATCTTTAGGTATTTTAATTCGTTATATAAATTCTTCGTATTATAGTATATTAATTTTCCCGTTTCCTTATCCTGTCCGTGAAGTGTTTACTTATAAAGGTTTATCAATTCTCTACATAATTTACGTTCGTTACAATAGTCTCTTTTATTACACCGGTTTAACGAAGTCAGTACAGGTTGAGACGTTGGAATACCTGACATCGGATGGTCTGAGGAGAGAGGTACCGTACAGGGTCCCTTCTTGTGGTCTCATCCAACGGTAAAGAAATTTATTTCTCTTAAGTAACCTATTACCTATCTATCAAATTGTTTAATATGTTCTTATTAATCTACGAGTAATTTTTTTAAATTTTTTTTTTCTAAGGATTGTGCATGTAGGGTTGAACGGGGGTTTGATTGAGTTTGTTTCGTTAGTTGTTTAAATTTTTTGATATTCTAAGGATCCTTTAAAATCTCCTTTTGAATATATTGGGACACGAATCGTTACTTAAAAATATACGTTGTCTTTTTCGTATATCTTCTTTTTCGTCTGAACGGACCACCAGGTCACTAAGTTTTAGACGGACGGTTACGTCCCCTGTGTCCAAGTTAGGGACAAAGTCCTTCTAAGGTGTACGACTCCTCGTTGATTCGGGACGTGGTGTTGATGACTTGGACGTAAGATTTCGGTGCACGTCGTTGATGACTTCGGGCACACGGATCTCGGACACGAGGTGTCGTTCTCTTCGGTGGCGTTTCTCATCTGGTATGTGGTGTTACTTTTCGTATAGGTTGAGCAACGTTGATCTCTTTCGGACTTTGTTTCTGGGTCGGGTTGGTTTTTATTTATTATTATTTCGGTTCCTAACGAGGTGAGTTTGAAGACGAAGACAACAGTGTAGAGAATAAGACTGAGAAAACGAAAGGAGAATGTTGAAATCTCAGGGATTCTAATGTAACCTGGTAGGACCTATTAAGTCCTAATAGAGGAATACAATACCACTCATATAATCGTTGAATTTAAGTAAGACGTTAGAATTAAGGAACAAAAATACGTCCTATTATACAAGTTCTCCATGGTCCCTAATCTTGTACTGGAAAAAGTAACAACAACAAATCAACGAGTCCACACAGGATGAGAAACGTTGGTTTCTCACGACGTTGACTGACGTCGTGTGGACCGAAGGAACTGGAAGTGGTAGAGGACCTCAAATGAGTTTGAATACAGGTGACTCAGTCACTACGGTAGGTTGGGAGAGTAGGAGACAGTGGGGGAATAGTAGGACGGGAGTTAGAAAGGGTCTTAGTCCTAGAAAAGCTTACTCAACCGAGGAACGTAGTCCACCGGTTTCATAACCTCGAAGTTGGAGTCGTAGTCAGGAAGACTACTTATAAGTCCTAACTAAAGGAAATCCTGACTGACCAAACTAGAGGGACGACAGGTTCCCCAAGAGACATGGTGGACTACTATCTGAAATCTACTTCCCGAAGGGACTACCGAGTCTATCATTCCTTAGACGGACGTCACGTCCTCTGTGCCCAAGTTAAGGACCTAGACCTTCTAGGGGATCTCTTCCTTTACCGTTGAGTAAGGTCATAAGAACGGACCTCTTAAGGTACCTGTCCCCTCGGACCTCCCGATGTCAGGTACACTAGTGTTTCTCGACCTATGTTGATTCTCTGATTGTGAATAAATGAATGCAAAAGTTATCATGACTGGACATCCACCGTGATTCCTCAGACACCGACGACCATCATATAACATAGAACTGCCTCAATAGGAATGTCACAAAACAAGGGAAAAACCATTATTACCCCTTCCGAAGTTTATGATATAAGTACTTTTTCACTTTCACTTTGAACGAGTCAATACAGACTGAGAAGCGCTGAGGGACCTTAAGAGGTCCGGTCTTTTGACTTCACCCATCGGTAAGAGAAGAGGTCCCCTAGAAGGGTTGGTATTAAAAAGTGTTAAAATTAACTATATAATTCGAAGTTATCTGATCGTGTATTTTCGTGTTTGAGTCCTTTTAATAAAAATTATTACCTTTTATACATCGTGATACATTCTTATTTTTTATTAAAATTCTTTTTATTTAACATAACAAAAAGTCTTTTCTTAATATATATACGGATTTACCAGAATACTTGTTCGTCAACATAACCTCCTTTCAAGTTTTAAATTCCTTTTATATAAAAAATAATAAGAAAATGAAAGGTTCATGCAAATTATTTTATTGCATAAACTGTGTATAACACACAAAGACAAATAGTATTTATATTTTGGTTCTTGACTGTTTTTATTTAGAATTCTAAGTACATTCCTCATTTTTAATTTTATTACGTCACAATTGATAGAACCTCTGTTATTCCACTGTTGAAGTTTTGTTTCGACTAATTTAGGTAGTTCTTTGAATGAGATATCGATAACTTTTATGCAATAACATTTGTCACCTGGACTTACTATAGAGTATTACATGTATTAGTGTTTTACTTTGACAACGGAGTCATATCCACCTTTTTACTTCTACAAATACAACAAATACAAAAAGTAGACAAAAAGACATAAAGAAGACTTAAGTATGTCGTACCTAAAATTAAACTTTGATAAAATTTAAATTTTAATCAATATATGTTTGTATATTTTACATATATGTGTTTATAGATACTTATATATGTATACACGTCTTTGTTCACACATATATATATGTATATATACATATAGATATGTCAAAATAATTAAAATAAAAAGAAGTATCATAAATAATCCGATACTGTATCTTGTAAATAAATAAGTAATATTTGATTCAGCAAGGTAATACCGTCACAGAAACACAATAAATTACGACACTTTTCCAGTGTTCCATACTGTGACTTTCTACTTGAGGGGTCCACCCATCTAGGGGTTATACAATGACCTCTGCTCACCTGTTTATTGAGGTCTTTCTTACTTCGACGATGACGATGATGATTCAGTGAAGTCAGCTTAGACTGAGACACACTGGTATCTGCCGTCGGGTGGTCCGAGGGAGCAGGGACCCTAAGAGGTCCGTTCTTGTGACCTCACCCAACGGTAAAGGAAGAGGTTACGCACTTTCACTTCAGAGAACCAGAACAGGCTGACCATGACTGGGGTACCTGACGTCGGGTGGTCCGAGGAGGTAGATACCCTAAAAGGTCCGTTCTCATGACCTCACCCCACGATAACAGAAGAGGCTCTTTCTTACTTCTCTGTCGCGGTTTCGTTTTTGTTGTGGGTCAACACCTATACTGTCCACTACTTTCTTTTCAGGGAACGACATTTCTCGTTAAATATATCTTTGGACCTTACAATCCAGGTACTTAGTTCCATTTAAAGTTCACCAGTTTTTACTATACCGTTCTCACTTGTAGTTGTAAAATCCTCAGTCACTTAATTTTACTTGACCTTACCTACTTAAATTGAGTCTGCTGGTAATATAGATGATTACATCCGTTGATAAGGAATCTTCTTTACCTCATCGGGAGTATCATTTTTCTTTTTTTTTTTTTTTTCTCAGGCTNTCTTCTTTACCTCATCGGGAGTATCATTTTTTTTTTTTTTTTTTTTTTCTCAGGCTTTACGTCAAGAACCTACATTAGAGTTTTTGTTGTCTTACTAGAGACAACAAAGGTTCCGTTTGGGAAGTTGTAGTGTCATTAGGTTCAGATACGGGGCTGGTCATTACGACTCCTTCGACTTGCTATGAACTTCTGGATGTTCTGGAAGATCCTTATTGTGAGGTTTTTCTATAGGAGAAGTAATATCCCCTAACCTTAAGTTTTCATCCTTCAGTTCTCGATGGACCTCATTATTCGTTTAAACTGAACCTCATGTTTTACTTCGTCCCGTTTCTGATTGTCTCATAAAGGTTCTCTTTTGTGAACAGTATCGTTTATGGGAGAAGGTTATTGTGTTCTCTTCTGAGATGTGTACCTGTAGTGGTCTACCAGTTATAGTTTTAGTCTGTCTAATATAAGAAACGTCTATTTCTATCTCTTCGAGATATGTCAGTAGTTTTTGGTCTGGTCCTCGACTGACACCGAGTCTAGTACTTCAAGAATAACAGTCAAAGTCTGAATTTAACTTCTTTCATCCCTTTTGGTGATCTGGTAAGTACATACTGGATTTAGTTTAGGAAATGTTTATAAGTCACCTTCACTGTTTGTCTAAGTTCCCTAATCTAGACAATCTGTCACAGACTTCATGATACCTGTCTCCAAGTACTGTAACATGTACACCGTAACTAGTTCTGGTAGGGGTTTTCTTTCTTTACGTTTTTCCGTTTTACCAAGAGACTCTTCTGGAATGTTCATCGACTCTTTTCTACTCTTCGATTTCCGTTTCCTCTTTTCCTTTCTATATGGGTACACTTACGTCTCAAGGTTACTTATCGTTCCTCTCTATTCTTTTGGAAGGAGTCACTAGTTACGTTTATCTCCTTTTGTTATCTTACCCTTTCTGATCTCTAGAGAAGTTCTTTTAATCTCTATGGTTCTCTTGTAAAGTACGTTGTTACCGGTGTTATTTCGTGTCTTTAACATACCTGGATTGTCTTCATCTTCTAAAATTCTCCACCGTTATACGTCTTCTTGATATATTTTCTCTAGAAGTACTGGGTCTATGGTACTAAAACACTAGTGAGTGGATCTCGGTCTGTAGGACCTCACACTTCGGTTCACTCAGAATCCTTTGTAATTGATACTTGTTTGGATCATCTACACTACCTTAAAGTCAACTCGATAAAGTTTAAGAGTTTCTACCGCGACACTTTCACACTGTGAGTAATTCGGGCGTTTAAACCTTTTGAGTCGTCACCGGGGTCCTGACCTTTTCCAGTCAAAAGTAAGGTTAGGGTTCCTTTCCGTTACGGTTTCTTGCAAGTTTGATGGTGTGTTAACGTGAGTAGAGTGTACGATCTCTTCATTACGAGTTTTAAGAGGTTCGGTCCGAAGTAGTCATTCACTCGGTACTTAAAGGTCTACAAGTTCGAACTAAATCTTTTCCATCTCCTTAGTCTCTAGTCTAACGGTTGTAGGCAACCTAGTGACTTTTTCGTTCTCTCAAGGTCTTTTGTAGATGAAGACGAAGTAACTGATACGGTCTCAGTTACTTCAATAGAAAAGTTCTCTACCCTTATGGTCTGGTGAACTAGACGGAGAACTCTTTAGACATACGTCAGTTCTTCGTCGTTTTACTTGACCTGTACCTTGTTGTATGACCAGGTCTAACCTTTTCCTCACGAAATTCCAACATATAACAGTGGGACGAATAAATTGAATATACGTCTCATGTAGTACATTATACGGTCCGACCTACTTCGTGCTCGACCTTAGTTCTAACGGTCTTCCTTATAGTTATTGGAGTCTACGTCTACTGTGGTACAAATACCGTAATTCACTTCTTCTTGATTTCTTGGAGATCTACTTTCACTTTCTCCTCTCACTTTTTTAACCGAACTTTAAGTTGAAAGTCTTTTGATTCTAGTACCGTAAGTCAGGGTAGTGAAGTACCTTTTCTCTCCCCCTTTGGTTGAAATAACAACCCCCGAGGTTTTAGTGACGTCTACTACTCACGTCGGTACTTTAATTTTAATGAAAAAGGAACCTTCCTTTCGATACTAGTTGGATGTGTCGTATAACGATTCGTCTCTGTAATGAATGGTTCTTTTAGATAGATCAGTTTCGATACCAAAGAGGTCATCAGTATATACCTACACTCTCAACCTGATATTTCTTTCGACTCACAACTTCTTAACTACGAAAACTTGACACCACAACCTCTTCTGAGAACTCTCAGGGAACCTAACCTTCCTCTAGGTTGGTCAGTTAGGATTTCCTTTAGTTAGGAGTTATCAGTGACTTTTTAACTACGAGTTCGACTTTGAGGTTATAAAACCGGTGGACTACGCTTCTCGACTGAGTGACCTTTTCTAGGACTGCGACCCCTTCTAACGTCTCTTCCGCTACTGTCTCCTGCTCTATCAACCTACCGTAGTGACTGTGTTACCTGTACTCAAACTCCTTCGAGGTCCTCAACCACTACCTGTCCCTTCGGACCACACCACGTTAGGTACCCCAGTGTTTTTCAGTCTGTACTGACTAACTTGACTTGACTGACTCACGACACCTTATAGTAAGTGAAAGTTTTGTTACTTAAAGAATCAGTACCGTAGAAAGATACCGTCGAAAACTAAAATAACTTTGACTTATTTAAGAAGGTATATAAATTAGAAAGTTACATTAAAATCACAAGAATGTCAAAAATTCATGTAAGATACTATGAAGTAGAAAGTGAACTATTTACACTATAATATGAATTTGTAATGGTAAAGACCTTCGTTCGTCAAAAATTTCTAAAAATAATGAAAGAAAATAAAAAGACAACATCTTAGTAAGGTCAGATTAATACGAATGGAACTTGAAACGATAGACATAGAGATACTTATATCCTTACGCGAACTTAAAATATATCTATAACGTTAATTTAGACTTATTCATGTAAATAAAGTCACACAAATATCTTTTGTGATATACAAAAACAAATGTAAGGTCATATGTTTCATCTACCTCTTCCGTTACCGTGGGGTGAGGTCATGAGAACGGACCTTTTAGGGTACCTACCTCCTCGGACCATCCGACGTCAGGTACCCCAGCGATTCTCAGCCTATGCTGACTCACTGAAGTGAAAATGAAAAGTGAAAGTACGTAACCTCTTCCTTTACCGTTGGGTGAGGTCACAGAACGGACCTCTTAGGGTCCCTGACCCCTCGGACCACCCGTCGGCAGACACCCCAGCGTGTCTCAGCCTGTGTTGACTTCACTGAATCGTCGTCGTCATCGTATGTTTCATCTATAATCCGTCCATTAATAAAATTTTATTGATATATAGGTGATTAACTTTACTGGTTTATGAAGGAAATCGTTTGAATATGTGTGTTATTTGGAGAGATGTATTGATTAAGTGTTATCAAATATAGGTTCATGTCGTTGATTATATAAACACACCAATAGTTCTGTATAAAACATCGAAAAGGACTTTTAAAGGAGTTTTGTCATTAAGTGGATATTACAGAGACTGACGACATTATAGTCTTCAAAGAGAAAGTGAAGAGGATTTAGTATTTCACTACACGTGGTAAAAATAATTGAGGTCACTGATTTTTAGAAATCCTCCACTACCTACACTGATAAGGGTTTACTTCGTCGATGGTCGTAAGTCTGGATATCTGTACTAGAGACTTTTACTACCTGACGATTTAAGAAGTCCTTTCTCTTAAAAAGATAATTCCAAACTATTTGCTGTCGTTGAAGACACAATTAAATGAAAAGTAAAACGAAATTGAAGAAGTAAAAAAATTGAACTCAAAAGATTAGGTTAGACGAGTCTTCACCGAATAGTCCATAATCAANTGTACTAGAGACTTTTACTACCTGACGATTTAAGAAGTCCTTTCTCTTAAAAAGATAATTCCAAACTATTTGCTGTCGTTGAAGACACAATTAAATGAAAAGTAAAACGAAATTGAAGAAGTAAAAAAATTGAACTCAAAAGATTAGGTAGAAGACGAGTCTTCACCGAATAGTCCATAATCAATTTTTTTTTTTTGATGTTTTAATAAACTTCTGTGACTTTACTGAACAAATTTATCCTACTGTTTATTTAGTGGTAAACTATTAAAGTAGTTTAAATTGAGTCATTAAATTAATGTTTGAATTATTTCCAGAACGATTTAACTGGTCTAAATAAAAAGGGTCGTCGGTGACTAAGTCATCAGGAAACCAAAGATCACTAGGATTGTGAAATTTTAAGTCTCAAGAAACACTCAGAAACAGTCATATTATAATATCAATGTATGTTGGTTCTGTATTAGTCAAAATCCGGAAACTTTATCTTAAATTAGATTAAAAATTCACGAAATTTATTTAATATATCAGTACATTACACTTTCTAAGAAAAACACACACACAAAAACGGTAATACATTCTTTAGGAAGGACAAAAAGTTATATACGAAATTTTTATTTGATGTCGTGTAGGTGTTTACGGATAAAGGTAGAAACTATATAAATACATCCGTATTTTCACTTACTCACTTAGGATGATTGGATTGATATACCTAGACGGTCGTAAAAATCTTGGACAGGATAACTATTATTACTCTCACTCTATAAAATAATCTACATCTCAAGACACGAAAAATTTTTTATAGTAAATAAAGTGGTTATAAATACATTTACCTAACATTTTATAAGTCACTCATGAAGTAAAGACAGGGAGAGGAAAGGTCAATGACTAGTCCTACAATCTTACTTAATAATAAGGGTCGAATGATTTTAAAAACTTATTAACTTTATAATAAACGAAAGAGAGGATACGGTATTAAATCGTAAATTGATACAATTGATACACGTCACAATCATTTGATCTCCATTTCCTTAAGTTTTGGCTGAGTAAAACCGAGTACATAACTTAAGAGAGACGTTTTATTATGTGGACACAATCTTAAAGTTACAAAAAAATTATGAAAACCTACCGACGACTAAACCCACCGAAGTTTAATTTCCTGTTGTCATTATAGTTGTTGTGTTTCTATTATTATCTATTGTAAATAACTCGACTACGATACGTAGTCCTTTATATGATGATACTGAATACGGTCTTTTCATAGTAAAGCACCAGTGTTTCAAGATGTATTTAATAATTATATAGTAGACATTGTATACTCTTAATTAAAAAATCTCTCTAATTGACTAAAAACGTTCCAATTGATAGAACAGTTACCTCCATAAGTTTCGTAAAATGTAGGTCAAAGAGATTGTGTCAGTACACTCCGATGTTAGACTCAACTGAGTTGTGTAAAAATTTTCGTTTTATCAAGATTACTATCTTTCACCGGGACTTATAAGTGACCTTCCTGACTACGATTTCGACTTCGAGATTATGAAACCAGTGGACTATACTTCTTGACTGGGTAACCTTTTCTGGGAATACGACCCTTTCTAACTTCCGTCCTCTTTCCCCACTGTATTCTACTCTACCAACCTACCGTAGTAGCCGACTTACATGTACTCACACTCGTTCGAGGCCCTCAACCACCACCTTTCCCTTCGGACTGTAGGACGTCAGATACCTCAGTGTTTCTCGACCTGTACCGACTCACTGACTTCACCGACTCAAGACTATCGAGAACAACTCCCTTCAAGTCAATTTCATATTATTTAAAATTAATTACCTTAGACGGTTGGGTTTTCCGGTATTGTTATTAGTCTGAATACTAGACGGGAGGAAAGGTTTTATACTCATAAGAGTGAAAAAGTCGAATGTGTCTAATAATGTAGATTTTATCAAAAAAAAATTAGGAAAACTGACAAAGGGATGTTACTAATGATTTTAATCTGTTTGAATCCCTAGTTTAATACATACACGAGTCTTTTATAAAATACTTAAATCAGTACCTTTGGACGGGTTCTATTTTAAAAAACTCTTTTATATTCGTCCTTACTTTTATTTAAGTATTTTTATAGTTTATTGTAAATTTTTATACATTATACCGTAACTTATTTTATTCGTTAGTAAAATATAGGTCCATATCCGATTTTATGTCGAAAAATTACTACATAATGAAATTCTCATCGTTCTTTAAATCATTACAATTGTTTTTACTCATGACAATTTAAGTATCATTCTACGAAAACATAAATAAAGGAATCTTCATCACGAATATTAAGACAATTGATGATTAACCACACAATAAAAGGATCTTTTTTAATAGGAAAGAACTTTTGTTTTGTTTAAACGGGGAGTTAACTTTTAAGTTATGGTATTTATTCGTATTTTTATCGATGAAATATATTATTTTTTAACGATTAGAGTTACCTTTCGTAAATATTTAACTTGACGTGATTTTAAATTATAGATGTAAACAAATGGTATATTGAGGAAAAATACTCACTTTTCTTTTGATGTCTCATAATCGTCTGTATATGTTGTGCATGTGGTGTATAAGATTCGATCTTACTAGATCGTACACTTTTTCTTGTATTACCTTTATATCAAAAATTCATAAAATATTTTTAACTTATAGGTCGACCAATTATTCTTATATTATCAACAAGTCGGAGTTATTTCTTGTCCTTTTACTTTTGATTTAGTGTTATAATACGGTGACGTAGAGGAGACCTATCCTTTTTAACTTTTTCTTTTGTTTGTTTAATTTACTATTATGACTTCAAAATTTACAAACAACTTATATTCTTGCGAGTACTAAGGACCACATACTTTTAATAATGTTTGTCAAACTTTTATATAAATTACGATAAATTAATCTTGTAAGGGAATCTATAGATGTATCTAGATATAATATATCTACAGTTATATCTATGTTGTTTTTACTTATATATTTTTTGTGGATATACTACCTATGTGGGTATATGGATCAGGTGAGAAATATTATCGGGGTGAATTCCTTTTTGGATTCAAAGTCATCATCTTACTTAATTCTCAACTTTTTCTGTATGATATTTCCACAACGGGTTGTGTTAACAATGGTCTATCTGGTATAGGTGGTGAGACCATTCTTTCTTTGTCTTAATTAGAGACGATGTGTATTGTTACGTCTACTTAAAATGTATTTAAACTTCGTATTCGTATTTAAACTAACTCTCTCTTCTCCGTGTTTTCTTACTTATGACCTAGTAAAATAAATGTATTTAAGTCAAGTCAAGTCAGTGAGTCCGTACAGGCTAAGATGTCTGCGTACCTGACATCGTGCGTTCCGAAGGGACAGGAAGGGGTTGTGAGTCTTGAACGAGTTTGAGTACAGGTAGATGAAACACTACGATAGGTTGGTAGAGTAGGAGACAACAGGGGAAGAGCAGGACGACAGTTAAAAAGGGTCGTAGACGCAGAAAGGGTTACTCAGTCAAGAAGTGTAGTCCACAGAATTTATAACCTCAAAGTCGAAGTCGTAGTCTTGAAGATTTCCTATAAATCCTGACTAAATGAAATCCTAACTGACCAACCACGAGGAACTTCAGGTTCCCTGAGAGTTCTCAGAAGAGTTTGTGGTGTCAAGTTTTCGTAGTTAAGAAGTCACGAGTCCAAAGAAAAATCAGGTTGAGAGTATGGACACGTACTGATGACCTCTTTGGTGTCGAAACTGATCTGTCTGAACAACCGTTTCATTACAGAGACGAAAAATTATACGACAGATCCAACCAGTATCGAATAGAAGGTTCCTCGTTTTCAGAATTAGAGTCCCGACATCAGTGGTAGACGTCGCTAAAACCTCTGGTTTTCTTATTTGAATGACAAAGGTAACAAAGGGAAGAAAAACGGTACTTCGCTGTCCCGGTGTACGGTACTAGAATAAAAAGACTTACAACTCGAAATTCGGTTGAAAAAGTGAGAGGAGAAAGTGAAAGAAAGAAAAAAAAAATAAAGTAAATAAAAATAAAAAAATATAAGTTATAGAAAAAAAAAAATTAAAATTTTAGAAATTAAGAATGTACGCAAGGGTTTGTACTTGGGGGGAGGGTGGAGGGAGGGGTATTGTAGAGAGACCCAGTAGGGGTACGTGGTCGGGGTTCGTACGACATAGGACGCAGTCTGTATCTGACCGCTAAGTTAAGAATGTACTATCATATGTACAATCTTACGGTAAGAGGGTTTAGTAGGGTGGGAGAGGGAGAGGGAGACTCAGGTTTTCAGGCAATATGTGTAGACACAGAAAAAAGGACAGAACGTATGTCCCAGCAGTAACGGTAGAAGGATTTAAGGTATATATACACAATCATATGACATAACCACAAAAAGAAAGACCGAATGAAGTGAGACATATTAGCCGAGGTCAAAGTAGGTAGAGTAGTCTTGACTAAGTTTACTTCTAGCTCCCTTTCTACCGCCTCCTTATCCTGCCCTTCTGGTGAAAGAGGGAGTGTTTAAGAGGAGAAAGTGAAAGTAGTTCTCCGAGAAATCAAGAAGGGAAAGACTGTATTCCCACCACAGTAGACGTATAGACTCCAATAACTATAAAGAGGACCGTTAGAACTAAAGTTAAACACTAAGTAGTTCAGGTCGTAAAGGGTACCACATGTGACGTATATTCAATTTATTCGTACCACTGTTATATGACGGAACTGAATGAGGAAAGGGTTAAACATTGGTCAGACATCAAAGTACAAGCGAAAATTGATAATGAAGAACTGGTCGTATGTCTAAAGAGTCCTCCGTTCAGTCCACCAGACAATAAGGGTAGAGAACTTCTTAAAAGGTGTCAAACACCACTAGGTGTGTTAGTTTCCGAATCCAAATCAGTTACTCAGTCTTTATCTACAAAAAGACCTTGACAGAAAGAGAAAACTACTAGATCGTCTACAACCGTTAAACTAGAGACCAAGAAGACGGAAAAGATTTTGGTCGAACTTGTAGACCATCAAGTACCAAGTGTATGACCACTTCGTTCCGAACCTATCAAAACTCATAACGAAACGATCGTACACTCTACTCACGTTACCACGTCATCAAACTTTTAAGAAACCATATCGGAAAGAAACCCTAACCTTACTTTCGAGTAGAAAAGGTCAAGATACCGGTGACGTCTCAAAAGGTCTAAACGACCGTATAACTTATGTCGTGAAATTATCGTAGTAGAAACTCCTAACCTTTACCGAGTTGACCTTAAGGTAGTGGAAGTGATTGGAAAAAAACATCACTAAGAAAGATTCCGGGTACACTGAAACGTAAGGTCCTACAGACCGAGATTCACTCACTAGTGTGGTAACACTAATAGACTCTGTACTTCCATAAAAAATATATCAAGAAGACACATAAGAACGGTGGAGAAGAATTATAAAAGACAAAGACATTCCAGGTATGGTAAAGACAGGAAATAACACGGGTAGGAACGTACTTTACAAGGGAACCATTGAGATTAAAAATACTTCTCTAGTCGACACAAAGGGTAAGATAACAAAAGGAGATAAAGAAACGTAACTAGTGACTTCTTTGAAAAGAATAGAGAGGAACGATATGGAACTTTGAGACATAAGTTTATCCATATAGAAAGGGAAAGAGGAAACGGAAAACAAAGAGAACAAAAGGGTCGATAATCATTCCGGAGGAGTCTGTTGGTAAAACGAAAAATTAAAGAAAAAGAATCCCTACCAGAACTAGTGACGGAGACATGTTACAGTACTTGGAAACAGGTATCAAAAAATCACTGAAACAGTTATCTAGATTAGGGAAATTAGATAACTAGTGAAGGTGAAATAGTAGAATCCTCTATACTAAATTCAGAATGGACTTCCCAGATCACCAAAAGGGATGAAAGAAATTAAATTTAGACTTAAAAAGTTATTCCTAAAGTACTAGACTCTGTGTCAGTTGAGGGTCAGAACAAAAACGACTGACATATATCGAAGAGGTAGAAACCGACGTTTCTTATATCAGTTAGACTAAAACCATGACCGGTAGACCACTACAGGTACACGTCTCAGAAGAGAACACAACAACCTTCTCTCACAAAGGATACTGATCACTCATGAGAACCGTTTTGAAACAATCGGAAACGAGACGAATTAAAACATAAGGTTTCGGTTTAAACGGACAATCAGGTATATAGAGAATTGAAGGATGAAAACATAAGGTAAGGGGATATTACTTTTCCTGTACAAAAACCCCCCAAAATCATGATCTTCTACAAGATCCAGAAGTATCTTGGTAAGTTAAAGTCGAAGAAGTCGTAATGACCAACCCAGTATCTGAATCTAATGACACTATAACTTACCGAACGGTACCTTTACTTGTCGTTAGTAAGACAACAAAAACTCTGACGTAAACTCTGGAATCTTGACGTAAAACCTGAGAACAATTGATACTCCGGATGAGGTAAAGAAGATTCCCTAAGAACGGGTGTCATCATCTATATTAACAGTAGACTCAATTTAAGTGGGTAAGGTCAAGTAAAATCAAGTGACTAAGGATTTTACAACTACAAGTGAGAACGTTAGAGGACAAACTGGTGAAGGTTAATGGAACTAAGTAACTGGATTGTAAGGTCCAAGGATACGTCGTAATAAAAATGTCGTAGCCTGAAATGTGTGTAATGTCCCTTACATTAGATGCTACAATCTTTAGTACCACGAATAAAGAGAAAACATCTCGTCCTTCTTCAGTCACTAACTTTTACCCGTACTTTCCTTCGAAGACTTTATGACGACGACGACGATGATTCAACGAAGTTAGTATAAGCTGAGAAACACTGGGGTATCTACCGTAGGGTGGTCCGAGGAGGCAGGGACTCTAAGAGGTCCGTTCTTATGACCTCACCCAACGGTATGGCGATTATAAATAAATAATTAGACACACATCGATGTGCCTATATAAGTGAAACACTGTCAAGTATTTGAAAAGTGAACACTAAACAAGGGAAAGTCATTCTTTACAATAAAATTTCTTAGTCTCTTCTTTCCTTTTTATTTAGACTCTTCTCGTTTTATTAATCTTTTGTTTTGGTATTTTAACGGAATTGTAGAAATAAATTCACCACAGTTAAAATTGAAACAGTCCTTTGCATAAAGAATATAAGTCATATATATTAATACACTTGTGTTTAATTCTCTTCTACTTCAGTTCTTACAATTTATATAGGATAAAATATATCCTGTATTCGGTAAATAATTCAGTCAAACAGTTACTCTTTAAAATGTCCGATTAAATTTTTACAAATTTAAGTTTGAAAGTATAT
Organism: Capra ibex; assembly: GCA_006410555.1. NCBI lineage: Eukaryota > Metazoa > Chordata > Mammalia > Artiodactyla > Bovidae > Capra > Capra ibex. The sequence continues at coordinate 36,990,278 of SJYO01037955.1, forward strand.
TTTACAATGTAACTTCTTCCAGTATAGACAAAACCTTTTAATAAAATTATTTATTAAAACGACAATAACATAAGGAATGTAATTTTTCCCATATAAAGGTTTACTTCTTTTTATGTTATCGATTATGAAATCTGAGACAAATAGATGTACTAAAGTCACAAAGTGTACACGTTTATTCCAGAAAAGTCAAATTAGTCCTTTAACTTAAAATGAAGTTGACTGTCCATATATAACTCTTTTGAAGGTCAACACGTAACAGTTTATAATGATTCTCAAAGTCATGGTTAAAGAATTTTGGGGGAAAAAATATTTTATGGGATTTATACACTTTTTATTTACACTCAAAAGATCACTTTCACAGTGTCTTACAATCCCTTGGTAACTAGACAGGAAAAGAACTTAGTAAACAAAAATTTCAGTTCCTGTACCAGACGTCCACTGTAAATTACATCTTTGTGTCGTATAATTTGTCGTGTAGTTTAAAAAATTTCACGACAAGATTCACTTTTTTCCCCTTCCGCCTAGAATATCGTACAAAAAGACGAAAGGATTAAAGGGTAATAAGGAGTCGTGTCCGGAAATCTTGTTAAAGTTCTTTGGTTGTTACCTACCAGTCATCTGTCGAATTCTTAGTTTGTTGTTAAAATCAATTAAAAAGTCCAATGACTTTATTTAGGTACTCTTTTTACTTCGTATAATAAGTTATAGTGTATAAACCAATCACCCTTTTACTTCTGTCTTAAAAGGAGTGGAATTTTTAACAAATAAACGTTGTGGGTTGACGTTGGAAAGGTGAGTTATGATGTCGATCCGTTAGACCTTAATACGAATGTCACATTCCTTCATACACATGAACGATTTATAAAGACGTGTAAAATTAATATACAGGACGAGATTTTAGACTTAGGGTCCCAACTCTTTTCTATGTTTTCACAATAGTCCTTAAAGATTAAAAAAAAAAGTCGAAGAAAAGTTTTGTAGAGTACAAAGGTACTTTTACTTGTTAAAAGATTTTTTGAACGACAGGTCCCTTTTTATAGTAAATCTACTTTTATTTTGATAAAGTAAAGAGTATCTATTGACTTCTTTTTAGAAAGAGAGAGAGAGTCGAATAAGACTGACCTATATTTGTTTTCGTTCAATAAAAGTTAATTTAAGCATAATTTTATATTGGTGTGTGAATAAAAGAAGAAGAACAGTTTGAAACCCAACATTACGACGGTGACTGAAAATTATCATAGAAAGGTATAAAAAGATTTTATAGAAGATTGTTCATTATATAAAACTTATATAATAGACATTCCTTGTGGATAAATTAACATATACTTAGGTAAGTCAAATCAAGTCAAGTCAGTGAGTCAGTACAGGTTGAGAAACGCTGGGGTACTTGGTTTCGTACGGATCGGAGGGACAGGTAGTGGTTGAGGGCCTCAGGTGGGTTTGTATACAGGTAGCTTAGCCACTACGATAGGTTAATAGAGTAGGACAGTAGGGGAATAGGAGAACGGGAGTTAGAAAGGGTCGTAGTCACAGAAAAGGTTACTCAGTCGAGAAGTGTAGTCCACCGGCTTCATAACCTCAAAGTCGAAGTTCTAGTCAGAAAGGTTACTTTTGGGTCTTGACTAGAGGAAATCCTTCCTGACCAACCTAGAGGAACTTCAGGTTCCCTGAGAGTTCTCAGAAGAGGTTATGGTGTCAAGTTTTTGTAGTCAAGAAGTCGCGAGTCGAAAGAAATCACAGGTTGAAAGTGTAGGTATGTACTGGTGACCTTTTTCGTATCGGAACTGATCTACTTGGAATCAGCCGTTTCATTACAGAGACGAAAAGTTATACGACAGATGCAACCAGTTAGAAAGGAAGGTTCCTCATTCGTAGAAAATTAAAGTACCGACGTTAGTGGTTGACGTCACTGAAACCTCGGGTCTTTTTATATCAGTCGGTGACAAAGGGGTAGATAAAGGGTACTTCACTACCCTGGTCTACGGTAGTAGAATCAAAAGAACTACAACTTGTTATTCGGTTGTAAAAGTGAGAAGAGAAAGAGAAAGTAGTTCTCCGAGAAATCAAGCAGAAGTGAAAGACGGTATTCCCACCACAGTAGACGGATAGACTCCAATAACCATAAAGAAAACCGTTAGAAGTAAGGTCGAACACGAAGGAGGTCGGGTGATAAAGAGTACTACATGAGGCGTATATTCAATTTATTCGTCCCACTGTTATATGTCGGAACTGTATGAGGAAAAGAATAAACCTTGGTCAGACAACAGGTACAGGTCAAGATTGACAACGAAGGACTGGACGTATGTCCAAAGAGTTCTCCGTCCAGTCCACCAGACCATAAGGGTAGAGAAAGTCTTAAAAGGTGTCAAATGACACTAGGTGTGTCAGTTTCCGAAACCGTATCAGTAATTTCGTCTTTATCTACATAAAGACCTTGAGAGAAAGAAAAAACTACTAGGTCGTCTAGAACCGTTAAACTAGAGACCAAGGAGACGGAAAAGATTGTGGTCGAACTTGTAGACCTTCAAGTACCAAGTACATAACGACTTAAGACCGAACCTCTTGAAATTCGTAAGGAAATGATCGTACATTTTACTCACGTTAACACACTATCAAACTCGTAAGAAACCGTAACAGAAAGAAACCCTAACCTTATTTTCGACTGGAAAAGGTCAGGACACCGGTGACGACTCAAAAGGTTTAAACGACCATATAACCCACGTCGTGAAAGTGTCGTAGTAGAAAGTCCTAAACTTTATCCAGTTGACCTTAAGGTAGTGGAGGTGATCGAAATAAACATCACTACGAAGGATTCCGGTTGAACTGAAGTGTAAGGTGGTACAGACCGAGATCCACTCACTAGTGTGGTAGTAATAATAGAGCCAGTATTTCTAGAAAAAACATGTCAAGAAGACACATAAGAACGGAGGAGAAGAATTATAGAAGACGAAGACAGTCCAAGAATGGTAAAGACAGGGAATAACTCGGGTAGAAACGTACTTTACAAGGGAACCATAGAGATTAAAAGAACTTCTCTAGAGATCAGAAAGGGTAAGATCAGAAAAGGAGATAAAAAAATGTGACTAGCGACTCCTTCCGAAAGAATAAAGGGGAACGATAAGAAACCTTGAGACGTAAGTGTACCCATGTAGAAAGGAAAAGAGGAAACGAAAAACGAAGGGAATAAAAGTGTCGATAAACTTTCCGGAGGAGTCTGTAAACGAAAAAACGTAAAGAAAAGGAACTCCTACCAGAACTAAGGACAGAGAACATGTTACAGTACTTGGAGGTAGGTATCAAGTCCGTGAGACAGATAGTCTAGATCAGGGAATTTAGATAAAGAGTGAAGGTGACATATCAGCATTCTATAAACTAAATCCAGTATGGACTTAACAGATCAACAAAAGAGGTGAAAGAAGTTAAAGTCGGACTTAAAAGTTATTCCTTAAGTACTAGACTCGGTGTCAGTCGAGGACCAGAACAAAAGCGACTGACATATCTCGAAGAGACAGAAACCAACGTTTCTTATATTAGTTAATATGTATTATATTTGTGTAAGTTCTAAATATAAGTCAATATATATAATAAAACAAATCGATGAGTCCTATAGTCTTGAACAAGTATTTGTTTTGAAATAATTGTATGTATCATAATAGGAAAAGAAATATAAACTGTTAAAAAGGTTCTGATCGTACTCTTCTCATTAGTTTTTTTCAGTCTTACGGGACATTTAAAAAAAGAGTTTAGTTACCGAAATTGAATATAAATGTATAGGAGTACAAGAGTTTACATATGTAAGAAGTATTATTAGATATTATTAAGTTGAGAGTTTCATGAATATAAGTCAGTCATTCAAGTCAGCGAGTCAGCAGAGGATGAGAAACGTTGGGGTACTTAACGTCGTACGGTCAGGAGGGACAGGTAGTGGTTGAGGGCCTCAAATGTGTTTGAGTATAGATAGCTCAACCACTACTATAGGTCGGTAGAGTAGGAGACAACAGGGGAAGAGGAGTACGGGAGTTAGGGAGGGTCGTAGTCCCAGAAAAGTTACTCAGTTGGGAAACGTACTCTATCGGTTTCATAACCTCAAAGTCAAAGTTGTAGTCAGGAAAGTTACTTGTGGGTCCTGACTAGAGGATCTCTACCTCATTAAAACTGACCTAATAAATCTCTCCCCTGAATATATGACTTATCTTCGGTTTCTACACAAATTACCAGTTACTGGGTCTAAACTGTAGATATTATAGAAACGTCGAGATATCTTAACGTTAATACGATCGTGTATATAGATGTACGTTTTTAATATAAATGTATGTGAATATAAACGGATTTTTATACCCTTTCTTTCTCATCAAGATTTTGTTCTTACATTGAAATTTTTAATATAGATTTATATATTACGTATACCTTAAAGGAACCACCGAGTCTACCATTTCTTAGAAGGACGTTACGTCCTCTGTACCCAAGTTACGGACCCAGCCCTTTCTAGGGGACCTCTTCCTTTACCGTCGTGTGAAGTCATAGAAACGGACCCCTCGGGTACCTGTCTCCTCGGACCGTACAATACCAGGTACCCCAACGTTATCTCAGCCTGTGTTGAATAGTTGATTCGTTGTTGTTATGTTATGCATACATCCATATATACTTCAACTAAGGTACATAGAGACCCCATTTACAGTACAATTAAATTAGAATCATTTTTGTATGTTTATAACTATTTTTCCTCTATAGATTGTCATATAAAATATCTGTAAATAAGTGTTGTGTCGAAAATTATTTACAACAAGACATGTTCTCCTCTTCCCCTGTTGTCTCCCACTCTACCAACCTACCGTAGTAACTGAACTACCTGTAATCAAACTCGTTCGAGGTCCTCAACCGCTACCTGTCCCTTCTGACCACACGATGTCGTGCACCTTAGTGTTTCTCAACCTGTACTGACTGACTGGCTTGACTTGTGCTTTAATAAAGTATCATTTTATATATTGTATTCTTTTCACTCTTTATGTTCTATTTTAATTAATTTATTCCTAACAACATCCTAATAAAAACTTTAAATATCAAATTTTAAGTCCCTTTAAAATTAAAGGAATGAATCGGGTCTCATCAAAACAAAATGAAATATCAAGTGGTCAGAAAAACAAGGTACACTAAAACGAAGTAGAAGTATTAGTCATTGTAAAAATAAGAGATAGTGAAACAAGAAAACAAAGTAAACCATTTTAAAATCTCGTATGGAATATGTGATCGGTCATGAGATCTGTGACTCTTATGTCATTATAAAGATTCAGAAGTATTTCGATGAAAAAAGTACTTTATTCAGATATAATCGATTTTTACATACGACAATTTTATATATATATACATATATATATATGTGTGTATTATATCATATATATACTCGTTTGAGTCTCTCTGTCACTACCTGTCTCTTCGAACCACACGACATCAAGTCCCCCAGCGTTTCTCAGCCTGTACTGAATCGTTGACTTGTTGTTATTAATGTATATGTAACGACACATCAAGTCAACCATTACTTAGACGGACGTTACGACCTCTGGACCCAGTCCTTCTAAGGGACCTCTTCCTTTACCGGTGGGTGAGGTCATAAGAACGGACCTCTTAGGGTACCTGTCTCCTCGAACCGTCCGATGTTAGGTTTCACATCGTTCTCAGTTACTTTATAGTTATACGTGAGTGTGAATCGTGAATCTTAATTTGAACGTTGATAAAATACTTATATACACACATATATACATGTATGTGTGTATATATACTTTTTCTTGTCAACATCTCTCTATACCCTCGTCTAATCTCGATGGCTCTGAAAGAAAGGTGAATATATAAATGGAAATGAAATATGAAAGATTTCTTACTTAGGTGAGTCCCTATATTAGTTTTTAAAAGAAAATTTTTTTTAGTTTTAACAATTGAGTATTCTTTTTGTCACTTTTCTTTACTTTTATTTGGGGGAGGAGAGTAATGTTTATTACAGACGAAAATGTAAAATATATATTAATCCGTGTTTTTATAAATATCTAACCTATAAAACAAAGTCCATGAAAATAGGCTAAAACGAGAACAGGTCCACAGCCGAAGAAGACCTTCTACGACTAGTCTTCACTTCCCTCACCGGACGAACGGTTCCCGGTACCGGACGTCGACACCGAGGTGACAGGGTTATCGAGCCTGAGGCACCCTAAGTCTTATTTGTTCAGTGTCCTGTCTACACCGGGGACTTCTTTACGCATCCCCGAAACTCCGTGGTTTCTTGAATCCGAACAAAAATCCCTTGACTTCTTGGTTCTGAGGTCTGATCTCTCCCAACAGAAATTTTTTAGATTCGTCATCAAGAAAATGTTAAATAAAAAGATGTTTCCCTGTCTCGTCTCTCGGTTCCGAGACTCCACTCGTAAACTTGGCACGGGACGGGTAGGACTGTGACGAAATGTCTCAGGGGGGCTCCGCACTCGTCAGATCCTTAAGATGACTGAGTGTGGTAAAGGAACAGACAGTATGTCCACAGACAGTCGACGGAAGTAGGATTTCACTCGGTAGAACAGAGTTCGTGCTACTGAACAGGAGACATTACAGGGTGGGTCCTTTCAGAAGTAATAAACTGGACGAGACCAGGTCTGTCGTGTCTTGTGTTCGACCCCCACCTTTGTCGACGACGACAACGACGAAGAAGAGGAAGGAGGATAAGGTGTCAGTTGTAAAGAGAACGGAGGAAAAAAAGGGTAAAGAAGATTAGGATAAAAAAAGTAAGACATGAAACTTCGTGGAACTTAAATAGAAGAAAATGTGACTAAGTTAAAAAACCGTGTTGTCGTAAAAAGAAAAAAGTATGACGGGTACTTTATTTATAAGTAGAACAGAAACAAAGTCAAATGAACGTTTGGTTCGAACGATACAGGGGAAGAGTGAAACTAATGTTAGGTTAGATAAAAAAAAATAAGACAACGGAAAGTAGAGTCACTTAAAAGTAGTAAATTGAACTGTATTTAAAATACAAAGTTTATTTATGGAAATTCAAAGTTTAATTGGGACCGATGGAAAAATAAAAGTATAAATGACGAATACAGGGTGTCCGTGATAAATAAGAATATATATATAAACATATATATATGTATGTATATATATATATATATATATATATATATATATATATATATATATATAAACTTTTTCTGAAGAACCACCACTCCTCTAATCCTTTGTACAAAAAGAAAAAAAAAAAAAAAAAAAACATTAGTCCTTTTTGGTACGTCTCCTTCATTACGTATTTGACCAGTCATTGAACACTCAAAATCTTACGACTATTTTCAATTACATTAATGTAATAGGTTGACCAGAAAATTATTCCTCGTCTCTATAGACAACTCTCAAATCAATTCGATGAGGTATCATAACGACAGAGTCGTAGGTAAAAAAACCAGTTCACCGGACGTTACTGGACTTTGACTGTGATCGGGGGAGTGCCTTCGTGTCCAAGATCTTCCGTCGGGTGTCTCAGTGTTCATTTACATCGAAGGACTATACTGAAGGGTTCCCGGGAACACTAGTCGTCAAAAGGAACTGAGGGTCAAGGAAAGAAATACACGGAAAATCTTTGCTAGGGGTGAAACCGAATTGACGTACGAAGACCAAATTTAACTGGTTAACCCGGAAGCCGGGTTTTATAAAGTGAGTGTCTGAGATTTTTTTAGTACACTGAATCTTCAGGACGGACAAACTTTTACGTGGACGGAACTAGATCGTGTATCGGGGAAAGATTCGTTGGCTACACCCCTCTCTCGTTTAATCGGTTCTATCACACAAGTCTGAGAGAACGGGGTACAAAACATTTATTACTTACATTATCGACTCCATGAAACATCGTGACTCGTACACACAGTGTTCCATGAACGAACTATTACTCAATGAAACACGACATCCTTATATACTCGAAGTGGTGCTTCCGGGACCGACGAGGCGTAACTCCGATGTGACCTTACTGTAGTACCAACACAATATACTCCAATATAAAACCGATACAAAACCAATACAATATCAATACAACACCGACGACGATACCGTCGACGTAGTCGACCCTCTCTCCGACACAATACCGACGGTACGGTCGGTCCTCTCTTCTTTACACACACGTCAAGGATACCGAGAAAGGTCAGAGGATAATGGAAAACCGAGTGTGGAACGGATGGGACCCAAATCGCTTCTCACTCTATGTCGCTTTGTTAACCGTGACACTTACCGTAGTCGTTATGTTGACTTATGAAGAAAGTTCTGGATAAACGTTATTTGAAGAGATAAAACAGAAGAGCACACCAGACACTAATTCGGTATTGAGTAGTAAACTATGAGACACGAGGTGAATTATTTACGATTGAACTGTTTGTGTATTGTTAGAGAAACATCATTCTATGAATTCATGTGTGTGTATAATTTCACCAAATTTAACCCTACCCACTAAAAAACGAAGACAGATTTGTGTGTGTGTGGGGGACATATAAGAGTGGGACGAATAAATTGAATGTACACCTTATGTAGTACACTTTACGATCCGACCTACTTCGTGTTCGACCTTAGTTCTGACGACCCTCTTTATAGTTATTGGAGTTTATACGTCTATTATGGTGGGAATACCGTCTTTCACTTTTTCTTGATTTATCGGAGAACTACTTTCACTTTTTCATCTCACTTTTTCAACCGAATTTTGACTTGTAAGTCTTTTCATTCTAGTACAGTAGACCAGGGTAGTGAAGTACCCTTTATCTACCCCTTCGTCACTTTTGTCACCGTCTGAAGTAAAAGAACCCGAGGTTTTAGTGACGTCTACCACTGACGTCGGTACTTTAATTTTCTACAAATGAGGAACCTTCTTTTTGATACTGGTTGGATCTGTTGTACAATTTTTCGTCTCCATAATGAAACGGTTGTTTCCAGACAGATCAGATTCGATACCAAAAGGGTCATCAGTACATACTTACACTCTCAATCTGATATCTCTTTCGACTCGTCGTTTCTTAACTACGAAAACTTGACACCACAACCTATTCTGAGAACTCTCAGGGATCTCGATGTTTCTCTAGTTTGATTAGGATTTCGTTTAGTCAGGACTTATAAGTAACCTTTCTGACTACGACTTCGACTTCGAGGTTATGAAACCGGTGGACTACCCTTCTTGACTAAGTGAACTTTTCTGGGACTACGACCCTTTCTGACTTCCGTCCTCCTCTTCCCCTACTGAGTCCTACTCTACGAACCAAGTGTAGTAGTTGAACCTACCTGAACTCAAACTTATCTGAGGTCCTCGACCACTACCTGACCCTTCAGACCACAAGACGTCAGGTATCCCAGTGTTTTTCAGTCTGTCCTGACTTACTGACTTGACTTGACTTAACTTGTGTGTGTGTGTGTTTTAGACTGTTATTTTATGTAATCTTGATCGTCATCCAAGCACCTGAAAGTTTTCATTTACAATTTAACTGAAGTTGTAAAATTGTCACACACCCGTACCCCACCTTCCCGCCACCCCTTCCTGACTTTGAAAAAGTATTTTATTCTTCAATATTTCGTTAGTCAAATCAAGTTGATTATAAAACTGTACAAAACTGATTCTCTGTGAAAAATAAGAAATTACAAAAGGTCGAAAAAATCAGAAAGAGTAGTCTAATATTTTATTAAAAATATAATTTCACAATAAATATTTATTAACCTATTTTGTTATTATCGTTAATACTTTTATCTTCCTTAGACCAGAAACCAATGGTCCGTTCACTTTTATATGACAGTAATTGAGACACAGTCTTTTATTTAAAAGGAAGCAGGGTCGTGATAAACATTCTTATATAAGGGGTTCATCAATTATTTAATGTAGTAAGAAATGCAAACGATTAGATGTTTTACTGTTAATTGTTTCAGTTATTAGATACTTTACCCTTATTGACTTAAGTTGTGTGATCAGTCCCCGTATCCTATATCTTATTCTAATATTTTTAGCATATCCGCATAGACTATCTAAACACTTAAATACCAGAAATTCCAATACCCAATCAACGAGTCAATACAGGTTAAGAAACACTGGGGTACCTGACATCGAGTGGTCCTAGGAGACAAGTACCCTTAAGAGGTCTAGTCTTATGACCTCACACAACGGTAAGGGAAAGGCTCTCCTTAGAAGAACTGGAGAAGAACTGGGTCCCTAACTTGTTCATAGAGGACATGACGTCTGTCTAAGAAAGGACTTGGTGGTCCCTTCAGAGAATTCAGAAATTCAGAGAATGTTTTGTGAAAGGGGTTCTTGGATTTCTGTGTCTTTATAGAGATTGATAAAGTGATATCTATTATTCATATTTTCGTTATACTTTCCAGTCCCATCCTTCTTCTCCTTAACTCGTTTCTTCCTAACGTCCTCTATTGATCCTTAACACAATTTTAAGAACCTTCTTGTATGTCTCCAACATAAATATCTATAAAGTAATTCTTTCTATAATACTTGTGTCTTATATGTTTTATTTTATTATACTCTCATATACGGTCGTAAAATGAAAATTTTGTAATCATACTATCAGTAAAAGTTACCGTTGTCGAATGATTTAACGGATTAGGTGTGTATTGTGTATCCACAAAACAATATCGATGTCGACTGTTTAGTCCACAACGTCTTTATATCCCCTTCTTCTGTTATTTTGTTGAGTTCTTTTTTTTTTTTTTTCTAAACTAACAAAATAGTACAAGTACACAGTGTATGGAGGTGTGATGTCTCCCGATTCCTTAGTCGATATAAAGACTGTTATTTACTATCTAACTATTTAACTTAGTATAACACCGATTCTTAATAAACCAGTATATGAGATAATACCTAAAGATTATAGTAAACTCTTTTTAACGATATTGTTGGACAAGTGAACAAATGTGTATTTTAAACGTAATTAAGAACTCTGGATTAATACTCTGTCTAAGATACAAGTCCCAGAACGTTTTCAGTACTGACTCTCTGACCACTTTTCCTCTGTCTTCATTCAATCACTTCTTAAAGTGATTGAATTATTCTGAGGGTCTTCTTAAGGTCTCAAACTTATAAAAATACAGTGTGTACTGTTCGGTGGTCTGGTAACCGTTTCCCCGAGAATTTTCACTGTCTTATTGTACAAGATACTTACACAGACACACACGAGTTGACACAGGTTGAGAAACGTTGGAGTACCTGACATCTGGTGTTCCGAGGAGAAAGGTGTCCTAAAAGGTCCGTTCTTACGACCTCACTCAACGATAAAGGATACAGTCCCCTATAAAGGTTGAATATCTAACTTGGGTGTAGAGGACGTGACCTTCCACCCAAGAAATGTTGACCACGGTGGATCCTACACTGTTATTTATATTAAGTATTGATTGTAAGTGACCCAAGTACTGATGTGTTCGTCTTTAAGAGTACCCATGGATTTTACCTGTAGTGGAGGATTCTGACTTGTCGAAAGTGGTAGTTTCTCAACGGTCAAAAAGTCACTTTTAGGGTTTAATATAGACTATAGTACGATAGAGTTTCTATTGTCTATGTGATGAACAACGTTCAACTCGTGTACCTTTAGGATACTACACTCTCCCTGTCACTTGTGATTATATCTATAATTTTAACCTAAGCCAAACTGGTAAGAAAACCGGGAACCTTCTCAGTCTTTTATGAAGGAATTTACGGTTAATAAAATTGTTTCACCAGGTATTTTTTAACTAATGAAAGTTCTTCGGTAAAATTTCTGTTTATTTGTATCGAATTGGGTAAGTATTCTTTGGTCTATGGAATTGTTTTTCGATAACTTTCTGTCATAAATTCTATTACTTGAAGAAATCTCTGTAAAGGGAATATCAACTCAATATTCCTCATTTTTCAATTCGTTGTTCTCACTGGGGAGTTTTTCATCAAAGATTTTTGTGTCAGAGACTTACAAACGTAAAGATATGAACTTTGAGACCCAAAACAAGGATATGTATAAGATCATGTACTCTCTCTCTCTCTCTCTCTCTCTCTCTCTCTCTGTCTCCGTCTCTCTGTCTCTCTCTCTCTATTCAATTGACCTTAATAATTATTACTCATACATTTAGACTTAATATGATGAGGACCTTCTAACTAATAGTTTCGTTTAACCAATTATCTGAGTTTTTTATCCATCAACAAGTTTAGTTTGCAATGAAATATTTCTAAAATACTTCTTCTCTGAACTCTTCTGAGAACTCTCAAGGAACGTGATGTTCCTCTAGTTTGGTCAATTAGGATTTCTTTTAGTTGGGACTTATAAGTAACCTTCTTGACTACGTTTTCGACTTCGAGGTAATGAAACGAGTGGACTACGCTTATCCCCTAAGTAACCTTTTCTGGTACTACGACCCTTTCTAACTTCCGTTTTACCTTTCTCCGTTGTCTCCTACCGTACCAATCTTTCATAGTGGTTGAGTTACCTTACTTTAACTCGTTTGAGGTCCTCTATCACCTTCTGTCCCTTCGGACCACAAGACATCAGATACCCTAACGTTCTCAGTCTATGCTGAATCGCTGATTTATGGTTATTGTTTCTAAAATACTATCAGAGACAACAACAAATCAGTTATTCAACACGGACTGATAAAAAACTGGGATACTCGACATTATCGGACGGTCAAAGGAGACAGATACCTTAAAAGGTCCGTTCTTATGATCTCACTAAACTGTAAAGGAAGAGGTCCCATAGAAGGGTTGGGTCCTAACTTAGGTACAGAGGGTTTAACCGTCCGTCAAAGAAATGATAACTAGGAGGTCCCTTCGGGTACTACCACAGATTATAAGTGATTTATGGAATATTTCCAATCGATAAAATTCACTATGATTGTGTCTAGATATCGAAGAACAGAACCAATAATGGTGTTTTCAAGAGAGTAAAGGGGGGAGTGGTATAAGTCGAAGAATAGTGGAATAGGAGTTTCTTCTAAGATGTGTTAAGGTCCTCGAGAGTTTGTCGAAAGATGGGAGTTTCTTGGTGTCCATCTTACAATGAAATTATGGTTTTGGAACATTGTGGTCGTTCGGGGTGTAGTGTGAATTCGAGTGGAGAAAAAGATGTTTAAACAGGATAACGAAGAATAGAGTCACCTTTCGTTTAACGTTGTATAGAGAAGACCCACGACCGAGGTAGTTAGTGGGAAGTATAAAGAGTATAGGAGTGTGACAATAAGACGACAAAAAGAGAAATCGAGTGTTTTTACGAGTGTAGAGATAGGATGTCTCTTTAAGAGAGAGGGATCATACTGTACAAGTAGATTTTATAGGAACGAAAAGGGATCCTGAAAATAAAAATCTTCTTATTAATATGAGGTCTAAAGAGGTAAAAGAGTAGACGAGAAATAACAAATCGTATAAATATTAAATCAACAAGGGGATCATTAGTTAAGTTAGTTATACAATTTATAAATAAAACCGTTTAGGACTCCTATAAAAAATATCTGAAACCTAAGATTACATCAAGTGAGGGATAGTTCCCTCACGATGAGTGGAAAGGGATTCTACTAACAGACTATTTCAACATTTAGATTGAAGATGGTACCTTTGAGTTAAGATGTTACCCAAAGATCTCCCTTCAAACTGAGACGATGTAAGTTGAGGAAGGAACATCGAGGGGAATCAAATGTGACAGTGGAGTTCGAGTCTTTCAGGTCTCAGGTATGAGAAAGTAAAAAGTACTTTAAAACGAGGAAGTTACGATTGAGTTACTTGTGTTGACTGTGTCGACAGATTTAGTCCTAATTTTGTTGTAATGAGGATAGGAAGACAGATGTCAACAGTTCAGGATGGTGAAGACATAAATTAAATAGAGATGGAAAATAATATAAAGAACACACACATACACACACACACACACACACACACACACACACACCACCATGGTATACCCTAAAATCAAGGATCTAGTCCCTAGTTTGTGTGCGGGGGACTTCACCTTCCCACGTCATAATTGGTGACCTGGTGGTCGCTTCTGGGAAGACGGATAATCGAGATGATAGTGAGATAAGAGTGACTAGAGAGTAATGAAATCAGACCCGGAAAGTTTAGAATAGAGATAGAGTTACGAGTGGATTAGTCACTTGCGTCAAATCACGGAACATATTGGAAGATTAATGTAAGTTTAATTGCAGATATGATGAATTATGTCCAAAAAATAGACCAACATTCAAGAAAATATAGGAGTGAGTAGAGATACATAAAGGAGTTCTAAAAACTACCATAGTGTCTTGAAGACCCAAAAGAACCTATATGGTACACAAAAGTTTTACAGTACGTAAAGGTACAAGTAGGGAACTAACGTTACTAATATAAGAGTCATTTTACAGGTGAAGTTAGTAAAGGAGGGGGGAAGAACCTTTTTAAGTGGAAGTAAAGATTCCGGATCAATTCCAGGATTGAAGGATCCTTCTTAAACGGTAAATCAGACTTTGGCGGGATCTCGAGTAATAAGGTTTGACGTATGAAGTATTTACGAGATCAGAGGGTATACAATACCATGTATTATTAATGAAAATCATTACGACTAAATAAGTGTTGTAATGATAATGGTAGGAGATAAAATTTAGGGATGTTTCTTGTCCGTTTTAAATTGATCTTTATTTTTACCCAATGAGAGAATCAGGTCCAGTACATTACACAGCCTTAATATGTGTGTGTGTGTATACATATAAATATTAACACATATAAATACGTTACTACATTATATATATATCACAAAACACGTTAATACATATGAATACACAATATATATTAATAAGAGGCGAGTATTGAAAAAAAAAAAACCATTCCTTAAATCGAAATCTTTATAACTTTATCGAATTGTTTTTCGAAGAGAGAAGGATTTATCTTTCCTGAAACAGTGTCTCACACAATGACGTCTAAGAGGTTCTTCGTCTGAGGTTCCTTTATAAAACGTTTTTAACATAATCTTCTATAGGATCAGTCTCTTTTACCTCTTCATCGTCCTTCTTCGACCCGGTCAGTAGTTTAGTATTAAATTTAAACTAGGTCACTTCGTCTCTTTCTTACTTTTGACCTACTTTTATAACTACGATTCAAATTCGTTCCGATAACCCCTAAAGAACTCGTTTTAAGACATTGAGGGTCCTTCCCTGAGTAAATAACTAAGTACGATGTGAGTGGAACCGAAGGTGTGTTTGTACTACTATATAAAGGTTCGTATCGTAAGTCTTAGGTACAAGTAAATAAGAGTGAGAAAAATCTACAGACTCTCCACGTAATAGTACCGGTGGGTGACACCGTTTTGACCCTTTGTTTGTGCAAGAGGACTTCATCAATAGGTTACCCAGTTGACCTCGCGACATTTATAGTCGGACAACGGTTACTAGTCAAATAGAGTAGAAAGTACCCTTCGTGTAATGTTTCACATTTTTCTAAAGAACTTCAACGTAACGTCAACTTCGGTCTTTATGACTTAAAATCTTACTTAAATAGGTAGAAGTACTTGACATCTAGGGAATTAAAATAAGAGTCAATTGAACATAGTATAAGAGATTATCCACGATTAAATAAATTTTTCAATCAACTGTGTAAAGAAGACTCATCTATACATCCAACTATTTGTTTGTGTCTCTGTGAGAATAAAGATATATGTCATTGTAAAAGTCCTTTGATCCCAAAGTCAGGATATAGACAATTTGATAGTATATATATATATATACATATATATAGACAAGTCAATGAAAAGTTATCTCTACAGTAACGTCATAAAAAGACTTATGACGTCTATCTCCCTTTGAGTTAGGAGATCTATTAATTTTGTCGATTTATACAGAATCAGGATTTCGACTCACTACATTTATAGTAAGTATAATGTGGACTAAAAAAAAATTATGTCCCGATAGGTTATCTACTAACAAAGGTATTATGTATTCCCTTTGATTTCTTCTTTGTTTTAGTATTAAAGAAAGAGTATTGAACTACTTGATGTTCTTTTACGTCGAATAGAATAGTATTTTTAAATTCCGTTTGGTAGTACTACTTACGATGTTCAATCGTGATTCCTAGAACCATTTAAAGTCTGTTAGACAAGTTTTATAAAAGTAATGTGTATAAGTGAAACGGAGAGTAAGAAGGTGGACGAGTTTGTTCTAATCGTGAACGATCATTTTTATTTTTGTTTGTTAACTCTTTCTTAGTTTGTGGTGACTTAAATAATCCTATCTCAACAAAGTCGATTACAGTAATGAATAAGGTTTGTGATGTGAATAGGTTTTATTCCCGTAAAAGAAATGTTCCCAGATCTCTTGACAGACTAAAATACGTAAGAACCTAGACTGTACAATGTCGTATTTATTTATTACCATTAAAGTCAAGATCATGTTGATTTTAAAGTAAAGATCATATTAAAGTAAAATAATTTACTATGTTAATTTATAAATCAACGAATGAATGGTTCTTAAGACTTATATATTTTATTTGGAGGGTAAACCCTATATTTGATAATTGTACGTTTACCGGTCATAAATGTAAAAAAGAATAAAAGAAATGATTTAATAAGGTTATATGAACGTATATTCAATGTCAGATAGGTACGTTTTTTAATGTCACACATTTAAGTGCAAGTAGTGACTAACAAAGTTATTTAATGACACAAGTATGAAATACACTCTTAGACAAGATCTAAGACCTCTGTTTCGTTATTTGACTTCTATTTAAGGGATGGTGATTTTTACTTTCGATTCTACGTGTAACCAAATTTTTATGTCATGTTTGATACCTCCTTCGTATAAACTTTCCTTTAGATCCCCTTTAGAGTAAGTTTACTCGTTCACTATCGAACTGACCAAAAGAGATCTGACTTCTTACTCTCTCTCTCTCTTTACTTGTCTTCCGTCTGTGTGTATATGGGTTCTACCTTGGGTGGGAAAACATATTGGATTACTACCTTTATCTTAACGTGGTGAAAACGGTGTAAGATAGAAATCTAATGTCAGTCCTTCTGGTGTGAATTCTCCTTCCTTTGGTTCAAACTAAACAACTCTCTGTCTTATTAGTTTATTTACACTGATCCGGATATTTTGGTAATAGTAAGAAAGTGGGAGATGTAAATTAACCTAAAGTCCTTTAAACCGAAAGAAGAAAACAAAAAAAAAGACAACACTGTATTAACCGTATATGGTAACATATACAAATTTCACAAATAAACTAGGTAAACATATAACGTTATACTAATAGTGGTATCCCTATTGATTGTGGAGGAAGTGAAGTGTGTTGATAAAAAAAGACACACAGACCATTTGTGTGTCTTCTATTTCAAAACGATAAGTGGGCGAGCAAGAACAAAAGATAGTCCGGAAGTACACAACCAACGAAGGAAAATGGGTTTAGGTGTCGAAGTATGTCGTTGGACAAGTGGGAAATCTAAAAATATCCGACAGAGAGGAAACAGTAAAAATACGGATACCCTCCCTTTCCGAGAGACAATGGTAGGAAACGATAACGTATAACTTTTGTGAATTTCATCTAATTCGTACCATAATGTAAGAACACACATGACTAATTATTATAATATGATTATTGCTAACGTGATAATCATAACGTGTGTATAATGTGTTCATATATTACATGTCCATAAATGATTATCTCCTCATCACTACTTAACTGACTTCGTTGAATCGTACGTCGTACGTACGTATAATTGATTTATTTTACTTTAGTTCCGATAACTGTTGGTTGGACTTCGGAAATAGTTGATTTTAGAAGACTCACGAAGGGGGAATTTAGAAGGAGGAAAGGTCTTTAAGACTATGGATAAAAACACTTAATACAACGGAAAATTTTGACTCGAACTGTTGTGACTCCTCTCTTTCATCATGTTTCTCTTTAGTACTGTCAATCACGAACAGAAGTACTTCAGAAATGTTACCGAGGAAAATATTTATTGGTTCACTGTATAAGTTCTCTGAGGATTGTATACTGGAATACTTATCTCTTTTGTGGTGTTCATGAAATCCTACCGTCTGTTCCAATTAATATGGATTTGAATTTTTAATTTTGTTTGTTTATTTTTTGTCGATTCTTGAATCTCAAAGGACCCAGTTTAAGAGGTCTACAGAATGAAGGAAAAGATCTCTTTGTTGAAGTTCAAGATCGTTTTTGATCACCCAATGTGAAATTCGTTATAGAGGCTCGTTTTTATCGGATCCTAGAAATTAAGTGAAAAAAGGAAATACTAAAAAAAGACGAAGAAGAGTCTTTTCGAGAGTAATACGGTTGAAGGAATAAATTTAAGGAGAGTACGGATGGTGGGGTGGGTTACGTGTTTGAGGAGGAAGGACCATGTACTGGGGTTGAAACAGAGACTAAGGGAGAGTGAAGGTCAGGGAACGATGGAAGCAGGGTGGAGATTTTGAACAGTGGATGTTTAACTGTGAACGGTAGATGGAGATGTGTACTCGACGAAGTTGACGACTGGAACTTGTACGGGACTTTCCTCAAGTCCCACCTCTAGTCCTTACTTTGTGAGACAGGAGACCCTTTTGACCGTCTTTTCCAGAAATCTATCAATAAAAGTCCTCCGTTATTATAATACTCGGGTCAAGAACGTAGAACAGTAGAGATCTTTTCGTGATTTTAGGAAGTACCACTACAGACGAGGAACACTGATAGTCATTGGAAGACTTGAGGGTTTTCATCTCCGAGTCGTCGGTAACGGAAGAAGAAGGAAGGACACCACAGGAAGGGTCCCCTATCCGTCCTAGGTCAGGGTAATGAAGTACCGTCTATCTACCCCTTTGTCACCTTTGTCACTGTCTGAAATAAAACCCCCCGAGGTTTTAGTGACGTCTACCACTGACGTCGGTACTTTAATTTTCTGTAAATGAGGAACCCTCCTTTCAATACTGGTTGGATCTGTCGTATAATTTTTCGTCTCTGTAATGAAACCGTTTTTTCCAGGTAGATCAGTTACGATAAAGGTCATCAGTACATACCTACACTCTCAACCTGATATTTCTTTCGACTCGTGACTCCTTAACTACGAAAACTTCACACCACAACCTCTTCTAAGAACTCTCAGGGACCCTGACGTTTCTATAGGTTGGTCAGGTAGAATTTCCTTTAACCAGGACTTATAAGTAACCTTCCTGACTACGACTTCGACTTTGAGGTTATGAAGCAGATGGACTACACTTCTTGACTGAGTAAACTTTTCTGGGACTCCGAACATTTCTAACTCCACCCTCCTCTTCCCCTACTGTCTCCTACTCTACCAACCTACCGTAGTGACTGAGTTACCTGTACTCAAACTCATCTGAGGCCTTCAACCACTACCCGTCCCTCCGGACCACACGACGTCAGGTACCCCAACGTTTCTCAGTTTGTGCTGACTCACTGACTTGACTTGACTCACTACCTAATTCTTATAATATTATAAGACAAAAAGAATTTGAGACGGACGACGACGACGATTCATCGAAGTCAGCACAGGCTGAGACGTTGGGGTACCTGCCGTCGGGTGGTCCGAGGAGGCAGGGACCCTAAGAGGTCCGTTCTTATGACCTCACCCAACGGTAACGGAAGAGGTTTTGAGACGGATATGAATATACTTAACTGGAAATCGTTTTAAGAGAAGTGTAATGAATCTCATGTTACAGACGAAAGATATCCCAAAGATTGACTACATTATTAATTCTTCCGTCTAGAATCTGTGTCTACTTGAACTCTAAAATTCGATTCGAAATACAATGAATTATCGATACACTGTACCCTTTAGAAGACTTCAAGGGTTACGGAGTTAAAGTAGAAGATTGTATAGATTATTTTCAAATGATTCGTAGGTCGTGACAAATCCGTGACTTTTTAAATGTTTAGTTAAGTGTATCGGGAATCATATAAGGGTACTACGACTAGTTGATAACAAGTAAAAACTATCAAAAGTCATCGATTACTTGAGTAGTCTCAAATGTCAGTATACTTAACTTTAGAGGACTGGGTTATCGTGTACGAACGGGTGACGGGACCTAATATCACGGAGGTAGTTTAGTGACTACACTCTTTAGTTATATAGGTGTTTTCATTTCTCGAATGTCTACGAGATTCGAGATTCTACGAGATACAGACAGGAATCATTTACACTCAAGAAGGTTAACTACTAATATTAAAAGAGAGGATGATTTTATTAAATCGGTGTCTTATTTTGATTATATAAACAAAGTTATTGTTCAAAAAAGGATTGATCTTTACTTTCAATGAAACCCCCTCCCCTGTCCCCACAATGTTTGTAAAGTTAAATTTTCAATCAAAATCAAAATAGTCTAACGAAGGGACTACCGAGTCGACCATTTCTTAGGCGGACCTTATGCACTCTGGACCCACGCTGGGGACCCGACCCTTCTAGGGGACCTCTTCTATTTCCGATGAGTGAGGTCATAAGACAGGACCTCTTAAGGAACCCCAACGTTTCTCAGTCTGTGTTGACTCGTTGAACGTGAAGTGAAATAGTCTAGTAGTTACTTTTTAAGGAGTTGTTCAAACATAACACGAGACGTATTTTGAGATTCAACTGAATGTTCTTCCGTATTTTCTCAAGTGTATGTCACATAACGACATAAGTTATTACAGTTTCGTAAAATTAATCTCGAAAATGAACGCTTTTGTATTGTAATAAAAAGACGGAAAAACACTATATATAAAAAATTTCTCGTAGAACAGTCATACCGTTGTGTCATTCCGAAGTGAGTGTTTAAAGATTTGGTAAGTAAATATTACGTTTAAAATTTCTTATATCTAAGAAACAGAGTCAGAGATTCTCTTATCTTCGGATGTAAGACTCCCACATCGTGTCCCGTATAATAAGGTTCAATATTCTACCGTTATCTCTTTTAAAGGAAACTGACTCCGGTTAATTTTTTACGTCTACTGGATACTTTGAGGGGTGGGATAGGGTAGGGTCGAGACAAATTAAAAAAAAAATTAAAAATTAACTTCATATTAACGAAATCTTACGACACAACCGAAGACAGTATGATGTTACGGTTAGTCAGTACTATAGGGAAGGAAGGACTGGGAGGGAGAGACGAGCGTAGGGTGGAGAGATCCAACAGTGTCTCGCGGTCCGATAAATCGTCGAAGGGTGGATAAAATGTGTACTATGGCACATGTACAGTACGGTGAAAGAGTTAAGCAGGGTGGGAGAGGAAGGGGACGAACAGGTGTTCAGGTAAGAGATGTAAACACAGGTAAGGAAAGGACTTTTATCCAAGTCGTCATGATAAAAGTATTAAAGTATATATACATAATTATATATAAAAAGAGAAGGACTGGATGAAGTGAGACATATTGTCTGAGATCGAAATAGGTGAAGTGACGTTGAGTGATTGAGAGTCGAGGATTTTAGAGAGGTCGGGAACCAGAACCGGACACGTCAAAGGGAATGACGGATTGTTGTTTTGGTCGACGATAGTCGAATAGGTAGACCACACTATAAAAAGGAATTGTATCTAGTCCGATAATCTTTATGTGGACTTTCGACCCTCTCTTACTGAAGGTAATCTACAAAGTTTCTCACGTCAAAACAGATAGAGGACTTATCATAGATATACGAGTGTAAGACCGACTCAGTTTGTGATACAAGTTCAAAAAAAGTGACTTCCGACTTGTAAAACATAATCTTAGTGATCACACTATGACCCTCTTCCGTCACCGTGAGGTGAGGTCATGAGACGGACCGTTTAGGGTACCTGCCTCCTCGGACCATCCGACGTCAGGTACCCCAGCGATCCTCAGCCTGTGCTGACTCGCTGAAGTGAAAGTGAAAAGTGAAACTACGTAACGTCTTCCTTTACCGTTGGGTGAGATCACAAGAACGGACCTCTTAGGGTCCCTGCCCCCCTCGGACCACCTGACGACAGAGACTCCAGCGTGTCTCAGCCCGTGCTGACTTCGCTGTCGTCGTCGTCGTCGTCGTCACACTATGACCGGGTTCAAGAGTTCATGTCTCCCAAAGTCAACATGGTATCAGTTAATTCTTGAAACAAAAACAAATGAATGTTACGTTTATTAATCTACGTCTAAACGTGAGTAGTTCCTTAACAGTATCATGAAATTTTACATCTATATTAATCTATTTATTAATATTAATGATTCTAATACTTTATTTTCATTTTTCTCAGTACCTTACAGTTTAATCTTCCCCATAAATTCACCATAAAAATTTTTAATAAAAATAAAACTCCGTAATTAAACATACTAGAAAGAACCACATCTCACACAGAAGTATACATAGAAGATCGGGATCCTTTTCATTTAAACGATTACCGAAATATCGACAATTCGTCGTATATGTGTAATTTATCGAAGACATCAAAAATAGTTAACCAGAAAAAAAACAAAATTGGGAAGTTCGATACATATATTTTCCGTACCGTCAAAAGGTTCACTTCTTTTTACTTTCATGTTCACACGACAACACAGACTAAGAAACACTGGGGTACCTGATATCGGGCGGTCCAAGGGGACGGGTACCCTAAAGGGTCCGTTCTTATGACTTTACCCAACAACGGTAAAGGAGGAGATCAGAAGTGTTGGGTCCCTAGTTTGGACGTAGAGGACGTAACTGTCCACCTAAGAAATTAACTCGGTGAACCCCTCTGGAAGGTTCACTACAAAATTTTTATAAACCTTATAAATAAAGGGATGAAGTACAACAGACCGAATGATTAAGAAGGTGAGAGGAGTAGGAAAGGGGTTTCTTTTAATAGAAAGCAGTTTCCGTTGTGAGGAAATTTATAAGAAATATTCTAATAATAAATAAAACGATTCTGACAATGTTTATTTTATCGGATGTTAAAGGATAGTAATAAAAAATTTACATCATCAGTTTTAATTCACATTGTAGGTCCATATTAAACTTGTCTTTATCATACTTGTCTTTATTGTGTATGTTTTAACTCAAGACAAATTGAAGTCTCTGACTCGAACTCACTAATCGGAAGAACTTTCGGTGTAATGTCCAATTGAGTATGACTTAAATGACTCGACACTTAGGACTCTATAAAAACAATATACGACTACAATCGAGTCATGGATGTTGTAAACGTTAAACCTATATTCATACCACGGGAGGTACACATATAGGGATGACGTCAAGTAAATAAGTTAAGTCGGGTAGTAATGTCCTATATCGTTAGTAAAGACCTAGTATTAAAAAGAAGTCACGTAAGTGATCGGAAAGTTCAAAAGTTACTGGGTACGTAGATTACTTGTATAATCTAAGGAGGGATAAACGAATAGGTTCAATGACTAATTTTACAACTTGTCCTGTGGTGACTTCTGTGTTAACACTCCGGTGATAGGCTTTGTCATAATCAGAAGGTTAGGCGAAACCATAACAGATGGAAAATTACTGAATAATTACCTGGATGAATTACCAGGAACGTAAATCTGAAAGTTTATTTCACACAAATGACTGTTATTTGTCACTCGGGTAAAAAAAATTTAATTGAAAAGTAAAAAATTCACAAAACTGACGTGTTACGTCGTACACCCTAGAATCAAGGGGTTGGTCCCTAACCTAAACACGAGGGCCGTCACCTTCGTACCAAAGAATTTGTGACTTGGTAATCCCTTCACGGAAATACCGTCAATCAAAAAAAACAAAAAGTCACAGAACCCCCCGTACGGTGTACCGTATACTCTATAATCAAGGGGTCGGTGCCTAACTTTCACCTTCCCGCACGTCGCCTTCCCGTCTCAGAATTGGTGACCCGGTGGTGTCTTCAGACTTCTTACAAAGAAAAATAATTTTTCTGAAGAATTTTTTATTAACGGATAGTGTAAAAAATATACCGAAAGGAACTTATAGATTTTTGTCTTCATTCTTTCCTCTACTGTCTCAAAATTATTTTCACATACAAATACCGAGTGAGATTGGAAGCCATAGACTGTTTGAACTTAAATACAGATACCAATATACATATACCTTTAGTTACGTAAACCCCCTAATTAATACAAATGTGTATAATTTTCAAATAATATTCGAAGTGTTCCGTAAAAGACAGGGGAGGATTTTTCCGGTAGAGAATTTCGAACTTTATCAGAGGGTTAAAGTTATATAGGTTCTACCTTTTTAAGACTATAAATAGTTTTCGTGGTCTACTAGTTTTCACTATCCCATGTAAAAAGGTTCCCTTTTCATGTGTATTTACAATCTTTTAATGGAAATTGAGTACTATATCAGACGAAGTTTATATCAACTTTCCTAACAACTTAAGATGGTAGGGACAACGTCAAGTGAAACTTGAATTTGTCAGGACATGGTTTCAGAAACAGTGAATAAGACACTGAAGCCTCCCAGGAACTCAAAACGCGGAAATGAGATTGACACTGAAACCTTCCATGTACTCGTTCTCTTAAGGTCTCTTTTGATATGAAGAAGTGACCGATGTGTTTCCTATTACTGACATCCCTAGTGTTGTTTGACACCTTTTAAGAAGTTCTCTACCCTTATGATCTGGTGGACTGGACGGAGGTCTCTATAGACGTACATCCAGTTCTTCGTTATCGATGTTGACCTGTACCTTGTTACCTGACCAAGGTTTAACCCTTTCCTCATGTATTTCCGACATATAACAGTGAGACGAATAAATTGAATGTACGTCTCATTTAGTACCCTTTACGGTCCGACCTACTTCGTGTTCGATCTTAGTTCTAACGGTCCTCTTTACATTAGTTATTGGAGTCTATACGTCTACTGTGGTGGGTATACCGTCTTTCACTTCTCCTTTATTTTTCGGAGCTACTTTCACTTTCTCCTCTCATTTTTACAACCTGATGTTCTAGTTTGTTTAGTTAAGATTTCCTTTAGTTAGGACTTATAAGTAACCTTCCTGACTACGACTTCGAAGTCGAAGTCTACCGGTCATGAAACCGGTAGACTACCCTTCTTGACTGAGTAACCATCTGAGACTACGATCCCTTTTAACTTCCGTCCTCCTCTTCTCCTATCGTTTCCTATCTACCATAGTGACTACGTCACCTGTACTCAAACTCATCCGAGGTCCTCAACGACTACCAGTCCCTTCGGACCGTACGATATCAGATACCCCAGTGTTTCTCTGTCCTGACTCGTTGACTTGACTTGACTTGACTCGAAACATCCAAACCTAAAAGAGTAGGAATTTTCATTCTATAATATACAACTAATACACACACACACACGAGTCAACAAGCTGTGTACAGACTGAGAAACGTTGGGGTACATGACACCGGACAATCCGAGACGACAAATACCTTAAAAGGTCCGTTCTTATGACCTCATCCAACGGTAAAAGATGAAGGGTTGGGATCCTAGTTTTGGTTCAGAGAACGAAGAAGATATAACGGTCCGTCTAAGAAATGGTGACTCGGTGGACCATTCGGGAAGTATATATATATATATACTGTAATATATATATGTTTATAAAATTTTATGTATAAACATTTCTGGATAGAATGTTTATAAACATTCGTATTTTATATTCTTAAGTACATTTACTCACATTGTGACTGTCTTCTTCTTATATTCCTTATAAAAAGTTATACAAGAGTCTTGGAACACCAACAAAAATAAAATAAACATTTCCGACAAAGTACGACAGGAAGAAAGAGAGAACAAATATTCTTCTATCCCGGGTCCTCGTGGAAGAAGATAGAACCTTTGACCACCTTTATAACGTTTTATGTCTCGTGTGGGTTTAGGTCCTTTTTGATAGTATAAAATTGACAAGTAGACCAGTATAGAAACGAGAGTTAATGACATATTTTACACATAATTTTCCAAATTACAAACTCCTGAGAAATACACTAGGGATCTCCCGTTCTATTATGGAACTTGTATCATTTGAACTGAGCAAGTAACCTAAATTGTCTATAAAACGGTCACTATGTGACTTTCCACGACAAATTTCTTGTTATAGAGTGTAAGATAGTCATATTTCTACCTTTTTATTTTTGTTATCCGTGTATCCTTTGATGAGTCTGTTCTCCTTTAATTAAACCGAACTTAGTGACAAGTAAACTTTTACCAGTTTATGTCTTTAATCGATTCATATATGTGACTAACGTTCGACCAGTTTAAATATGGTACTAAATATATTTATTAATATAAAATAAGTTAAAGTATTTTTCTTCAAAAGTATCGAATCCAAAGTTTAGATAATAATGACTTCTCATCGTCGTATGTACACATTCCTTAGTCAGGTAAGTCAGTGAGTCAACACAGGCTGACAAATGCTGGGGTACCTAATGTCGTGTGGTCCGAAGGGACAGGTAGTCGTTGAGGACCTCGAACGAGTTTAAGAACAGGTAACTCAGTCACTACGGTAGGTCGGTAGAGTAGGAGACAGAAGGGGAAAAGGAACACGGAAGTTACAAAGGGTCTTAGTTCCAGAAAAGGTTACTCAGTCAAGAAGTGTAGTCCACCGGTTTCATAAACTTGAAGTCGAAGTCGTAGTCGGGAAGGTTACTTATAAGTCTTGATTAAAGGAAATCCTAACTGACCAAACTAGAGGAACGTCAGGTTCTCTGAGAGTTCTCAGAAGAGGTTTCTTCATTTCTTATCCTAAGTATTTTAACCTTTATCCGTCTTAAGAGGTCTAAACCCCAATATAATCTTACATCTTGTTATATATACCTGTGAGATTCGTCGTATTAAGAAAGTCTTCAGTTTCCGTTTTAAGAAATAGTAAAAAGAACTACTGAGAATCGTATGACTTTGTAGTTTTGGAAATAGTGTCCGGGTTTCTTGAGTCTACTAAGTCACGATTTGATCGAAGAGAGTCATTTCTAGTACGGTACTCTTATATATCGTGTGTAATAACTTTATTGATACTACTTTCGTGTCAGGGTCCATAAAGACGGTGACAAAGGTTCGTGGTGTACGAATATGGTTCCTTCAGTGGGAAATCGGGACCTAGAAATAGACAGGAAAATTGTGACACTTAATCTGTTCGAATAAAGATGTCAATAGTCTTAAACATAAGGAATTAGGTACTTTTGGGATTCTTTGGACGGTCAACGGTGAAACGGACCGTAGAAAGATCGCGAAATAAATGAAAAGTTTGTAATTTTTGATATGTCACACGAAACTTAATATCTACGATTAAATTTTACCGTTTTCACTTTTGAGATCTAGTAAGTAAATAAGTGTATAAGTTCTTCTTTATGAACCGAGAATGTTGTGTCTATTAGTAAAGATACAGACGGAGAGGGGTGTTTCTCAAAAGAATTAGATGACAAGAAGTAAATGTTAGAATAAAGGTCTTGTGTTTTAGTCCGTACCTTCTACGAGTCATTTACAATCCTCTTGATTAATTTACTCAAGAGTTTTACTTAAAGTTTTACGTATTGAAGACGTAGGATGTCCTAACAAGATTCACAGTGTCAATTTACTCTGGGATATAAATCGTTAAAACGATTAAATTTCCGTGACATGTTTACCTTCTAGTCATGACAGAACAGAACTTATACCCAAGTAATCAAAGATGTTATACGGTCACCTCGACATATAGAAGTGCTTCAAGTTCTTGTCTAGAAACGTCGTAAGAAAGACGAGAGTGAGTGTTGGGTTCGATCTAAGAGTCTGAAGGGACTGACATGAAATATTGTTTCGTTTGTATCAAAAGTAAGTAAAGTGTATAAGACGGGAAAAGGTGGAGACAAGGAAATGAATTTAACAGGAACTGTAAACCTCATTTGATTAGGCACGTAGGAAAGGCAAAGTGTCAGGACAGAAGGCATCCGTGAGGCACTTTAAAACGAATAAGTCTCTCGTCGGAGAGTAATTTGGTCCGAGTGTTCGGAAGACGAGTGAGTAGTCTCTCTTGTTAGTTAAGATTAAATGTACGTTTCCTTAGATACCGGTCATCACGACACCCTTTGGTGTCAAAACGGAAAGTGTCAAAACTCTTTTGTGACTTACTATAAATCGGGGTCTAAAGTTTAGACGTCAAAAGTATACGAACCAAGTAAAACCAAGTGAACTTCCTAGTCTTTTTTTCATTCTATAGAAAGTCCGGTACCGTATATGATGTCTCCTTCTGGTAGACTCTAGAGAACCAAAAGGATTATGGGTCATATACTAATCCAGGTTCGGGTCTTAAGTACGGGAACTTTACTACTATCAAGAAAATTCAAAGTATGTACAGACACTATTGACTACTGTGATATTCCCTTTCGTATTCACGTCTTTCGAACGATATAGTTCAGTCGTTCTGGTTCTGGTGGAGCAAGTTAGGTATTCCATTTCTACCCCTCTAATAGAATTTTTATTAACTACGACTTCGATCGTCCTCCAGTAGTCCTTATAAAGACTTCAATCGTGTAAGATTCTTAAAATAAATTAAAACGTCATAAAACACACACATATATATTTAACACACTTTACCAGAGTAATAAATAATTAAACGAACAAATGGATAGGGGTTTACGTCATAGTACACTGTGTAAAATCTAATGACGGCCCCCGGTCGCACTCCTTGAGGCAGGTACCGTTTCCAGTACTCCTTCCTCCGAACCGTATGCGTTTCCGCACTAGTTCGGAGTCCATTGGGGGACAAGGGCTCGTAGATTGGGGTTTTGGTCTCAGACAAAATACGA
The DNA here is from genome assembly GCA_006410555.1 of Capra ibex. NCBI lineage: Eukaryota > Metazoa > Chordata > Mammalia > Artiodactyla > Bovidae > Capra > Capra ibex. The sequence continues at coordinate 37,018,908 of SJYO01037955.1, forward strand.
GAGGAGGTATTGGCAAAAAGAACCTCTTCCTCATTTGCACGTCGAGGTTCCATTTTTTTTAAGAACCCGTACTGTTGTCACAAAGTCGAATGCCTGAGGAGACTTCCAATAGAGCGGGTGGACATATCCAAGCAGGCCGGTGTACACTAACAAATGTCGGAGGGTTAGACTCTCCGTGCCTACAAAATCTGAATGATTTCCGTTTAAGAAAACCCCTTAATCTTTAATAATCATATCACCCAACCAATCCTTAATATAACCACTTCCCAAGAAGTAAACAACACAGTTATGGACGACGATTAAGGGACGAGACCCACCCTGTTCCTACAGAGTCCAGTTTGGAGAGACGACTGTCTGATCGAACACACTGTCCTAATAGGTATGAGGACGGTGTACTAACAAATGATGGAGAATTGGTATTTGTCGTGTCTCTCAAAACCTCATAAAACTCTCAGAATTAATCGTATCCCGAAAAAGAAGAAGAACTCAGTTACTAACGGTGGTCCGGAGGTATAGGAATCCGTGGACCCTTATATAATTAGTTACATAAACGTTATATCGTTTCCTTTATATCATCAAACTACAATCGTTATGATCTGAAAAACTCAATTACCTGAAAGAGAAAACATTATCTAGTGACATGAAACAATATTTAGTGACACAGGAACGATACATTTTCACATTGAAATAGTATAGAATTCTGATTTATCTAGAATCCCCCTCGTAACCACTTTTCTAAAAGTAAACAACCCGACTACAAACGACGATTTAGAGGTACAAGGGAGGGAATATTACTTATATTGATCGTATATCCTTCTTTATTCATAATTGGAAATTCGTATATCCTCTTTGTTCATAATTGGAAGTTCTGATTAGTACAATTGGAACCCAATTTATTTAAGGAAAGAACTAACATTGAGTGATGTGGGAGTGAGATATCCTTACATTGAAATAAACCTCCCACCACGGACCAAATTCTTTTTTGTGGGAACCTTCTTTATTGAAAAAACCAATAGTCTTTCTTTCCTAGTATTTTACAGTCGTCCAGAGTGAGTACCGGTCTTCTACTACATGGAAGAAATATGTAAATACACTTCGTGGACTAAAACTATTTCCAGTCCTGACGACTGAGGACGCACTGAGACATAAGTAGGGATACACATTGTTTTCCATATATTCGTTTGGGCTTTATTTCTTTAGCCTAGTCAAAGACCTTTCTGACAAAGGGGGTACAGCGAAGAAAGAACGAGGGCAAAAAGACCGACTTAAGGGTAGACCTCGTACCTACGATAAGGTGCATTAGGTTCAATAAGTCGGAGAAAAAGAGGTGATTAGAAGGATGATGTGATAGGTAAAGATTAGAGAGATATAGACACTAATTTATACATAAAAAGGTTTCTGTGACTGAGACAGGGGTGGAAGCTTAAGGGACCTAGGTGGGCCCGACCTGGGGTCGTCTAATGAAAAGACGAAACTACTTTATCTACTTACAGTGAGTGTCTTCTGTCTTCTCTTGTTGAAGTCAAAGTAGTGTTTTGAACTATATTGACATTTCATACTTAACGAAATAGTAAGTAATCTTTATAATTTCACTATGTTTTATGATGACCATTGTTAAATGTAAACAATGAATCATACGTTTCGTTGGGATCCTGTACCGAGTTGATCAAAAGTTAAACGATTTTTTAATGAAGTTAGTTTTCTTTCTGACAGTACTAAAAGTAACTGATATATAATTTAGTTTCACGATACCCTAGGTATCAGGTCTAATGATTTTTATTTTGCACAAGTCTATGTGATTTAACAGGTCCGGTAGTCCATAACAATAAAGGTTGATGTTTACTATTTTGGTTATGATTACAAAAAAACACATCCAGAAAGTTTCCCCATCGAAACTTTCGTAATGTATGTAATTTATTTTTTTGTAGGATTTGATCCGTTTTTCCTATTTCGTTTGTTTAGGAGAGCAAGAGAAACAATAGAGTAATTATGCTAAAAGTGACTCTAAAGTATGTGTTTAAAAACTTCACTCGAAACTTAACTCTAACTACACCCTCATGAAAAATGTGTAACGACAGGTAGATTCGAAAGTCCAAGTAAAACTTTTTTACCGTTATTTCTTTGACATGTGAGACATGACTTGTATTAGGGACACCCACAGTCACACGGTCGACCCTCACGCATTATCGAAAGGTTTCGGTTCTTCGTTTAGACATAACAGTGTAGAATGTAATGTCTTAAGTATGAATTCATGTAAGGAACCTCTTACTGAAAAGGAATACATATTGACATTTTACACGTATATACCTAGAGATTAATAGTCTCAGAAGACAGTACCAAAACTCAACTCTTGGAAGGCCTTACAATTTCTTTGTACCGACGATGACTAAAGTGTACATAAAACGGACGTAGAAAGGTTCCTTTTTTTTACACTTAGTCATCAACCTACGATTCGTTATTAGATTGTTGGATCAATATAGGTTTAATATGACTTACCTATCCTCACATGTGTTTCTACCAATTTTTCTCCTTTTGTTTTGGTTTATTTACGAACATTACTTCAAAGTCGTAAAAAAATATCTTTTTCCAATTTTTTATGTCTTTTCCTAATCGAATAATTTACAATCGTTATATTAAATATAGTAACAAAGTGACTATTTATTATCAAAAGACTATTTTTCGTTTTACATAAAATGGATATAAACAATTATGTGTTATTTTATTATATACTCAGATTGAGTGAATATATGTTCACGTACTAGTAGGGATTACTTATTTTAATTATAGTTAAGACTTTATAGGTATTTCATTTTTATTTACTGATGACAAAAATAGGGGTTTTCAGGTTCCTATTTTTATATGCGATAAATAGTGTAACTTTCAAATTTCTCCTTTTAATATTTTATAATGAAACACTTGAGTGTCTTTTTATTGAGTTAGTGTGAATTGTTTTAAATTCTCAACAAAAAAAAAAAAAAAAGGGACGTTCGATTCGTAAATAACCTATAAAAAATAAGTTTATTTCTAGAAGGTTATTTTCGGATGTGTGATGAATTCTACGGTAAAAATAGAGTGACCCGTTAGATCTCTTAAAAATTTTATCTACATTTAAAACTTTAATTTTTCTGTTTTATAATGATCGTCCACTCCTTTATAACCAGATATATTTTACAGAAACTATCAAATAAATAGTAATCTTAGTCATACTTTCAGACTGAGACGAGTTTGAGCACAGATAACTCAGTCACTACGGTAGGTTGGCGGAGTAGAATACAACAGGGGAAGAGGAGAACGGGAATCAGAAAGGGTCATAGTCCCAGAAAAAGTTATTCGGTTGAAAAGTGTGCTCCACCAGTTTCATACTCTCGAAGTCGAAATCAAAGTTAGGAAGGTTGCTTATAAGTCCCGACTAAAGGATGACCAAAATAGTAGAACGACAGGTTCTCTGAAAATTCTCAGAAGAGGTTGTGGTGTCAAGTTTTCTTAGGTAAGGAGCCACGAGTCAGAAGTAATATCAGGTGGAGAGTGTAGGTATGTACTGACGACCTTTTTGGTATCGAAACTGATACAAACGGAAAAAACAAACAAACAAACTGATACAAACGGAAACAACCGTTTCACTACTGAGACGAAAAATTATACGTCTCAAACCAGTATCGAAAAGAAGGTTCCTGCTTCACAGAAAATTAAAGTACCGACGTCAGTGGTAGACGTCATTAAAACCCTTTTTGATCTCGAAAAAAGTTCTTTTAACCTCTATGGTTCCCTTATAAAGTACGTTTCTACTCGTTTTATTTTCTGTCTTTACCATTCCTGGGTTATTTTCGTCTTCTCTAATTCTTGTCCAACGTTCTTATGTGTCTTTTTGATATGTCTTTTCCAGAATTACTGGGTCTATTGGTACTACCATACCAGAGAGTGCATCTCGATCTGTAGGACCTCACACTTCAGTCCGCCCGGAATCTTTCGTCATGATTTTTGGTTCAAGCACCTCCACTACCTTAAAGTCGACTCGATAAAGTTTAGGACTTTCTACTGTGACGATTTCACTACGGAAGTTATACGGTCTTTTAAACCTTTTGAGCCGTCACTGGTGTCCCGACCTTTTGGTCAAAAGTAAGGTTAAGGTTTCTTTCCGTTACGGTTTCTTACAAGTTTAGAGTAGTTATCCCGAGTTTATATCAAGACACACCTTTTCAAAACTTTTTACGACGTTAATTTATAAGATGAAAACTCCCGTACGACTGGTCCTTTAACAGAAAAACTTTCATCCTTCGTTCGTATTATTAAATTTGTTGAAATTTACAATCAATGATACATTGTCATGAAAAAACCAGCACGGTGTCAAACGTATAGTCGGTTTACCCACCTCTGACAAGGTGGGTAAGTAAGTCTCTAGTACGAAAAAATCTAGTACTCCAAGACATTGAAGTTAAGTCCCTGGGGACGAAGAGACATAAGTCGTCTATTGCACTTGACTTACACCAACTAAAAAAGACTACAAGAGTTACCCGGAACGGAACTCCACGACGAAGACAAGTGTAAAATAACGTGTATCAGTCCTAGTATTTTTGTCGAGGTCCGTTCCTTTTGATCTCCTATGTCAGTTCGTCATACTAGACGTCCATTCCCGTCTATTAGATTTTTAATATATGTTTCTACACGGTAAATACTAAAAAATTATATAGGTACATACCACGTATAATAATCGAAATCAAAGGTCCCGACGACATTCAATAATAGTGTTTAAATCACCTAATTTGTTGTGTTTAAATACTAGTTCCAATCTTTAGAGTAACAGAATTTTAGTTATACAACCGTCTCAATGTCAGAAAAGACTTCCAGAATCTTTTTTTTAGACAAAAAACCTGAGAAGTATGAGGGTTTCCGACGGACGAAATAACCGAACACAAAAAAGAAGTAGAACTTTCGGTCATCGTGACGTAGAAGTTTAGAGAGAGATTGAGAGTGGGGAGAGAACTGAATGAAGAGTGAGCACTGATGTGACCCGGGTTATCGTACTGGACTCATATTAGAGGGATAATATTTGATCAGTCAATTAAATGTGTAAACTACGGTGAACCTTATAATGAAGGAGAACACCACCAACGAGTCAGTACAGACTGAGAAACGTTGGGGTACCCGACATCGGATGTCCGAGGAGACGGGTACCTGAAGAAGTTCTTCTAATGATCTCACCCAGTGGTAAGGGAAGAGGTCCCTTATAAGGGCTGGGTCCCTAACTTGGGTCCAGAGGACGTAACGTCCGTGTAAGAAATGACAGACTTAGTATTTTGTATAAGTATCTAATTACAACCGTTAAACAAGCACCAAACCGTAATTAGTAATTTTAAACGATGCAAAATCAATAAATCTTATGTTTTATCTCGTGTACATTTATTTATACTTAGTTTACTTTACTAATAACTCTTTTTTAAGTTAAGTTTTTGTTCGTTGAATATAAGGAAGATTCATAGTGTATAGATATTCGAAATAAGAGGTCCCTTTTTCCTCTTTTACTTGTCCCTTTTTCTTTTCTTAATAGTACACATATGGTTTTCAATTAATAATTCTTTTTTTTTCGGGTCCTCTGTCTTTTCTATATAGTTCACATTTGTAGTAATATCTTCACTAGTAGTATCTTACAAAGTAACTGGGTCTTCTCGTAATTCCCGATACATATACATTGGACTTTATGTTTTATAGTTCTTAAACTGTCTAAAGCCCGTAACACTGTAACACTCTTGGAGGACAAAATTGAAACTTTAAATTTTAAGGAGGACTCCAACCCTCCTTCCCAATACGTCGCGAACTCTTCTTTTTTAAAGTTAATGATAGATGTTTAAAAGGGTAGAGGTCGTCCTCCGAGAACTAAACTCCAACGGTGTATACCAAATACAAGACACTTTCTGTCTAGATGTTTATCTTTTCAAGGTACAATCCGGAAACGGTTACGGTAGTTCCTCCGTCCTAAGTCTCATTGTCCATTTCAACAATGACATTTCTGTTACACTCAAACACAGAGAAACATGGTTGTTTTTACTGGAATACCGTTTTCTACATCTTTCTTTTTCTCTCTTTTATACTCCTTTTAGTTGACCCTCAATAAAAATTGAACGTCAAAATATGTAAACTATATACCATAGGAAATTTTAGAAATTATTTGTAAACATAGAATCTTACTTTATGATAAGTCTTTTGAGAAAATTTCTATATAGTACCGTAAATCCGTAAAATCTCAGTTATAAAGTACAGGTCTTATTGATGTTAAAATTCATAGAGTGTCCTTTTAATACTTCTCAATATAACTAAAAAGACAAGTTTAAAAAATTTACAGACTTTTGAGAATCAATTTTTCGATGAAAAACCTCATTTAAATAATCCTAACAAAACCGACGGACAGTTCATAAATCATAAAGTGTCATAAGGTCACGAGTCACTTCCACATATGTTACTATGAGGAATTTATTGACATTGACACCATGACTCTACATCTAATACCATGTAATAATTATCGAAGAAATTTTGATATATACTGTGAAAAAGTCTGAAGTCACTCGTAAAAAGTACAAAAGTTACGTAATTTATAAACCTACTTCACTTTATTAGTAACAAAAGTACTGTCATACTGAAAAATTGTGGAACAAATTCTAACAAAAAAAAAATTATTCAAATTTTCCGTTCCGTCAAATAGAGAGGTACACGTACGTTTTATACACACTATACCCTAGTTTATACTCACGATTTGGAGAAATTCGGTTTTCCTTTAAACCCCTCCAGTAACTCTCAAAGAATTTGATATAAGTATAAAAATAAAGGGAAAGAGAAACTTCAAACAGAATGTGACCTGTTATAGTAGTATATAATTTTCGTGTATAAAAGTCGAGACACAGTACCGTCTTTGATGATAGTTGTCCCTTGAACTGGTGTACTAAGATGAAAACTCCTTCATTCTTTCCTCTGAATCCTGTGTTTTTAAACCATTAAATGATTGAGTCTCTATCTGACAGTTCTTTAATATTTTTATTCTATTTTATAAATTTGTATCTTAAGATTTTTACTTCCTCCCACTATTTATCCGTTTTCGACACTAGATGTGACTCCGGACTTTTTCCACTCATTTCAACTCCTCTTAATTAAATCCTGGACCTCTACGTCTAAGTTAGGGACCCAACCCTGATAGAGGGTCTCTTTCTTTACCGTTAGGTGAGGTCATAGGAACGGACCCTTTAGGGTACCTGTCTCCTCAGACCACCCGATATCAGGTACCCTAGTGTTTTATCAGTTTATACTGAATCCTTGATTTGTTGTTGTTGTAGGAGGGAATACGGTTACCGTGAAAGATCATCCTAGACCCTAATAACAATAAAATGTAGAACTCCAGTCACTGTGTAACTGAGTAAAGTAATACAAGTTCATGTAGTAACACTAACAGAGAGAAAAGGATTTGAGTATCAAAGGTGACTTGAGGAGGGTGAGTAAGACCTGAGTCGTCGACCTCACAACAAAAAATTCAACATTAAACCTAAACCAGTGAGGAGTCTTATTTCACTAAGATTAAGTATAACGTGATATCGACACTTATACCTGTACGAGTTTTTATTCTATTTAAAGAGTTAAATAGTCGTCCTTTATTTACGTTTTTGATACTCGGACTACTTAAAGTTAAGGTCCTTGTCCTCTCCGTACACCTCAAACTAAAAACCACCTATTCAATCAGGTACGTGACGTCCCTAGGTTTTGGTTCGAGTGTTGTACTTTGATCAGTGACTTCTCCGGACAACCGTGGGTCCTTGCTTCTGATATTTTGTAAACTTTGACTCGGATTACTGACACTTGAAATACCGATAACGAGTGGACCCCATCACTCTCTTTTTCACTGTTCGTAATTTTGAACCGAACCCGGTCCGAGGAACTCGATGACATAGAGGGACCAATGGAGACTTTTTGTCGGAGTTCAACATCATGGGTCCCAACCCCTGTCCGTTGATACTTTTAGAGTTGAACCTTTGTCCAACCATGACTATTTTATGGTGGTGGGGGTTATGTTGTTTTCTGTTACACCTTTGATTTTGAAAAATATTACTCTTTTACTCGACCGTTTATTTCGAATGTTTCGTCCACTCTTTTTTTCGTTACCATTTTTACATTTAAAAATTTCACTTTTTTTTTAAATACTTTACTTCGTTGATTGTTTCCTTAAGTGATCATCTCTTGAACTTTTACTAGAATATTATTCACGTACATAAAATGAATTTATCTTGTTTCCTATTTATTTTACAAATGTCCCGTGTACTATTATTTTTAATCCTTTACCATAATTTCATTTTATAATGCATTTTGAGGACCATTTTATTCTATCTTTTATAATACTGACACTGTCCTTTCCTCCTCCGTCTCCTTTCTGAAGGATTTAATCTAGTTAAGATTTCATCAGTGTTAGTTTTGCTTGACTAGGTAACTAATATAAGTTTTTAAGCGAGTCTTGTATTGTTTCTCTATAATTTTCTTAATGTATTTACGTTTAATACCTATCTACCGTCTCTGTAAGTGTCTAGGGTAATTTGTTATCCACGAGAACTCATTTCGTACATCTGTTACCATCTCTACCTTAATAACTACTCCATAACGACTCTTAACAGGACACATATTCTTACCGTAGAACCCTTGAGGGACCACCAGGTCACCAATTCTTAAACGGAAGTTACCTCCTTTTCACTCAAGTTAGGGACCAACGCCTTGATTCTAGGGTGTCCAACTCCCCCTTAATTCTACCTCGTGGTGTTGTTTTCTAGGATGTTCTACGTTGATTCTGGGTTGTGTCGGTTTATTTTTTTATAATTTTGTTTTTTTTTTTTTTCTTTTCTTTTTCTTACCGTAGAGAAGAGTTAAACTTTCCGGATCGCTCTGGGTTTTTCTCAATTATCTTTGTTCAAGTATATGGATCTATGTGTGTATCATTTTCACCTCCTGTGATCTTGTCCTTTTTTAGAATTTTCTTATGGGGGTGTTTTATGTTTCGATTAGTGTTGACAGACGTACCGTGACTTACTGACCTAGAACATGGAATCGAAAAAAGGAGTGTCTCAAGGTAAGGAGTCCTGAGTCTGATGACGGTGTGACCAGAAAAAGTAAAGGAACTCTCATCCAGTCAAACAAAAATTACGATCTTTTTATTAGTAAGAGATAATGGTGTGAGGAGTATTAATTCGAGATTAATTTCCAGACATGTCAGTTTCGATACCAAAAAAGTCATCAGCACATACCTACACTCTAAACCTGGAATCTCTTCCTACTCTTCTTTTATTAACTGTTAAAACTTGACACCACAACCAGTTCTGAGAACTGTCAGGAAAATTGACGTTTCTCTAGTTTAGTCAGTCAGGATTTCCATTAGTCAGGACTTATAAGTAACCTTCGTGACTACGACTTCGACTATGAGGTTATGAAACTCGTGGACTACACTTCTCGGTTGAGTGATCTTTTCTGCGACTGTACCCCTTCTAACTTCTGTCCTTCTCTTCCCCTACTATCTCCTGCTCTACCAACCAACCGTAGTGACTGAACTACCTGTACTCAAACACGTCCGAGGACCTCTACCACTTCCTGTCCCTCCTGACCACACGACGTCAAGTACCCCAGCGTTACCCAGCTGTACTGACTCACTGACTTGTTACTATTAGGAAGTCTAGAGACGAATTCATGACAACGGAATCTTTCTTAAAAGAACTCGTTATTGAAGTTTAGTAACAAAGTGTGAGTAGTCAAGTCAAGTCAAGTCAAGTTAGCGAGTCAGCACAGACTGAGAAACACTGGGGTAACTGACGTCGTGTGGTCCGAAGGGACAGGTAGTGGCTGTAGGACTCGAACGAGTTTAAGTACAGGTAGCTCAGTCACTACGATAGATTAGTAGAGTAAGAGACAGCAGGGGAAGAGGAGAACGGAAGTTAGAAAGGGTCGTAGTCCCAGAAAAGGTTACTCAGTCAAGAAGTGTAGTGCACCGGTTTCTTAACGTCGAAGTCGTAGACAGGAAGGTTACTTATGAGTCCTGACTAGAGTAAATCCTAACTGACCAAACTAGGAGAACGTCAGGTGTCCTGAGAGTTCTCAGAAGAGGTTGTGGTGTCAAGTTTTTGTAGTCAAGAAACCACGAGTAGAAAGAAATACCAGGTTGAGAGTATAGGTATGTACTGATGACCTTTTTGGTATCGAAACTGATCTGTGGAAACAACCGTTTCATTACAGAAACGAAAATTATACGGTAGAGTCAATCGGTATCGAAAAGAAAGTTCCTCGTTCACAGAAACTTAAAGTCCCGACGTCAGTGGTAGACGTCACTAAAACCTCGGGTTCTTTTATTTCAGAGAGTGATAAAGGTAACAGAGGGGTGAATAAACGGTACTTCACTACTCTGGTCTACGGTACTAGAATTTAAAAACTTATAAATCAAAATTCGGTAGAAAAAGTGAGAGGAGAAAGTGAAAGTAGTTCCCCGAGAAGATAAGTAGAAGGTAAAGACGATGTTTCCACCATAGTAGACGTAGAGGTTTCAACAACTATAAAGAGGGTCTTTAAAACAAAGGTCGAACACGAAATAGGGTAGGACCGTTCAACGTACGGCACGAGACGTATATTCAATTTATGTGTCTCACTGTTATATGTCTGCTGTATGAGGAAAGGATTAAACCTTGGTCAGACAACAAGGTACAGACCAAGAATGACAACGAAGAACTGGACGCATGTCTAAAGAGTCCTCCGTCCATTCCACTAAACCATAAGGGTAGAGAAACTCTTAAAAGGTCAAACAACACTAGGTGTACCAGTTTCCGAAACTATATCATTTATTTCGTCTTTATCTACCAAAAAAAAAAAGGCCTTAAGAGAACGAAAAAACTACTAATTCACCTACAACCGTCAAACTAGAGACAAAGGAGACGGTAAAGATTTAGGTCAAACTTGTAGACTTTCAAGAACCAAGTGTATGGTAACTTCCGAACAAAACTCTTAAAACTCGTAACGAAACGATCGCACACTCTACTCACGTCAATACACCATCAGACTTGTAAGAAACCGTATCGGAAAGAAACCCTAACCTTACTTTTGACTGGAAATGGTCATGACACCGGTGACGACTCGAAAGGTTTAAACGAACGAATAACTCACGTCGTGTATTTGTCATGGTAGAAACCCCTGAACTTTATCGAGACGACCTTAAGGTAGTGAAGGTGATCGAAACAAACATCACTACGAAAGATTCCGGGTGAACTGAAGTGTGAGGTCCTACAGACCCAGATCCACCCACTAGTGTGGTAACACCAATAGATTCAGTAATAAAAAACATGTAAATAAGACATACAAGAACGGTGGAAAAGAATTATAGAAGACGAAGAGAATCCAGGTATGTTAAAGACAGAAAATAACACGGGTAGAAACGTACTTTACAAGGAAACCATAGAGATTAAAAGAACTTCTCTAGAGATCAGAAAGAGTAAGATAACAAACGGAGAAACGTAACCAGTATGAGAAAATAATGGAGTTCCGTAGGACAGGAAACGTAAGAGATATTACCTCTCTTCAACATTAAAGAGTCAACACAAGTCAAAAATTTCACAATTCAAAATTCGATTCACGAAATTTAATTTACAACCAAATCACAAAAAAATGACAGAAAGGTATCTCCATACAAGAGAAAGTTTACCTAAAACAGAATTGGAACTTCCGACGGAGTACTCAATTAACAAATCTAATGGTGTGTACGTTATAGAGAGAAGAAACATCCAATAGGTAACGTATGACTAAAGACGTCCTACACAAAAATAGACCCTAACCTAAATTTAGTAGACACTGGATGTACAAATATAAGAGACGATATATAGTTTAACTTTTTAAATTTTTCTTGAAAGTGTGTGGGGTGTTTCGACAATACAGTTAAAGTACCCGAGGAATAAAATTGGTTACAACACGGATCGACTAGAGTATTACGAATTTACCCTTTGACTAAGTCCTAACCCTTGAGCATATGTGGGTACCGTCTAAGTTCCGTTACATACCGTTTTGGTTATATCATAATATTTCATTTTATTTCATTTTTATTTTAAATTTTTATTTTCTATTTGAAGTCTTTTTTTTTTTCTTTTTTTGTTTTCTTTGACTAATTGTACACAACAAAATTTTAAAGAGAGATTGGAATAGAAGTCTTTCCTTTATACGACCTAACAAAGCTCCTGACGGAATGTATTGTTCTCATAAGCCAAACGTAGAAATCTTAATTAATCCAAGGAAACGTTTAGGAGGAAAAGATGTGAGACAAATACGAAACTCTAAGGAACGAGTGAATACATGAAAACATGTCAGTCCCGATAAGGTGGTGACTATAGGACCCGGACCACGTTACGATAGATACAGGACAGAAGGTAACCCAGGAAGAAACAGAAACGAGATTCCAAGACTGGAAGAACGATTTTAGAGTATCTTTCCCTACAAATCTTCCTTTTAGAAGAACGTGTATATGAGATATATAATGTAATAAAGGGTCGTCAAAGAACACCAGGCGACGACTGAAAACCGAAAAAAGGACCTACATCGAGTAAATGTCTCTGTGTTCAGAGGAATTCTATGTCAGACTGTACTCTATACAATAATAGAGACTAAGTCGAGAGTTGGAGTCCTAAAACATTTCCTTTAGAACAAGAAGGTTCTAATACCCGTTATAAAACTAAAAGACGACAAACAATCGATTGAAAGGATAACAAGGGGGTTGAGTGACTTTGAAATATTTACATAAAAGGAAGTATTCCAGGATTTCAACTAATATGTACCTCTAGTCTGAGACAAGACAACGGTCGTAGTTCTTAGGGGAACCAAAGATACAGACCTAGATCGATCCTTATCGTTTCGAATCTGTAAGGAAAGTCTCTCTCTACTCTAGACTGTCGATTTATACATGTAAAAAATTACGATTACACTGTCTAAAGTCGGAACGTTATAACGAAAACTTCTAGTCCAGGAACCCTTATATCTTGGTACGACAAGATTAACTTCTGACAGCGTCCAGTAAAGTACGAAGATACTGTTAGAGTCTAGACGTCGGTCGGAGTCGTCTCGTCAATAGTGACGTTGAGCCTTTTATCCTATAACTCTTAAGTAAGGACTGAACCTAAATGGATACCTTCCAAAGGAAAAATTTAAAAAAAAAATTTAATCCTAATATGGTAAAAGTCTCTAGAAAAGGAATAAAAGGTGGTGAGTTAAAAATATACACTGGACAAGACTTGAGAGGATTACTGATATAGAAGGATTGAAAATTTGTAGATGAATATGTTATATGAGACACATTATCCAAAATATTGAAAATTGTCGAATATATATGTTAAGTCGTATGTTGTCCACGAGTTATTACGTTAAATATCATTTTTCTTTCTACAGTTATGGAACACCAAGAAAAGGAAAGTGAACTGGACGATTATATAACTATAAACAAAAGTTAAGTATTTATAAATGGGAAATAGTAGACTTGTGTAAAACCAGAAATTGTACAAACGTCCGGACAGTAGAGGAATGGAATTGACATTACTTAAAAGGTTGTTAATGTTTACTTTGAATTTTATAAACTAGTCTAAAGTCAGTTCCGTTAGGCTTCCGTCAATACTAAACTACCTCCTCCATCGTATCGAACAGGGTAGACATGGTACAAGTGACAGTGAGTACTGGTCACTGAATATGAGGTCACATAAAAGGTTTTTTCGTAGATCTTACTTTTCTTTGTCGGATCTACTGAGTGAGTTAATTTTATTTTTAGATTTACTGAGGACGGTAAAGGAAAAGATGAAAATAAGACTGATACTTTATTTTGAAGTTTTTTTTTAAACTCATCATATACTGACTGATGTATTGTAGTAGATGTACCGTTTAAAACCTCAGGTTTCTCTTATTTTAATTTATTTAAGTAAATTAAGACTTCGTCAAAATAAAATGGTTTTATAGTTAAATAATAGATCCGTATACATCATTTATATAATGTTGTTAAAACATTTATTTTAATATAGGTTTTGTTTTTATGTTAGAAGATTCATTTTATTTCAAAATAATTTAAGAATTGAGGAAATATATACTTTTCGTTTAATACTTATTTTAATTGTCTCTTTCATGAAACGTATAAGTAAATCCACTTAGTCAAAGAATGGGATTGACAGAGATTACAAATGACGTGAAAAAGAAGTATTTAGGTAGAAGATTATACTAGTATAATCAAATGAAAAATATTTTCATGGTCGTTTAATAGAAATTTAGTATGAATTAACAATGTTTCAAACTTTGACTATGAAGGAAAAATTTGGTATATATATATATATATAAAAGTTCATTAGACATTGTAACATGTCCTCTGTCCCTAATTTTGGTAAGGGTACCTTTTCTTTANTGGTCGTTTAATAGAAATTTAGTATGAATTAACAATGTTTCAAACTTTGACTATGAAGGAAAAATTTGGTATATATATATATATATATATATATAAAAGTTCATTAGACATTGTAACATGTCCTCTGTCCCTAATTTTGGTAAGGGTACCTTTTCTTTACGTTTCTTCGTTTTACCGACAGACCCCTCCGGAATGTTTATCGACACTTTTCTTCACTTTTCGTTTCTTCCGTTCCTTTCTATATTCGTAGACTTACGTTTCGAGGTTTCTTATCGTTCTTCTCTACCCTTTCGGAAGAAGTCATCAGTTACGTTTCTTTATCTCTCTTTTTTTTTTTTTTTTTTTTTTTTTTTTGTCTTACCCTTTCTGATCTCTAGATAAGTTCTTTTGATCTCTATGGTTCCCTTGTAAAGTACGTTTTTACCCGAACTATTTCCTGTTTTTACCATACCTGGATTGTCTTCGTCTTCTATAATTTTTCTCCACCGATCTTATTTGTCTTCTTGACATGTTTTTTCTAGGAGTACTGGTTCTATTAGTGTTACCACACTAGTGAGTAGATCTCGGTCTGTAGGACCTTACACTTCAGTTCACCCGGAATCTTTCGTAGTGATATTGGTTTCGATCACCTCCACTACCGTAAGGTCACCTCGATAAAGTTTAGGACTTTCTACTACGACACTTTCACGACGTGAGTTATACGGTCGTTTAAACCTTTTGAGTCGTCACCGGTGTCCTGACCTTTTCCAGTCAAAAGTAAGGTTAGGGTCTCTTTCCGATACGGTTTCTTAAGAGTTCGATAGTGTGTTAACGTAAGTAGAGTGTGTGATCATTTCCTTACAAGTTTTAAGAGGTTCGGTCCGAAGTCGTTATGTACTTGGCACTTGAGGGACTACAAGTTCGACCAAAATCTTTTCCGTCTCCTTGGTCTCTAGTTTAACGGTTGTAAGAGACCCAGTAACTTTTTCGTTCTCTCAAGGTCTATTTGTAGAGAAAGACGAAATAACTGATACAGTTTCGGAAACTGACACCTTGTGTTATTTGACACCTTTTAAGACTCTCTCTACCCTTATGGTCTGGTGGACTGGACGGAGAACTCTTTCGATATACGTCCAGTCCTTCGTTGTCAATCTTGACCTGTACCTGTTGTCTGACCAAGGTTTATTCTTTTCCTCATACAGTTCCGACATATAACAGTGGGACGAATAAATTGAATATACCTCTCATGTAGTACTCTTTGTGACCCGACCTCCGTAGTGTTCGACCTTAGTTCTAACGACCCTCTTTATGGTTATTGGAGTCTATACGTCTACTGTGGTGGAAATACCGTCTTTCACTTTTCATTGATTTTTAGGAGAACTACTTTCACTTTCTCCTCTAATCCTCTCACTTTTTCAACTGAATTTCGAGTTGTAAGTCTTTTGCTTGTAGTACCGTAGACCAGGGTAGTGAAGTACCCTTTATCTACCCCTTTGTCACCTTTGTCACAGTCGTTCTTATCGTTCTTCTCTATTCTTTCGGAAGGAGTCATTAATTACGTTTCTTTATCTCCTTTTGTCTTACCCTTTCTGATCTCAAGAGAATAAAACCCCCCGCGGTTTCAGTGACATTTACCACTAACGTCGGTACTTTAATTGTCTGTGAATGAGGAGCCTTCTTTTAAATACTGGTTAGAGATATCGTATAACTTTTCGTCTCTGTAATGAAGTCAGTTGTTTCCAGGCAGATGAGTTCCGATACCAAAAAAGGTCATCAGTGTACACCTACACTCTCAACCTGACACTTCTTTCGACTCACGGTTTCTTAACTACGAAATCTTGACGTCACAACTTCTTCTGAGAACTCTCAGGGGACCTGACGTTCCTCTAGGTCGGTCAGGTAAGACTTCCTCTAGTCGGGACCCACAAGAAACCTTCCTTACTACGATTACGACTTTGAGGTCATGAAACCGATGGAGTACGCTTCTTAACTGAGTAACCTTTTCTGAGACTACGACTCTCCCTAATCCCCGTCCTCCTTTTCCCCTGCTGTCTCATACCCTACCGACCTACCGTAGTGGTTGAACTATATGCACTCAAACTCACTTGAGGTCTCTACTACTACATGTCCCTCCGGACCGTATGACGTTAAGTACCCTAGTGTCTCACAACCTATGATGTCTCGGTGACTTGACTTGACTTAGAGAGATTTTCACGAATCTGTTTTTTTTTAAGATGATTACCTCATAAAAGAATTTCGAGAAAAGGACATGACCGAATACATTTATAACTTTAGGATCGTAAAGGTATCTACGAGGTAAAAAATGACGTGAACCTCACAGATAGAAACTGTTTATAAAATATTTTACTTTGAGTGATTCAAGATGAAAACTCCTAATTAAAAAAGATCTCAACGACCAATCTTTCAGTTTCGGGAAGAGTGAGAATAAGTCGAAATCATGTCTTAGATGTAACTAGGTTAAATTTTGATGACAAGATATTTTCATAAGAAGGTTGTTAAACTCTATCAGTTTTAAGTTTTAATTTAGTATAAGTTATAAAATCGAGAAAAGGTAAATATATTACAGAATTGGGAATAGGGAAACTTTAGAAATTATTGATGTTAAGTGATTTTCGACTTTTAAACACAAACGAGAAAATTAATACCTTATAATGACTTATGAAGGTTGACCATAATTTGATGTTGGTTTTATACTTCATAAATAAATGTTTTTATATAGATAAGAGACACATCGTACATCTGACCAAAGGTTGTGTCAAGAAGTTCTCAAGT
Source organism: Capra ibex (assembly GCA_006410555.1). NCBI lineage: Eukaryota > Metazoa > Chordata > Mammalia > Artiodactyla > Bovidae > Capra > Capra ibex. Next base: position 37,036,099 of record SJYO01037955.1, read on the forward strand.
TTGTAAAAATTTTATACTACTCTCACTGTCCATCATTTTTTCTTTCCTGTCAACTTAAACTTTGTTTTAAATTTTTATTTAATTTAAAGATGAATTCCCCCGTTGTGTGTTATCCATTGTGGATAACTATGTACAACTTACACATGTTTCTTCAAACCTTGTCTTACACCTATTTCAATGGTTCCTGTCTTCAATAAACTAGATTTACCTTTCAGTTTATTTATTTATATACCTTTCAGTCCGAGGTATTCACTGCTAGCGACCGTAAAGTATATCTATAGAGACTCTTAAGGAGAAGAACACTCTATCAGAAGAATTTTAATCATTCAATAGTAAGTGAGGTGTGTAAACACCAGGTGTACTGGTGTGAGGTTAAAAAGTGTGAGGTCATAAAGTAATACCTACGTTTATGATGGTAAAATAAACTCAGTGTAGTCGAGTCAAGTGAGTGAGTCAGCACAGGCTGAGAAACGTTGGGGTACTTAGAGTCGTCCGGTCCGGAGGGACAGGTGGTGGTTGAGGGTCTCAAGTGTGTCTGAGCACATGTAGTTCAGTCACTACGGTAAGTCGGTAGAGTAAGAGACAGCAGGGGAAAAGGAGGACGGGGGTTAGGGAGGGTCGTAGTTTCATAAAAGGTTACTCAGTTGAGAAGGGTACTCCACCGGTTTCATGACCTCAAAGTCGAAATCGTAATAAGGAAGGTTTCTTGTGGGTCCCGACTAGAGGAAGTCTTACCTGACCAACCTATAGGAACGTCAGGTTCCCTGAGGGTTCTCAGAAGAGGTTATGGTGTCAAGTTTTCGTAGTTAAGAAGTCGCGAGTCGGAAGAAGTGTCAGGTTGAGAGTGTAGATATGTACTGATGACCTTTTTGGTATCGGAACTGATCTGCCTGGAATCAGCCATTTCATTACAGACACGAAAACTTATACGATAGATCCAACCAGTATTGAAAAGAAGGTTCCTCATTCGCAGAAAATTAAAATACCAACGTTAGTGGTAGACGTCACTAAAACCTCGGGGTTTTTTATTTCAAACTGTGACAAAGGTGACAAAGGGGTAGATAAAGGGTACTTCACTACCCTGGTCAACGGTACTACAAGCAAAAGACTTACAACTCGAAATTCGGTTGAAAAAGTGAGAGGAGAAAGTGAAAGTAGTTCTCCGAGGAATCAAGGAGAAATGAAAGACGGTATTCCCACCACAGTAGACGTATAGACTCCAATGACTATAAAGAGGACCGTTAAAACTAAGGTCGAACACGAAGAACGTCAGGTCGCAAAGAGTACTACATGAGACGTATATTCAATTTATTCGTCCCACTGTTATGTCTCGGAACTACATGAGGAAAAGGATAAACCTTGGTCACACAACAAGGTACAGGTCAAGATTGACAACGAAGACCGGACGTATGTCTAAAGAGTTCTCCGTCCAGTCCACCAGACCATAAGGGCAGAGAAAGTCTTAAAAGGTGTCAAATAACACTAGGTGTGTCAGTTTCCGTAACCGTGTCAGTTATTTCGTCTTTATCTACAAAAAGACCTTGAGAGAACGAGAAAAGTACTAGGTCGTCTACAACCGTTAAACTAGAGACCAAGGAGACGGAAAAGATTTTGGTCGAACGTATAAACCTTAAAGTTCCAAGTGCATAACGACTTCGGACCGAACCTCTTAAAACTCGTAATGAAATGATCGCACACTCTACTCACGTTAACACACCATCAAACTCGTAAGAAACCGTAACGGAAAGAAACCCTAACCATACTTTTGACTGAAAAAGGTCAGGACACCGGTGACGACTCAAAAGGTTTAAACGACCGTATAACTCACGTCGTGAAAGTGTCGTAGTAGAAAGTCCTAAACTTTATCGAGATTAAGGTAGTGGAGGTGATCGAAACAAACATCACTACGAAAGATCAGCAGTGGTTTAAAGAACTCTATTTTCTCTGTTATTGTACGGTGCCTCTTTTCTGTCAGAGAAGTTAGTCACCGTAACCCTTTTGACCTGTTAATGGACATTTTCTTACTTTACTATTGTGAGGGACTGTATTTCTATTTGATTTTACCTAATTTCTGGATTTACATTTTGAGCTATGATATTTTGAGAACTTTTCCTTTAGTATCCGTCATCTGAACTGTATTTAACGTCATTATAGAAAAACCTGGATAGAGGATCTTAAAACCTTTATTTTTTGTCTTTTCGTTCGTTTTGTTTACCTAGAATCAATTTGAACTTTCAAAAATGTATTGTTTCCGTTGGTGTTTGTTTTGTTTTTTCTATTGGAGTCTTAGGTCTTGACCTCTTTTATAAACGTTTTCGACATTAGTTGTTCCTCAATTATAGGTTTGAGTATGTCGAGAAATACAATTTTATTAATTTGTTGTTGTTTTTTGTGTTGGGTTAATTTTTTACCCGTCTTCTAGATTTGTCTGTAAAGAGGTTTCTTCTGTATGTCTACCGATTTTCCGTACGCTTTTCTGTGAGTCGTAGTGATAATCTCTTTACGTTTAGTTTCAATATTAGTCCTTAGTGGAGTGTAGTCAGTCTTGCCTGTAGTACCATTTATAATTTACGACCTCTTTACATCCCTTTTTTTCTCTGGGAGAATGTGACACTATGTCGGTAATACCTCTCGTCGGTGACATCCCTCATCATGCCTTTAAGGAAAATTTTTGATTTTCATCTCGATGTCATTCTATAACGCTAGTTTAAGGACCCATTTATGGTTCTCTTTTTAGTATTAAACTTTTCTATGTACGTAGGTTACAAGTGACGTCGTGATAAATGTTATCGGTTCCGTACCTCGGTTACATGCATAAGTAGTTGTATTTTTACCTATTTCTTCTATATGTGTATATATATACATATATATTACCTATACATATATACACACATCTATATATATTACCTATATATATATGTATATATATATATATATTTTACTTTATAGTCAGTATTTTTTCTTCCTTTATTACAGTAACGTCATTGTACCCACCTGGATCTATAATAGTATGATTCACTTCATTCGGTCTCTCGTTTTTTGTTATGGCATAATATGTCGAATTTACTCCTTTGATGTATTATTATATTTACTTAGATAAATTTTTTGTTCGTCTGTGTGTTTGTATCTTTTGTTTGAATACCAATGGTTTCCGTTCTACCGTGTCACCTCCCCATTTAATTCTTGAACCTTAATTGTCTGTTTTAAATGATACATATTTTATCTATTTGTTGTTTCTGGATAGTCTATCGTGCTCCCTAATAAATTTATAAAACATTGTTGGATATTTCCTTCTCTTAGACTTTTTCTTATCTATATGTATGTGTTTATATACTTTGATTATGTTGTAACATTTAGTTGATGTAAAGTTAATTTTTTTTTAATTTTAAATTCCGTGACGTTAGACTACGAATTCATAAGTAATATCCGTATGAAACAGGAGTCTTCGATGCACAGATAATCCCACTTAGACCCTTTTCAACTTCTTCCCTTTTTTTCGTAGAACGATATTTTTCCTTTTAGACTTTTTTTTTTTTTTTTGACGATTTGTTACTCTTCCCTTCTGTTGTTCATATTTAATCCCGACGACGTTCGTTTTGTATTCATATACTGTGGATAGGATAGTAGAGGGTCAGATTTTCACCGACAGGGGTTAGTGACTAGTTAATAAAGAAAGGAAGAACAGGGTCTAACAAGGAATATCAGAAAAGAGTTGTATTCTGTGTATTGTCGTTACATTTTAAAACAAACCGAGATTTTTGTGTTGGGTCTAGTGTTTACTAAAGATTTTGTTGTGGAACATATAAGTTTTACCCCAACCCCTCACCCTTCCTCTCCTGCTCTAGAAGGTATCCGTTTCCTTTCGTTTCATTCTTTTCTATTAAGGTTTCTGAAGGTACTCAATTACTACTGACTAAAGAGCTTAGTCCGATATACATTATTTATACAATATTGACTGATTTCATCCTTTCTTCTTAGATTTTGTACTTACTCAACTTTCTGCGGTGTTTGTAAGTTTAACATACCCCCCTTTTTTTTCGCACACGTTTGTTCTTTATGAAATTTTATTACTTTATCTCCTTTATTTGTAAAATCATTGCTCTTAGATATAGTTATTCAAAAAAAAAAAAAAAAAATTCTTTATTTAACATTTGTGACCTGCCCCGACGGCAACGGAAGAGGTCCTCTAGAAAGGTTGGGTCCATAACTTGGGTCCAGAGGGCGTAACGCCCGTCTGTGAAATGGTAGACTCGGTGGTCCCTTCGAGTTATTTATACAATTTTGACTAATTTCATCCTTTTTTCTTAGATTTTGTACTTACTTAACTTTCTACGGTGTTTGTAAGTCTAACATACCCACCCCCCCTTTCAAACACGTTTATTCTTTATGAAATTTTATAACTTTATCTCTTTTATTTGTAAAATTATTACTCTTAGATATAGTTATTCAATTAAAAAATTCTTTATTTAACACCTGTAACAAAATAATACAATAATTATAGACGAAAAGAGTGGACAATAGAACGAAATCTTATTCTTCACGTATTTTTGACTTACGAAACATAGTGACTTAACTTCTCCAGTCAGAAAAAAACTCCCCCCAACTTAACTGAGTAAAGAAAAAAAATTTAATAAAAAATTAACTTTCTATTAACGAAATTTCTTAAAACAACAAAAGACAGTTTGGTCTCTAGTTAGAACTTTCTTTCATGAAAGTTATTTTCAGTGTATACGGAACCTTTAATTTTTTACTACGAATTTACTTCGTTTTCACGAAATCTTTTTTTATAAAAAAAGTCTTATTTAGTAGTTAAGTGTATTCATTTCTATATTTTATACTATGTATACATACATCTATATATAGAGTTACTGATGAATTAAGATTTAATAAAACAATCATTTGACTTTTCCGTTACATTCTTTTGACAGAATTGATCCTCTTTATCTTTAATCTATAAAAGTCGTTGTGTTTTACTTTGTATTTAACCCTAATAAATATTGTAAACTAAAATGATGTAGGAGTATAGTTTTAAAATTCTACAAATCTGTTATGGAAGGTTTTATATTAACATGAAACACTTCACGAAATGAAAAATCCATTCACTATATAAATGGAAGGATTGTCTCATCTTAATGAAACTTTATGTCAGAAACGAGAGGTTTTACAACAGGGGTTATCAAAGTGTTACAAAGACATACTTAGTTTCGATACTAATTTTTATCAGATAATTTTCTTAAGGAGTAACTTAAATAAGAGATCTCATATACTCAATTGACAAACTTTATATTACTATAAAAAACTCCGTTTCGATATACACTTCTTCCAAAACACAATACTGTTGTTGTTATAATTTAATTTGTTTCATTATTAAACTTGATTTGATGACTTGAATTTTTTTACCCCCTTTATCATTAAAGACCAAGTTTCTACGATTGCATCATCACTCTTACAATGGTATCTATTTAACTTTTAGACCATTTTTATTTGTATTCTGATAAGGACTCTGGATAACTTCGTCTTTCATAGTTTTTATTAGTAAGAGTACATATTCTCCTTATCTAAAATTAATTTCAATATTAACCGTGTCATTGAAGAGTTATCTCATTTTGTTTTGTAGTATAGACGAATTTCGTTTCTTGTGTTTCTTGAGGAGGTAATTTCGTCTATATCAACGTGACATCCACTGTAGTGTATGAGGACGATGCGTCATTATACGAGACGTATAGAAAAATATCGTACACCCTTCCATTTTGTAATAAAATGGGACGGCTTGTTTCGGAGTTTCCTATTATATATAAGAAAGGGTTGTAATTCTAAAAACCTATACGTAAACTATGAAAGAAAATTCAAGATTAGTCCTTACCACCTACTAAACATGTTGATATACAAAGAAAAGAGGACGTCGTTTCACCGGAACACCATTAATCATGAACAGTGGAGTACCAAGATTGGGACTCTCGAGGTCACTGGTTCTACCTTTTCTTTACGTAACGAAAATATTACATCGAAGTCTACAGTATATTGTAGTGAAGACGGTAAGAGGAAATCTACTTCGTCAGTTTTCGAACTATTCTGTCCCTCTACCTTGTATTTGAAGGTGGAGAGTCACCCTCTTTACGATTTTCTTGGACTTGAACGTCACTACTATGTGTATTGTCCAATACACACAAAACACACACGTACAAGTACATATATACTTATACACACGTACATCTTGATAAATGGACATATGTAAATATACGTATATAATATATTTATACATATAAAAGAATTTATTACCCTTTATCAATATTATCAAACTTTTATCAAATCATTCACCTCGGTTACTACTTGTGCCAATGAACACTTCATATAAAGGTCGGTAGTGTAATTTTGGTTCACAATTTAATACTTCAATATTAGTCCAGAAGGAAAGTTGATTTACTTTTGTTTTCTTTAACTTTTTGTATGTTAGTGTAACGGGAGTAGTTTTACTATCTCGTTTTCGAAATTATTCCCAAATAGACATGGTTTATATTTCAGTTATTTCAAATAGAAATTGTATATAAACTTTTACAATTGAAATAAATGTATAAAATATTGTATTTATTGGATAATGTTATCAGTATATAGGACAAATAGTTAATTATCGTCTATATAACCACAACTTAATAGTGTAAAAATTTACTAAACTAATCTTATTTTCATGTCATTTCTTAGACGGACATTACTCCTTCTGGGTCCAAGTTAGGGACCCAGTCCTTCTAGGGGACCTCTTCCCTTACCAATGGGTGAGGTCAGAAGAACGGACCTATTAAGTTACTTGTCTCCGACTTCAGGTACCCTAGTGTTTCTCAACCTGTACTAACTTGCTGATCATGATGATGATGATAAAATTTTGACCGATAAGTTTTCCTTTTTTTTTTAGAGATCCTTCGTCCCAATCTGAACTAAACCTAACTAAAGTAAATGTTATCGACTGACGTCTTAGAAAGTTTACTTTAATTTGTGGACGAAAATCGGATGGTGTGTAGACAGACAGACACACAACCCATGTCTAAACCCTAGTAAAAAGGGAAGAACGTCGACACCTACATAGTAATTACTGAACAAAGACGAAAAGTGACATCGTATGATAAAAAAGATTCTCACTTTGTCTCTAAAAATGGAGACTAGTGGAACAAAACATTAAACTACTTTTGTACTAGATCACCACTATTCTCACTTTTATAAGTAGGTTCATTCATTAAATGCCTCACAATAGATTTAAAAGGACAGACACAAACGAAAATCATTGAGTCGAAAAAAAAACCAAGAACTTATAACCCCAAATCTTTAGACTCCTTACACAATGGAGGACTTATATATGGACACTAAAAGTCAATACCCTGGATTGAAATTAACCTAACATTATAAGGTGTAATCGGACGTAGACCTTTGAAAATGTCTTGGTAAACTTTTTTATGGAAATTACTAGAAAACACACATACACACATACATACACTGAGTCGTAGATAAAAAATTTCTATATAACTTAAAATAAAACTTAACATTGAAACGGTTGAAGAAAAAGGATAAGAGAGAGAAAAAAAAAAAAAAAAAACGAACTTCCTGCTAGTATGGTTCACGTCTTATTTCTTATCTCGAAGTATATTACTAAACTAATATCGAACAATTCTTATCTGAACAAAAGGTGAGTAGTAAGAGAGAAGTTAAAAAGTGACTCGACACGAGAAAATCTTTAAAGCAACTCACCCTTCTACACTCGAACACATTTGTACGTAACTTGTCGACTTGACTTTCCAAATATCGGAGTTTGTCCTCTAATGAGTAACCGTGATCATGTTACGTGTCTGTAAAAGTACGTGCCGGATATTAACGTTATAACATAAACTCCCTTTTACACAAACTATTTCTCACTTTTGTTGAGATGTCAACGAGTCCTTCTATTGTAAACAATTAAATTGGTTTAGTTACAAAGTAGAACACCGAAGATAAAGTAGTTTAAATACCTTGTAATAGAATATTTCGTACGACATTACGTTTTAATATTAATTTATTCCACACTATTTTAATTAAGATCAAATCGGTTAACTCACATTTTTCTCATGACGATTTAAAACATACACACATTATCATAATAAATATCGTGTCTTTAATGAGTTAACGGAAAGTACGTAAAATATGGTAAAAACGATAAACACGCTTTTACATTATAGTTGAGATTAGGATAACAAAAATTAGTCTGATAAGTTTTACGAAACGACATCGACCTTTTTTTACCCAAGTTATGACATACAAAAAAAGAATTTGGTTAATCTATACCTAAGGAATGTCTAAGAGAAGTTAAACCAGTAAGTTTGAAGTCCTAAAATACCTTTTGTTTTTATTGATGAGAAGGTTAATCGAATAAATTAATTATATCGGTAACTATTTTACGAAAACTCTACTCTACTGTTATCCAAATTCAAAATTATAGAGATAAAGTTTTAGGGAGATATCAAACATATCGAAAAATAGAATAAGAAAGAGAAAGGTCGAAAAGTTTAAAACTGGATTTTCGTCTTGATGAAAAGTCGAAAGTTCATTCTCAAACTTTCGAGACCTTTCTTACGATGGGGTAGGACTCTTATTCTTTTTCGAAGTGATTGATGTTTAATTACTATAAAGAGTTTTTGGAACCTCTTTACTTCCAGTTTGATGAATGGTCTTTGTATTTCTTTCTATCCAGGGAGTCTTCTTTTTACCTTGAACTCCTATACGAATAAATCATGTCTATGGACCAGTATATTTAACCGATCACCTAAGTTGATTTTATAAATTCAACGATTTCTGACTGAAACCCAATTGTACTGTCTCACTTTGAGATCCTCTGGACTCTGTTTCCTCTAAACGTCCATGACCGTCCGACAAGAAAAATCTTTAAGTGGTCCACAAATACACTTTCTAGTCCCTCTTATGAATCTTTTAATAGGTTAAACCCCAACTAAACCATCGGTGAAGGTTTTAGGTGGGTCTCTGTAGTGTATTTGTATTTATATATCTCTTTATATGATTTATACTATATATGTATCTATATACAAGTGTTATACTATATTTTGCATGTACATATAGGAAATTATATGTACCTAAAATTTCTTTTACATTAGACGTCACGTCCTATAAGTGACGTTATCCGTAGACTTCTGTCTTTGCCCCTTTTTATTTAAGATCGGAACCGACTACCCACCCTTTCCTATTTGCGACCTACCCGATTTCTCGACTTGTTTCTTTTGTCCTTCTTTTTAGGGACTTATTCTTCACTTTAAAATCTGTGACTGGTTGAATTTGTTTTCTGTCTTTCGTCCGATTTTTGTTTACTTGTTTCAAAACCCGTTGACATCCCTATGTCATTTTGTAGATTATAAAAATAGGGATCTTAAGACCTTCTCTTCTCTCACCCTGACTTTTATAAAATTTCATACACTTCTTTGTCACCCGTTTAAAAAGTTTTTAAACAGTTTTTATAGTTGGTCTCTTTTTTCTGCGAAATGGACGTCCCCTTTTTGTTAACTGTACTTTCGTCTAAAGGGTAGTCTTTGGTAGATCTGTTCTTCACGGTTTTATAAAAACTTCGCGACTTCCTTATTTTGAAGATTAGGTCTTAGCATTTAGGTCGGGAGAAAAGGTGGGAGGGGGTGGTTTTTTTTTCACGAAGTCCCTACTTCCTCTTAAGTTCTGTTACATTTATTTCCATTAGATTCTCTTAAAATAGGGGTACACTGGATGGGATTTTGTTTATAAATCCTATAGTTTGACTATCAAACTATAGTCGAATAACTCATTTTGTTATTTAACTTCTCTTCCATGTTTAGAAGGAATTACTTATTAAGATTAATATTTACATCTTACTTACTCCATCATCGTTTCTAAGAAGAATCAGTTTATAATCAATCCTAGGGGATTCGAGAAAGAAGTTACTCCAAGGTAGGAACCCGGTACAAAAATTCTCGTTCTTAGGTCGATTCAATTTGTTTTTAAGGGGTGGGTATTATATACTAGTAGAAACTATAAACTAGTTCAAGGAGTAGTGAATGGTAGGGGATGGTAGGGGATCTATGAAGGACTGGTTTACCGGAAACATGTTCTTAGTAGTAAAATCAAATCGATCTAAAGAAAGGAGGAAATAATTCAAAGTAGACGACTGAGGACACGATGAGAAAGTGATATTTAAAGATGAAAAGGAATGACAATAATAATCAGCTCGGACTAAAGAGAGAGAGGATGTCGACTTCAAGAAGGTCTTATTTCAGAAGGAACAGTAGAAATTGTTATCAGTATTTCTTTAAAAATTATCAATTAGTTTTATGTTGTCATCTCGTGGTGGCACTACCAACAATACCCGGTTAATTAGAAGTTTAAAGACCAGTTTTGAAACTCTTCGTCTTGTCATCGTGTCGAATTTTTTTAGAGGAAGTTTTATATGTTAATGATACCACTAAAAATGTGTACAGGTCTTTACTTAAAACCAAGGGAACAAGGGAAGGAGAACTTGAATCATAAACGAAGATATGTTATCTCAAACCTTTCCTTTTTCATCATTGAAATATCATGTCTTTCGATTGTTTATGGTGTAATTCGTTAGTTTCACCAGTGACTCTGACTTAGTACGACTATAACCCATAGAGGACTATCCCACTCTACTCTTCTTGTGTTGGTGACCATAAACGTGTAAAGGTTTATCTTCCTATCACCAGATGTTCAATAAACTGATCATGGTAAGTTTTCACAGATTAAAAAAAACAACAAAAATTACTCTCTTTTACAACGTCTAATTTCATCCGGTTCCACTGTGTTATAGATGTATGTTACATTAAAGGATATAACATAGGACCTCACTTTTTGTCTGTCATCACCCTTTTTTTTTTTTTTTTTTTTTGTCTTTTTAGTTTACATCAGACATTAAATTGGTAACGATACGATGGGTTCAATTACTGATTCAAAACTTTTACTTCGTTTTTCACTTTCACTTTCAACGAGTCAGTTCAGGTTGAGACACTGGGGTACCTGACAATCAGGTACCTTAAGAGGTCCGGTCTTATGACCTCACCCATCGGAAAGGGTAGTGGTCCCCTAGAATGGTTAAGTCCCTAACTTTGGTCCAGAGGGTGTAACGTCCACCTAAGAAATGGTCGACTTATTGTTCCCTTCGGGAATCAATTAACGATTCAAAACTTGTATCTGTTTTATATATTTGAACATTTTAGTTTTTCAATTTCCTTTGGGTTCGTTCTCTTGAGGTTTTGTCTTGTGTAGTCATATATAGTAATCTAAAATTGTGATTATCTTATACTCACTTCTTATATTGTCATAGGAGACATGGTAAAGACAAGAAGACTTTATATAATTTAAGATTTAAAATTTTTAAAATTTATTATAACTTTATTTATAGACACTATAAAGGTCAAAGTTGTTAAGATGGAGTTTTATAAGAGAATAGACTAGGAACAAAAACGACATAGAGATGAACGTACACATACGAGTCAACGAGTCACAGGTTACGAAACGTTCGGTATCTGTTATCGAGTGGTCCGAGGAGACAGGTACCTCAAAAAGTCCGTTCTTATGACCTCACCTATAAGGTAAAGGATGAAGTTCACTAGAGGGACTGGGTCCATAGGTTGAGTATAGAGGACGTAAAGGACCTCACCGTCCACCCAAGAAATTGGTGACGTGATGGACCCTTTGGGACTATAGAGATGAATCTATAATTAATAAAACACTATAGACATCCTTTACGTTGGAAGTTTATACGTGTATATTCGTTGTATGTGAAAAACTTTACAAATGTGAATTCTTTTGGTCAGTACATAAATGTAGGAGATTACATTGGAAAGTGAACTTAAATTTGTACCTACTCAGTTATTACGTTTACATGACGTGGTAGTATATTATCTTTTTAACAGTGACTGTCGTGGCAAGAGAGTAGATCTCCTTATAAGATTACATGGATTTTAACAAGGAATCCATTGTTGTTAAAGGATAAAACTAATTATCCCTGTTACGAAAAAAGACGACAATCTGACAGAGACCCTTCTAGAGAAGGGTGTACACTGACATGAAACCACTATGGTGAAAGGGAAAAAGTGTTATTTACTGAACACATAACGAAACATAAAGTTAAGACCACAATCAAAGTGAAGGAAGTTTATCAGAGTCCCGAACCGTATTTCATTATGAGGTGTGGAAACACTAGAAGTCCTCCTTTTATACCAGACGAATGAACACAGGAACTTTCAGAAAAAAAAACGAAAAAACTCGCTGTTATAGAAGGTCTGTTATCAGAACACAAAAAGAATATGGAATACGTACCGTCATTCTTAGATAATTAACTTTTAATTCTAAAACTTAAGTATTTATGTCGATTAGGATTAGTGGTATTCGGTCTTTTTACCCGATAGGAACACCGAATCTCCGTTTCTTAGGTGGACGGTTATGTCCTCTGTGTTTTTTATGTCCAAACTAAGGAGTCATCCCTTTTAGTGGACCCATTCTTTTCCGTTGACCAAGGTCCTAAAAACGATCTTTTAGGGTATCTGTCTCCTTGCACGTACCACCCGATGTCCCCAGTGTTTCTCAGTCTGTACTGATTCTTGTGTTTGTGTGTAACGGAGAAACAATGTGATGTTTTAGTCACTACTCAATTAGGTAATAGAAAATTATAAGTGATACGAGAAAATAGTACATTGACTGAATACGGAAAGGAAAGGTATGACATTTTTTTCTAGTATCTTTTTCGTTCTCTTAAGGTCTTTTTGTCGACGAAGTAACTGATGTGATTTCGGAAACTGACACAGTTAACGTTGTTCAACACCTTTTAAGAAGTTGTCTACCCTTATTGTCTGGTGAAGTGGACGGAGGATTCTTTGGAGGTACGTCCAGTTCTTCGTTGTCAATCTTGACCTGTACCTTGTTGTCTGACCGAGTCTAACCCTTTCTTTATGTAGTTCCGTATAACAGTGGGACGAATACACTTTACGGTTCGACCTACTTCGTGTTTGACCTTAATTCTGACGTCCCTCTTTATAGTCATTGGAGTCTATACGTCTACTATGGTGGGAATACCGTCTTTCGCTTCTTCCTGATTCCTTGGAGAACTACTTCCACTTTATCCTCTCATTTTTCGATCGAATTTTAAGTTGTAAGTTTTTTGATTCTAATACCATAGGTTAGGGTAGTGAAGTACTGTTTATTTACCCCTTAGTTATTCTTTGTCACTGTCTGAAATAAAAGAACCCGAGGCATCAGTGGAGTCTACCACTGACGTCGGTGCTTTAATTTTCTGCGAACGAGGAACCTTCTTTTCGATACTGTTTGGACCTGTCGTACAATTTTTAGTCTCTGTAATGAAACGGTCGTTTCTAAGTTATCAGTTTCGATATAAAAAAAAAAGGTCATCAGTACATACCTACACTCTCAACCTGGTATTTCTTCCGATTTTCGACTTCTTACCTACGAAAACTTGACACAACCTCTTCTGAAAACTCTCAGGGAACCTGACGTTCCTCTAGTTTGTCAGTTAGAGTTTCCTTTAGTTAGGACTTATAAGTGTCCTTCCTGACTACGACTTTAATTTCGAAGTTGTGAAACCGGTGGACTACACTTTTCGACTGTGTAATAATTTCTGGGACTACGTCCTCTTCCCCTACTGTCTCCTACACTACCAACCTACTGTAGTCACTAAGTTACCTGTACTTAAATTCGTTCGGGGGTCCCAACCACTTCCTGTCCCTCCGGACCTCACGACATCAGGTACCCCAGCGTTTCTCAGTCTGAGTCGACTCACTGACTTGTTGTTATTTACGAAAAAGATGAAAGAATGTACAACCAGTGGTATTTGTTCCAGAGTTTAATAGGTTTCAAATTTCGAGTCTTTAGAGTTAGGACTAAGTACAAGGTATGTTAAAAAGAACTCCTAGTGACGAAGGTAACTTGAATTCAGTAAAATAATGATTTTATGTAAATTCTTTTTTATTCTCCTTTATTCCTTATAAATGTAAAACACTGAAATGCGATGGAATTAAGAGTACAAATGAGACATTATCCAAATAATGATAATTAGAGAGAAACTTTTTTCACTTTCACAATCAGTGAGGTAGGACAGTATGATAAAAGTTGAGGTTACTGATATCGGGTGGTCAAGGAGAGAGGTAACTTAAGAGGCTCGTTCATATGACCTAACCTTTAAATTTATGACTGGTGACATCATATTACGAATTATGGTACGAAAAAAAAAAATTAATCATAAAAAGTCTCATATAATCAAGTCAAGTCAAGTAAAGTCAGCGAGTCAGTACAGGCTGAGAAACGCTGGGGTACTTAGCGTCGTGCGGTCCGGAGGGACAGGTAGTGACTGAGGGCCTCAAGTGAGTCTGAGTTCAGGTAGCTCAGTCACTACGGTAGGTCGGTAGAGTAGGAGACAGCAGGGTAGAGGAGGACGGGGGTTATGGAGGATCGTAGTCTCAGAAAAGGTTACTCAGTTGGGAAGCGTACTCCACCGGTTTCATGACCCCAAAGTCTAAATCTTAGTAAGGAAAGTTTCTTTAGGGTCCCGACTAGAGGAAATCTTACCTGACCAACCTAGAGGAACGTCAGGTTCCCTGAGAGCTCTCAGAAGAGGTTGTAGTGTCAAGTTTTCGTAGTTAAGAAGTCGAGAGTCGAAAGAAGTGAGAAGAAATGTGAAGAGACGATTTCTAAATTTATTTTATCTGTGTTTAATATCGTCTCACAAATCATATCTCACTTTTGAGATTTATTAAACTCAATATTCCTACAGTTTTTATTTTGTCTAAATCTCTAAAATCTCTGGTAAGGATTGTATTTATTTTTATACAATTTTAATAATCTGAACATTCGTAGTTATTTAAAATGATATAAATATAATGGTAGTGGAACTACAGGATTATGTTAAGAAACAGGTCTAGTGACGTTTATTAATCGTATATCGTTCTTAGGGAAAGTGGTAGTATTAGATATAAGTGGACATTCTTTCCTTACGTTTTAAGTTTACACCAAGTTATTTCATAATAATTAAAGAGAAACCAAACTATAGAAATATGTGTGTGTGTGTGTGTGTGTGTGTGTGTGTGCCCAAAAATTAGGTTTAACCCAACAGACATTTATGTAGATCGGGGTTTTGTGTACCCAGTAAAGAATAAGAGTGTCAACTAAATGACCCATCTACTTTCTTTTAATCCAGTATTACATAAACAGACCCAATGGAATTACTCCTTAGAGTATATAACTAATCGGAAAGACTCTTGTCGTAGGATTGTGAGGAACGTCTTCCTGTACCGTAAGATTAATTGTAGGTACCACGCTGACTCCTATTACCTCAGAACAAATCATCTATTTGATTTTGATACCAACAGAACTGTTGGTATTGAGTCCGGATGAGAAGTACACTGAAAGAACCCTACACGTTTTAAGAGGAGGCTCTAATTACTAAAAAAGGGAGTGGTTTAACTAAAAAGTCTTAATACGGGGAACTTCTACGATTCTATAATCGGAATAAATGGTTTACTTAATATGAATTCTTAGAAAAACGAGGGATAGATTTTCAGGTCAAAGTCTGTCGTTCTAGATATATGAACGGAAACTTGAACCTCTTGATGATTCATGAAGATGTTTCTCTTTTCTGTAAAAGATAATAGACTTGTACTAAACCAATGTACTCCATACCCATGAGTCACGTTCTTGTTATATTTCCAGTGTACAGACTCGATTTGGACCCCTTCATACTCCCTGAGAAAGTAGAAAAAGTCTTAAGATCTATTTCGGTTGTGTAATCCCCCTTCTGATGTTCGTCCCTAAGTTTTATATTCATGTTGTTATAAAGGGAACACGAAGGGACATACAAATCGGTTGTACGTATCACATATTAAAACGTCCTAGGGAAATGTTCTCAGTCTTAATGTAGATAAAAGGTTAGGTACGACGAGTAATTAAAACGATAATTACAATCACAGTACCTTATTAAAACAAAGAATAATCCTTTTGTAGTAAGGATTACTTTACTGTATAACCTGACATCAAAAATTTTCTTGTATTAAATTACTTACATCTGCTTAATATTTCCTATCACTACTCTTTAAATTAGAGGAATTTATCAACGAAGTATTCCACCTTTCTGGATTATATTTGTGACACTTTAAAAGATCCCAATAAGTTTTATGAACACATAGATCTCACTGGATTGTTCCCGGTCTAGTAGTGATCTACTACAGGTTCTACCTTTATATAGTGTCCTAACATACTCATCCCTTTTATAACTCTAATTAAAGTCTCCACCTTCTCTTACTCTTATACTTATATATAAATTTCTCTTCATGATATCTTGTAAAACTAATTTATCTAATTTACCATTATTTGTTTATTCGTTCGTTTATTTTCTTAGGTGGGTCTAAAGACCGAAACTATTTACACATAACTTCTCTCGTCTTTCTTGTCTCCCCCTTCACATTTATCCTTTCGAAGTTTTCACAATAATAAACCATGTAATACACTGATCCTCAATAGTTTATCCGGTACTATTTAACTGTTACACTATATTTTCAAACCCGAATATCTTCAAAAGCAGACTTAGCCACTTTTACCACTAACTATACTGAAGACCTTATATAGATCTCTTAGATATGGTAGTTAGATATCGTAGTGTTACTAGTTTTGGTTCCCTTTATTTAATACTCATCCACGACCATTGTACGAGACTCCCTGAAGTTTTTCAAGGCAATCGACGTCACAGATAAATTAAATTCACTTTTACTTAAAATCTCAAATATGTACTCCGACGAATTATACTATTAAAGTCCACTGTTTTTACACCGTTATTGGATATAACTAATTTACATAGGACTTACAACATATTATACCATTGGGGTCAGATATTTAAAAGATTATTAAATTCCTCTACCTACTCCTCGATACAAATTATTATGAAGGACTGTAAATCCAGTTACACCGTTGTCGTCCGAGTCAAGCCAAGTCTAGTCAACGAGTCAGTACAGGCTGAGACTCTGGATACCTGACGTCGTGCGGTCCGAAGGGACAGGTAGCGGTTGAGGGTCTCGAATGAGTTTGAGAACAGGTGACTCAGCCACTACGGTAGGATGGTAGAGTAGGAGACAGCTTGGGAAGAGGAGGGTGGAAGTTAGTAAGGGTAGTAGTCCCAAAAAAGGTTACTCAGTCAAGAATCGTAGTCCACCGGTTTCATTACCTCGAAGTCGAAGTCGTAGTCAGGAAGGTCACTTATAAGTCCTAACTAAAGGAAATCCTAACTGACAAACCTAGAGAAACGTCTGAATTTAACTTCTTTCATCCCTTTTGGTGATCTAGTAAGTCCATACTAGATTTAGTCTAGGGAGTGTCAATATGTCACCTTCACTGTTTATCTAAGTTCCCTAATCTAGACTATCTGTCTCACGAACTTCTTGATACCTGCCTCCAAACACGGCAACATGTCCTCCGTCCCTAACTTTTGTAGGGGTTCTTTTTCTTTACGTTTTTCCGTTTACCAACAGACTCCTTCCGAATGTTTATCGACACTTTTCTTCTCTTCGTTTTTCGTTTCTTTTCCTTTCTATATGAGTAAACTTACGTCTCAAGGTTTCTTGTCGTTCCTCTCTATTCTTTCGGAAGGAGTCACTAGTTACATTTCTTTATCTCCTTTTGTCATCTTATCCTTCCTGATCTCTAAAGAAGTTCTTTTAGTCTCTATGGTTCCCTTGTAAAGTACGTTTCTACCCGTGTTCTTACCTGTCTTTACTATACCTGGATTGTCTACTTCTTCTATAATTCTTCTCCACCGTTGTTATGTGTCTTCTTGATACGTTTTTTTTAGAAGTACTGGGTTTATTGGTACTACCACACTCGTGAGTAGATCTCGGTCTGTAGGACCTTACCCTTCAGTTCACCCTGAATCTTTCGTAGTAATACTTTTTCGATTACCTCCACTACTTTAAGGTCGACTCGATAAAGTTTAGGACTTTCTATTACGACACTTTCACGACGTAATTTATACGGTCGTTTAAACCTTTTGAGTCGTCACAGGTGTCCTGACCTTTTCCAGTGAAAAGTAAGGTTAGGGTCTTTCCGTTACGGTTTCTTACAAGTTTGACGTCCAATGCAGAGTCAGTTGAGGACCACACCTTTTTTTTTTTTTTTTTGGACACTTATTCCATCGGTTTCCACTTGACCACCCAAAGATCAAGTGTTCTTATTGTTCACTGTCGTAATTTTTGTGTTATAGAATTTCTAACATAGGTAACACCGTGGAAGAGAAAAGGTCAAATAAATAAAAATTAACTTCCTATTAATTAAATGTTGAAGGAAGAAGACAGTGACGAAACTTCTCTCTATTACCACTTCCAAAAGTTTGAAACTTACTACCTACTATACAAAACCACTGTGTTTTATCGTTCCTTCATAAACTATGTTAA
Organism: Capra ibex; assembly: GCA_006410555.1. Classification (NCBI taxonomy): domain Eukaryota; kingdom Metazoa; phylum Chordata; class Mammalia; order Artiodactyla; family Bovidae; genus Capra; species Capra ibex. The sequence continues at coordinate 37,054,554 of SJYO01037955.1, forward strand.
TATCTGTTTACTCATACACTAAATAGTATTTTATTGTAATGTTTCATAAGAATTACTAACATTTAATAAAAGAACTTTGTTACCATTTGATTCGAATCATAACGTGAGGTTTATACTGACAAGTTTATTCAAACTTCAGAAGTAGCATTTGAAGGACTTGTAAGAATAACTTGATTACTGACTGAAATATCACTCTTAACATTTATTTGCGGGTAACTATTCGATATCGATAATGCAAGTTCAAAAGAAAGGTAGATACGAAAGTAGAACAAATCTATTCGTTTGTAAACATTTGTCCATAAAAACCCAAACCCCAAAAACACACACACCCAAAAAAAAAAAAAAAAAAAAAACGATAAAAATATTAACTATTTTTCTTTCAGGGAAAAAAAAGGTTCAATTGTTTGTTCAGTAAAATTTTTCCCAACTGAAATCTTTTAATTTAATTCGGAAGGTTTCTAAAACAATATCGACCATTAAGAGAAGTGAGACTAATACGTTTTAACTTTTTCCTGAGTCCTCTGTCTTTTTTTTTTTTTTCTTCTTTTCTTTCTTTTGNTTTTTTTTTTTTTCTTCTTTTCTTTCTTTTGAATCGTACTTTAATTTTATATTCTTTTTACTCACATTACGATTTTGAGCACTTTGACCTTTATTATGTGTATTGGAAATGTTACACTCGTCTTTGTATGGTCCCTTTTACTTTACTAATTTAATTTGTTATTAAGAGGGATGTAAATGAAACTCAAACCCAAAAATAAATCACACTTTCGGTCTTTATTTTTACTATACAAAAAGAAGAGTCGTGATTTGTAAACGGTCCCTATTAAATTACAATGAAAGAAGATTTAAATTTTCCCCATTATTCCTTGTACTCCTGTGTAAGTATTTATTATAGTACGAAGGCCATTAACTTCTTTAGTATAGACACCTTTAGTATTAGATAATTCCATTTTCCCTTAATCTTAGAAGGGAGGTGTGTCCAACGGTAGTGTGAGGAATCGGATCGTGGTATATGGGTCAAAAACGAAGTAGTGTTAAAAACATGAAAGATTTTAGGTGTTATTTATATATACGTGAACTCACGATAAAAAGTGAGAGTGATAAGATAACTGTCATATCGAAGTTTTTAAGTGGAATATTCGTTCCGCCTTATTGAAGTCAATTCAAGTCCGTGAGTCAACACATACTGAGAAACTTTGGGGTACTTGACTTCGTGTGGTCCGGAGGGACAGGTAATGGTCGAGGGCCTCAAATGCGTTTGAGTACGTACAACTCAACCATTACGGTAAACTAATAGATTAGGAGACAGTAGGGGTAGAGGAGGACGGAAGTTATAAAGGGTCGTAGTCCCAGAAAAGTATACTCAGTCAATAAGCGTAGTCCACCGGTCACATAACCTCAAAAATCGAAGTCGTAGTCAGGAAGGTTACTTATAAATCTTGACTAAAGGAAATCCTACCTGACCGCCATAGAGGAACGACAGACTCCCTGAGGGTTCTAAGAAGAGGTTGTGGTGTCAACCTTTCGTAGTGAGTCGAAAGAAATATAAGGTTGAGAGTGTAGTTATGTACTGATGACACTTTTGGTATCGGAGCTGATCTACCTTGAAACAACCGTTTCATTACAGAGACGAAAACTTATACCACAGATCCAAACAGTATCGAAAAGAAGGTTCCTCGTTCGTAGAAAATTATAGTACCGATGTCAGTTGTAGATGTGAATAAAAGCTCGGGGGGTTTTATTTACGACAGTGACAAAGGTAACAAAAGGTAAATAAACGGTACTAGAAACAAAAGACTTACAACTCAAAATTCGGTTAAAAAAGTTAGAGAAGTAAGTGAAAGTAGTTCTCCAAGAAATCAAGAAGAAGTCAAATGACGGTATTTCCACCATAGTAGATAGATAGAGTCCAATAACTATAAAGAGGACCGTTAGAACTAAGGTCGAACACGAAGTAGGTCGGACCGTAAAGTGTACTACACGAGACGTACATTCAATTTATTCGTCCCACTGTTATATGTCCCACAAACACACATCTGTCTTCGTTTTTTAGTGGGTATGGCGAAATTCGGTGAAATTATACACACACATGACTTCACCAAACAGTAAGGGAAGAGCCCACCTAGTCCAAAACAGTCTTGAGAGATGGTACTGGGCAGGCAAAACCCACCGGGATGTCGTGCCGGGTATCAAAGTGACTCAATCTGTTCCGACACCAGGTACATCCTTTGTCTTAATCGGTGTACTCCAGTAGAAACTCTTACTTTACTTGATGAGTTGACAAAGATAACAAATCAACGATTCAGTACAGACTGAGAAACGTTGGGGTACTTGACCTTGTACGGTCCGAAGGGACGGTAAGTGACAGAGGGTCTCAAATGAGTTTGAGTACAGGAAACTCACTCACGGAGATAGATCGGTAGAGTGGGAGACAACGGGGGAAGAGGAAAATGGAAGTCAGGAAGTGTCGTAGTCCTGGAAAAGGAAATCCTAACTGACTAAACTAGAACGTCACGTTCCCTGTGAGTTCTTAGAAGAGATTGTGGTGTTAAGTTTTTATAGTTAATTGTCAAGTCAAGTCAGTGAATCAGTACAGACTGTTTCTACAGTGGGGTATCTGACGTCGTGTGGTCCACAGGGACAGGTAGTGGTTGAAGGTCCCGGATGAGTCTAAGTAAAGGTATCGCAGTCACTACGGTAAGTTTGTAGAGTAGGATAAAACAGGGAAGAGGAGGACGGAAGTTAGAAAGGGTCGTAGTCCCAAAAAAGGTCACTCACCCAAGAAACGTAGTCCACTGGTCACAAAACCTTAAAGTCGAAGTAGTAGACAGGAAGGTTACTTATAAGTCCTGACTAAAGGAAATCCTAACTGACCAAACTAAAGGAACATCAGGTTCCCTGAGAGTTCTCAGAAGAGGTTGTGGTGTCCAGTTTTGTATTCAAGAAGTCAAGAATCGAAAGAAATATCAGGTTGAGTGTGTAGTTATGTACTGATGACCTTTTTGGTATCGAGACTGATCTGCCAGGAAACAACCATTTCATTACAGAGAAGAAAAATTGTCCGACATAGTCAACCAGTATCGAAAAGAGAGTTTCTCGTTCACAGAAAATTAAAGTACCGACGTTAGCAGTGTACGTCACTAAAACCTTTAGGGGGTGAGGGGGTTTTTTTCAGAGAGTGACAAAGGTAACAAAGGGGTAGATAAGTGGTACTTCACTATCCTGACCCACGGTACTAAAATTAACAGATCTAAACAGTATCCAAAGAGAGGTTCCTTGTTCGTCGGAAATTAAAGTACCGACGTCACTGGTAGGAGTCACTAACACCCGGATAATACTCGAAGGATAAAGTAGACTGATTAATAGACTTCTCATTTAACGAATAAAATACTCAGTTAATTAACACTCTATAACAAACGTACGAGTTAGTGAGTCAACACAACCTGAGAAACGGTGGCGAACCTGAAGTCGGACGGTCCGAGGAGACAGGGACCCTAAGAGGTCCGTTCTCATGACCTCATCCAACGGTAAAGGAAGAAGTCCCCTAAAGGAGGTGGGTCCCTAGTTTTGACTCAGAGACAGAGGATGTAACCGTCTACCTAAGAAATAGTCGGACGGTGGACCATTCGGGACACTCTGTAATGACCTGTTATTAAATGGATCTAAAAAATCCCATACGATATGAACTAAAAAGATCTGAGACATTTTCTAAGTCATAATATAAGACCCTACAAAAGAATAAAATTACGTCAATAGTAAGTAGTAAGTATGTGACTTCAGATCAGTACGTATATGTGTTTTGAATACGACATAAGTTAAATGATAAGTCGTCGAGAATCTTATTGTCTAGTGAGTTCAATTTTAACATGTTCTATTGATTGAAAGTTGATGTTGTATATGTTCTTAATTAGTGGATCAAAATCCGTTTTACGAAGGTCATTACAAATGCAGGGACGAAGTACTACCCCAAACCCCGAGTAGAGATAAGGGATATCAATTTCTTTGAAAAAAAAAAAAAAGTTAAAAGTGAACTCGTATTTAGACATTTTGACAACTGAAGTTCATAAATAATAACATCCAGTCTAAAGAGTTAAGAAGAATCTTTCCTAAAACAAATTATTGAATTTACGTCAGAAGTCATTTCTTTAAGGTAATATAGAGTTTATTAAATAAAATTACACCTTATTCTATGATAACATCATAGATGTCTCAACGTGTAGAATAAGAGGTTCTTTCGACAAATAGGAACGGGGATATAAAACTATCTTCTTAATTAAAGTACTTTTCCTTCGAGTAGTATAATTAACGAACGATTAATACAAAATTAATGTAAAATTTTCCAATTGAGGACTGATTAAACAAAACTTAAAATGTAGGTAATTTTAAACACTAGGGAGATAATTATAACTAGAAATCACGGTAGACATAAACAATGTCCTTAATTTTATTGTCTGTTTATAATTTCTCATATATTTCATTCCCGAGTATTAAGTTCAGACAGTTTGTCACAAACATTGAGGATAATATAAAAGAGTCAATATACGTCGTATGAAAGAAGAGAAGTTAGTACAGATGACTACTTTTATACCTCACTTGGTAACACCGTAAGAGATACATATCGAGTGGTATTTAAGATCTAAACAAAAACATGACTTTTACATCGAGAGATTTAAACTATTGTCGTTTATAAATTACCCGAAAGGTCTACCGTGATCACCTTTTTTTTTTTTTTTTGTGAACGGACGGTTACGTCCTCAGAGTTTTCCGCAGACAAGTTAGGGACCCAGTCCTTCTAGGGAACCTCCTCTTGTACCTCCTTAGACGAAGTCATAAAAACAGACCTTTTACGGTTACCTTACCGTCGGACCGTCCCATAGTAGGTATCCCAGTGTTTCTCAACCTGTACTGATTACGTTGAATCGTGTGAGAGTTTATAAATTATTATCCTAGTATCTAAATTTTAAAACGAATTTGAGATTAAAATCCTTAAAAATTGTTTTTATTTGGTAATGTCGTTTTTTTCAAGTATCTAATAACTACCCATAAATGAAGGTACATACTACGAAATAACAAACTTTTAGGTAGATCTAGAGTTGGACTTCAGTTTTCTACATTTTATTTATTACCAAATTTCTAGTAAATGATGTGTGGTCGGATATATGTTTAAAGGAATTTCTGGTAACGGTACACTGACTAGTCGACAATAAATGACAACCGATTTCTGAGACTCCTAACTCTGATCGTTCTCCCCCTCCGGGTTATGTCGTCCTTCATCGGTCTTTCTAAAGCTGTAGGGATAAGGGTTTCTTAACCCGGAGGGTAGAGAACTCCCCCTTTACAATCCATCCATCTTATCCCTTTTCCTCAGGTTTTACCGCCACCGATTTTCTGTTCCTTCCCTTTTCGGGTCCTTTTATCTTGTTTTCCTCCAGACTCCTGGTCTCACTTCTGAAGTCCATCTTGTTTGTCGTGAGGACCGTTTCGGGTTAAACGTATCCCGTCCGGGTCCACCTTCTCTTGTATATTTTCCTCCTCGGTTTCACGAAAGAGCGAGAGAAGGAACGGGTGCACGCACGTGAGAAAGGGAGAGAGAGGGGGAGAAAGAGGGGGAGAGGGTGTGTGAGGAGATGAGAGAAGGGAAGTTTAGAAACCCAACCGTACGGGAGTGTGAAGTTCCTACCTAAGAGGACGATAGAAGATTTATTTTATCTCGATATTGTGACTAACCGGATTCTCGATATTGTGCCAAACAGGTTCTGGACTATCGACACTACGCGGCTCCCGAAATTACAGGTAGAGAGGTTTTGAAACAACACTGTCCCGTTTCTTGGCTCTTTGTATGTGAACGTACTGTCTTTCTTACTACGATTTCAACTTTGAGGTCATGAAACCGGTGGAGTACGCTTCTCAACTGAGTATCCTTTTCTGAGACTACGACCCTCCCTAATCCCCGTCCTCCTCTTCCCCTGCTGTCTCCTATTCTATCGACCTACCGTAGTCACTGAGCTACCTGTACTCAGACTCACTTGAGGCCCTCAACCACTACCTGTCCCTCCGGACCGCACGTCGCTAAGTACCCCAGTGTTTCTCAACCTGTACTGACTCGCTTACTTGACTTGACTTGACTTGACTACGTTTTTTTTTCGGACCAAAGTTATTCCCAGTCTTAACGACTGGGACGTACTGTGACGTAGAAGGTAAGGGGAGATACATGTAGGGTTCCATATTATCGAGAAAAATTTTTATTTCGATGTCTGAACAAGGTTTATTTATTTATTTATTTATTTTGTTATTTATTTATTTATTCTATTATTTATTTATTTATTTATGATTTATTTATTTATTTTATTTCTCGGAACCCCTGAAAAAAAACCTACTGTACCGATTACATTAATAAACTTTTAAAATTATTAATCTTTTTAGAATATATGTTAATTTTATAAACTTTCTTAAAAATAGGTACATTAAATAAAAACAAGAAACTTTGAGTCACTGATTTAGACAACCAAAAAGACTTATTTTAAAATTTTGGTAAATTATTATTGAGAAAACAAGGAGGTCTCCTTTTGTAGATAGTTATACTACGTAGTAATTTAGGTTTGTATATAGACTCGTCTCGACTTTCTAGGTGTAGTCGTTATAACTGAAAGTTCCCAATTTGGTATTTATGACTTCAATTTCTGTTACACAAATAAATTTTACTCTAAATATTTTTAAGGTATAGTTATCAATAAACCTCACTTATACCAAACGGTGACCTATAAAATTTTATGTAAAAAACGATGGATATTTCATAAAAATAGTTTTTAAGTTTTAAATCATGTTTTTATTTTCCTTCCTTCACCCGACTCTTCCATCTTACTTTAGTGAATTTATAGCATTTTACCTCTTGGGACTAATTATATGAAACGAAGTAATTTAATGTAAATATAACTCACAAAATACGTAAACCTGACTAAAATTGTTATATTTATTACGATTGCTTTCCCTCTGCTTAAATCCGTTAGTCAAGTCAAGTCAAGTCAAGTCAAGTTAAGTAAAGGAAGCGAGTCAGTACAGACTGAGAAACACTGGGGTACTTAGCTTCGTGCAGTCCGGAGGGACAGGTAGTGATTGAGGGTCTTATGTAGGTTTGGGTACAGGTAACTTAGCCACTACGGTAGGTTGGTAGAATAGGAGACTATAGGGGAAGATGAGGACGGGAGTTAGAAATAATCGTAGTCCCAGCAAAGGTTACTCAGTCGAGAAGTGTAGTCTACCGATTTCATAACCTCAAAGTCGAAGTTGTAGTCAGGAAGGTCACTTGTGGGTCCTGACTAGAGGAAATCCTACCTGACCAACTTAGAGGAACGTCAAGTTCCCTGAAAGTTCTCAGAAGACGTTGTGGTGTCAAGTTTCATAGTCAAGAAACGGTGAGTCGAAAGAAATATCAAGTTGAGAGTGTAAGTATGTACTGGTGACCTTTTTGGTATCGGAACTGATCTACCTGGAAACAACCGTTTCATTACAGACGAAAAATTATACGACAAATCCTACCAGTACTAAGGGACCACCGTGTCTACCATTTCGTAGACGGGTGTTACTTCCTCTGGGCCCAAGTTAGGGACCCAACCCTTCTAGGGGACCTCTTCTCTTATCGTTGGATGAGGTCATGAGAACGGATCTTTTAAGGTACCTACCTCCTCGGACCACCCGATGTCAGGTACCCCAGTGTTTCTCAGCCTGTGCTGACTCGCTGAAGTGTTGTCCAACCAGTATTGAAGGAAGGTTCCTCATTCGAAGAAAAGTAAAGTACCGGCGTTAGTCGTCGACGTCACTAAAACCTCCGGTCTTTTTATCAGTCGGTGACAAAGGTGATAAAGGGGAAGATAAAGGGTACTTCACTTCCCTGGTCTACGGTGCTAGAAGCAAAAGACTTACAACTCGAAATCCGGTTGAAAAAGTGAGAGGAGAAAGTGAAAGTAGTTCTCCGAAAAATCAAGGAGAAGTGAAAGACGGTATTCCCACCCCAGTAGACGTATAGACTCCAAGAACTATAAAGAGTTTCGTTAGAACTAAGGTCGAACACAAAGAAGGTCAGGTCGTAAAGAGTACTACATGAGACGTATCTTCAATTTTTCCGTCCCACTGCAATATATCGGAACTGCATGAGGAAAAGGATAAACCTTGGTCAGACAACAAGGTACCGGTCAAGATTGACAACGAAGGACTGGACGTATGTCTAAAGAGTTCACCAGACCATAAGGGTAGAGAAAGTCTTAAAAGGTGTCAAATAAGACTAGGTGTGTCAGTTTCCGAAACCGTATCAGTTATTTCGTCTTTATATACAAAAAGACCTTGAGACAACGAAAAAGGTACTGGGTCTCCTACAACCGTTAAACTAGAGACCAAGGAGACGGAAAAGATTTTGGTCGAACGTGTAAACCTTCAAGTGCCAAGTGTATAACGACTTCGGACCGAACCTCTTAAAGTTCGTACTGAAATGATCGAACACTCTACTCACGTTAACACGTCATCAAACTCGTTAGAAAACGTAACGGAAAGAAACCTTAAACTTACTTTTGATTGAAAAAGGTCAGGACACCGGTGACGACTCAGAAGGTTTAAACGACTGTATAACTCACGTCGTGAAAGTGTCGTAGTAGAAAGTCCAAAACTTTATCGAGTTGACCTTAAGGTAGTGGAGGCGATCGAAACAAGCATCACTACGAAAGATTCCGGGTGAACTGAAGTGTAAGGTCCTACAGACCGAGATCCACTCACTAGTGTGGTAGCACTAATACACCCAGTACTTCAAATAACATGTCAAGAAGACACATAACAACGGTGGAGAAGAATTATAGAAGACGAAGAGAATCCAGGGATGTCAAAGACAGGAAATAACACAGGTAGAAACGTACTTTACAAGGGAACCATAGAGATTAAAAGAACTTATCTAGAGATCAGAAAGGGTAAGATATCAAAAGGAGATAAATAAACGTAACTAGGGATTCCTTCCGAAAGAATAAAGAGGAACGATGAGAAACCTTAAGACGTGAGTTTACCCATATCGAAAGGAAAGGAGGAAACGAAAAACGAAGGGAAGAAAAGTGTCGATAAACATTCCGGAGGAGTCTGTCGGTAAAACGAAAAAACATAAAGAAAAAGAACCCTACCAGAACTAAGGACAGAGGATGTGTTACAGTGTTTGGAGGCAGGTATCAAGTAGTCCGTGAGATAGTCTAGATCAGGGAATTTACATAAAGAGTGAAGGTGACATATCAGTATTACCTAAACTTAATCTAGTATGGACTTACCAGATCACCAAAAGAGGTGAAAGAATTTACAGTCAGACTTAAACCGTTATTCCTCGAGTACTAGACTCGGTGTCAGTCGAGGACCCGAACAAAACGACTGACGTATCTCGAAGAGGTAGAAACCGACGTTTCTTATATTAGTTCGACTAAAGTCACAATTGGTAGATCATTACAGGTACACATCTCAGAACAGAACACAACAACCTTCTCCCACAAACGATACTGATCACGTAAGAGAACGGTCTTGAGATAATCGGAAACAGAACGAAGTCAGACATGAGGTTCCTGTTTAAACGGACAATGAGGTCCACAAAGAACCGAAGGATGAAAACGTAAGGTCAGGGGATATTACTTTTCCCGTAGAAAAAACACAAAATCAAGATCCGTCAGAACATCCAGAAGTGTCTTGACAAGTTGAAGTCGAAGAAGTCGCAATGACCAACCTCGTATCTGAACGTTATACTTTGGACTAAAGAAACTATGGTCTCGTTGAACGTAAACCTGCATCCTTTTTTAAGAGATAAGAAAAGAGTCTCCTAGGGTCTGAAGAGACGACGAGACAACTACCGGTCTAATCCACTTTATTGCCCCTTCATGTGACACAGAATAGTGGGTGTACCTACTCTGGTCTCAACTACCTTATTCGTTGCCAATAGGGTCCACCACAATCAACATTTCTTAGACGAACGGTTACGTCCTCTGTATTCTCGGTACCCAATTTAGGAACCAGTCCTTCTAGGGGACCTCCTCCTGTACCGTTAGGTGAGGTCATAAGAACGGACTTATTAAGGTACCTGTCTCTTCGAACCACTCGATGTCAGACCCCCCAGAGTTTCCCAACTTGTGTTGACTTCACCGAAACGTGTGTGTGTGTGTGTGTGTGTGTGTGAGTGGTCAATGGTCTTCAGAGAATTTGGCTTCCTGACCTCTATTAGAAAAAATTTTCTCCATTTTTATCATACGTAAAATTGGAGTAATCGAACGAGGGATGACCATAAAATGGGTAATATACCATTAATTCGGACAAAAAGAGGTTAGAACTCAGTATATATTGAGTGTTGTTTTTCTGGATGGATTTGTACCATGACGATGAAACAAAACACAGGAGTAGTAACGTCACAAAATTTTTTATGTTTGTAATGTGTAAAGATAGACGTAAGTGGATTTACACAGAGTAAAAGGTATCAGATTAAGAGAGTAAGAGACTGTGTAAAAGAAAGAGAAGTAGAAAGAGAAAAAGATTACTTCTAGACCAATTGAATGAAGGGACGTTGAATACAAAACAGAAAGAACACAGGATTTATTACATAAAGAGAAGACCTGAGAAGTCATAAATTCTAAATTTTTAGTTTATTAATTAAAATTATAATTGGACATCAATGTTTCAATGATCCAAAGTTATTATTAAATAACTAAGTGAAGTAATTGATAGAATATCGATGATCGGTTAAAAAATTTAAATGACGTTTTAGACAATAAACGGTATCGTTGATTTATATTTATATAGTCACACGAAATATTTAAGTTTTCACGATACAATTAAGTACTAACAGTATCGAGATCAAGTCTGTATTCTCCATCTACTCCTTATTTTTTACGTAGTGAGGTCTCTGTTACCTCAGAAATGACGTGTATAAAGAATTTAACTGGGGAAATGTCAGTAAAAGAGGACACAGATAACACACGAGTTTCGTTTAAATTAAATTACTGCCAAAAAATAATAAAGACAAGACTACTAAGTTCACAAAGAACTTTTATCTGAAAGAAAATTCTCTCTAGTATAACATCAAAATATTATATAAAACTCACTTTCATGGTAAATAAACTTCAAGATAAGACAGTAAATGTTCAACGTACTAGGGTCCGATTAATATATAAATTCGGATGGGTGAGTAAAGATTCCTCCAAGAGGATACTGACAAGACCCAACAACTCTCTCCTGATTTCGTACCTACTACGTCGTTTCAATCAGAGTGAGGTGTCCACTGACACTTGATGATAAAAGACAACAGAGGATAGAAGTTTATTAGAAATAAATATTCTTTATAAAATACGGGGACTCGGTTTTATTTGTTTTTAATACGATTTTTATCGACGATATTCCATTTCACTTTACTCACTTTCCTTTTATTTATTTTCCTTCCACGAACCTTACTTTTATTTCAGTAAATATCCATCTATTACGATCAGAGGTTTCGTATTTTGAAGTGATTTACTTAAATGACTCAATGGTATCCAGAGAACTAAGAACTAAAGATAATTAGGGAAAAGAACAAAATTATAAAATTAGATTATTTGAAAAAGAATATTTTGACGATACTTCTAGAATAAGGTATGAGTATATAAGATATTTATTATAAAGAAAGTGATTATAATAGTTATTACAGTAATGATATTAGTAATTTTAACACGTAAAAAGACCTTATGTTAATTAATGTATGAAAAAGTATTGAAGTTAATGTGATTGTTAAAATATCACAACAATAAGAACTCTGTACATATTTTATTAGATACCCCCTGTTTTTAGAAAATTTGTTTGTTTATACTATATTTTAAATATACAATGTAATAGTTGTAGATGACAGAGAGAATTTTTAACGATCTTATAAGTTAAACCCTTATAACTACACTGTTAAAGAACTAATTTTGTAAGATCTTATAAATATATCAAACGAATTTTAGTAATTACTACCTTTGTGAAAAAACAGAAAACGGATATACTCAGTACATATATTACTGATATGAGGTCTCGTCCGGAGGAACCACCGAGTTTGACATTTCTTAGAAGGACTTTACGATCTCTGGGTCTAAAGTTAGGGACCTGACCCTTCTAGAGGATCCCTTTCCTTTCTCTTAGGTGAGGTCATAAGAATGGACCTCTTAAGGTACCTGTCTCTTCGGACTCGATGTCAGGTACCCCAGTGTTTCTCAACCTGTAATGACTTCGTTGAATCACGTACGTGTGTGTGTTTGTGTGTGTGTGTGTGTGAGGTCTCGTTGTACTACTGTAATGACTATTATACGACTTAGTCAATTACTCATCCGTCTCAAAATTCAGTAACCTCTTTTAAATTTTTAACAAAAAGACGTATTATAGTCTACACAGACCTCACAGGAAAAATAGTACTTAATCTCTTCTTTTATAGAGGAAACAGAAGCTTCTTCTGGTAATAGGGAGATACTTATTAAATAAATGAAATCGAACGGGGTACGTAGATTTCCGAGAGTTTTAGTTCAACCATCAATTTGAACAGGGAAACCCCGTAAAGTAAACTCGTTTTATGTATAAAACAAAACAAACATTACACTTAAAGTTCTGTGTGTCATTTTGATGAAAATAGTTTATATTTATTAAATGAAATTTTAACCATTTGTCGATCAGAGGTTTCATATTTATCGTTCTGAAAAAAAATTCATCTATCTATATTCAACTCCTTCTCACTTAAGAAGTTTAGTATTTCTTTCCGTCCCTTCCTGTTACTTATATCTATCCTTACCTTAAACTCTCATTAAAATCTATCACTCCACTGAATTCTTTGTGTTTTTTACATCAAAACCTTCTAAAGACATTAGGGGGTTCAATAATTTAAATAAAAAAGAAAAAAAGACCCAAAATAATAACAGAAAATTTAAATACAATACGAAAGATAATATCATAGTCAAGTCAAGTCAAGTAAAGTCATCGAGTCAGCACAGGATAAGAAACGCTGGGGTGTTTAGTGTCGTGTGGTGCGGAGGGACAGGTAGTAGTTGAGGACTTTCAAGTGAGTCTGAGTACAGGTAGCTCAGTCACTACGGTAGGTCGGTAGAGTAGGAGCCAGCAGGGGAAGAGGAGGACGGGGGTTAGGGAGGGTCGTAGTCAGAAAAGGTTACTCAGTTGAGAAGAGTACTCCACCGGTTTCATGACCTCAAAGTCGAAATCGTAGTAAGGAAGGTTTCTTTAGGGTCCCGACTAGAGGAAGTCTTACCTGACCAACCTAGAGGAACGTCAGGTTCCCTGAGAGTTCTCAGAAGAGGTTGTGGTGTCAAGTTTTCGTAGTTAAGAAGCCGTGAGTCGGAAGAAGTGTCAGGTTGAGAGTGTAGGTATGTACTGGTGACCTTTTTGGTATCGGAACTGATCTGCCTGGAATCAACCGTTTCATTACAGAGACGAAAACTTATATGATAGATCCAACCAGTATTGAAAAGAAGGTTCCTCATTCGTAGAAAATTAAAGTACCGACGTCAGTGGTAGACATCACTAAAACCTCGGGGGTTTTTATTTCAGACTGTGACAAAGGTAACAAAGAGGTAGATAAAGGGTACTTCACTACCCTGGCCTACGGTACTACAAGCAAAAGACTTACAACTCGAAATTCGGTTGAAAAAGTGAGAGGAGAAAGTGAAAGTAGTTCTCCGAAAAGTCAAGGAGAAGTGAAAGACGGTATTCCCACCACAGTAGACGTATAGAATCCACTAACTATAAAGAGGGCCGTTAGAACTAAGGTCGAACACAAAGAAGGTCAGGTCGTAAAGAGTACTACATGAGACGTATCTTCAATTTATCCGTCCCACTGTTATATGTCGGAACTGTATGAGGAAAAGGATAAACCTTGGTCAGTTTCCGAAACCGTATCAGTTATTTCGTCTTTATCTACAAAAACACCTTGAGAGAACGGAAAAGTTACTAGGTCTCAACTGGAGTTTAATAAAATTTGTGTTACCTTTTTAAAATTTACTCACTTTTTACCTTTACATAGTCAATCCTCCGTCAAAAGTAGACTGTCTTCAGGTTTGTCGACTTCAAAACGTCTTCGTTTATGTGTATAAAACAGTTAAAAGGTACAACAAATGGGTGACTTAGAATTTCATAGACAGGTTTCTGTCTATGATACATCCTTTTTAGATTATTAGTGGGTAGTTGTGTCTGTACACTCGTGTGGGAACACCAGTCTTCTCGTAACGGTACCTTTCCTTTTCCGTTACTAGAAACATCAATTTAAGATTCAAGTCAAGTCAATTTCATCTTCCGTTTTTTTCTAAAAAAAAAAAAAAAAACAGGTCATTGTCGACACAGTCTTATCCTTGTCTACTCTCAATATCGAATCCTTGTCTCCTTAATCACACTAATTTTCGAAAACATGGATAATACGAATCTACGTATTTTACGACACTTCGAAGATCATATCTTCTTTTCGGTCGTATATCCTTTTCGTCCCTTCAAGTACATCGTATCGTGTCAATACCGTCAAAGTTTTATTATAAATATAATGGATCTTCTAGTGATCAAGTCTATACTCAATAAGGCACGTCACCTTCACTTAATTTCAGTTGTTTTAAAGTTCAATTTGAGACACAAAAGAAAATAAAAACAACCTCTTCCTTTACCGTTGGGTAGGTCATGAGAACGGATCTTTTAAGGGTACCTGTCTCCTCGGACCACAGGTACCCCAGCGTTTCTCAACCTATGCTGACTCACTGAAGTGAAGTGAAGTTTTTGGGTTTCTACCCTTCTCAACTTGAAATTAAAATTCCTGGTAAAATTCCAAGTTTCATTATACGTTAATCTCCTATTTTTTCGTCATAGTTCTTATATATAATGTAAAATCAGTATATATTTAACAGTTTTTGTAAATACTCTTACAAAAATCAAACTAAAGGGAGAAATATGTTAAACTTTGTTTTGTATATCAGATAGAACATAAATATTTTATTATAACATATTTAAATATCCAAATTTACTTAAATAACTTATGATATTAATATAATTGACGTAATTAAATACTCCCGATAATATTGTTTTTTGTTGTAGGACTCACCGAATTTGTTGATTATCGATCTCTAACTCCGTAGTTGTCTCAGCGAAGAAAGACACCGGACACTCCCTATTACACACACAGAGAGAATCGAAGATTATTAGAGACCAAACATCAGTCATAAGGGAAAAATATTCCAACAGTCGGTATAATGTAGTCTCATATGGGATTATTGATCTAGTAACCGTTACTAACATAAAGGTTTATTCCAGTGTAATAATAAGTTTCAGTGTGTATAAGTGTTCATGACCCCCAATCTTAAAAATTTGGAAAACTCCCCGTATTAAGTTATTGAACAGTAAGTAACTAAAGTTAATGAATTTCAAACATAAAACTCAATGACCCTTTTAGGATGGACCTTACGATTTTACTCATTAAACCTTTTGTAAGGACTTATAAAAAAAGTCTCTATACACAGGGTCTTCGGTTTTATTTAAACTTTTATAGATTCATTTGTGATACCCCGAACGTTTATATCATTCCGTAAGAGACGTAGAATTTACGTATCACACAATTCATTCTAATTCAAATTTATATATTTATACATTTATTGTTCTCGATCTTGTCGAGTTTCTGTTATCTTCTGATACGAACTAATTAACGATTGATTCACAATATCTGTAATCGATATTCTGTTCTTGTGTTAAGGAAATTCGATCCGCCTTATCAATTAAACAATCCTAAATTTAATCTTTCATTTCTGACCTATGTAAAATCTTTCTTTCCATCTTTTCCGTTAATTACTTATTTTACAATCTACGTTCTTTTGTCCCGAACTTCAGTCTCCTACTCCACAACGAGTTGTTCAATTTTCTCGCAAACAAATCGATATTCCGTGTGACTCATCAGTACATACCTACAGTCTTGACCCGGTGTTTTTTCCCACTAGTGACTTCTTGACTACGAAAGTTTAACAACACGACCTCTTCTGAGAACTCTCAGAGAACCTGTCGTTCCTCTAGTTTGGTCAGTTAGAGTTTCCTTTAGTTGGGACTTATAAGAAACGTTCCTGACTACGACTTCGACTACGAGGTTATAAAACCGGTGGACTGCACCTGTCGGACGAGTAACCTTTTCTGGGACAACGACCATGTCTGACTTCCGTCCCTGTCTTCCCTTACTACCTCGGACTCTACCAACCTACCGTAGTGGGTGAGTTACACATACTCAAACTATCACCTCCTGTCCTTTCGGACCACACGACTTCTGGTACCCCAGTGTTTCTCAGCTTGTACAGACTGTCGTTGACTTGTTGTGTGAACCTCTACTGTCCTTTAAATTAGATTATAAATTTCAGTATTACCGTTAGAAAGAAAAATATTAATTGATTCAAGGTCGGACGGACCTTTTAGGGTAGCTGTCTCCTCGGACCGTCCGATGTCAGGTACCCAAGTGTTTCTCAACCTGAACTGAATCACTGATTCGTTGCTTTAAGGTTTGACGGAATCCCGGAACCGGAGCCGGAGACTATAAGAGAGACGAAGACATCGATAGTGGAGAAAAAAAACGTGTTAACAAAGACAACGTAATAAAGGTATGAGTCGAATTTATAATAGAACAATCTCTCAACATAGGACTCATGAGATGAGAGAAAGTGAGGGATCATATTAGGGTCAACTAAAAGAGATATTGTGACTAATTTTCATTATTAATATTTTTAATAAATATTTTATTTATTTTAATAAATATTTTATTTTAAAATATTAATAATTTTAAATATTTAAATATTTAAGAAACAATATAGAATATGATTCTAAATACTGTAGTTATTGGTATAAAGAACGAAAGTCGTAAAAATGAGTCGTAGTTATTGTCATCTACTTTCTCTATATACTGTACATTTGTAACCGATTTACTTCCATAAATTCAACAAATATTAAAATGATAATCATAACGAAATATTTATTATTTTTTGTAACCGATAAACTCCACGTCTTCCGTCCCACTTTGAGTTGTTTATTTGATATACACGGAGTATGACACGTTTATCTGGAATATAGTTATTCGAGTAATAATATTGTGAAGGGACTACCGAGTCTACCATTTCTTAGACGGACGTTACACCCTCTGGACCCAAACTAGGGACCCAACCCTTCTAAGGGACCTCCTTCCGTACTGTTGGGTGAGGTCAAAAGAACAGACCTCTTAGGGGTACCTCTCTCCTCGGACCGCCCGATGTCAGATACCCCAGTGTTCCTCAGTCTGTACTGACTCGTTTATTCGTGTATCGTTTTGTGTATCAGTTGGTATGTCCTTTAAGCCTAAGTGCTTAACTTACCTCCCTCATTTAAAACTAGTGGTTCATCGAGGACCGTACACAAGGTATACTATAGTCCCGTGAGTGTAAATATGAGTACCAAGTGACTGTACTATCACCACCACCAAATCAGTGAATCGGTACAGGTCGAGAACGTTGGGGTACCTGACATCGGGTGGTCCGAGGAGATAGGTTCCCTAAAGGGTCCGTTCTTATGACCTCACCCAACGGTAAAGGAAGAGGTCACCTAGAAGGACTGGGTCTCTTGTTTGGGTGCAGAGGAAGTAACGTCCGTCTAAAAAAAAAAATGGAGACTCGGTGGTCCCTCTGAGTATCTGTATGTGGGAGTAATAGTACCGTAAGTAGTCCCATAAGGTCTCTTTGTTAGTCCCTTAAGGTCTCTTTGTTTTGATACATTTATCCACTACCAATCTGTCTATTTATTTGCGTATTTACGATTCAACGAAGTCAGAATTGGTCTAAGAACACTGGGGTTCATGACATCTGACGGTCTCAGAAGACAGGTATCTTAAGAGGTCCGTTCTTATTACCTCATCCAACGTTACGACAGGAGGTCCCCTAGAAGGATTGGGTCCCTGACTTGGGTGTAGAGAACACAGAGAACGTGACTGTCCGTCTAAGAAATGGTGATTACG
The DNA here is from genome assembly GCA_006410555.1 of Capra ibex. Classification (NCBI taxonomy): domain Eukaryota; kingdom Metazoa; phylum Chordata; class Mammalia; order Artiodactyla; family Bovidae; genus Capra; species Capra ibex. The sequence continues at coordinate 37,072,558 of SJYO01037955.1, forward strand.
GTAAACTCCTCTATCTATCTATTTATCTAAAAATTTTTAACCGAGTACACTGACACATTCGAACCCTTTAAGTTATAGACTACCACTTTAGACTGTCCGATCTCTGAGTCCTTTCTGTATATCAAGATTAAATTTCCGTCAGATGACCGTCTTAGGGTAGACGAACTTCCTCCCATAGAAGAAAACAAGTTGATTAACCCACTCTAGGTGGCGTAAGGTTTCCTGTTATACGAAATGAGTTTAAGGTAATTGGATATCCATTTATAGTAGGTTTTCATGGGAGTATCTTTATTGATCTTATTACAAACTGGTTTATAGACCCATGGTTAGTTCGACTGTGTATTTCAGTTGGTAGTATCAGTTTTAGTATCTTTTTTAGTATCAGTTTAGTATCTTTCACTCGGTCGTCTCCGTCTTATGTGTCTTCCTGCATTCTGACTTCTCCCGAGAAGAAAAGGTTCTAACTCTTCTAATTGTGTAAAAGAAGACGGGTAAAGAGGTATTTTGTATATGGTACTGAATTTCATCATTTATAAATTCGCTAAGATTCTGACGGGGAACTTTTCTACTCCTGTTTTAAGTATGTAGGATGACTTTATCTCTGAAACCTGAAAAGTAATGGTAAAAGAGTCTTAGATCATGTTACGGCATATTCCAAATTTTGTTTTTCATTTTTTGTAACGTAGTAATATGATTATTCTTTACTACTTTCTCACTCATCCTTCTATCGTCATTCTGAAGGAGGGATTCAATGATGTTATATTATGTTTCTTAATTATATTTTAACCAGATTATTATTGTGTATACGTAACTGGTTAGTTACGTAGTTTTATCTTTAAGTTCTGTGTAGATTATTGTGTATTTATAAATTGTTTATTAAGTTTAGTTACCTTTTATGGAATAAGTTTTACTCACAATTTTATAAAATCTTTGTTATTCATGGTGTTATATCCCATTCTTTGTCGTTTATCATTATACTATTATTCTTAACATTATTTAAACTCGATTATTTATAAATTTTGTGGGACGGACCTTAAAATGTTTAAAATAGGGAAACAGAGAAAATTACATAATCTTGATGAACCAAAGACTTCCGTCTAATGACCTGAAGTGAGATCCTAAGAATAAATATCCAAACCCCTTCCGTGGTATAAAACGTAAAAGTTGATCCCCCAGGTAAACTCTTAATGGTCAGATATGTTTAACACTATTTTAAAAGAAAATTTTTCGAAGTTCTATTTAAATTCTGGGGTACAACGAAAGAAGATATTTCATACGAATCAAAGTCCTGTTATTATTTTTTTACAGTTGTACGAATTAGGATAAACTATAATGGGTCCTAAAACTTTTACAGTAGTGATATTGTGATATTCATGAAATGTATATTTTATATGTAAATGAATTAAACTGAGATAATCACAAAATTTTAACTAACGTCTTTGGACAGTAACTAAAAATCAAAATATTATGAGAGTTTTATAAACATAAAGAACGACTATGACATTAGATACTTACTATGATATAAAGTGAATAATAAGAAACTTAATTAAGAATTTAAACCGTAATAAGGAAGACTTATACTTGGTGGTGGACGGGGTTTGTAAGATTCCTCGTCTTCTAATAATATTAAATTGAAAAGAACTTTGTATAAATAAGGAAACATACGACGTGTATTCATAGATAATCATGATCAATAAACTAACTAATTTCTTTAAGAGAAAAAAATTTTTCCTGTTAAAATTTTTATATAAATGATCGAATATGGTACTGAACTTAAAGAAACCATCGATTTTCTTTCCGAAAGGAGCCTTCGTGACTTTAAATCCACATTATTAAACTTAAGTCATAGATTTTTGATTTAAATAAAATACTATAGTAGATTTATTTGGTCTTGTTGTAAAAGATTCTTCATATTTGACGTTATAACGACTCTCTATTCCCTAACATTCCTTAAACTTTAATGAAGGACTTGTTTACTAAGATTCAAAATGAAGAAAGGAGGAATTTTGACAATGAAACATTTATCAATAAACCACTATTTGTCTACAGATAATGAATAATAAAAAGTTAGTCTTTTTTTATAAAAGTTATAAATGATATATACCCAAGTTCAAGTTGTTTTAAGATATACATATTGAGCTCTAATTGTTTTATAGGACGTTTTGTTATACGAACAAAAACCCAGTCTCTTTCTATTTACGTGTTATCACGAATAATAAATTTCATTTGTTAAATGTACATTATCAAATTGGTGTATAAGTGTGAACTTGAAAGACCTGTGTCTGACGATGGAGCACTAAACTAAGGTAGTCGTGGAATTCCAGTATTTTCGTAATATAGTTATTAAGATATAGGTAAAATAAAAATGAAGTGAATACGTTTTAAAAATTCCTTATAATCGTAATGAACCCTTACTATAAGAGTCTAAAGAGTTAACACAACTATATACAAAAAATTTTACCGAAAATTTTCGGGAGTAAAGATATTCTTGATCATTATACATTACCGATGTATATTTTGTTATAGTTCTTTTAAATATGGTCGAACCACAATGTGTTTTAAATTATTTTTATTTTCTTAATCCAAACTGTATCATGAGTGTACTGTTTTCAACAAACGAAAGACAAAACGAAAATCTTGAGAGACCGAGAAACTCAAATCAATTAAACTCGATTCTAAGGGTAATACTGTCGTGAAATGAAACTTCACCCTAAAAAATTACAGTTCTTCCTTTTAGTGGAGGGTCAACCAACCGTTAAATAATTTCGTTCTCCAGAGTCCTCTACTCGTGCGTATTATAACATTCTGTATTACAGTCTCCCGAACAGTAATGTTTTGTTTGTTAAATTATATCTAGTCTCGGAGAGTAAATTTTCAGTATTTTTCGGGAGTTTTTCTACTATAATTTCAAAATTATACTTATGAAAATATAAGAAGAGAATCCCTTTTTGTCCACAAACAAACAAACAAACAAACAAAAAAGTTCATCCGTACGTAATTCCGGATAAATTCAGTTATTTTTAACCAGTATAAACATGACAATTTTTTTTCGTTTCACCTCTTTGTAGTTATACACTATATACTATATAAAGAAAATATGAGGTCTAAGATTAACAGGGAGTGGACAAGGATGACGGACAATAACGTGAATCTTAAAACAGTATCAACTAATGGTTAGTAGAGTATATACAAAAATCTTATTCAACCTTTACTACTAATAGTATTAGACTGAACAAAATACTATGAGTTCATCGTTCAACTCTTGAATTCGACTTTACTTTAAACTTAAACTTACGTCTTTACTAACTTAAGGTCTCCGTTCATGGTCCGATAATACAACCTCGTCTTGGAAGTGACAATCCAAACCCTTTGGTTTTTATGGTTTCTCTTCAAATTAGAATCTCGTATCTATATTCCTCCACAATGGACACGGAATTACCCTTTTCCCTACACAGTCCCCCCTCGTATTTTCTTTGTTTTTCTATGGATGAACCAGAGATCACAAACACAACGGTGTTAAATTACAACCAGTTATTTAACATGGATTTAAAAGAACATACGTCTTAACTTTTAATTTTGGTACATATCAATAAGTATACGATATATTTTGTTCAAAATTTTTAACTTCACCCAACGGTAAAGGAAGAAGTCCTCTAGAGGGACTGAGTTCCTAGTTTGGACGTAGAGGACGCAAAGCACGTAACCTCCGCTTAAGAAATGGGTGACTGGGTGGACCCTAAAGTTGATTTTTGACTTAAACGTTATTCCTCGATTACTAGACTCGGTGTCAGCCGAAGTCCAGAACAAAAACGACTGAAATTTCTCATAGAGGTAGAAACCAACGTTAATTATATTAGACTAAAGTCATAACTGGTAAACCACTACGGGTAGATATCTCAACAGAACACAACAACCTTCTCCCGCGAACGATACTGGTCACACAAGAGAACCGTTTTGACAATTGGAAACGGGACGAAGTAAACCATGAGACTCCGATTTCAACCGACCATGAGGTCCACAGAGAACTGAAAAATAAAAACGTAAGGGTAGAGGATACTACTTTTCCTGTAGAAAAACCGTAATCAAGGTCTTCCAGAGGACTTCATCCTTTACAGTTGGGTGAAGTCATAAGAACGAACCTCTTAAGGTACCTGTCTCCTCGAACCGTGCGATGTCAGTTACCCAGGGTTTCTCAACCTTTACTGACTCACTGATTGTGTGTGTGATCTTCCAGATCATCCAGAAGCATCTTAGTAAGTTGAAGTCGAAGAAACCGTAATCACTGACCCCGTGTCTGAACCTAATGACACTACAACTTACTAAACGAAACGTTTACTTGACTCTAGTAAGACAGTAAAAACTCTAACGTGGGTTCATGACGGAAAGTTATAGAACATTATTGAATGTTACCTTTCGTTAAACCATTATTAAGAGAGATATATATGACTTAATGAAACTACATGTAGACTTTGAAAAATTTAGTTGACACGAGGTTAATTTTTTGTCTTCTGGAATACTCACGTCTCCAATACCATTTACTTCATTATGATGATCGTAGATTCTCAATATAACATCCCCCAAAAGACTCATGTCAATTGTACCTTTCAACAAAACCATTTCGAGGAATGAGTAATCTGTAGTTCTCAAGTATTGTCTCGTTCCGGAAGACTCGTATTACTTACATTTATAAATCGACTTTGAGGTTGGTGTAATGTGTAGTCACTAGAGTTTTACCTCTGTCCGGATTCATGTCGTTATTACCCGTGCATGAGTCGGTTTTAAAACTGGAATGAGTCGTGGTTTTTCAAGTGTGGTCTCCCTCATGACGTTTGCCCCCTTCTGATTGTTTTATAAGATTAGATAGGGATTTTTGAAGAAATTTTTAACATTTTATATACATCGTTTCAAATAGAGATGGAAAATTACAAACCACGTAGTACAAATTTTTGAGTATAGATTAGAGGTCTTAAGAAAAAGTAGAACGTTTTTATTTTGAGATATGGGGAATTTGTTGTAGAGAGAGATGAGGTAAGGATGGGGTGGACCGTTGTTGAAAAAAATATGAGTGAGATACATGAACTAATGAGACCTATGAAATATATTCACGTTAGTATGTAAAAAGTAGAGAAACGTTGCCCGAATAAAACGAATCGTATTACATGGGCACAACTTCTTAGACAGTAGTGAAAGAAGGTATGACTCCTCCTCAGTCTTAACTGGACGGATTCTGTACTCCTTCCCACGACTATAAGTTACGTTAAAGTAGACTGTACTACTATAAATCTCTTTGTCCTCTAGGTCTAAAATATACCTGATAAATAATTGTCGAAATGACTCCATGAAGATATGTTTGTAAGTAAACAATTTTAACCTTTTACATAAAAGTGTATACACACGTGTTACTCTGATAGTGGTTTCAGCACTATCACTTGTACAGGTAATGAGTGTCTCCAAAGTGATCGGGGAGGTATAAGAGAAAGAGGGTTGGGATGGGTTCAAAGGTAGAGGTCCATCTGTAGTATCAAATGTAAAATATATTTCCCTTACGATGTCCATAAGAACATACTGAGAAGTTATTCACGTGTTTATATAAAAATCATAGTACAAACACATTTTCTTACTGTAGTTTATTCCTATTCATTCGGAAAGGATACATAATCTCAACGTAACAAACATTGGTTTACACCCAATAAAACGACAACAAGAGTGTTAGTGACTCTTTTACAACAAATTTCACCCTTGACTTCAACTTTGATAGTTCTCATTAAATTTGACTTTCAGTCAAAGTATACTTAAGAAATGCTTATTTTATTAAAACTTGGTAGAAATAGTATGTCTTTTCTTTAAAAATCCATAATACAAAATGAATAGTTACTCTTTACGGGGGAATCAAATGTTTCAAAGAAATGTATAGACAATTTTATAAACATGGGTCTTCGATACAGTACTCGGACACTACTAATCTCTTGTCTAGTAACTAAGAAGGTCCTTGACACGTGGTAAAATTCCAAATTTGAGTCTGGAATGGAAAAATCGAAAAATCAAATATAACCTTATGTCAACTAATTATTACAACACGATCAAAGTCTATGTGTCTTTACACTAATTCAATATGTATATAACTATGTACGTAGATAAAAAAATGTTCAATAAAAGGGTAAATCTAACAATGTATTATTACTCGTCTCAAGGGACACGATATATCATCCAGGTATATACGATTATTTTACGACACCGGTTAAGATATTATAACCACTAACGATGATAAGTTTAGTTGACACTAAAACTTACGTTTTAGATATGGGATATCGTGACATAAATCTGAGATAAGTAATAAGTTAATAGTGAAGTATATCCGTAAGTAGACCTACACTAAGTTGATCTTAGAGTATCTCACCTTCTATTGACTAATATATGTATAAGTAAGGCAATGATTTGTTTACGGTATTTGTTTATACAATCTAAGATCAATTCGTATAATAATTATATATGATCTTTCATGTGATTTCATCAATAGTAATTCATTATGTACCTTTCATTTGAACGTTTAAATTAAAGAGATGTGTAACCTTTTTTTTAGACGTTTAAATTATAGATATGTGTAACCCTTTACGGTAAGAGAGATTGTCAGTTTTACATTTCCCTAAGTCATTTTAAGCGAATCCTTTTATTTCATTATCTTAAATCTTATTTGTGTCAACAGTCCTAGGTTAATCTATACTGTGCATATTCAAGTAATATTTAAAACTTATCCATATCCTTGACTTTGTCAGTAAAGATATATAAACTTTCACAATACAAGTTATTAAAAAACGATATGAGTAATCACCATAATATCAGTTTTATGGTTGAATTAATTTACTTCTCATTAACATTAATACTTCAATCCTGAGAAAAACGTACACTATCAAGTAAAATACACAGTCGAACTGAACCCGGTTGTTCACGGGTGTACAAACCAGTCTGTAATAAGATCCACATAGACAATCCCCAAAGACTACTCTAAACTTAGTCATTTCCTTCTTCTCGTCTAACAAGACGGATTACGTCCACCCAAAGTAGATTAGTCAAGTTCTGGGCTTATCTTGTTTTTCCCGGTGGGAACGAGTTCTTTCCCTTGTAAAAAGGATGGAAACCCGAATTTGTCTATATAGTCGAGAAGGACCCGGACCTCGGGTGACCGGAAGTCTGACCTTTACGTGAAAATTTAAAGGACTAAGAGTTCCGAAGTCTAAGTCTGATCTTAACGTAACAGGAGAGAGGACCCAGAGGTCGGATGTTTAAGTTGGAGGTCAAGAAACCTGAATGGTGGGAGGTATTAGTGTAGTCGACTAAGAACGAATACGTATGACATCCGAGAAAAAAGAAATCTCCTGGAAATCATACTTATACGCTATTCGTAGTAAGAATATTGTAGTAATACCTAACAAGGAATTATTTGAAAAATAAAAGGGTCCAAGAACATCTAAGGGATCATTTAATTACAAACAACTTAATCTTTAAGAGTCTACAAAATCGTACTAAGTGCTACCGACGATTCTTTAACTTGAAATAAAATAAAAGTGTCGGAAATTAAACCCTTATATGAACGTAGGTTTGACAATCGGTGTGATACCACTCACCTTTAAACAAACAAGTGTTTGTACCGTGTATAAATTTGAAAATACGGTACAACAATGACTTTTTAAAACTGTGACTCCTCTACATGACTTTCTCTTTTTATTCAGAGATTGTAGGATAAGACGTTATACTAACCCGTAATACTCTCTGAGACTATGGTGATCTTCTATATTGTTTGAATGAAGGGACCTGTGATAATAGGTATTAACAAACTTCATTCTTATATCATCGAATTTAAAAGAAGGTTTTTAGTACCTCGACAAATTAGATGGATAACAGTTTGACTCTATTAAAAAAAGTTATGTAATACCTTATTCATTTAGAATGAACTAATTAGAACCACTTTCCGAAAAGTAGTTATTGTGGAAACTTCTGTAATGAATTTTGATACAAGTACTAATTTTATGGGTTTTATAGAACGTAATTTATAGTTTTCGTAAGTCCTCTGACTTTATCATTTTAGTTGAATATAGTGTTTTTTCATTGATAATTTTGATTCTTTCAATCAAAATGTCTTTTGAGTCTATCATTTGTCAGACTGGATCTACAGGTAGTCGTCTACTTACCTATTCTTTCGACATCATGTATATGTGTTACCTCATAATAAGTCGGTAATTTTTCTTAAGTAAACTTAGTCAAGACTACTCTACCCACTTTGACCTCGGTTAATATGTCTCACTTCATTCGGTCTTTCTTTTTGTGGTTATGTCATATGATTGTGTATATATACCTTAAATCCTTCTACCGTTACTGCTGGGACATACGTTCTGTCCTTTTTTCTGTGTCTACACATATGGTCTGAAAACCTGAGTCTCCCTCTCCCTCTCCCACCCTACTAAA
>SJYO01037955.1:37082617-37215953 GCA_006410555.1 Capra ibex
GGAGGGAGGGGTGTTGTAGAGAGACCCAGTAGGGGTACGTGGTCGGGGTTCGTTCGACGTGGGATGCAGTCTGTACCTGACCGCTAAGTTAAGAATGTACTGTCATATGTACAATATTAAGGGTAAGAGGGTTTAGTAGGGTGGGAGAGGGAGAGGGAGACTCAGGTTTTCAGACCATATGTGTAGACACAGAAAAAAGGACAGAACGTATGTCCCAGCAGTAACGGTAGAAGGATTTAAGGTATATATACACAATCATATGACATAACCACAAAAAGAAAGACCGAATGAAGTGAGACATATTAACCGAGGTCAAAGTGGGTAGAGTAGTCTTGACTAAGTTTACTTAAGAAAAATTGCTGACTTATTATGAGGTAACACATATACATGGTGTCGAAAGAAAGAGGGTTTAGTAGGGTGGGAGAGGGAGCCGGAGTCTCAGGTTTTCAGTTAAGATATGTAGACTCAGAGAATGGTAGAAAGGTTTAAGGTATATATACACAATCGTATGAAATACCCACAAAAAGAAAGACCGAATGAATTGAGACATATTAGTCGAGGTCAAAGTAGGTGGAGTAATCTTGACTAAGTTTACATAAGAAAAAATTACCGACTCATTATGAGGTAACACATATACATGGTGTCGAAAGAATAGGTACTAGGTCTCTCTACTATACCTCCTTCCACCCTCCCCTCAAGTTCTAACCCTTGAGTACATGTGGACACCACCTAAGTACAGTTACATACCGTTTTGATTATGTCATAACATTTCATTTTCTCCGGACCACACGACGCTAAGTACCCCAGCGTTTCTCAGCCTGTGTTGACTCGCTTACTTCACTTGACTTGACTTGACTTGACTTTTTAATTTTTTTTTTTACAATAACGTTAGTTTACTTAGTGTTATGTAAAGAGGTCCTAATAAGTTTTGGTATGTTTCACTGTACCGATGAAGAAGGTGATATAGAATAGTGGAACTTAGAGAAAACAGAATACTTTTTAAAAGTACTATAAGGATATGTATGTTTATTAACTGAAGAGTTTATATCGTTGGTCTCGTATCTGTTCAACAATGTTGTATCGATACGTTTTTATGTCAGTGTATTTAATATCAAAAGAAAAAGTAAACAGAATGAGTAGGTAGGATGAGGAGTGTATCGTAAGATCACTGTTGACTCATTTTCGGTCGTTACGTCACACTAAGCCTAGGTGACACAGTAAGTCTCCAGTAAAAGAGAGAGTCTTGATTCCCGTAACAGACGTACCAACTCCGATCCAATATAAATATATGTAACGTCGGGTGTCTTTCCTGTTCTTTTAGACTTTTCCTTCTGTTCGTAAGAGTAAAGTACGTTTCTTACTTAATCTTTTTAGTAGAAAGTAAATGAAGGATGACTATTGTGGATTTTAAAGTACTCACGAAGAGTATTTCTTCGGGTCAAAGACCATTATACCTGTACATGGGTCGTTTTAAAGAACCCTTCTTCTGTCTTAAAGTCTATTAGATCGTGAAACGGTATGGTTCTAGGGTCCACTCCTTGTAAACATAATGAGTCTTTGTACCTGGTCTGTAAGGAGAGGTACGAAATGGATCTTTGGGTAGTAAGAATAAAAAGAAATAAGATACTCACTCACTCACTCACTTTCAGCGAGTCAGTACAGGTTGAGAAACGCTGGGACATCTGATGTGTCAGGTACCTTAAGAGGTCTCGTCTTACGACCTCACCCATCGGAAAGGGAAGAGGTCCCCTAGACGGGTTGGGTCCCTAGCTTGGGTCCAGAAGGCGAAACGTCCGCCCAAGAAATGGTCGACTCGATAGTCCCTTCGGGTTAAAATGTTTTTTATCTATATTATTTTGATTCGCTATGAATAATTATATTATTTGTGATGGATCAAAGACAAAGTGAACAAGAAGGATAGTCGATAGACCGTAATCCCTTGTATAGATTTTGTAAACTACAAATTAAAGGTGTACACATTTTAGTTCGATAATTTTTAATTGAGTGTTTTAATACAACGAATTACTTTTTTTTACCTATCTTTTAGACCTGTGAATTATTTTGTGATGATTAAAAGAATACGGAAAATCAGAGTAATCGTTTGATTAAGAACTTATTACACTTTAGATTGGGTCTTTGCATATTCGTAAATTTATTGGTGTTCATAATATATTTATTTTCGTGTGTAAAAAGAACTCAAAGTTCCGGTGCTAAACGGAGTGCTTCTCAGTTTATTGAACATCCCTGTACGCCCCTACGTTAAAGGAGAATATCCGAAAATTAATAAGAAAGATGGCGAAAAACCACCTAAAAAAGGGGAGTCTAAATAAGGACTCATAACAAGATGAAAACTCCTTTACTTAATCTTTATCGTATACTTAGTAATACTCATACACAAGTGTTTGTCTTTTTTTATTTGATTTTGGTTTTTGGATCTTGGGGTTTGTGTTATAGGTACCTTTCTGACCCAGAATATATTTTTACTACCGTGTATTTTCGACCTTATTTTACGTATGTAATATGTACATATGAAAAATTATAAAAATGATAAAAATTCATTGGATGTCATTTCAACTTACAGAACACACGGTAATATACTTAAACTCGTGTACATATATAAGTACATTAGTCGTGTCAAAGTGACCGGGTTTTTTAGAGGGAGTACCATAGAGAAGTGTCGGTGTCGGATAGAGTTAGTGATCGAGGACGACTGATGAAGAAACTTTAGTGTCAAAAATTAAAAAAAAGTTAGTATATTTTTATTTGTACGTCATGTATTAAAAAACTCCGAACAAAAGTGAGTAGCATTGCTATATGTAAACGTACATTGTTTAGAAGATGAACGATGATAGGGTAGCACACAGACATGGTGGTAAACAAACAGGTAAGTGGATACACCCTAGAAGTCCAATAAAGGTGAGACTCCTTGTGTATACGATATTTGTGAACACATACAAATATAACCCAACCAGTCTTTCAATCAAACTAAAAAGATATTCTAAAATACCTTTTCGGGTTTTATTGAAACACCGGTTGGGTTATATTTGGGATTCGACGAACTTAGACATGTAAATATACGAAACAGATCAGATTAAACCTTTCAAACGTTGATAATAAAGAGTTTGTTAAAAAAAAAAAGACCGTCTTACAAGAAAGTGGAGAGAAAGACTTTAAAAGTACTACACTAATAATCTTTACGATAATTATTGTAGTAGTATAATCCCAAGATGTCTCTTTGTCTTTGTTATCCTTTCGCTCTCTTTAAATAAAGTTCGTCGACCAAGTACTCTAATACCCCCGATCCCTTGGGTTTTAGTCTTCTCGTCAACCGTACGACCTTTAAGTTCCCGTAAAACTTATTGTCCTGTAAAACGTCAGAGTTCAGGGTTTAGATTTCCGACCTTTTATTCCGTTTCAAACAAACAATGTCAGATCACCGTTCAACGAAGAAAAAGTTGTTTAGAACAGAAACGAGGATTCCGGAAGTTGACTAACCTACTTCGAGTATATGTAATACCTCCTATTTGACGAAGTGAGTCAATGGACTAAATTGACAACTATATGAAATTTTTTTACGTTGTAGCTCTGTTTGTACATATATTGGAACATTTATAATTGGATATTATTCATAATATTTTTATCTTGAAGTTCTTACTATAGTAAAATTATTGAAATGGGTAACGAAAACCGTTGGGTGATGTTATAAAGACGGACTCTTTAGGGTACCTGTGTCCTCGGACCTCTCGATATCAGGTACCCCAGAGTTTTCTCGTCCTGTACTGAATTACTGATTTGTTGTAACAAAACATTTACCTCTTGGGTACCACTATTATAACGAAACATTATCCACCGTCAGGAATCAATATACAAGGTATACCTCGACCCCCTTCCTCCTTTTTCGTTAATCTCAAGTTTATGTATCCTAGTTGTTGGAACCACTCAAACGTGTACACTCATTCACGTGTACAATCGTAAATCTTATTATTATTATTATTTAGATTACGAACAAAAATTTTACCTTTGAAATGAAAATTTTTTAGAATGTACCCGGACCTATAAATAAATAAATAAAATTCAAAAGAGTACAAGAATAAAAGATTGTTAAATTGGTAAAATTACATTAAAGAGAGACACGACACACGATTCAGTGAAGTCTACACAGGTTAATAAACACTGGGATACCTGATATCGGGCGGTCCGAAGAGACAGGTACCCTTAAAAGGTCGGTTCTCATGATCTCACCCAACGGTACGGGTGGAGGTCCCGTAGAAGACCTGGGACCCTAACCTGGATGTAGAAGCCACAAAGGACGAAACCGTACGTTCAAGAAATGGTGATCACAGTTAACACAATGTATCTTGACTTAATTAAAAAGATTCATTTAATTTTACTTTACCTACTTAATGTAATACTGATATTAAACAAACGAGATGACAGTGTGAATTTAAAAATACCAGACATAATAAAGAAACAAACTCTTTATGAATCGATGGGACACTCTCAATTTAGTAAAAACCGGTATAAAAACACACCGTTTTGTCCCTCATAGGATATAATTACTAGTCACAGAAAAGAAAGATCCTTTCACACTTCGTTTCCGATAATTAAAACAAATAATAGTAGAAGGGGAAATCATATCTCGGACCATTAACCCTTTTGCAAGTGTATGGGGTTTGAGTAAAGTGTACACGAAAGAAAGTAGTGACTAATCACTAAGACAGAGAAAAGGAGATTACACACTTTAATCCAGAGGAATGAAACTGTATCGAACAATTTTCCCTGTCTTTGTCATACAAGTACACCCAAGTAGACCAGACTACTCGAGATTCATAAGGTACTTCGTTAGTAAATGTCCCGGTCCACTGTACCCAGTTCAGTCCGTACCCCTCTTCACACGATACTATTAGACTTGATTTTAATAAAAAAAGTTTTATGCAATTAACGAAGTAAAATATTCAGTGACTCTCGATACTTATTCCGTCCCTGACGTAGTTTTAAGTTGAAATGTATCGTAAAAATTACTTTTACTATCCAGTGTTGTATTTTCACGGATCTTGTACGGTACCAAAATTTTGGTCTACTAAGAATTTTCGACAACAAATTTTACGTATATGAAAGTAATATTTAATCAAAAAATTTATTGGTGATTATATCTATAAATTGAATTTTACTTCCATATGTGAAGTTAAAATCTTACCCAAAATCCCGTTTCTTGAACACTAAGATGTTTTATTTTCGAAAAAACCACCCCATGATACAAGACCTTTATGAGTAATTTTAAAACTTTATAAGACCTAAGTTTGATAAATTAGAATAGAAAATTAAAAATAACCTCATATCAACCAAATGCTACAACACAATCAAAGTCCACATAACGTTTCACGGAGTCAATATGTATATGTATATAGGTGAGAAAAAGTCCAAGAAAAGGTATATCCAGTAACGTCTTATAACTCATCTCAAGAGTCAAACAGGAATCAATAGACAAAATATATATTATCACACATATACTACAGTTAGCGTTAGAGGGTTACATAGGAAAGAGGGACGACTGGGAGTTCATTGGTATTCTAATAAAATATGTAGACATTTGAATAAAGACAAAACATTTATACAAGTGAAGTTGGAAAAAAAAAATTAGGGTGTATATTCGTTATAGTATACTATAGACAGAAAGAGTCAGACTGTGAAGTGATTCATACTGCGAAAGATCCAGGTAGGTGTAACGTCGTTTACTGTAATAAAGAAAGGAAAAAATACCGACTCATGTTTTACGATGTAAGTGGGGATCTCTAATCACCAAAGTCACGTGACCTTTTAGTTCGTAGAAATTCACACAAAGTTGTTGAAAAATTTTATACTTTACTCAAAGTAAAGATGATTTTAGTCAAAAAGGATTGTTAAAACTAAGCGTATATACGAGATTATTTTTATTTTAAAATTTCACACAACGTAACAGACACCTTATACACATGAACAACCCTTCCCTATACACATCCAACTTCGGATACCCCCTTTATAAACTTATTTAGACAATAAAAAAGTATTATTTCTGTTTTTAGATTCTGGGAACTTAAACATTTATAATGATATTAAGGTTTCTTTTGTCTTTGTGTCTTCCATTTATGATAAATTACTTCGAGTCATATAATAAATTTTTATACACAGTATACTAATACAGATATTATGAAATATCCTTGTCATATATTATTTTATCGTACTCTATTATATTCTCGTGGTTAGAAGTCACCTATAAATATGGATATATTTATCCACTTATTTTTATAAACATAAGTTCCATGTTTGAACTCCCGTAACAATATTTGTATCAAAGATGTCGTCCTCAAGTATGTAATGTTAGTAAGTTAATACCCAAAACTCGTTAATAATAAAGGAAGATAGAGTTAAATAATATTATAAAAATGAGGTATTATGTGACGAATATAGTGACTGTACATGAATCTCATATTGACCTTTACTATCTAAATTAAAAACCATTGTACTTGAGTAACGAAACCCTCATTACAGTTTTCACAAATGTTACCACTTACCTTAACAAAGGAATTAAAGAAAAAGATGAAAGAGTAATAAGCACATATCCTTACGTTCCCTAAAGACACACAACTAAAATATAGGACGTTGAGATGATATAAGTAACTAATCGAGATCATTAAAAGACCACCTCAGAAATCCCAAAAGGTGCATCTCTTAGTACAGTAGACGTTTGTCACTCTCAAAATGAAGAAGAAAAGGTTAAACCTAAGGAAAATAAAGAAAAAGACGAGACTAACGACNTTTGACCAGTTGGTGAACATTTTCTTACTTTGATCTAGTGAAAGATTGTGGCATGTGTTTTTATTTGAGTTTTACCTAATTTCTAGATTTACATTCTAGTCTTTGATATTTTGAGATCGAAAATAATACAACTCCATACAAGGAAGATAAGGACGAAAGACCTCTCAAAAATAGTATTTACCTACAACTTAAAACAGTTTCCGGAAGTTATTTGTTTACCCTAGATTAATTTTAATTTTCGAAGACATGTTGTTTCCTTTTATATTCGTTCCACTTTTCTGTCGGAAGACTTACCCTCTTTTATTATCGTTGACTTCGTTGACTGTTTGTTGATTAGAGTTTTTATATGTTCGTTGAAGACGTCGAGTTAAGGTCTTTTTATTTGCTGGGTTAGTTTTTTACCCGGTTTCTTGATTTATCTGTAAAGAGGTTTCTTCTGTATGCCTACCGATTGTTTGTGTACTTTTCTACGAGTTGTAGTGAGTAATAATCTCTTTACGTTTAGTTTTGGTGTTACTCCATGGTGAAGTGTGGTCAGTCTTACCGACGCTAGGTTTTTAGACGTTCGTTATTTACGACCTCTCCCACACCTCTTTTCCCTTGGGAGGATGTGACAACCACGCTTACGTTTGATCATGTCGGTGATACCTCTTGTCATACCTCTAAGGAATTTTTTAACGTTTATCTTGATGGAATACTGGGTCGTTAGGGTGACGACCCGTATGTGTGGCTCCTTTGGTCTTAACTTTCTCTGTGTACATGGGGTTACAAGTAGCGTCGTGACAAATATTATCGGTCCTGTACCTTTGTTGGATCTACAGGTAGTCGTCTACTTACCTATTCTTTCGACACCATGTATATGTGTTACCTCATAATGAGTCGGCAATTTTTCTTAAGTAAACTTAGTCAAGACTACTCTACCTACTTTGACCTCGGTTAATATGTCTCACTTCATTCGGTCTTTCTTTTTGTGGTTATGTCATATGATTGTGTATATATACCTTAAATCCTTCTACCGTTACTGTTGGGACATACGTTCTGTCCTTTTTTCTGTGTCTACACATCTCACCTGAAAACCTGAGTCTCCCTCTCCCTCTCCCACCCTACTAAACCCTCTTACCCTTAAGATTGTACATATGACAGTACATTCTTAACTTAACGGTCAGGTATAGACTGCATCCCACGTCGAACGAACCCCGACCACGTACCCCTACTGGGTCTCTCTACAACACCCCTCCCTCCACCCTCCCCCCAAGTACAAACCCTTGTGTACATTCTTAATTTCTAAAATTTTAAATTTTTTATTTTTTTTATTTTAATTTTTTTTTCACAAATGTCACGACACAGTTTCTAGTTTTATTTATTCATCCCATGATTTTTTTTTTTTTGTTGAACGGAGAGAAGTCATACTCTTTGTACTAAGACAGTACTCGCTTTGTGTTGTTTACAATTTTTCTCTATTAGTTGGTAAGTAAGTAAGTAAGTAATTTCTTTGTGGCTGAGACTCTGGATGTCTGACACCGGGCGGTGTGAGAAGACAGGTACTCTAAGAGGTCCGTTCTTATGAACTCACCCGACGGTAAAGGAAGAGGTCCCATTTATTTGGATACCTCAAATTTTTTATTGTTCTCTGTATGATAAAGGAGTTCTCAAAATATCGAATCATCTACTATGTCTGTATGTCTGAGAATTCACCGACCTTTACAACGACGACGACCACGATTCAGTGAAGTCAGTACAGACTGAGACACGCTGGGGTGTCTGCCGTAGGGTGGTCCGAGGAGAGACAGGGACCCTCAGAGGTCCGTTCTTGTGACCTCACCCAACGGTAAAGGAAGAGGTAACGTCCTTTCACTTTTCACTTTCACTTCAGCGAGTTAGCACAGGTTGAGAAGCGCTGGGGTACCGGACGTCGGATGGTCCGAGGAGGCGGGTACCCTAAAAGGTCCATTCTCATGACCTCACCTCACGGTAAAGGAAGAGGTCTCATTTTTTTTGGATGACACCAAATTTTTTACTGTTCTCTGTATGATAAAGAAGTTCTCAAAATGTCGAATCATATACTATGTCTGTATGTGTGTGAATTCACCGACCTTTACAATCGTTACACGTTTTTCTGTGTTTAATTGATTAGTTCTTAAACCTGTCGTTACCTCTCCTCCTTAGTATCTTTCTCTACTTAGAACTAGGTTCTGAATTTTTTATTTGTCCTTAATCGTGATAATAAAGTCAGTGAAGTTCTATACGTCTAGTATTTATTTTATATATGAAATTTTAGACTTTCTTATATGTTTGTACGTAGGGGGGATGAAGGACAATTATTTCTTATAACTTCCGTAAATACCTCTTCCTTTACCGTCGACTGAGAATAGAAGAATGGACCTTCTAGGACACCTGTCTCCTCGGACCGTCTCATGTCAGGTACTCAAGTGTTTCTCAGCCTATGATGAATCACTGATTCGTTGTTGTATCGTTACGTGATTAGTTGTGAGTTTTAATAAAATTCGTAATTTGTGTACATATCGAGATTTATTAAAAACGGTCGGTGCTTAGATCAGTAGTAAGATCCATTAAAATTACAAAAATACCTTTTTGTTGGTTTATTGTTTTGTTTGAACGAGAAGGAAGAAAACCCGTCAAATTATCTTCTATTGAGAATTGGAGGTAACATAAATTCCATAGGTAAAAGAAAAACCCATGGTACTTTGGGTTTATGAGATAGATATTTGGGAATTGAACTTTTAAATTAGAAACAAATATAACGACGACGACGACGATTCAGTGAAGTCAGCACAGGCTGAGACACGCTGGGATATTTGCCGTCGGGATGTCCGAGGAGGCAGGGACCCTCAGAGGTCCGTTCTTGTGACCTCATCCAACGGTAAAGGAAAAGGTTACGTTCTTTCACTTTTCACTTTCACTTCAGCAAGTCAGCACAGGCTGAGAAGGGCTGGGGTACCTGACATCGGATGAAACAAATACTTTTGGATGATTTAGAGATTATACAAAAATATAATATCGATAATAGTACAAATACTTAAAGAGAGAGAACGAAAGTAGATAAAAAATAAGTCGTACCCAATATATGCACTTTGAAATTGGTGAAAAACAATAATAGTTCAACAAACGATATACAACTTTATATCTACGTTCGGGTAATCCTCACATCTGTCTCGTCCACCTCTTCCTTTTTTGTTGTTGTTGTTGTTGTTGTTGTTGTATATTCTCTTACTAAAGTATATTGCCCACAATACCTCATTTATAGACATAGGAGAATGGTTTAAGTATACAACTTCGTAATTAAAGATTGTACGACACAAACCTCTACCCCGGTTATTCCTTCTTTAATTCTAATTTACCTCTTTACTCCCATTCCAGATCAAGTCTTTCCAATTACGAGTATTTTTCCCTGTAGTCTCTCGAGTGTAAAAAAGAGAAACGTACACTCGTTTCTACAGTACACTCATGCCTCGTTCTCCCACCAGGAGATATTCGGACCTTCTTTAATAGTAGTCTCAAGAGTAGTCTTTGGAGAGAATGACCTGGAACTAGACCCTTAAGGTTTCGTTACTGTTTCATTTCTAGACACCAAATTCGGTGGATTATATGTCATATAAAAATACTGTCGAATTCGGTTGGTTGCATCGGTCATAGTATATTTGTTGACTCGTTCGTTAAATATTTAATACTCCGATGTTAACTTCTTATCAGATACTTGAATTCCAAGTTCTTTTCGGTTCGACGTTCCTTACGAAAACTCTTACTTACCAACGAGTGTTCCATCACTACCAGTGACCTACACTGTTCCAGTTCTCTTGTTCCTTAGTCCTACCCCACCCACTCTGAGTCTCCCTATGTCTCTGATCTCTTTCCTTCTATTAAATGTAAAAACCGGTCATTCGTTCCTATTGTCTATGATGTTTCTCTATAAATAAATGGAATCAATAACGGTTCTATTAAACACAATCAAAAGGAAGAACACTTTTGTTTACAGAAGACTCTTACACCCGAGACGGTACTATCTACCGTAAATATTCTCACGATGACCTTAAAAGACTATCACTTATAAAAAAGAGAATGGCAACCGTTCCGTTGACAGTAGACGAAACTACCACACCTATGATCCCAGTTCAATGTTCTAGTTCTGAGGTGCTCATACGATAGGGTCCTCTCTCTTGTCTGTAACAAACGTACGTCATTCAACTTTCAGTATTACGACCACCGGTTTTCACACTGGAGACACTATTTCCGGTCGTCTGTCATTATGTCCCAGTCTTATAAGGGTAGGTAGTCCCTGTGGAACTCTAGTCTCGGGTAAACCCATGACAGTCTTTCTAGTCTCACGACAGAGGTCTCCACTACATTAAAGAGTCTTATGAGGTGTGTCTAAGAAATGTATTGTTCTTCCCATTACGACAACGTTTCTTTTGTGGTTTTAAGTTAGATCTAAGGTGCATATTCACTATAGTATGTACCTTAGATTTTTTATGTTGATTGATCACTTATATTGTTTTTTCTTTCACTTTTTTCACTTTCACTTACAGTGAGTCACACAGACTGAATAACGTTGGGGTATCTGACATCGGGCGGTTTTACGAGACAAGCACTTTAAGAGGTTCGTTCTTATGACCTTTCTCATCGGTAAAGGAAGAGGTCCCCTATAAGTACTGGGTCCTTAGCTTGGGTCTAGAGGAGTCACCCAAGAGTTAAAAAAGGTCAACTCCTTCTGTTTCTCCTCCTAGTTTTATCCCCATCTCTAACTCTCCATGTTTTCATTACGTATTTTATCCCATGTTTCTATATAACATATTGTACCCTCTTATATAGGTTGTACAATATTATTTATATTTACCTCATATTTGAATTTTTCAACACTTAATGAGATAACATGGATATATTTTACATATCATAATATGTTGTTACTACGAAGTTACTTTTTAGAGTTTTTCGAATGGATACCATTCGATAAAGAAGTCTCAATAGAAAAATTTATACAGTAATATGTAATGTAAAACGAAAAGTCGACAAAATAAAACTCCCGACGTCTTTTCAAAAAGAACTCCTTATGTAGGGTCTCTAATTTTTTTTTTTCTTTCTTTCTTGAGTTATTCAGATAAAAAGTCTGTTTAAAGGACATGTGACATTCACATTTTTCTGTACTTCGATTAGTAAGTAGTAATTTGAAGGATATCTGTGTAGGGTCCTAAAGTGAAAACTTATGTATAAAGCTATTGGTAGATCGTCAGTTTCGTTGGTAGAAGTCACACTGAAAGTCGGAGACTCTTATATCTAAAAGAGTAATAGGTGTCCATTAATAACTCAAGATGACTAATTCAAGTCTATGTTTGTGACTTATTTGTTCTACCGACAAATAATTACTTCTGTCATATGAAAAGTTAACAACCTTATGTTTACTGAAATAGTTCTCGGATAGTCAGTAAAGAGTATCTTACTTCATAAACTCTTTAGTGCAATGAATAGTTCCAAAGGAACCATCTCGTCTTAAATTTTTTTTTTTAGGGTAATTGTTGTGAACGGAAGAAAGAGGGAGATAATTCTTATAATAGATTTATAGGAAAACGTCTTTAGGAGATAATATACACAAAAACCGTTGTACTGTTAGAGACTTCGGAGAGTGATGACGGAGAGTACTTTCGATTCTTCCTGGATCTGAGAGGGAGACGAAGAGACATACCGTCTGTGACTCCTACAGGTTTCACTCAGTCTACCTAATTCCTCTAGAAGACAGGGACTAGAAGTGTGACAGTGACTAATTACCTCTTTACCTAGTTTACCACCTCGTGGTTCGGGTACCCCTGTATTCATAACCGTGTCCTTCGTCACAAGAATTTCTGGTAGAACCAAAGAGTGGACGACGTATCTAACATCTGGGGGTCCCACAAAAGAGACAAAAGATTGACAAAGTAGTCGGAGGGTAGGTAAAACAATCGGGTGATAGCTGACTTAGGTAAAATAAAATATCACAATGCTAAAACGAATTTTAGAGGAAACATTATGAGAAGTCAAGTCAAGTTAAGTCAGCGAGTCAATACAGGCTGAGAAACGCTGGGGTACTTGACGTCGTGTGGTCCGGAGGGACACGTAGTGGTTGAGGGCCTCAAATGAGTTTGAGTACAGGTAGCTCAGACACTACGGTAGGTCTGTAGAGTAAGAGACAACAGGGGAAGAGGAGGACGGGGGTTAGGGAGGGTCGTAGTCCCAGAAAAGGTTCCTCAGTTGAGAAGGGTACTCCATTGGTTTCATAACCTGAAAGTCGAAGTCGTAGTCGGGAAGGTTACTTGTGGGTCCTTACTAGAGGAAATCCTACCTGACCAACCTGGAGGGACATCAGGTCCCCTGAGAGTTCTCAGAAGAGGTTGTGGTGTCAAGTTTTCGTAGTTAAGAAGTTGTGAGTCGAAAGAAGTGTCAGGTTGGGAGTGTAGGTATGTACTGGTGACCATTCGTATTTTAGTTCTATACTCTTTCCTTTTAAGTTCAAAGAAAATCGAAGGTCTAAATCATATAAAAAGTCGACCTCTCGTCCTCTACTTAAGACTTTAGAAAACAAAGACACTTACTGTAAAGGTTCGAATCATTTGTAAAGAAACCCATAAAAAAACAAATTAATAATCCATCCCACAAGGATGTTAGTTCAAGGGTAAAACCCGATTTCATTTTAAATGAGACTATAAATAGTGACTATAAGTATACCCGTGTCTCCTTCGACCGAGGAGGGTATTACTCAATTAAATTAAGTCACATGAACTTCTCTATATGTATTATAGGTAACTACAAAGGTGTCAGTAATTACGTTTATTAGAGTGATACATTAAATTTATATGTGAATGATTGAATTTTTTGACATGTGTATTTGAATATATAAAATATTATATATATTCTTTCAAATTGTAACTGTTGAGAAACTTTTGGTAGGTGTATATCCTGTGTCAAGACGTCGTTTACTAAAAATATCCACAGATTATTTGTTTTCTCGTAGGGGGACAGGAAAATTTCCACGATCACCTAAAACGAAGTTCATAAGGAGGTGGTGTTTCATGTGTTTTTAAATACCACAAAACAGTAGAATAGACAGTTCACTAATGAAGTATTACTAAATGTGGACTCTGTTTGGAGAGTTCCGTACACTCATTTTACAATGAGACAAATATTTATTATCTAAATTTCTGTTGAATCTTTATATAAATGAATATATAGGACTTATAATCTCGTTATGTGTATATAACTTTTCATTTACTTCGTAAATTTTCGTTTATCTCATTATTTATAGTGTTTGTTAAGATAGTAGGATATCGTTAATGTACGATAAATATTAAGTCAAAACAGTTATTGTATTACTGACTGGGTGTGTGTAGTATATATATTTGGAAATTGTCAAATAAGTATACAGTGTCTCGTATATATGAACGGTTCCGAGTAATACATCACAATTTTAACGAAATCTTACCGTCATGGATATACTTGAGACTCAGGATTGTACTTACAGATGAACATTGAAGCAACGTACGTACAATCATTACAAGTCAAATCTACAGAGGTTAAAACATTTTATTTATGTTATAAATTAAAAGTACTGTTCCCCAGGTATATTAGTTTCGATACAAAAAAGGTCATCAGTATTTGTTTACACTTTCAACCTGGTATCTTTTCCGAGTTGTGATTTCTTGTCTACGAAAGTTTGACACAATGACCGTTTCTGAGAACTCTCAAGGAACCTGTCATTCCCCGAGTTTGGTCAGTTAGTATTTCCTTTAGTTGCGACTTATAAGTAACCTTCCTGACTACGACGTCCACTTCGAGGTTATGAAACCGGTGTACAACGTTTCTCGACTGAGTAATCTTTTCGGGGACTATGACCCTTTCTAACTCCCGTCAACCTCTTTCTTTGTTGTCTACTACTCCACCAACCTACCGTAGTGACTGAGTTACCTGTACTCAAACTCGTTTGAGTCCCTTATCACTTCCTGTCCCTTGGGACCGTACGACGTCAAGTACCTCAGCGTCTCAACCTGTACTGAATCGCTAACTTGTTGTTGTTTAGAACTAAATACCTGTAAAAGGTCTTCCCGTTACCGTTGGGTGAGGTCATGAGGACGGATCTCTTAGGGTCCCTACCTCCTCGGACCGTCCGACGTCAGGTACCCCAACACTTCTCAACCTGTGTTGATTTCACTCAATCGTCGTCGTCGTCGTGCCTGTAAAAGATATAAAATTAAAAAAGAAGACGGTGTTTCGTAGAGCACACATACATGTAGTTATACGTACATAT
Organism: Capra ibex; assembly: GCA_006410555.1. NCBI lineage: Eukaryota > Metazoa > Chordata > Mammalia > Artiodactyla > Bovidae > Capra > Capra ibex. Next base: position 37,097,700 of record SJYO01037955.1, read on the forward strand.
ATTGACAAAGGAGGTAGAACCGTTTCCTTATCTAAGGGTCTTAATGTTATTAACCTAGGTTCCATGTAAGTCATAACGAAAAGTTCATCCGATAGTATTGAAAATAAAGGTGTACTTTTTCATGATAATAAGGATGTATAGACTACTTTCCGTAAAATTAGACAAAAATTTTGATATTTAGACTAATCCATCCCTAGTCGTTTACCGGTTTAGATTGATTGGTATATAAAGTATTCATTTCAAATGACGTTGTACTAGTGTGGTCAAATGAATGATAATTGACGTCTATGATACTACCTCTGTAGTCAAACAACTGTTTCCAGGTATATCAGTTTGGATACCAAAAAGGTGATCAGTAAATATCTACACTCCCAACCTTATGTTTCTTCCGACTCACAGTTTTCTTGACTACGAAATAAATAAAAAAATTAAAATTAAAAATGAAATAAAATGAAATGTTATGACGTAACCAAAACGGTATGTAACTGTACTTAGGCGGTGCCCACATGTACTCAAGGGTTTGTACATAGGGGGAGGGTGGAAGGTGGGGTATAGTAGAGAGACCTAGTAGGGGCACGTGGTCGGGGTTCGTAGGACATAGGACGTAACTTGTATCTGACCGCTAAACAAAGAATGTACTATCATATGTACAAAGTTACGGTAAGAGGGTTTAGTAGGGTGGGTGAGGGAGAGGGAGACTCAGGTTTTCAGGTGAGATGTGTAGACACAGAGAAAACGACAGAGTGTATGTCCCAGTAGTAATGACAGAAAGATTTAAGGTATATATACACAATCATATGACATAACCACATAAAGAAAGACCGAATGAAGTGAGAGATATTAACCGAGGTCAAAGTAGGTAGAGTAATCTTGACTAAGTTTACATAAGAAAAATTACCGACTCATTATGAGGTAACACATATACACGACGTCGAAAGAATAGGTAAGTAGACGACTACCTGTAGATCCAACAAAGGCACAGGTCCGATAATACTTGTCACGACGCTACGTGTAACCCCATGTACACAGAGAAAGTTAAGACCAAAGGAGTCACACATACGGGTCGTCACCCTAACGTCCCAGTATTCCGTCAAGATAAACGTTAAAAAATTCCTTAGAGGTGTGACAAGAGGTATCACCGACATGATCAAACGTAAGGGTGGTTGTCACATTCTCCCAAGGGAAAAGAGGTGTGGGAGAGGTCGTAAATAACGAACGTCTGAAAACTAGTGTCGGTAAGACTGACCACACTTCACCACGGAGTAACACCAGAACTAAACGTAAAGAGATTATTACTCACTACTTAACTACGAAATCTTAACACCACAACCTCTTCTGTTAACTCCCAGGGAACCTTACGTTCCTATAGTTTGAGTCAATTAGGATTTCTTTCAGTTGGGACTTATAAGTAACCTTCCTGACTTCGACTTCGAGGTTGTGATTCCGGTGGACTACAATTCTCGACTGAGTAACCTTTTTTTGCGACTACGACCTTTCTAGCCTTCGTTTTCAGTTGACCCACCGTCTCCTACTCTACCAATTTAGAGTAGTGGTTGAGTTAACCGTCCTCAGACGCGTTTGAGACCCTCTATCACCTCCTACATCCTTGGACAAAACGACAAGGTACCTCAACGTCTCAGTCTGTACTGAATCCCTGACTTGTTGTTACTGTCTTACTGTTCTATACAGTCTCTCAAGTACACCTGATATTTCGGACTTTATGAATAATGAACCTGAAAATGTCTTTTTCAAATGTTTGAAGATTATTAATAAAATTAAATAATGGGATTAACTGATGATAATCAAAGGTTATTGAAATATTAACTTATATATAAACTGATGGAACTAATCCAGAAATTAAGGAATGGATATAGAAAACGGTTATAAATATACTATTCCAAAAGGACCAATATAAGACTCTAATATACATTAACTAACGTTTATAAAAGAATTATGAAATAAAAGATAACTGACACGAAAACTTTAAATACAAATTTAAAAATATTTATGAGGTAAAAAAAAAAGATTTATCGATGAGAAAGTACGGACCAATTATATAGAGTGATTAGGTTCGTTTCTCTAATATTAAATTACTTTTTGGAGAAAATTAAGTTATTTTAAATTAAAATTACCAAACACTACTCAATATTCTCAGGTTAAAATAAAAGTAAACACCAAAGTAGACCGAAAACTTTATTATACAAGTAGATAACTTTAGTGTATATTTGAGTTAGGGTATATATGTTGAAGAGATTTCGGAATATTGTATTGAGGTAAAGTATACCAATTTTTAATGTACATTTTGGATTTGTACTACAAAAAGTTATAATAAAGATGTATATCGGAATTTAAAATGACTTCCGACAAAAAGGGATAACTTCAAGTCAATTCAGTGAGTCAATACAGGTTGAGAAACGCTGGGGTACTTGGTGTCGTACGGTCCGGAGGGACAGGTAGTGGTTGAGGGTCTCATGTCGGTTTGGGTACAGGTATCTCAACCACTACGGTAGGTCTGTAGAGTAATACACAGCAGGGGAAGAGGAGGACGGAAGTTAGGAAGGGTTGTAGTCCCAGAAAAGTTTACTCAGTGGAGAAGTGTAGTCCACCGGTTTCATAACCTTAAAGTCGAAGTCGTAGTCAGGAAGGTTACTTGTGGGTCCTGACTAGAGGAAATCCTACCTGTCCAACCGTAGAGGAGTGTCAGATTTCCTAAGAGTTCTCAGAAGAGGTTGTGGTGTCAAGTTTTCGTAATTAAGAAGCCACGAGTCCAAAGAAATATCAGGTTGAGAGTGTAGGTATGTACTGATGATCCTTTTAGTATCGGAACTGAGCTGTCTGGAAACAACCGTTTCATTACAGAGACAAAAATTATACGACAGATTCAACCAGTATTGAAAGGAAGGTTCCTCATTCACAGAAAATTAAAGTACCGACGTTAGTGGTAGACATCACTAAAACCTCGGGTCTTTTTGTTTCAGTCTGTGACAAAGGGGTAGATAAACGGCACTTCAAAAATATATTAAATTTACATTTTATCGTATATTAAAAAGATGTGTTCATTATATCAAATACGTAAACAATGTATTTAAGACGAAAACACTTACTTTTTCTGTAAATAAATTATGTGTAATAACTGAGGGTTTGTGAATCGTATTACAGACCATATTTTACTCGAAAATTATCTAAGTAAAAGTTCGTGACGATAACGTATAGATTATAAATTGTTAGAGAGTTCTGGTTTTTATGACTTTGTGTAAAATTTGGTCCGGATTTTTATATTATACGATATCCTTCAACAACGACTATCCATGGACTTTTTTACATTTCCTAAAATTTTATTTAAAGGTGTTTCCTCCAATTTTATTGAAGGAAAATTAGTGTATTTTATTTTATAGAGAATACTTCTATTTTCAATAATAATATTATCGATATTCAAAACTTGGGTATAAAACACGGTCTACACACGATCTTCGAATTACCCTTAATGTATACTTTAATACACGTCGATTTGTGATTAACCTTCTTCTTCCGCCCCGTCTAAACCAATAATTTTTTTACCTCTTTCACTATGAACTTTAAACCGTCGACTAATTGACATAATTCGTCTAATTATTATTTTTTTTTATTTTGTCGAACCTCTGACCACTGTAAAAAGTAGAAACAGGTTCGTACACAACGAGGTCTACTATGATCTATCACCCTTTTTTGGAAAATCCTATCAATAATGACGTAAGTGGACACGTATTTTACATCTAACAGTCCAAATATTATATTACTTATTCTTTCGAACATTAGTTAACTAAAAGTAACGTAAGAAACATCATATTTATACATATATAATTTGTAAATGTACAGTATTTATACTATTAAATCTTTGGAGTCTTTAGATCAAAAGTAGAATGTAAAGTATAAGATCTACTGTTTTTTCAATCATAGTAATTTGTTACATAATATTACCTTGTAAAAGCTCCGTAATAAATCTTTCGACACTTTTTGACTGTAATTTTAAATTAACATAAAACCTAGACTCAGAAAAATTCGTTTCAATCTAAAATTTCTTCGGTCCTAACCACTTCGTAAAGTGTATCCCATTTTAAATGTCAAAATGTAAAATTACAAAGTATTTACATAAAGTAATGAATCGGTGGTATATAAGAGTTTTAAAGGGTAAAAAGTCAGTCAGAGGAGTTAGGATAGATTTGGGACAGTTGGTGACTAGACTTATGAAAGGTTTATCGTTCGTATACTTAACTTAGTATTTCCTCATCGTGGAGACCCTAAGAAAGTGATAAAAACTCTAGGTATGGACAGTCATACAGTAAGACAAACCAGAATGAATAACGGTTCATGATAAGATGACACATTTACATGGTTTTAATCAAATAGGTAAACTACCAACTCCTTGCAAATTAAAAAAAGTTAAATACCATTGATGTTTACTTCGATAATATATAAGTTTATGTCCAAAAACACCTATATGTAAAAATACAGAGAATCCATTTGTTAATCTTTATTCTAATCTCCCATTGTCTCATTCATATACATATTAAAAACTCTCCGAAATGTTTGTAAAAAAAAGTTTCGTCTTTATTCTAAAGTCCATGGATAGTCGTTATATATTCTTATATTCAATATAATATAAAGATGGTTACCAACTATAAAACATCAATATCTGTAAGACTATTACAAATCACTATAGAGTAACACCAAAATAAAGAGTAAATGAGTCACGGATAACCACACTTGACAGAGAAGTACACAAATAAACGTTAATAGAAGAAATCACTTTACAGACAAATTTCAAACATGGGTTGACAATAACAGAAATAGAATATAGCTTATAATTTAAAGGTAAAAGTCTCGGTATCAGACACTGAACTGAAAAGTAAAAGAATTACCCAAGAAACTCCCTTTTTCAATTTAAAACTACTTGATATGAATTAGTAAAAAGAATTCTAGATTTTAATATTTTAGACATGAGTTTGTGTGTATGAAACATTAATAAAGTCACCCTTTTGTTTTTCTAGTTTTTGTCCTTAAACGACTGACAGTCGAAGAGTGAATACGGGTTTATGTACGGTTCTGCAGTGACAGAAAACAGTGTCATTATCTTACAAACGTATAATATTTAAATATTCATATAGATGTCACAATTTGAAATTAATGACGATAAAAAGTCTTATAAGGTTTCTAAGGTTAATATTTAAGTATTCTAAACCACCCGTATAACATATGAAAATAAAAAATATATAAAATGTCATATTATTTGTGTCCGAGTCCCACAGTTTATAGAACTCAGATTTTAAAGTTCTTCAGTAAACTTTCTGTGTGTCGAAACCCTTTAAATACATATAAACGTTATAAAATTAGACAATTTATTCCACAAAGATTAATAGTCTCAAGACGTACTAGTGTCATTATAAAAAAAAAAAAAACCGGACTGTGTACATTGGGTTTCCTTTATCAATTGTCAAGTTAAATAATTCATCGTTCAAGATAATGTCAATTTTCGTAAACAGAACTGTTGAAATACTAGTAAATTTTATTAGGTGTTTTTTAACTTTCTTTTTACGAAAATAAATTAATGGAGCTTAGTAAGTGATATCGTTTATAAAGGAAAATAAGTCATATAGTTTATAAGGTAATGTTTTTTGATGGTTATGGACAATTTATGACATATGAAAGATTCTGTGTTGTAAGATGTTATATCTATTANTACTAGTAAATTTTATTAGGTGTTTTTTAACTTTCTTTTTACGAAAATAAATTAATGGAGCTTAGTAAGTGATATCGTTTATAAAGGAAAATAAGTCATATAGTTTATAAGGTAATGTTTTTTGATGGTTATGGACAATTTATGACATGTGAAAGATTCTGTGTTGTAAGATGTTATATCTATTATGTCGGTTATAAAATATTTATTAAATTTATCCTATATTCGATATTTTTATAACCTAGTGATACAATAAGTAGACTTTTATTATATTATAACATTTAGTTATATGAAGTTATTTGTAACATCTAAACTTACCTTTTTCTAGTCTAGATGTAACGTTGTGTACTAGATGTTATTACGGTCTATACTCTGTAAAAATTTCGTTATAACCTTCGTCGTATTCTCTCCCTACTAAAATAAGGAAGACTCATTATTTGAGTGTAACGGATACAGGTATTTTTTTCTCCTTGGAAACAAATTGACGTTGTCGTTGTTGGGATACATTTTAGAATAGTTAGTGGATATGGAGTGACAACACTATATCATCTATTGAAGGTTAGGTACGACTAATTTTGAGATATATATAAATATTCTATCTCGAATAAATTTTTAAAGTTTGTATATCGTTTCTAATTTATTAAAATATTCCTTATAGATATATAAGGTTAGACTTAAGATTACAATTGTACAATGGTATGAACGAAATAGTGGACGTACATATGAATATGAAGATAAGTACATAAACAGGTGGAATAAAAGACCTCGTATAATGTCATTTAATTTCTGACAGTTATACGAATGAGGATTTATAAAGTCTTAGGAAAAAATTTAATCTTAAGTTATTTACAACTAAAAAAAAAGAAAACCACATTTTAGCTTATATTTTTTCAAGTGTTTATAATTCTCATACGACCGACTCCAATATATGTATGAATTTACGTACTCTCCGGGAACCTGACGTTCCTCTAGGTTGGTTAGGTGAGACTTTCTCTAGTCGGGACCCTAAAGAAACCTTCCTTACTACGATTTCGACTTTAAGGTCACGAAACCGGTGAAGTACACTTTCCAACTGAGACTACAATCATCCCTAACCCCCGTCCTCCTCTTCCCTTACTGTCTCCTACTCTACCGACCTACCGTAGTGACTAATTTACCTGACTCAGACTCACTTGAGGTCCTCAACCACTATCTATCCCTCCGGACCGCACGACGTTAAGTACCCCAGCGTTTCTCAGCCTGTGCTGACTCGCTGACTTAACTTGACTTGACTTGACTTGACTTGATATGTATATGTATACAAAAGTCCTAGAACGTAAAAGAAGATAATTAATTAATTTAGCGTGGAATTTTATAAATGATACTTTATAAAATAGTTACAAGTTAATAGTTATACGGTTTAAATGTGACACTAAAGAAGAAACTTATGACGTAATAAAACTTCAAATTCATAACTCTAAATTTACACAAATAATAAAGTTAACGTAAAAATAGTCTATCGGTTAAGTCTATGAACGACAATAAACTTGTAACAATTCTAAAAGAAATATCGAATCGAGTACAATTTTCACGAGTACATTAACTTTTGGTAGGTACAAAGATACGTAATTTACATCACTAAATGTATACCATGGAAGTTAGTAAAAATAATAAACAGATCACAAACACTCAATCAACGAGTCAGCACAGGTTGTAAACGGTGAGGTATCTGACATCGGGTCGTCAGAGGAGACAAGTACCTTAAGAGGTCCGTTCTTATGACCTGACCCACCGGTAAAGGAAGAGGTCCCCTAGAAGGGATAGGTCCCATTTGGGTGCAGAGGACTTGACGTCTGTCTAAGAAATAGTCGACTCTTTTGTCCGTTCGAGTGTTGACAGATTTAAGAATGGTTAAAAACAAAGACTAGATAATGGTTCTCGATAATTGTAAGGGAGTAAGGGTAACGTAAAATTAGTCTATAGTAACATTAGTGGAAAAAAGGGGAAAGGAAGTATATCACAACTCATAATAATCGATTTACAATGTAAACCTAGCAATATTCAAAAATTCATTATAAAATAAAAACAATAAAAAGAAGTCAGTGAGTCAGTATAGACTGAAGAACGTTGGGCTACCTGACGTCGTGGGAACCGAAAGGACAGGAAGTGGTAGACCTCAAACGAGTTTGAGTACAAGTAACTCAGTCACTACGGTATTTGGTAGATTAGGAGACGGGTGGGGAAGACGACGAAAACTGTAAAGGGTCGTAGTCCCAGAAAAGGTTACTCATCCGAGAAGTATAGTCCACCGGTTTCATAACCTTGAAGTGGAAGTCGTAGTCAGGAAGGTTACTTATGAGTCTCAACTAAAGGAAATCCCGTACTAGAAGGGACTATCGAGTCAACCATTTATTAGGTCGACGTTACGTCCTCTGGGTCAAGTTAAGGACCCAGTCCTCCTAGGTGACCTCTTCCTTATCCGATGGGTGAGGTCATAAGAACCCGAAGGGAACACCGAGTTGACGACTTCTTAGGCGGACGTTACGCCCTCTGGACCCAAGTTAGGGACCGACTGTTAAATGTCGGAACTGGACTTGGAAAGGGTTAAACCTTCTAGAGGACCTCTTCTCTTTCCGATGGGTGATATCGTAAGACCGGTCCTCTTAAGGTACCTGGTATCTCAGGTCAGTATTTCTCAATCTGTGCTGACTCTCTCAAAGTGAAAGTGAACCCGAAGGGACCACCGAGTCTACTATTTCTCATACGGACGTTACGCCCTCTGGGTCCAAGTTAGGGACCCAGTCCTTCTAGGGGACTTCTTCTTTTACCGTTAAGTGAGGTCATAGGCACGGACCCTTTAGGGTACCTACCTCCTCGGACGGTACCCGAGTGTTTCTCAGTCTGTGTTAACTCGCTAAAAGTGAAAGAAAGCGAAAGGAAACGCTGTCTAATCAAACTAGAGAACGTCAGGTTCCCTGAGAGTTCTCAGAAGAGGTTGTGTTAAACTTTCGTAGATAAGAAACCGTGAGTCGGAAGAAATACCAAGTTTAAAGTGTATGTATGTACTGATGATCTTTTTGGTATCGAAACTGATATGCTGAAAACAGCCGTTTCATTATAGAGACGAAAAATTATGTGATTCAAACAGGATCGAAAAGAAGGTCCCTCGTTCACAGAAAATTAAAGTAGTGACGTCGGTGACAGACGTCACTAAAACCTCAGGTTCTTTTATTTCAGACAGTGACAAAAGTAACAAAAGGGTAGATAAACGGTACTTCGCCATCTTGACCTACAGTACTAGAAAAAAAACTTACAACTCAAAATTCGGTCGAAAAAGTGAGAGGAGAAAGTGGAAGTAGTTCTCCTAGACATCAAGGAGAAGTGAAAGACGGTATTCCCATCACAGTAGACGCATAGACTCCAATAACTATAAAGAGGACCGTTAGAACTAAGGTAGAACACAAAGTAGGTAGGACAGTAAAACGTACTACATGAAACGTCTCCTCAATTTATTCGTCTCACTGTTATACGTCGGAACTGCATGAAGAAAGGGTTAAACCTTAGTCAAACAACATGGTACTGACCAAGATTGACGACGAAGAACTGGATGTCTTTCTAAAGAGTCCTCCCTCCATTCCACTAGACCATAAGTATAGAGAACTTCTCAAAAGGTGTCAAACGACACTAAATATGTCAGTTGTCGAAAACGTATCAGTCACTTCGTCTTCGTCTAAAAAAAAGACCTTCAGAGAACGAAAAGATCTAGGTCACCTACAACCGTTGAACTAGAGACCAACGAGACGGAAAAGTTTTAGGTGAACATGTAGACTTTCAAGAACCTAGCGTGTGATAACTTCGGATGACTTCCTAAAACTCGTAGTGTAACGATCGTACACTTTACTCACGTTAACACGTCATTAAACTTGTAAGAAACCGTAACGGGAAGAAACCCTAACCTTACTTTTGACTGGAAAAGGTCAACGTTTGTTAGGGAGTAAGAGTGACGTAAAAATTGTTAATAGAAACATTAATACAAAACAAACGAAGTGTATAAAACTGAAAATAATCGATTTAAAATGTGAACGTACACGCGTACGTACACATACACGATTCAACGAAGTCAGTACAGGTTGAGAAAACGCTGGGGTACCTGACAACCGGTGGTCCGAGAAGACAGGTCCCCTAAGAGGTCCGTTCTCATGACCTTACTCAGTAGTAAAGGAGAAGGTCCCCTAGAAGGGTAGGGTCCCTGGTTTCGGTGTAGAGGACGCAGAGGACTTGACATCCATCCATACATGGGTGACTCGGTCGACCCTTTGAATGTGAACACAGTAATATTACAAAACGTCATTAAATTATAAAATAAATTAACATACATAAAAGAAGTGAAAATATGAATTATTATAGTCAAATTATTATAGTTAAATTTAAATTTTAAATTTTTTTTATTTTTTATTCTTTTTTTTATTTTTTTATTATTATAGTCATTAATATAATGATAATAAAAATAATGAAATAATAAAAATAAGAAAAATAATGAAATAAGATAAAATAATAAAAATAATAAAATAATGATTATAATAATAATAATGATTCTAATAAAATGATTATAATTATGTTGAGTAAGTCGTAATAAACCAAATATAAAAAATTGGACTCCATATACACCCGCCAATCCATACATACACACATACATAGTAGATAGACGGACAAGTACATAGAATATAAGGTACAGAAATTTGTAAATAGTAAAACTAAACCTAAACAGAAATCATTAAACTTATAATCAATTAAATGTAGAATAAAGTCAAAAAATAAATGGAAATAATTTATAGTACCACAAACATAAATAATAACGATTACATCAAAATTATTAAATATGTAGAATGGAACATACTGATAGTGAGTAAAAGGTATATCAAAAAGAGGATTACCTAACTAATTCAAAAGAAAAAAGAAAATGAACAATGGATCAGGAGGGATGAGATTTCTAAACCTTACAGATGTAGATAGTAAAAAGAAAAGTACAAATAGAAAATTTTTATGTACGTCTTAAAAGAATTTCCACTTTTAGATTGATCATGGATCAGAGATGTCAATTTTAGAAATTTAGACAAGTAATACAGGACACTGGGAGTATTCCCCAAAGGGTCCATCGTGACCACCATTTCTTGGGAGGACAGTTACGTCATCTGTATTCTCTACACCCAAACTGGTGACCCAGTCCTTCTAGGGGACCTCATCCGTGTCGTTGGGGGAGGTCATAAGAACGAACCTCTTAGGGTACCTGTCCTCTCAAAACACGTGATGTCAGGTACCCTAGTGTTTGTCAGTCTGTAAGGACTTCACTGATGCGTAAGTACGTCGGAGTATTCCCACGTATAATGTAATTATTGTAGTAAAAGGTGGAGGTCTTAATTAGAAAATTTTAAGGAGATATAACTCGTTAAATAAAAGAGGTTTAAAGAAGACTTTAAAATAAGGAAGATAGACCTAAGTAACAACGAAAATAACTTCACGGTAGAAATCGTCAAGTACATCAAGTCAATAGAATCACGAAATACGACTAAAAATGACTTTTAACAAACAAACGTAAATTTAGTTTGATCTCCAATAAACCCATAAACTCAGATTCAACCATTGTAAAACATACTCGTGAGATTTCTGTAATAAAATATAAAAAGACCGAATGTAAAAAAGAAAATTCTTTATAAGATAGTCAGAGCATTAGACGTAAAAGAAACCTCGACGAAAATTGAACTAAAGAAGACAGGATGGACTGACAACTATGAGCAAATGGAAATGGTAACAACGGGTTTTGGTACAAAGGAATCGGACTCCTGAGTCCAAAAAGTAAAAAGAATTTATAATAAAATTATAATGAAGAAGGGATCGGAGAGGTAGATGTCAGAAATAATATACGAAGTTCAGAAGATAAGGAAGAAAAATTTTCTGAGACATCGGACTAGTAAACTTAGTACATTCGAGTAAAAAAGTTTGAGAAGGTGTAAAGGGTCTCTTGAACCTAAATTTTGTGTCTAGAACCGATACTTAACGTTCAGTCCCAGACCAATAAACGAATAAACGTGTGAAGTAGAGAGGAGTGTAGAGAAAGAGATGAATGGAAGTTCGTACTGTTAGAGTTAGTGTGTCTAAATTTTACTCTTTCTGTAATGGTCTTTGTAATTAAAACCTGATTTAATTTACACAATGTTCATCTCTTCTGGTATCAATGAGTTATCTTCATCAATAAATTACAGACCTCCTCCCGTACCGTTGGGTGAGGTCATAAGAACGGACCTCTTAGAGGTTCCTGTTCTCTCGGACCAGGTACCCCAGCGTTTCTCAGTCTGTGCTGACTCGTTGATTCGCGTCCTGTCGTGTCGTGTGTATGGTGTCAATAAATTACTAACTATGAATTAAACCTTCTACTTAATTAATTTGTTATTTGATTATTTGTCGTCTTTAATGTATTCTACAGTACAAAATAGAAAAACCAGTACTTATCGTGGAACATGTAAAATTCGCGAGTTATGACTGAGTCTCTTTACATTAACTAAAACTATCTTATCTTAAAAATTGCTTTTGACAGACGTCCATCGTCCTTTGTACTCTTAAAATTTCCGGTGTTTACATCAATGATGTCCTTTTAAGTGATTCGAAACACGTAAAAAATTTAACTTTATCTCGATTGTAAGACATTCACGTTCCATACATAGTAATTTGAAACTTAAAAGGGTTTTATGAGTTGATCATTCACATTATAATACTCTTTTCGTTTATTTTTAGTTTTATCTAGTCAGAAACTCTACTCTATCTGAATGGAATGAAAGAAAAGATATCTTTTATTACTTTAAATATAATAGGGTATCAAGTTTGAAGCGACGTATTTGACATGACGTTAATGGTATTTTTGCATGTCACGGATTATTTTCACTTAGGTAACAAACCTTATTTTGAACGGAAAATAACTTCAGTCTCAGTAGTGTAAAGAAGATGGGTTGAAGAACTTATTATTCCTAAAGATGAAAGAAATTACAAGACTCTTAAAAGAAAGACTTATTATATTTCCGAATATAATAGTACGTCTCCTTTTCCATATCCGAAGATAACACTTACACGACGTTATAAGGTAAATTTACTTCAACTAAGTCGTGTTCAAGAGATCTATGATCGTTAAAATCAAACTTATTTACATTTTACAAACGGACCCAACTCCGAGTGTAATATATGTTCGAAAGATAGTACTCTCTGGAAGAACCCTTAAAAAAAAATGTTATGTAAACCTTTCTTTCTGGCTTATTTTTCTATAATAATGAAAAAAAAAAGAAAACACCTACACTATATTTATATAAATTTATGTTGAAACCACTAATTGTTTATCATCAGTACCTAAGTTCTCCGAAGATAACAAATTATGAAATTCGGGAGTGTAAAGACATATTTTAATTAAACTCAAAACTTATACACATTCCCAAATATTTCAGTAATTTAAGTCTTATAAAACTTCTGAAGAAATACACCATAGTAAGTTTGGGCATTATTTAACAATTTAGATTACGGTTTAATAAATAAATCGTATTATTATTTTTACTAACCCTACAAAACTTTCGTTAAAAAAAAGAGTATTGACTTATATTGGTTGAAGTAAGTGTAACTTTGTACTTATAGATTTTTGTGATTACATACCTTACGTCACTTATATTCATTTTTCTTTTAGTGTTCTCATACAAAATTTTTATTATTTCACTCTTACTCTAGAGAGTATGTTTTTAGATAAAGAAATTCCCCTTTAAATGGACAAAGTTTAGAGTGTAATCCAATTTTCAAATTATGATCTTTTTTGTATGAGACACAATTTATGAAAAATTAGGGTGATCACCGTAATATATATCACGGTCGACTTTGTACTTGAAAACACAGTCTTTAAAGTTTTCAAGTAATTAATGTACTTAAAATCATTCAATTAGAGGGGGACTAGTTAATATGTAGCAATTTAAATTATTTTTATAATCGTGATAAAGTTTCCTAACAACACCTCAAAGTAACTCTATTATAAATATTTGTGTTAATTTTGTTGTGATCCATGTCTAATTTATCATGGAGGATTATAAAAAAAAAATTAGGTGAGACAGTCAAATAAGAACCTTTTCCGTATGTTAATCAGGTATAATGTATCTAGTTCTTTTTATTCTCCCTCTTTCAACTTAACACATTTAGACTCTCGGAGTCTCCCTTATGACTCAACAATACATAAAGTTTCATCCTTTTACGAGCATCGTCCGAGACGACAAGAGTATATCTTTTCTCTTGAGACGAAGACAAATACCCCGGGAGACACCAGTTAATTTGTATATGAGGTTACAAAGGGAAGAACACTTTAATTTATACTGGTGTAACGTCTCGTGAACCGTTACCATTCACAACCTTCGTCAGAAAGGATATCTGAGTAATTTTCTGTCGAAAGTAAATAAAAAAGGAAGAAGGTAGAAGTACAGACTTTTATATCGTCAGTAACGTCTCTCTGTTGTATATAACTCTGTCGGACCTTGGACCCTGGACCTTGAGATGATGTTGGTGCATGTGGACCTGTGTTCAGAGGAGTTTGATTGATGTCTCTTTGATATTGTCTGATTTTCATTAACACCCATACCCGTCAACCCTGTTTAACACCTGTTATATATTTTCCTGGTTTTTCGGGTCGACGGTGAAGACTTTACGGTTCTCGTTTTCACCCCGTGACCTATACGAGGACGTAACTTGTGGTGGTTTCCTCACCCGTTTGGTGGATCCAGTAGGGTGACGGGACTGGGGACCTGTAGACCTGTGGACCTGTGGACCTGTGTGGAGACGAGAGTAGGCTATATCCCTTGGTCGAGTAGGGGTAAACCTCTCACTGACGTACTCGTTCCCTTGGGCAATGTATAAGAACGGGTGACGACACAGTTCCCGGGGTTATTTCGGAACAGACTTAAAGAACAGACCGGAGATTAGTTAAAGATAACTAATTCTTTCAGTTCTTGGGACCAGTCATTGTCATAATTCTTCCTTTTACTGTTATGTTTACGACCTGTTTTCTACTTTAGACTCAGGAACAATTCTGTTTCACCGTCTCTACTTGATAGATATCGATCTGGAGTAAAATACCATCATTTCGTATATAGAGACACTATTTCGGTGACATTTTCAAGGAAAGTAGTACATGTCAATTTTCTTTGGACTTGACTGTGTTTTGACTACCTACTTCTTTTGTCATTTCCACGTTTCTATGGGGTAGGTATGGTTTTTACATTGGAAAACAAAATAATTGTCATGAGACCCCTGAAGGGACTGTCATAGTACCAATTCTGCAGTGGAAGGTTACGTCGTCCATACCTAAGCTAGGGACCACCCTCTCGATTCTAGGGTGTCCGAAACACCGGTTTTTTAACTTTCGTTTGTTTGTTTGTACTTTGTCTTCGTTATAACATTGTTTAAGTTCTGAAATTTTCCCAGGCGTAATTTTTTTTTTTTTTCATGATAAAGTAGGAATGTTAGAAGGAAACAGTAAACGTTAATAAAGATAACAAAAGAGATTGTAGAATCAGTAGAGAAAAGGTAGAAGAAACGACGAAATGACAGATGAACTAGTAAGTCCAAATGTCGTCTGTCAATAACTTCATCGGGTGTTACATAATACACAGGGACAGAGGTATGAGTACATATCGAAGAAGGGTCTAATCGACACTAACTGGTACACTGAAAGAAACCGGTTTATAAAATCGTTTATAGTAAGTTCGTCTTCGAACTTTTTATACCCGTAACTTTAGTAGAGAAAAAAACTAAAACCTTAATGTAAGGTACATTTCTTAGGGTTCCATCGGACTAGTTTTACACACCGGACCCTTCATCGATCCTGGTTGAGAGTTAGTTTAATTATTCCAATAAAATTTTGTAGATCTGGTTCTGTGTCACGACTCATTAGAGTAAACTTTGGTCGTTTTTTTTTTTTTTTTTTTTTTTGTGGATCGATTTGAGTTAAGTTTAACAACTGTACCTACTTTCGTTTGTTTTAATGACAATTAAAATTTGATAAATTAAACCCACAACAAATNTTAGTTTAATTATTCCAATAAAATTTTGTAGATCTGGTTCTGTGTCACGACTCATTAGAGTAAACTTTGGTCGTTTTTTTTTTTTTTTTTTTTTTTGTGGATCGATTTGAGTTAAGTTTAACAACTGTACCTACTTTCGTTTGTTTTAATGACAATTAAAATTTGAGAAATTAAACCCACAACAAATGATGTGTCTTTGTCCATTATGTTCAACGCATTTACAAAAACTACAAGAAGGTAATATACCGATATAAGAGAACGGTAGTGAGGGTCTATCTATAGTAGTTTAATATGGAGAGTAAGTTAGGAGGTCTGGGAGTGAAGGTCAGGAGAAGAGTCATAGGGAAGATTTTCTTATAATGGATACACCCCTGAAGTTCGATTTGTCAAAACAACAAAAACAACAACAAGTAAGTGAGACAACACAGGTTGAGAAACGTTGGGGTACTTGACGTTGTACGTTCCGAAGGGTCAGGAAGTGATAGAGGGTATCAAACTTTTTGAGTACAGGTAACTCAACTGCTATGGTAGGTGGGAAGAGTAGGACACAGTGGTGGTAGAGGAGGACGGAAGTTAGGAAGGGTCATGGTCCTGTAAAAGGTCACTCAAACGAGAAACAATAGTCCACCGGTTTTATAACCTCGAAGTCAAGGTCGTAGTCAGGAAGGTTTCTGATGAGTCCCAACTAAAGGAAATCCTAACTGACCAAACTATAACGACAGGTTCCTTGAAAGTTCTCAGAAAAGGTCTTGACGTCAAGGTTTCGTAGTTAAAAAACCGTGAGTCGGAAGAAACACGAGGTTGAGAGTGTAGACATGTACTGACGACCTTTTTAGTGTCGAAATTCGTATGCCTGGAAAAACCCGCTTCACTACAGAGACGAAAAATTATGTGACACATCTAAACAGTATCGAAAAGAAGATTCCTCGTTGTACTATCGGGGACCAGGTCGTTTTTAGGATTCTTCACTTATTTAGGACTTGTCAATTATTAGACAAGAGTACTCGACGATGTACTATCGACATCGTATTGTGAAAGACGTCTCGGGAAGTAAAGAGACTGTCTTACGGGTCACGGGACAATTACATTACTCCAGGGTGTCACGAGCCAGGTAAACAAAGGAGAAGTGACAACATAAAAATCACCACGGTGTCACGAGTTGAATGTCTTACGTTGAATATTTTTACATAATTCACTTTCTTTCTTCCTTATGTACTTACAACTACAAAGGGACGAAAGGTCCCGTCGTAGTTCCCGATCTCTCACAGACTTTAATTTGTAGAGGTAGGAAGACAAGACATGCTGAGTGTATTTTTGTGAACCCCTTCTACAACTTTACATAAACACATCCAACTTTTACGTATCGACCACTCAAACTAAACTGGACACAACTTTTTGTGATAAAATTTAATACATAGGACCCATATATGTATAATCAGTTTTTCTCCACCGTAACTCTTCTGTAAATTTTGTCAAAAATTTGGTGTAATACGTTTCCGGTACGGACGTAATTACAACTTTGTTCATTCGAAGTGTCTATGAGTTAACGTGTGGATCAATTGACCGTTTCTTCTTTAACCTTCATTTACTACTACCTACGTATTGGGTCAGAAAAAGTTGACGAGACAGTAAACATCAGACTTCATAAACTTTATTTCACTACAACTAATGACATTTTTTCAACGAATTTGTTCGATATTAAAAGACTTCTAACTGATATCTTATCCTTCAGTTGTCCTTTAAGTTACTTATTTTCGTGTAGAATCTTTGAAACCCTCTTATTAAGGTTGTATTAACGTGTACCAGACTCGAGGGTACTTCAACTACGACTCTATAATCACCGACACGTACGTTCAATTTACTATGTCAAAGAAAGTATTTGTCAATTTTGTAATAAATGATTTATTGGTATGAAAGTCCGAAGATTCTACTCATAATTTTCAAAACCCAGCGACTTTGAGTAAACGTTATTCATTTTGTTAACTTAATGTTAAATTGACCATCGTAAACTAAGGTAGAATCATTTATGAGTTTTTATTACCGTAATAATTACACTATTTGATGTCGTTACCACAATAAGGTATCGTCTATGGTAAAACGTTTATCCTCTATTTTTATATTTTTCAGTAAAAAAAGTTTTAGGACTGGACCTTGTCGTTTTGATTTTTCAGTTTCCATTATTTATAATCTAATCTGAATTTTAACATTCCAGTTCTCTTGATTTTTATAATAATGTCACGAATTTTATAAACCACAAAGGTAACACCACAAAAGATTTATGAGATTCATAAACCACAAAGGTTATACTAAGATTCCGTAGTCTCATTCATAAGTGTTTTTGCACAAACATAACACCTACGTTTTTTTAATTGTAGTGAATTAACCAAAACATGTGGTAGGTTAAAATGTTCCTAATTCAGTATTAGGTGATGTAGGGACTTGCGTCACGTCTGACTTTCCTAAAGTCCCACTTTTTGTTCTACTCTGTGAGACATGAAACCTTCTCGTACTTGAATCCACCAATCTACCTATGGAGTCCTTGTTAAACTCACAGGGGACTATAAACACATAAGGGTATAATTTTTTTTTTATTATCTTCCATGATTTTAGTAATTGTAATTTCAGACAAGAAACAAAGTTGTCATTAGAAAATAGTTCTACATACAAACTAACGTATGTAAAGGTTCAGTTTCTAGTATATATATGACCGAAGAGGGGATCAAGAAGTCTCGTCAAAGGAGTTACGACTCATCGATGTAGGGTCCGATGTCAGGAGTCGTTCTTGGACTTATTTTGTTTGAGTGTTGAGAAGACGACCTAAAAAAAGGTTCATTTGTTACATATATTAGTTGGTTGTAAGATGTAAAAAAAAAAAAAAAACGGTGTTTAAAAGATTTCCGAATAGGATGTCTCTTTCTCTTTTGTTCAGACTTTAATTCAACTACAAGTTTTCGTACTCGTACTCGTTGATTCTATTTATTATAAAAAATTTGTACACCAGGTGTTTAATATAGGTATTGTTAACGGACCGTTCGGACAATTTTTACTTCTAAGAAACTGACACTGGGTTTGTATGTCTGTGTTTTAAATACCTATCTTTGAGTTTGAGAAATAAAAGTTGTTCGAAAAGTCGTACAAAATACGTATGATTTCAAACTTTCTTTATAAAACATCCTTTCCTTTTTTTTTTCTAATAGGTTTTTTATATTATTTGTATCCTACAATGTGGTATTAAAATCAGTAAGTGATTCGACACAGACTGAGAGACACTGGGGTTTCTACCGTTGTACGGTCCGAATGAACAGGAAACGACAGAGGACCTCAAACGAGTTTGAGTACAGGTAACTCAACTACTACGATCCTTTAACAATTATTATTCATACGACTCATCCGTGAATTTTAACATTACGAAAGGATACCTTTAGATAAATTTTACACCTATATAAAGTTGACTCAGTACTTATTAACAAGTGACTTTCTCACCACCATGTCTCTCGATACATTATAAGTTGACATACATAACAACTATTTAGATTACATTGTGATATAAAGTAAGGGTGACTCATTTCAACTTTTAAGATTATATTTAACGGAAAAAAATTCTTCTAAATGTATATGAAGTGTATAAAATAGGTCAAATGTCGGATACGTAAAACAGTTATACTTTAATAGATCTCGTGGTTTTAAAGTAATCTTTTTAATTGTCGATATTATAAACAGTATAAAATTTTTGTTTTAAGATCAGTATTTAATCTCATAAAATATATGTATATATAAACAACAGATTTTGATTTATAATCGTTATTTCAATATCAATTGAATAATTGTATTAATTACACGATTGAACTTTAGTCTCTTGATAATTTTATACAAAAAGAATTTATTTGTTATATCATCATGTAGTTTTTTGTATTGAATTTTTAACTTTAAACAGAAGTCAATTAGTTAATGTAAAACGACTTGATGTTCTAATAACAGACTTAATCTTGTTTATCGGGACTAAAAGAAATGAGTAGGAGTTAACAAACGATAACACAACATCATTTATCTATTAGTAATAATAAATGTATGTGGTAACTTTATAAAGTTATTCTTTAACTTATAGGTCGTGTAAAAGCTCTTTTACGTTAGTTTTCATTAAAAATATACTTAACTATTAAAAATTTATGTTTAAATTAGAAAAGAAATGGATTGACGTATACAATGATAAAACTCAAAATCATCCCCTCTTTTATAAATTACGTGTACGATATTCTGAAGAGATGTTAAGTCTTCTAAATTTAATCGTATCTTTTCTCGGTTCTTTCGTTTTTATTTTTGGTTAACTCCTTTTATTTTATAGAGATCAGATGAAAAGAACTCACTTTTTAATAACTATGGTGTATATACAACCATGTTATATAGAGAGTAAAAGGACTGGTCGAAGGTCCTTCTCTTATAGAAGAGTCCAGTTCTAATATGTTTCCAATGTATAATCGATACTTAACCAAGTCTGTTGAAAGATTGGTAAATTTTAACGAGGTTTTATGTATTTTCGGTACCAACAAGTTCCCTTTCGAGAAAAGATTCAAACGATACAAGAACTAAATACTTCATCTCATCGATTTTCCTACAAATGTAAATTTGATTTACTCAGAAAAAAATTAGGACTTGAATAAATCATCTTAAGAATATTCTTGTTCGGATGTTTATTTTCTTTTTACCGTCTGTATTCATTTATAACAATGTGAATTTATTTATACAGAAAAAACTATGAATTTTCTTTAACTAAATTATATTTAATCCTGATTTCGTTCACGGTTTCAGTAAAAACGTTTTAATACGAAAACAACTAACAGAAAAAGAATATAAACGTTACCATTAAAAGAATATAACACAATCAATATTTATGCATATGTTTATATGTACATATTTGTGTGACTTTCCTTTCGTGATCTCAGAACAATAAAATGTAAATTTGAAAGATACTTTTCTATATAAAGAGAAAAGAATAGTAGTCTTTTAGAGTGTATAGATATGACATTAATGGTGTGACTTGTTTAAAACGGAGAGATACCTCTTAAGACAAAACAGTATCGTCTATTTTATCTAGGAACTCGAAAATCGTTAACAGTATTGTGAGATCAGAACGTACAGTAAACCTACTTATAAGTACAGTTTTTAAATTCAATTTTAAATAAAATTTTTTTTGGAGTTTCATATAAAATATAAAGTAAAGGCCAAAAGGTGATGTTTCTACCTTTTTAGAATAAAACACAGTTTTTATTATTTTATTTTTTATGTAAAATGTACAATGAAGAGAGACCAACATTGACTGAGGTACTTCAGTGAGGTTTCAACTAAATACTCTTTTACTATGGAAACTTGACACTTTCCTTTTAATGTGGTCTACCTCAATTTATCGATTCCTTCTGGAACAGTACTGATAATGTTATCCCTTCTTCTTAACTTGAGTTAAGGTAATTTCTCTTCTTGAAAATTCAAGGACCCATGTCATCACTTTGTTTATAACCTCCTGGAATCTTTTCTCAAACCAGTGACACCAATCCAGTAGACGTACACGATTGATCACGAACCCCTTTCGATTCGAGGAAGTCCGTCTATCGTCGGGATACAAAGAACTACTGACGTAAAGTTCCGCTACCGAGGGTCCATGAACTCTCTTTTAAATCGGTCAATATTTTGACCGGTTTCCTGACCTCCAAATGTAGAATTTTCCCACCTCTTTATTAAATGTTATTTTACAACAGAATCTGTTGTTAAATTTTTTTCCCTCCCTTCCCAGGTTCCAGTGCTTCTTCGGACACATTTCAAATCAGTTCGTCCGTTAGTACCGATGTTATCCTCTCTCCAGAGATCAGATGTGACGTCCAAGTAAATTCACGATGGATACCAAAGAGGTTGTTAGTACATGTCTAACCTCTCCACCAGGTATTCCTTCCGACTCGTGACTTCTTGACTACGAAAACTTCTGATCTCGTCACCACGATCTCTTCTGAGAACTCTTAAGGAACCTGTCGTTCCTCTAGTTTAGTCAGTTAGGATTTTCTTTGTTTGGACTGATAACTAACCTTTCTGACAACGACTTCGACTTCGAGGTTATGAAGACGATAGACTACACTTCTCGACCGAGTGACCTTTTCTGGAACAACGACCCTTTCTAACTTCTACCCTCCTTTTCCGTCACCGTCTCCTACTGTACCAATCCTTCGTAGTAACTGAGTTGCCTGTCCTTAAACTCGTTTGAGACCCTCTATCACCTCTTACCTCCTCGGACTACACGATGTCAGATACCCCAGTGTTTCTTAACCTGTGTCAAATCGTTGACTTATTGTTGTTTATTATGACCTCCCTTTACATAGGTATTCTATCCAACCTACAGAATAGGAACTCCAGGAAAGGAGGTGACAAAAAGGAAAATTCAGTTTATCAAACAGAAGAGGTTCTTTGAAATTTTATGATGGAGGTGAGAAGGGGCCAGACTGAATCTTGAGAAACAGACAAGGGTCCATTAGGTCGTCATAGAGAAAGTTTTATGTATAATAGTCTCTAAATTAAACCCCTCCGTTAAAACAGAAGGGGTAGTGTGAAGTCGGTAAAGATCCTGTTCTACAACACTAAAAATAGAGACAATAGGTTCTTTGTTCGATTCACAGTGTTTATCAGTCATGTATTACTTGTGACGATTTATTGTCCTTGTATAAATAAAGTATCATTTATCAAATTTCAGTCGACCCCGAAACGTCCACCGTGATCACCATTTCTTGGGTGGAAGGTTACGTCCTCTGAATTCTCTGTTCCAAAGTTAGGGATAGGGACCTAGACCTTCTAGGGGACCTCCTTTCGTACCGTTAGGTGAGGTCCTAAGAACGGACCTCTTAGGGTACTTCTCTCCCCGGACCACCTGACGCCAGGTACCCCAGCGTTCCTCATCCTGTACTGACTTAGTTGAATCGTGTGTGTCCTATTTCTCTTAGTAGCTACCTGTTTTCCAATATGTTTCAGGGAATTTAGAACTTAGAATTTCGTAAATAAGACAAAGAAACTCGTCATTCCGGTTGGGATAATCTCTCGTAATATTTACTTTTTATACGTTTAAAATTTTTATCGGGTCTAAATTACCCCTAATATTGTTTTAGCTTATACTCGAATTGAAACTTAAAGAACCGAAAATACAAATTGAATTTAGGTTCTATGGTAAACTTTCATAGAAAAACTTACGTTTAGTCGTGGTTATGACGACTCGTATCACTTTTACTTACTTTTACCATCGTCTTTTTTGAAATGTTTAATATGTCTTAGGACAAAATTTAGGACAAAATACAAAATAATAATAATATTAATTACCGTATGTCTGATTTAGAACGAATAGTTGTCATTTACTGTTTGTTCTAAAAAGGTAACGTAAATAATTAAAGTTAGTGTTTAAACTTTCTACTAAGATTAAAATTTATTAATAATTTAGATAGTAATTATTGCACATCTTCGGGTTTACTAATAAAAATTATTGATAAAAAGTACTTTATAGTGAAAGAAGAGTCTACAACATAACATCAGAAAGTTTCGTTTGTATTTACAAAAATTTTATGTCTCAACTAAATTTCGAAAGAAAATAAAGGTTTTCATAAAAGACTTATAAATTGAAGTTGCTCTGGTTTAAGTCTGTTACTCCGATAGGAGACTGTACTAGTAATTAAATGTATCAAAATAAAACCTTTCTTTAATTGAAAAATATTTACAGACCAAAATTTTAATTTTTTTTATATATATAGTAAACTTTTTTATAGTATGATCTTTCTCTCTCTGTTACTCTCTTTGTCTGTATTTTACATAGATTTTGAGATATCAATGTCTGTATTCGGTATATAGAAGGGATCCAAAACCAAAACCTGACAAACGTAAGTGTTTATAAAAGATTCTGTGATTTTAAACATCTAAAGTTGTAAAATTACCGAAGTATAAAAAGGTATATTATTTATTTATTACGGATACTTTACTCAGGTAATAAAAGTCTTAAGTACACCAATTGCCCTTTAACAATGATACGAAGGTGATTCACATACGATTTTGAATGTATTAGTCACTGATCGTTCAAGTAAAGTCGAATCAAGTCAGCGAATCAGCACAGGTTGATAAACGGTGGGGTACTTAGCGTCGTGCGGTCCGGAGGGACAGGTAGTGGTTGAGGGCCTCAAGTGAGTCTGAGTGCAGACACCTCAGTCACTACGGTAGGTTGGTAGAGTAGGAGACAGTAGGGGAAGAGGAGGACGGGAGTTAGGGAAGGTCGTAGTAGAAAAGGTTACTCAGTTGAGAAACGTTCTCCACCGGTTTCATCACCTCAAAGTCGAAATCGTAGTAAGGAAGGTTTCTTGTGGGTCCCGACTATAGGAAGTCTTACCTGACCAACCTAGAGGAACGTCAGGTTCCCTGAGAGTTCTCAGAAGAGGTTATGATGTGAAGTTTTCGTAGTTAAGAAGTTGTCAGTCGAAAGAAGTGTCAGGTTGATCTGCCTGGAATCAGCCGTTTCATTACAGAGACGAAAAGTTATACAATAGATCCATCCAGTATTGAAAAGAAGGTTCCTCATTCAGAAAATTAAAGTACCGACGTCAGTGGTAGACGTCACTAAAACCTCAGGGGGTTTTATTTCAGACTGTGACAAAGGTGACAAAGGGGTACATAAAGGGTACTTCACTACCCTGGTCTACGGTACTAGAAGCAAAAGACTTACAACTGAAATTCGGTTAAAAAAGTGAGAGGAGAAAGTGAAAGTAGTTCACTGAAAAATCAAGGAGAAGTGAAAGACGGTATTCCCACCACAGTAGACTTATAGACTCCAATAACTATAAAGAAGACCGTTAGAACTAAGGTCGAACACAAAGAAGGTCAAGTCGAAAAGAGAACTACATGTGACGTATATTCAATTTATTCGTTCCACTGTTATATGTCGGAACTACATAAGGAAAAGAATAAACCTTGGTCAGACAACAAGGTACAGGTCAAGATTGACAACGAAGGACTGGACGTATGTCTAAAGAGTTCTCCGTCCAGTCCACCAAACCATAAGGGTAGAAAAAGTCTTCACAGGTGTCAAATAACACTAGGTGTGTCAGTTTCCGAAACCTTCTCAGTTATTTCGTCTTTATCTACAAAAAGACCTTGAGAGAACGAAAAAGGTACTACGTCTCCTACAACCGTTAAACTAAAGATCAAGGAGACGGAAAAGATTTTGGTCGAACTTGTAGTCCCTCAAGTACCAAGTGTATAACGACTTCGGACCGAACCTCTTAAAACTCGTAATGAAATGATCGCACACTCTACTCACGTCAACACAACATCAAACTCGTAAGAAACCGTAACGGAAAGAAACCCTAACCTTACTTTTGACTGGAAGGGTCAGGACACCGGTGACGACTCAAAAGGTTTAAACAACTGTATATCTCACTTCGTGAAAGTGCCGTAGTAGAAAGTCCTAAACTTTATCGAGGGGACCGTAAGGTAGTGGAGGTGATCGAAACAAGTATCACTACGAAAGATTCCGGGTGAACTGAAGTGTAAGGTCCTACAGACCGAGATCTAACCACTGGTGTGGTAGTACTATTAGAGACAACACTTCTAGAAAAAACATGTCAAGAAGACACATAAGAACGGTGGAGAAGAATTATAGAAGACGATGACAATCCAGGTATAGTAAAGACAGGGAATAGTTCAGGTAGAAAAGTACTTTACAAGGGAACCATAGAGATTAAAAGAACTTCTCTAGAGATCAGAAAGGGTAAGACAAGAAAAGGAGATAAATAAACGTAACTAACGACTTCTTCCGAAAGAATAGAGGAGAACGATAAGAAACCTTGAGACGTAAGTCTACGAATATAGAAAGGAAAAGAGGAAACGAAAAAAGGAGAGAAGAAAAGTGTCGATAAACATTCCGGAGGGGTCCGTCGGTAAAACGAAAAAAACGTAAAGAAAAGGTACCCCTACCAGAACTAGGGACAAAGGACATGTTACAGTGTTTGGAGGTAGGTATCAAGTAGTCCGTCAGATAGTCTAGATTCGGGAATTTTGATAAAGAGTGAAGGTGACATATTAGTATTCCCTAAACTAAATTCAGTATGGACTTACCCGATCACCAAAAGGGATGAAAGAAGTTAAAGTCAGACTTAAACCGTTATTCCTCAAGTACTAGACTCGGTGTCAGTCGAGGACCAGAACCAAAACGAATGACATATCTCGAAGAGGTAGAAACTGACGTTTCTTATATTAGTTAGACTAAAGTCACAACTGGTAGACCACTACAGGTACACATCTCAGAAGAGAACACAACAACCTTCTCCCATAAACGATACTGGTCAGTAAAAGAACCGTTTTGAGATAATCAGAAACGGGACGAAGTAAAACATAAGGTTCCAGTTGAAACGGACAATGAGGTCCACAAAGGACTGAAGGATGAAAACGTAAGGTCAGGGGATATTACTTTTCCTGTAGAAAAAACCCACAATCAAGATTTTCCAGAACATCCAGAAGTATCTTGACCAGTTGAAGTCGAAGAAGTCGTAATGACTAACACCGTGTCTGAACCTAATGACACTATAACTTACCAAACGGAACCTTTGCTTGTCTCTAGTAAGACAGCAAAAACTCTAACGTAGGTTCATGACGTAAAGTCTGAGAAAATAACTGGTACTACCGATGAGGTAAAGAAGACTCCCTAAGGACGGCGTCATCGTCTATATTACCAGTAGACTCAATTTAAGTGGGTAAGGTCAGGTAAAATCAACCGACTAAGGATCTTACAATGTAAGTGAGAACGGTAGAGAACAAACTGGTGAAGGTTAAACGGAACTAAGTACCTGTATTGTAAAGTCCAAGGATACGTTATAACGAGAAATGTCGTAACCTGGAACGAAGACAGTGGTCTGTGTAGGTGACGACCAATAACAAAAACGAAACCGAGGTAGGGAAGTAAGAAAGACCTCAATAAAGAGGTGACTAGAGGTCATCGTACAACCCGTGGATGACTGGACCCTTCAAGGAGGAAGTCATAGGATAGTAAAAAGGAAAAGTATGACAAGTACCCCAAGAGTTCCGTTCTTATGACTTCACCAAACGGTAAGGGAAGAGGTCACCTGGTGTAAGACAGTCTGGAGAGGTGGTACAGGGTGGACAGAACCCAACGGGGTGTCCTTACCGAATCAAAGTAACTCAATCTGTTCCGACACCAGGATCACGCTAATCTAACTGATCAAAAGACACTCATACCAAAGTCACACAGACGGGAGACTACGGGAGGACGTTGTGGATGGTAAAAGGAACCCAAAGAGAATGGATCCAACACCCCATAGAGAAGTGCTGACGAGGTCGTTTCGTGTCGGTGACGAGGAATGGAACCTACTTCCCATAGAGGAGTGGTGACTGGAAGTTGCACCCTATTGAGGAGATCCGGGAGGATGTGGGTATGTCGGTGGTGAGGAACCTACGTCCCACCGAGGAGAGCCGGCGGTGGGGACTGGAGTCTACGCCTCATTGAGGAGAACCGACGGCAAGAAGCCCGTACCCCAGAAGGGCCGAAAATGGGGACTAGAACCTACGCCCCACAGAAGAGGACCGGTGGAGACTGGAGTCTGAGTCCTATCGAGGAGAGCCGGTGGTGGGGCCGGAGCCTGCACCCCACTGCCCCCTCAAGTTAAGTTAATTCTTGAAGAAAATATTTTAAAAAAGCCGATTAGTGCTCCTCCACTACAGTGGTACTTCCCTTAATCACGAAAAGATCTATCCTCCTGTTCTTTCCTAACCCTAGTACTTTAGTCAAGGACTTTTATAGATTCGTAAATTTCTGGACAAGGTGATCAAAGGGACCTCGTGTCTCACGAAGTGAGAGGTGGGACTTGAGAGAAGTCACACACAGCTTCCAGTCGTCGACGTCGTCGTGTCCTAAGTTGGAGACGTCTCCGTCCACCGTTTATGGAAACCGTTCACGATGAAACATCGACTATAACACTTTCTTAATCCTCTACTTCGGTTCTTCAATTCTTTCCTCTCAAATAAATTGGTTCCTATACGAGACCACGATCGAGAAACAGGTCGGTCAATTCTCCCTACATGTTGTGGGTACCGACTAAGTACAATTACATACCGTTTTGGGTGATGTTATAACATTCCATTAATAGGAGGTTAGTTTTATTTATTTAATTAAAATTTTTTTTCATCCTACATGTTTACTTCCCCGTTCTATAAATGACCCACACAACGTACTTCCCCCTTGGGGAAGGTCCCGGGTTTTGACCCGAGAACAGATTGTGAGTCTTTACTTAACGGATTCCTCTGTGCATGACTGTTCCCTTCTCTAAAATAACCCTTTCCCGTGGGTCCACCTCTCGTCATCCCATTCCCTTGGGTCCTCTTGTCGAGACAGTGTACTGAACGTCAGAGTCCAAAATACGACTACCCTATTAGAGTCGTTTGCAATAGGAGGTACCACTTTGGGAGTGGTAAACTCCCAAACTATTGGGAGTCGTTTGTAATAGGAGTTACCACTTTTTAACTTTCGTAAAGGGGATTTCAGTTCTTGTTCTGTTCCCACGGGTGAAAGTGGTGATGATAAGTTCTATCAAAACCGGTGTCGTTAGTCTCGTCTTTTTCTTTATTTTCCTTAGGTTTAACCTTTTCTTTTTCATTTGGAGAGTGACAAACGTCTACTGTACTAGGAGATGTATCTTTTGGGATTTCTGAGGTGGTCTTTTAATGATCGTGATTAGTTACTTATATCATTTCCACGTCCTATATTTTAGTTGTGGGTCTTTAGGGAACGTAAGGACATGTGATTGTTACTCTTTTGTTTTTATCTTTAATTCCTTTGTTAAGGTAAGTGGCAACGTTACCTTTCTTATTTTATGAATTCTTATATAGATGGATTTCTTTGTTTCTGGGTATATATCTTATAATATTTTGTGACCTCTTTCTTTAATTTCGTCTGTGATTATCTACCTCTTTATATGGTATAAGTACCTAACCTTCTTAGTTATATCACTTTTACTCATATGACGGGTTTCGTTAGAGATCTAATTTACGTTAGGGATAGTTCGATGGTTACCATAAAAAGTGTCTTGATCTTGTTTTTAAAGTGTTAAACATACCTTTATGTTTTTTGGAGTTTATCGGATTCGTTAGAACTCTCTCTTCTTACCTTGACCTCCTTAGTTAGACGGATTGAAGTCCGAGATGATGATTCGGTGTCAATAGTTCTGTCATACCATGACCGTGTTTCTTTCTTTATATCTAGTTACCTTGTTTTATTTTTCGGGTCTCTATTTTAGTGTGTGTATACCTGTGGAATAGAAACTGTTTCCTCCGTTCTTATATGTTACCTCTTTTCTGTTAGAGAAATTGTTCACCACGACCCTTTTGACCAGTAGGTGAACATTTTCTTACTTTGATCTTGCGAAAGATTGTGGTATGTGTTTTTATTTGAGTTTTACCTAATTTCTAGATTTGCATTCTGGTTTTTGATATTTTGAGGATCTCCTCTTGTATCCGTTTTGTGAGAGGCTGTATTTAGTGTCGTCCTAGGAGATACTGGGTGGAGAGTCTTATAACCTTTATTTTCGTTTTTATTTGTTTACTCTGGATTAATTTGGATTTTCGAAGATGCGTTGTTTTCTTTGATATTCGTTCCACTTTTCTGTCGGAAGTCTTACCCTCTTTTATTATCGTTTACTTCGTTGACTGTTTGTTGATTAGAGTTTTTATATGTTCGTTGAGGACGTCGAGTTAAGGTCTTTTTATTTGCTAGATTAGTTTTTTACCCGGTTTATTGATTTATCTGTAAAGAGGTTTCTTCTGTATGTCTACCGAATGTTTGTGTACTTTTCTACGAGTTGTAGTGAGTAACAGTCTCTTTACGTTTAGTTTTGGTGTTACTCCATGGTAAAGTGCGATCAGTCTTACCGACGTTAGGTTTTCAGATGTTCGTTATTTACGACCTCTCCCACACTACTTTTCCCTTGGGAGAATGTGACAACCACCCCTACGTTTGATCATGTCGGTGACACCTCTTGTCACACCTCTAAGGAATTTTTTGACCTTTAACTTGACGGTATACTAGGTCGTTAGAGTGAAGACCCGTATGTGTGACTCCTTTGGTCTTAACTTTCTCTGTGTACATGGGGTTACAAACGTCGTGACAAATATTATCGGTCCTGTACCTTCGTTTGATCTATAGGTAGTCGTCTACTTACCTATTCTTTCGACACGATGTATATACGTTACCTTATAATAAGTCGGTAATTTTTCTTATGTAAACTTAGTCAAGATTACTCCACCTACTTTGACCTCGGATAATATGTCTCACTTCATTCGGTCTTTCTTTTTATGGTTATGTCATATGATCGCGTATATATACCTTAAATCTTTCTTCTATTACTATTGGGACATACACTCTGTCGTTTTCTCTGTGTCTACTTATCTTGTCAGAAAACCTGAGACACCCTCTCCCGTTCCCGTCCTACTATACCCTCTTACCGTAACTTTACACATTTAATAGTATACACTTTGCTTTGTGGTAAGGTCCAAACTACGTACTATGTCCCACGAGTCCGACCACGTGACCCTACTGGGTCTTCCTACCCTAACCCTCCCTCCGTCCTCCCCCCAAGCCCTACCTCTTGTGTACATGTGAGTACCTCCTAAGTTCAGTTACATACCGTTTAGGTTATGTTATAACATTTCAATTTATTTATTTAGTTAAAAATTTTCATTTAATTTTTTAATTTTCTAATCGTTAATTTTTTTTTTTTCTTTATACTGGAATAATCCTTTTCCAGAAGTCAAAATGTTTAATGGAGGTTTTTGTCAGTCGGAAACTTCCCCACATAACTAGAGAAATAAACATCGGTAAGTGACCATTCGTCCCAGTCT
This sequence comes from Capra ibex, assembly GCA_006410555.1. Taxonomy (NCBI): domain Eukaryota; kingdom Metazoa; phylum Chordata; class Mammalia; order Artiodactyla; family Bovidae; genus Capra; species Capra ibex. Next base: position 37,128,399 of record SJYO01037955.1, read on the forward strand.
AATAGAGAGAATAGCGAGAAATAAAAACAACGTCTTTGGTCATGAACTCCTTGATTCGAGGTATGAGAATCTTAACCTCTTGAGTCCAAACAATGTGTCCACCCGGGTCTCCTCAATTGTGAGGTTCGAGACTCGGGGTTTGTTTCCCTAATGTTTCAAAAATACCTGTCAGATATCACCCGTTGTGATCGAAAATTATCCGACCAAATTTGATTTCCCAAAACGAGTACGTCCTTGTCGTTAGTTCTACCCCTCCGCCTACGGACTGGGAATGTGTCTATCCGTACTAATTCGTCCAAACGTCCCCGACCCGCTAACGTTTCTCGTCCTGTTCCTAACCACTCTATTGAAGTCAAGGATCATAACGTTCAGGGGTTAAAGACTCTGATGCACTGGATACACTAGGTCTGAAACGTTCCCCGTTCCACTCAACGTCTCCGTCTTCGTCCATTTTAAAATTGAAAAGGAGAAGTCAATTGACACTCCCTCTCCTCGTCCCAGGAAACACACGCAGATAATCAGGGAGTCAGTACAGACTGAGAAAGTCTGGGGTACCTGACATCGGGTGGTCCGAGGAGACAGGTACCCTGAGAGGTCCGGTCTTATGATCTCACTCAACGGTACGGAAAGAGGTCCTCTAGAAGGGTTAGGTCCGTAACCTGGGTCCAGAGGACGTAACGTCCGTGTAAGGAATGATAAAATCGATGCCACCTTCTCCCAGGAAACTCCGTCCGGTAATACATACTGACATTATTGTTTTCGTTGATTTTCAGTTTCTTTGTCAAGGTTACACCTTAGTCTTAACCGAAGAAGAGACGTTGTACGTATGTATAAAAACTCATAAAAAACACAGAATTTTATAATTTAAATAATGTGTAAAAGACTCGTCCAGGATTTAAGTACACCAGGATAACATTGAAAAGATTTATTGGTGTTTTTAGTAATTGTTACCACTTTCACCACGTGGGAACAGAACAAGGACTGAAATCCCCTTTACGAAAGTTAAAAAGTGGCAACTCCTATTACAAACGACTTCCAAACAGTATATATCGAAAATAATACAACTCCATATAAGGAAGATAAAGACGAAAGACCTCCCGAAAAATAGTATTTACCTACAACTTAAAACAGTTTCCGAAAGAAACGTAGATAACTCTATTAGTATATCAAAAATAAAAAGTTAAACAATTACACCACGTAATGTAACTAACTAAACACCTATAACTTCTTAGGAACGTAGAGACCCTATTTCGGGTGAACCAGTACTATATACTAGAAAAATTATACAACAACCTAAGACAAAATATCTTAAAACAATTCCTGAAAACGTAGATACAAGTAGTCACTATAACCGGTCATCTAAAGAAAAAAACACCGTAGAAACAGGCCAAAACCATAATCCTACTATCACCGGAGTATCTCACTCAAACCTTCAAATGGAAGGAGACGTTAAAAGACCTTCTCAAACTCATCCTATCCACAATCAAGAAGAGATTTAAAAACCACCTTAAGTCGAGACTTCGGCAGACCAGGGCCCGAAAACAAACAACCTTCTAAAGACTAATGTCAAAGTTAAAGGTACGAACACTACCCAGACAATTCTAAAAGATAAAGAAGGACCAAGTTAAAACCTTTCAACATGAAAAGATTCTTAAACAGGTAAATAAGGTTCAACAGGTAAAAATAACCATATATTAACGACTATCATCAGAGAATACTAGGAAACAGAAAGACACAACAGACAACACTAGAGAGGTAAAAGTAAAGATTAAAATAACTAAACTAAAAAGAGGGAAACAAAAAACTACTCAGACCGATTGCCAAACAGTTAAAATAAATTAAAGAGTTTCTTGGTCGAAAACCGAAACAACTAAAAACGATACCAGAGAAAACAAAGAAAACGTAAATAAAGACGGGATTAAAAATTCTCAAGAAAGGAAGACGATTGAGACCCTAAGAAGTAAAGAAGGAAAAGTCCAACGAAATCCACATCTCAATCCAATAAATAAACAGAAAAAAGAACAAAGAACTCCATACGGACATAACGATACTTGGAAGGGAAATCGTGACGAAAATCTCACAGGGTATCCAAAACTCAACAACACAAAGTAAAAGTAAGCAAAGATACGTATAAAACTAAACAAAAAAATAAAGAAGACACTAAACAACCAATAAGTCGTCGCACAACAAGTCGGAGGTATACGACCTTAAAAAGTATCAAAAAGAGGACATTAACTCTAGATTAGAGGGACGTAACACCAGTCTTTTCTACGAACCTTACTAAAGAAAAAAAAAAAAAAATTAAATGGTTCCGATCTAAACATCGGACCGGGTCCTACACTAGATAGGACCTCTTCCAAGCCACACGTGAACTCTTTTTCCACTTTAAGTAACAAACCCCCACTTTACAGGATGTCTATCATTAATCAAGATTGACCAGATAACATAGAAAATTCCAAATACAAACGAACAATTAAAAGACAAATCAACTAGATAGTTAACCACACTCATCCCATAATTTCAGAGGGTGATAATTACTCAAAAACAATTAAAGGGGAAAGTATGAACAATCGGAAACAGAATGTATAACGCCACAAGGAGACAACCCACGTATATATAAATATTAATAATATAGAAGAAGACCCTAGCTAGGAAACTAGTAATACATCACAGGGGGAAACAGAGAAAAGTGTCGGAAACAAAATTTCAGATAAAATAGACTATACTCATAACGATGAGGACGAAAGAAAATCAGAGACAAGCACACCTTAGAAAAAGGTCGGGAAGTGAAAGTCATTCATACACAGGGAACAAAACTCTTCCCAGACAACATCTGTTGTATATATCCCCAGAACAAAAACGTAGGTAAGTCGGTCAGAAACACAAAACCAACCCCGTAAGTTGGGTAAATTCAAATTCCATTAATAACTATTCATACTAGGGTAACGGTAAAGGAAATAACAAAACCTAATCTCAAATATGTGGCAAAAACACAAAGGACAGATCTCTTCTAGGAAATCGTAAACAACCTCTCGACCAAACCACCACGACTTAAGAAAGTCGAAAACGAACAGACATTTCGAAAACTAAAGAGGAAGTATAAACTTACTCTAGGAACGACCCAAGTCATTAGACCCGACATCCAATAAAAGAGAGTAGTGAAATTCATGCAGGATGGTAAGGAAGGACCTGACTTCTCAAAGATAACTTTCTAGTTAACAATAGGAATACCCTTAGGTGAACACACAATAAACAACAAAAAGGGAACGACGAAAATTATAAACAAGAAACACAAACTAGAAACAATTAAACTAATTGTACACAGAACCCCACAAATCGAAACCCAAATAGGGTAAACCCTGAGAGACCTAAAGAACCTGAACCCACTAATAAAGGAAGAGGTAAAATCCCTTCAAAAGTTGATAATAGAGGAGTTCATAAAAGAGTACCAGGAATAAAAACAGAAGAAGAAGATCCTGAGGATACTAAGCTTACAACCCCGTAAATTGTAACAGGGTCTCCAAAGACTCTAACAGGAGTAAAGAAAATTAGACAAAAAGAAAAAGGGAGAGACTAAGTAAATAAAGATGGTAAGATAGAAGATGGAGTGATTAGGATAGAAGACGGAGGTAATAAGATGATAAACAAGGGAGGTCTCACCCAAAAAAAAATATAGTAAATAACGTAATAAGTAATATATGACTGAGAACAAGTAAAGAAGATCCAGGAACAATTTGGAAAGAACGTAGAAGAGTTAGGAACAGAGGTCCGATAAATAGATACTAAGGTAAAACAAAAGTTCTAAAACCTAGTAAAAGTAATAGTAATAAACCTTAAGAAATAGTCCATCTAAAGGATAGCGAAGAATAAAACAAACCGAACCACCCGTAAATAGTACAAGGAAATGGACGACCCACAAGGAGATAGAGAAGTAGAACAATTATAACGACACAAACCCCACCGGAAAGACATAAGACGGTCAAACACCTCAAGAGAAATAAGACCTCCAAGGAGCGACACCCACTCAAACATGTCCACCGAACAGTTCCAAAGGACCAATCCCTTCGAGCACAGCCACAAGACCACCCATCTCGACCTAAAGAAGAGAGACCTCACGTTACTTCACAGGTCATTACACAATACTCTACAGTCACCCAAACCTCACTGAAACCTGACGGACATATAACTTCGAGTCCCGACACAAGGACACAACGACCTCTTAAACGTAATATACAGAACGAGATCTGGAACAACCGGGAACCCACTACGAACCAAAGTGACATTCATACCTCCGTAAACTACTCGAGGACAACTAATTACAAGGGACCTCAGTCCTCAAGAGACCACAAGAGTTCTAAACCTGAATTCGGAGGACGAAGACCAAAAAGTAGAATAAAAATGTCATCGGAGTTCTGAAGAGGTAGATATGTCGTGGTAACTATTTCGTAGATCCAATTTCTACTTTCAAAAAGGTGTTACTCCCTGTGGGTCTCTCCAAGTGTCTCAATGTACCTCTTCTCCCTTCTCCCTCTATTTTCACTGGTCCTACTCCACTCCGCCTTAGTTTTCTCTTCTCTCGTTCGATCGGTCATTAGTGAAGGAATACACATGAGGTGTCAGACCTGACGAGTCTCTACAAGTGCCTCAATATGTCTCTTCTCTTCTCCCTCCTTCCTCTGTCTCCACCGGTCCTCCTATTTCCCCCCTTAATTTTCCCCTCTCTGTCTAGGTCGGTCACTAGTCAAGGGGTTCACAAAAAGTGGTAGGTCTTGTGTGTTTCTCTAAGTGTCTAAACCCATCTCTTCTCTTCGTGCTCCCTCCTCTATCTCCACTGGACCATCTCTTTTTTCTCTCAGGTTTCTCCCTCTCTCGTCAGTTCGGTCATTAGAACGAAGGTTCATTTTTATCCATGACTTCTAACCCAAGAATTTCCATGTTTTAACTATCGTTTATGGTTTTTCGTTTCTAATTTTTAGATCTCATCTCAAACCTAAAAATTTTTATGTTATAATTTCTTTTTTTCAGTATTTTTAATATTTTATATATATCTATACTTCAAACGAAATTTTTTATCACGGAGAAAAAAAACGTTTCATTATCATCCAATATTTTTACTTTCAATTTCGTCATTATTTCCTGAATTTTAAAAAAATTTTTTATTTCTTACTATTATTTATATCATTTTTTATATAGATCCTGAAAGAGACCACCACACCACCCGTCACACCCCAGTCAAGTAAAAACCTATCAAGGAAATACACCGAATATAAAGAGTTCTAGATATCCGGGGAAGGATACATCAGATATGATTGATGTCCCAAAATTAGATAACGTGGACAGTGAAGGTTCCTCCAAGGGAGACAAAATCGAAGAAGACAAAAGACCAGAGAAGTCATAGATTAAAGGCGGGACTGTGTTCCCCCGACACCACCTGTGAAAAAATCCGAGTTAACAATTCAGCACGACACCCCTCCCTCCCTACGACGTTTATTTATTGTGACCGCACACAAGGGTCACAGAGCCGGTGTGACCCAAACGGGGGCGAGTGCCGCTCACACCAAAGGGACAGATGTGACGAATCCGAGAACCAACGAGACGGTCCTTGACAGACTCCGGCCGGGACCCAACATACGGGAAGGGTCCAGATTCGGTGAGTCCAAGTCCATGAACCCATCAGGAGTCTCCACGTCTGAAACAACGGACGCAAAACACGGGAAGGGCCCGGGTTCGTCGGGTCCACTGGTCCACAATCCACTCGTGACAGCGACTCTGAATAACGGAGGGGCAGGGACGACGAACCAAAAGGTCCACATGTTGGTCACGTGGAAGACTCCGCCTACAATTGGTAGGTCTTAGGGTTCTTCAGAATCAATCGTTACTTCGGACGAACATCAAGCCATCTATTACGAAGAGACCCCGGCGTTAATGGGTGAAGGCCGAGACCGACGGACAGTGGCCTCCCACTACCAGACGTCGGTCGATCGAGTCTGGTCAGGAAACAAGACACTCTCCCGGACCGCCACAGAATGTAATCCCGAAAATCGCACCATCGATAGGGTGTCAGACCAAACGATCGGATTCAATCGAGGGAGTCTAACGGGAACCCCGTAAGTCCGGCCCAGGAATGAGATTCGTTACGTCGGGCGTGGAGGGACGGGTCGGGGGCGAACGATCACCACCTACGTCCGCAGACGCGACGAAGAGACGATCCCCTCAATGGTAACCCGTGTATTAGACACCCAAAATTAATGAATAAAAAGGAGGACCAATACAACGGGAGACACCAAGGTTCCGAGCGGTGTCTGAGCCGTCACTCTCACAAAGGACCACAAACCTTTGAAGAGAGAAAAATTCTGAGGGAAGGGTCCGGCCTCGAGGCAGGGATAGAGAAAACAGAGAGAAAAACAGAAAATATAAAAGAGAATGGAGGAAAACTTCTCTTACCGAAGAAAAGACCCGCGCAATATAGGAGACGACCGTAAGTCTTTAACAAAACACCTTAATTGAGTCACAAATTTACAAGAAAACTACTTAAACACCCCCTCTTTCACTAGAGGGACAGGAGAAGGAAACGGTAGAATCCTGTCGGAGGTAGGATTAGGTGATTACAGAAAGTCAGAAGGACTCGTTAGTGAGCTATTTCGACCTTATAAATGAATATCGAAAATAAAGTTGAAAACTTGAGTGATACTTCCACGATTTCGATACTTTTTTTCGACTCACGACTTCTTAATTACGAAAACTTGACACCAAAACCTCTCCTGAGAACTGTCAGGGAACGTGACGTTCCTCTAGTTTGGTCAGGTAAGATTTCCTTTAGTCAGGACTTATAAGTAACCTTCCTACCTACAACTTCGACTTCGAGGTTTTGAAACCGGTGGACTACGTTTCTCGACTGAGTAACCTTTTCTGAGATTAGGACCCTTTCTAAATTCCGTCGTCCTCTTCCCCTGTCGTCTCTTACTCTGTCAACCTAATGTAGTGCCTGAGCTAGTTGTACTCAGACCCGTTTGAGGTCCTCAACCACCACCTGTGTCTTCGGACCACACGACGTCAATTACCCCGGTGTTCCTCAGTCTGTGCTGACTCGATAATTTGTAAAAGACCAAGAGACCAATAGATGATTTAATAAAATTAATACACTGTTTCTTAATTGACCAGGGGTTACTATACAAATGAAAAATTTTTTACGAAAAATTTTATTTTAATGGTCCTATATATAACAAATATCTTATTTTATACTTCATCCTTTCATTTATCATCGGTAGAACTAAAAAACTGTCATGTGTTCGTTTCCTCCAACTTTGTCCTTCGTACTTATACAATTAAATAAACGAAACAACATTTCTTCTATAAACAAAGAATGGGAAAGTGTTCGAACAGGACAGTCTCTTTCTGACTTTTTTAACGTCAGAAGAACTACTAAAAGGACCAAACTTGAGACCTTAATTTTTAGACCGTTTGACCGAGCGGACTCACATCCAATGTTACTAGATGAACCTATTAACAGATCAGTTGAGTCCGTACTATACTTTCAATATAATTTAAAACTTAAGGAAGAAGTAAATTCAAGTTGTCTTATAAATCTATCGTACGACAACATGGACTTTTTCACTTACTTTCAGTTATACGCTTTTACGACAATATACACAACCGGCTTTCTATACAAGTTCAAATACTTTTTGGGGTTTGTTAGAAAGACCCGTTGTATTACACATACTTACTTGTATTTGTATTTATACTTGTTAACATTCATATTTTTGACTCATATTTTTAGACTTCGATTACGGGTGTTTGAGTATCTTAATGACTTACCTTAAAGCTTCTTTCGTAAAATATAAACAATAAAAGACAGGAATTCTTTACCTTCAAGATGGAAACATAGACCGGTACTGTCTCTTTGACCATCGTCTGAACGGGAACTTGACCTCACTTAATCTTTTAACCTATTCAGTAATTCTTTTTGTTGTTGGTTTTTTTTATACAAAGTATGTAAATCGTCAATCTTCCTTCGAGTCTTTACACTAGAGACTCTCTTCCCTTTGTTTACTCTGGTTGTAATACTAAAGTGTTTGGAGAGAAACACCCTGTGAAGGACTTAACACCGGTTTCCACCACAGGTTAGATTCATCAGAGGTGTCACCTCCTCTTTCTGACTTTAAGGTTCTCCGATTCTGTCAACTTTAAACACCCCGTCTCATAGTCTCTGTACTTTCGATGTGACAAGAGACTTTATACATACCACTGATGGACTAAGAAACCTAGTAAAGATTCGACACACAAGTATCTCACTCTTGTTTGTTCACACTCATCACGTTATCTAAGAATTTAAGAGTCATAGTTAAAATTCTTGTTGTTATCCTTCGACCATGGATTTTATGCCTGAAGGGACCACCGGGTCGCCATTTCTTAGACGGATGGTTACGTCCTCTGTAGCCGAACTAGGGACCCAACCGTTTTAGGGGACCTCCTCCTTTACCGTTGGGTGAAGTCATGAGAATGGACCTTTTGGGTATCTGTCTTTTCGAACCGTGCAGTCACAGACACCTTAACGTCTCAGTGTGTGTTGAATTACTGACTCGTCCTCATGTGTGTCTCTTTTACTGGTCTTATGTATGTTCCTACTCTCCGTAAGTTAAGTGTTAGTCACTCTCACCTTTGTGGAACAACTTGTGAGTCACATAAATAAGGTAGATTTTAGAATTGAGTAACTTATAAAATACTCCCGTTACAAGATACATGGGTAGCGAGGACATTTACATTTGATTGTTTAAATGTTTGTTTGTGACTCCTAAAGTTTATTGAGTTCATTAAACCTAAGTACAGTTTTCTTATATTTTTTTGAATTTTCTATCTTTTATCAACATACAGGGGTTTAATGGTTGAAATCCTTTATTTCTCCCGTAGTGTCTATGAGGTCTATAATATCCCTATTATTTCTGAATTATTACTTTTTAAAATTACGTTGTGACTGAACTCTTTATCCTTTGAACTTATAGGATATTGATAAAACTCTTTACTTCAGTATTAATTATTGAAAGTTTAATCCATTATTTGAAATTCTGGTCTTCGGATGTGGTTACTTAAGATATTTTGTAAACTGTTCCTTTACCATGTTTAGGATATGTTAAAAAAAAAGTCTTTAGCTTCTTCTCCCTTTGTCAGAGAAGAAAGGACTTTTCACTACTATTAAAAAGTTTGTCATATTCATTTATAGGAATTTTTAGGAAGGTCTGGTTATTCTACCTTCTGGTACGGTTTTTCAAAAGACGAAAGTACTTTTTAGTTGGTAATAATTTTGTTAACTTCAAGTTACTTTCTACTACTTTTCTCCAATAATTTAAAAATCTCTTCAATCAAGAAACAACAACGACAAGTCAACGATACGACACAGGTTGGGACAACGTGGACGTACCTGACATCGTACGGTCCGAGGAGGTAGTACCCCCAATGGTCCGTTCTTATGACGTCACCAAATGGTAAAGAAAGTTCCCTAGAAGGATCTGGTTCCTAGTTTGGTAACAGAGGACATATCCGTCCACCTCAGAAATACTGACTTGGTGGTCCCTTGTCTATAATTTCGATAATTTGACTTGTCGACTCATGTACACGTTGTCCTCTTGGGTTCTCGTCTCTCCGTTCGTACAAACGTAGTCCACCGTAAAGAGACTCTAGACGTAAGTCTAGAGACAGACATTGTAGGTAACCAGGTTTCCATTATTTCTTCCTTATCCTAATTTAGTCTGACAGTATAGAACATCTTCAGTTTATAGTCCGTTATTCTATTTAACATTGTGCACAGTCTGTTCGGATTCAATTCTTGGTCCCGTATTTAAATCCTCGGGGAAACACAGAGGAAATAACTATAAACCCTCTTTCCACTTGATGGATCCAGAAGTCCACCTTTCTCTTGTCCAAATTGATTTCTCAAATTTTCTTGTTTCTTACATTCTTGTCGATGGTGAATAGTCCGTTCTTTTTATTGGTGTCGTACCCATACACAATCAACGAGTCAGCACAGGCTGAGAAACGATAGACTCCCTGACACCGGGTGGTCCGAGGAGACAGGGACCCTAAAAGGTCCGTTCTTATGACCTCACCCATCGGTAAGGGAAGAGGTCCCCTAGAAGCCCCTAGTTAGGGTACAGAGGACATAACGTCCGTCTAAGAGATGGTAGACTCGGTGTTCTCTTCGGGGTTGATATTGTATCTCCCTTAGGTTATTTAATCAGTGTTTCTGAGGGTCGAGACAAAGTTTCCATTTCTAATCGAACTGTGTGTAAAAACTCGGTAAAAGATCATTTATTTGGAGGGAACTTGTGAGCTGGTGGTCTGATGGAACTCGGTTTTCTTTACTACTGGAAGAAACTAGAGTATGGAAGTGAGTTGTTCCACAGATCTATAACAGTTGGATCTCTTTTGAAACAGAGTAAAATCTCGATTTTAGGGGTGAGGATCCTACCCTTAAAGACCGTAAAACCGTTTACGTTGTATACAGACTCGTGACACATTCGTGTACATCTTGAGGTGAGACTACTTTCTAACGTGAGTAAGAAAGTACTTATATGTACGTGGAAACTAACTTTCATGAACAACACAAGTGACCGATACGTAAGGTTCGTTGTCTGGGTTGCTCATAGTATTGTGTTGGGGAGACCTCTTGAGTGTTAAAGAATATTGAGTTCAGATGTGTACGACATGTCGGGTATTTAAAGTGATAGGTGTTCTCTACTTTTACATACGTAATTATGTGTGACTCCTTTGGTCTTAACTTTCTCTGCGTACATGGGGTTACAAATAGTGTCGTGACAAATATTATCGGTCCTATACTTTTGTTGGATCTACAGGTTGTCGTCTACTTACCTATTCTTTCGACACCATGTATATGTGTTACCTCATAATGAGTCGGTAATTTTTCTTATGTAAACTTAGTCAAGATTACTCCACCTACTTTGACCTCGGCTAATATGTCTCACTTCATTCGATCTTTCTTTTTGTGGTTATGTCATATTATTTCGTATATATACATTAAATTTTTCTACCATTACTATTGGGACATACGTTCTATCGTTTTCTCTGTGTCTACATATCTTGTCAAAAACCTGAGACACCCTCTCCCGTTCCCACCCTACTATACCCTCTTACCGTAACTTTGTACATTTAATAGTATACACTTTGTTTAGCGATCAGGTCGATACTCCGTATTATGTCCTACGAGCCCCAACCACGGGACCCTAATGGGTCTCCCTACCATACCCCTCCCTCCTCCCTCCCCAAAAGGCCTACCCCTTGTGCACATGTGGACACCTAAGTACAGTTACATACCGTTTTGATTATGTTATAACATTTCATTAATCGGAGGATTATTTTATTTATTAAAATAATTTAAATAAATATTAAAATATAAAATATAAATTAAATTATAATTTATATAAATTAAAATATAAATGTTTTTCATCGTTTCCTTTGATCAAACTTACCTTTCTTTCCCTATCCTTGTCCCCTCCCCTACCATATTAACCGACTTACAAATTTTACTCTATTGTCCTTTTTAATTTTTTGCCATTTAAGGTCCCAAAACTCGTGTAGACTGAAACTGTTATTACATCATTTATTTAATTTATCTTTCTATTTAGTCATCCTAAAACCAAAACTCTTTTTTTACTGTTCTAAAATCCATACGGTTCAAACTCTATGAGTTGGTACAGAATGACATAGAATGACTAAACCTTTCAATAACTAATTTAATGATTCTATTTTAAAATTTTTATTTATTTATTTAACAATGGTCAAAGAATCGGGGTTGTCGGTACGAAACAAAGATGTAGAAGTATAAAGGGGTAGTAATTGAGAGTTCAGTCGTAAAATGAAGTTTTCTGTTCCTATGTCCCCGAACGTCTACCAAATTAAGGACTGGGGGAAGGAGGTAGTGAAACCTCTGTTCCTTTAAAAGATCGTTGTAACGGACTATTATTCATTCCTCCAAAAAATTTTCACTATTATTATTATTACTTACGTAATTTTCGTACGTGTGTTTACAAGTGTCCCCAAAATAGTGTTATCGTTTTTGGACTTTTGGAATTTAATAGTGGTCGTAAATTTACCTACTTTTCACTACTAGGTATGTTACCTTATGGTAAGTCATTATTTTATATTACTCTATACCTATCTTTACTTTTGTACTTTCTTAGAGTTTTGGTATTGTAACTCATTCTCTTGAGTCTACTTTTCCATGAAAGATATTAAGATAAATTCACTTGAAAATCTTTTCCTAGATCCCTTTATCATTCGTCTAGTAACGTTGGCTCCTACTACCACAACCCTCTGTCACTAACGTCTCTTTTTGTTCTATTGAAGACTTCTGTTGTTAGAACTAAGGTAGATTACGGTCGAATAGAGTATCGTCCATTACTGTTAATAGTGGTAACTACAAACTGTTATTTGTTCAGAACTGTGTTTTCTTTTACGTTTTTTTTTAAGATCATTTTTAGTTTTCTTTTTATAAAGGTTATCCGTTAATACAGTTCTGGATTTCAGTGATTAATATATTCTTTTGATAAAAATTCTTCATTTTTTTCGACTAAAACTAATATAGTAATTCACATTAATATTTTAATAAATATGATAATTTTATATTTCGACTTTCGATGAAGAACATTCTTTTGTAAACGGTATGGATATAGAGTCTATGTTTAACGGGGTACTATAAATTGTGTTGTGTTAAGTTACTTTTCTTATTTAGTTTATTTTAAATCTTTTTAGCAAACTCGTCTATAAAGTATTTAATACCGAATATAATGGTTGTGTACGTAAATTTTCAAGTGATATTAATAAGGAGTTCCATAACTTTTTATCTTTGTGTTTCATGATGATAATTTGTATATGATCTTACCGATTTTAAATTTCCTTATTATTATAGTCTATGACAGTTCCCATCCAAACTTCAGTGCAAAACAACAAACCTTACATTTCATCATGTTAATTAAAGATATTTAAATACCGTGAAAGAACACTTATATGTTTTGAGTGTATTATAACATTTATGTACACAATATAATGGTAATTAAGTAAACATCCATAAGAAAGTTCTGTTCACTTTTGTAAACAGATTTTTTTAATTAGTATACACTTATAAGTATTTTCGGAATTAGTATTCTTCTTTTTATAATGTTGGATTAAGGTAGTTATCTATTGACCTATTAGTATAAAGGTATATAATTAGGTAAGTTTATGATGAGTCATTATTTAGTTTTATAAATTCGTTAGTTTGATTACTTAAAGTTTAGAAAACGACTCACTTTTGTTAGTATGTTTTTTCTTATTTGTAAGACATCGAAATAAATAAAGTTTAAAATCCGGTCACTTTAAATGGATATTATTATCTTCGTCTGCTCACGACCACTTGTATTTAAACTAATATACTATCGTATAAGTCACCACTGTCGTAACATGAGATAGAACTAACCACATCAACAGTATGTTTACATTATATAAACAACTTCCTCAGATTACTATGCACATTTTACACAACAAAGCACATCTTATACGGAATTATTTTACAATTCTTATTTATTTATTTATTTATTCGTTTTCCACCTCTTTTTGTTCATTCACGAAAGTACCTTCTTATACACTGGTTTATTGACGTTTACGTTCTTTCAAATTTACTTTCCTTACTTAATAAATACTCTGTTGTATACCTCTTGATCCCTGTAGTAAATAAACAAAAAAATAACTAACTAAAATATGAACTTTAATATTCTAAACCTTGTAAAAAAGGATCTTTTATTAATCCCATCATATAAAAGGGAGACAAAAGACAACTTCACACGACTTTGTACCTTATGAAGTAAGTCTTTGTCTTTGGTCGATTTCTTCTATGTATAAATTTGTTTAAGAGAGGTTATTTATCGGACCTCTTTAGAACAGGTTTCACCGTATGTGTTGAGGGACTTTGTGTTTCGTCCAATCAGAAGATGTTTTATTACAAAACGTCGTATTTACAACAACGACAAGTCAGCGATTCCGTTCAGTGTGAGAAACACTGTGGGATCTGACTTCGTAAAGTCCAAGGAGACAGGAAGTGATAGAGGACCTCAAACGAGCATAAATACAGATAACTGAGTCACTACGAAACATTCGTAAAGTAGGAGACGGTCGGGGAAGAGGAAAACGGAAGTTAGAAAGGATCTTAGTCCCAGAAAAGGTTACTCAGACGAGAAGTGAAGTCCACCGGTTTTAAAACCTTGAAGTTGAAGTCGTAGTCAGAAAGGTTACTTATAAGTCCCAACTAAAGGACATCCTCACTGACCAAATTAAATGAACGACAGGTCTCAGAAGAGGTCGTGGTGTTAAGTTTTCGTAGTTAAGAAGTCACGAGTCTAAAGAAATACCAGGTTGAGAGTGTAGGTATGTCTTGATGTCCTTTTTCATACTTTCACTTTCAGAGAGTCAACACAGACTGAGAAACGCTGGGGTACCTGACATCGGGTGGTCGGAGGAGGTAGGTACCCTAAAAAGGTCTGTTGTCATGACCTCACCCAACGGTAAAGGAAGAGGTTTCCTAGAAGGACTGGGTTCCTAACTTGGGTACAGAGAGAGTAACGTCCGTCCGAGAAATGGTCCCTTCAGGGTGACCTTTTTCATATCGAAACTTATGTGCTGAAACAACGGTTTCCAGATATACCAGGTACCAGAGGTCCGGTCTTATGACCTCATACATCGGAAAGGGAAGAGGTCCCCTCGAAGGGTTGGGTCCCTAGTTTGAGTCCAAAAGACGTAACATCCACCTAAGAAATAGTTGACTCGAAGTCTCTTTGGGTTTAGGGTTACATCCACACTTGTTAATCACTACATTATTACAATATTTGAGAACAATACGAACTGTTTTATTAAAATTAAAAAACATTTGTTTTGAAATTTCATTGTTTATGAAATTTTTCCAACCGATAGTTAAAGAAATCACTTTATACGACTCTGAAAAAAAAAAGGAGGTTTCGTTGAAAGTTGAAAGTAATACATCTACCGTTAAGTTAAAAGTAGTACATTCAACTCCTACATTCTACGTAAATCTTGATTATGGATACTGAGTTTATTTAACACAGTCTGTCACAATACTTTAACCGTCCGTTATTAACCGTAAAAATATGACCGATATTTTATGAGGTGTTATAACTTTGGGAATGAAGAGGCACTTTACTCAAATAAATCTACGGATGATTCTACTATCAAATGTATTTTTACTCAATAAGTAATTGTCATGTCAAATTATGTACTATGTATAGTGATACTTCAAAGTTTTAAAATGAATTCATACTTATACCTAAACATTATACATAATAAATTACACATTATATTTCAACTTTTCACTTTCACGGTCAACGAGTCAGGACAGACTGTGAGACTAACGGGTACCTGACATGGGAAGATCCGAGGGGACAAATACTCTCATGAGGTCCGTCCTTATGATCTCACCCAACGGTAAGGGAAGAAGTCCCCTAGAAGGTCTGGGTCCCTAGCTTGAGTCCACAAGACGTAACGTCCGTCTAAGAAATGTCACAATCAGCGAGTCAGTACAGACTGAGAAACGTTGGGATACCTGACGTCGTACGGTCGTAGGAGACAGGTACCCTAAAAGGTTCGTTCTAATGACCTCACCCAACGGTAAAGGAAGAGGACTGGGTTTCCCCCTAGAAGGACTAGGTTTCTAACTTGGGATCAGAGAATGTAACGTCCTTCTAAGAAATGGTAGACTCGGTGGTCCCCTCGGAGTCTAAGAAGTATTAAATTGTCATTAATCGTAAATAACTCTTGAAAATACAGTCTGTAACATGTGTCCAAGAAGGTATACTGGAATTTTTACTGAGAATCAGTGTCAGTGTAAGATGTGAAATGTATACTCTGTTTACTTCAAGTTTCAATTCAGTAAGTGGGTTCCAGTCATTCAACCATGTGTTGAGGACTTGGACACGTCACAAGGATTGAGTTATACGACGATCCAAAACAAAAAGACTTTGTTTTAATGATCCCTTCGGGTTGTAACTAGTTTGGTAAAGACCCCTAATTCGACTGGTCGGTCTTAAACGACGTGACCCATAGAAAGACAACAGATATTATGATCTTATTCTCACATTTTATGAAACGGATTGTCTTACACGTTAATTTTAACCCCTTTTTTACTCTCGTTACTGAGTACATTTGGAAGATTTTCAAATTGATTGGTTTTCTTTTAGATATTAAAACAAATCTTAATCAAATAAACATAAAATCAAATAAGGAAAACAAATATAGGGTATTATAGAGTGTATAGTATTCCACAATCAGCGAGTCAGTACAGATGCAGAAACACCGGGGTACCTGATATCGGGTTGTCCGAGGAGACAGGTATCTAAAGAGGTCCGATCTTATTACTTCACCCAACGGTACGGGAAGAGGTCCCCAGAAGGACTGGGTCCCTAATTGGGACCAGAGGACGTAACGTCCACCAAAGAAAGGACTAACTTGGTGGTCCCTTCGGGGTGTGTACATAGTATTTTCTCTTTAATTTAAATTAAGTTGTTTATCTCAAAATTACATGAATACACGTTGAGTTGACAATCAGTAAATTCTTTCTATTTTCATTTACGTCACAAAAGATGACCACGATGTCTTATTAATAATAGAAGAATTTCTACGTTATGCATGAGATCTCCTTTAATAATCATTAATCTTAAATTTAATGACACAGTTTCTTGAGAACTCAGTAATTAAAATCACCACCGTGTTCCCTTAAAATTACCTCCTCTATCGTATAGTAGGTTCCAGTCATTAAACCAGGAGTCAAATACTCCGACACGTCATAACAAGGAGTCAGTTATACGACGGTCCAAAACAACAAGACTTTGTTTTCTAAGATAATAAATGGAGGGGGTAAAACGAATACGATGACGATTCAACGAAGTCAGCACAGGCTGAGACACGCTGGGGTATCTGCCGTCGGGTAGTCCGAGGGGACAGGGACCCTAAGAGGTCCGTCCTTATGACCTCACCCAACGGTAAAGGAAGAGGTTCCGTACTTTCACTTTTCGCTTTCACTTCAGCGAGTCAGCACAGGCTGAGAATCGCTGGGGTACTTGACGTCGGATGGTCCGAGGAGGCAGGTACCCTATAAGGTCCGTTCTCATGACCTCACCCCACGGCAACGAAAGAGGTGTAAAACGAATATGCTCGTATGTTTATCAAATCTAAATACTCAAAATTCAGATACCATGAGTTAACTTAAAGAATATAGAAGAAACAGAAAGAGAACATCGAACAACAGTTCAAAAAGATGGACAAAGAGTTAGTCTTAAAATTTTAATTTTTTTTTTTAAAAAAACTTGTTTACGACCACTGGTCAACTAGATTATACACTGGTTACCCAGGTTACACATAGCCTCTCGAAGTTTCAAGGACCACGACTATCTAAAAAAAAAAAAAAGAGTCTTTGTCACTTATGTTAGTATTATCGGACCTGTATGAGATTTTACAGAGTGACTAGTGTCTTTTGATCGGGTATAGATGTCCCTTAATACGACCGACTGACACGAGGTGTCCTGCTAAGACTCTAAGTAAATATAACATCACACATGACGATTAGGTAATAAAATAATAACTCATTATAAGAGAACACACCTATATTACATCAAATGGGTAAGTGAATAACTACCTGTAAACCTAACGAAAGTCACAAACGGATAAAGTATATTTCGAAGATAATTTTTATAAACGTTTAGAAACATGTTTGTTCACTAAATTGAAGAGAGTCTTCAAAGTGAAGAATTCTTTGACTGTCTGGTAAAAGGTTTCACTTACATAAAAAAAATAATAATGGTCGTTACATACTATCGAGATCAATAAAGTATAGGAACGTTCGTGTACTAGTCAGAAAAGTCAAAATCGATAAAATTATCTAAACACCAAGTTGGGGTCAACTCGAAAATAAACGAAAATAATTACAGCTACTACACCTCGAAGAACGTACACGAATGGAGTCTATATAATTTTAAAACCTTAAAAATAAATCCACATAAAGAGTAATATTCAGTAAAAAACATATTCATCACTCTATGTATTTCAAATATAAATAGTAATATGTAATTATAAGTCACGAGGTCATAGTAAGATTTTTATAATTACAAAGAGGTGACTGAGAGACAATTGATTCATTTTGAATAAACAAAAAAGTATAAGTTTTAGATTGAGACCTAAAACATAAGAGAACGTTATTAATAAACAGTTATGAATATGTTTACCGCCTCCTCCCGTACCGTTGGGTGAGGTCGTAAGAACGGACCTCTCAGAGTCACCTGTCTTCTCTGACCGTCCGGTGTCAGGTTCCCCAGCGTTTCTCAGTTCTGTGTCGACTCGGTGATTCGTGTCGTGTCACGTACGTTTATGGCGAATAGAACTAATAATATCGAATCATTATTCAGAAAATTTTAACTCTACATTGATTGTATTTTGTAACACATTCAACTTCCACATCTTGAACAACTAAATTGTGTAAATATATAACGTTATATTACTGGTGGTATCACAATCGATTGTGATGATAGTACCTTGTATTAATAGTAAAGACAAAACACTAATATTGTAAAAGACAATTAATACTAGTGTTACTACACGAAAGGATCTTACATAACTAGAAGATTGACGTTCAAATGTGGGAAACTGTTTTTTGAAGGGTTTAGAGGGTCGCGGGGAGGAGGAGACTCAGGGACCATTGGTGGTAAGATACAAAACAAAGACGTTCAGACTGAAAAAATCTCAGATGTATATTCACTATAGTATGTCACGTACAGAATTGTAGTACGCAAGAGTGGTGGAGAAAGCCCCAAAGGGGAGGGACGAATGCCGAACCTAAAACGAGTTTTGTCAATTGAAACCGTTTACTTCCGAGTAAAATAAACGAGGGATAGAGAACAGTTAGTACGAAGAATTGACGGACTATAGGTTACAGAACTTTTCGTACCAGAGCCTATAAAACAGATAAATCACCTATTCAACAATCCATTTTAACCAGGGACAATCGGGTAAAACAGGTCTCTACCGTTCCAAGTAAAAAACCAGGTATAAGTCAATATAAACTCTGACAATCATGTCCATGGAATTTCTAATATGTTCGGGTTTGCGAGATCTAATAGTTGGATTCTTTTCTTTGTCAAATCATTAATTCCATTACTCTATATTGATTTTGGAGTTATAAGGTAACCGAATTTGTTCACTTGAAAACGAAGAATAAGTAGATTTTAGTCTAGCTCCAATCACTGGGAGTCTGATAGAATCCAATACGTTTTATAGTGGAAGTATGAGGTTCACCCAAGATACTTGGTCGTCGTTATCGTAGTAAATTCTCGAACTATCTTTACTTACTAGAGTTCGGGGTAGCGTTCATACAAAATAATATTAAACCGAACATTGGTCTTGGGTCCCTCCGTCATACTTGTAATTCAAACTCTTCGTGATAAAGAGTAATTTCCTTGTACTGGTGGTCTCATCGACATAGTCCCAATTACTACTTAATTCTTTTGGGTGGTTTTATGAAACATTACTAGGTAAGACTTTCACAGAAGGTAGTAAGACTGAGAATAGATCAAATGGTATTGTGTTAGTATTCTGAAGTTGGGTATACGTTCCTTCCTACCTCTAATTTTCCTGTTTACCTATAAACCATCATATTAGTCTTAATTTAAACAGAGTAACCTTTTCTGGTACTACGACCCTTTGTAACTCCCGTTTACCTCTTCTCCCACCGTCTCCTATTCCGTCAATCTCTTGTAGTGATAAGTGTTGAGTCACCTGTACTTAATCTCTTTTGAGACCCTCTATCACCTCCTGACGCCTCGGATCACCCGATGTCAGGTACCCTAGTGTTTCTCTATCTGTACTGAATCACTGACTTTTTGTCGTCAGTGTAAATAGATGGATCGACTAAGAAATTACACTTTCCTCAGATTTCAAATACAGTATATTCTTATGTACCTCTCAATAATTTCGAGTTCAGATGTATACGTGTTTTTTTGTAAAAAAAGACTAAAAAGGAGGAGTCAACCATTTCTTAGGCGGTCGTTACGTCCTCTGGGGTCAAGCTAAAGACCTAACACTTCTAGACGACCTCTTCCCTATCCGATGCATGAGGTCTTAAAAAGCCGAAGAGAACACCGAGTCGACCACTTCTTAGACTGACGTTACACCCTCTGGACCCAAGTCAGAGACCCTACCATTCTAGGGGACCTCTTCCCTTTCCAATGGGTGAGGTCATAAGACTGGACCTCTTACGGTACCTGACATATTATGTACCTTAGTGTTTCTCAACCTGTGCTGACTCGCTGAAAGTGAAAGTGAAAGGGAGGATATTATAACTAGTACGTTTCCAGTCAATTCTCGAAGTAAATAGGAGATATTTAAAAAAAAAAATTTTCGTTTTGTAACAATTTGTAAAAGGTCCGAGTTTCATCTAATTTTTCTCGGTAACCCTTTTTGACTCGTATCTCGAGTTGTTTTCTTGTTACTGTTTGATAGTGATAGACGTTGACTACTGACTTTCTCATTTTATTCAATTTTGTTTGTTTTTATTATTTGCGGTACTTCCAACCATCATTAAACATATTCTTGTTGTTGTTGTTGTTTTATCCAAAAACTTTATAAAACGAGGATTTTATTTTCCTAAACGATAAGTTCTATTTTTAATGTTTTAACTTTCTAACTTTGTAACACTAATTTGTATCTTAAATAAACAAATTTCCAATAATTATAAACGTACGTCAAAATATTTTCATGAGATTTTTAGTAACCATATTTATAAATCAAAACTTTTTGTGTAAATGACAATTTCAGTCTCAACTTATATATAATTATTTTTAGTTAAAAAGAGTTCATAACAAGTGAATTTCATTATTAATGTTTTACTGTTAATAACACTCAAACGAAAGGAGATTATTTAACTTTATTTACCCTAAAAATACAGACATAAAATTACATTAACTTTTCATTAGAGGAAATTTTACGAGTTATATCCATTTTAATCACTTAGTTTCAAGATTAAAATATATTTATAACATAACCATGTGCCGTACAAAATGACTGATGAAATAGTTAGTCGTCTGTTATAATTAGTACCTACTTAAATATTCAAAGAGAAAGAAAAGAAATTATATTTTTATCGAGAGTCTTAATTAACTTTATATACTAAAATGTTTTGAGAAGGAACCTCTGTTTATTAAATTAAATATAATGAAAGACAATATAGTTCGTCCCTATTACTTGATTTCGTTTTTCTTTTGTTTTTTATTTTAAATAATCAATTATAAGTGAAAACTTATAATACCATTTATAAATATCATCTTTTATTCGTTTAAATTTCGATCAGACTAAACAACAAACTTTATGAAAAGCAAATACTTAAACAAAAGTCTACGAATCTAAAATTTAGACAACTCATGTGTGTAAAATATATTATCAATGATTTTTTGTAATATGAATATGTCAAGTAAAATGAGTAATTGGAGATAATACACTCTAAGATAATAATTGTTATAGTAGTGATATTACAAATGAAATTTTTTGTTATCCCAATCATTTTAAAGAGTCGATAGTACGTATGAAAAACATGTTTTTAAAATAAGAATTAAATGGTACTTAATACCTTCACTACAAAAATAGTGAATGTTAATGAATATTTTTCTCAGAGGGTCAGAGTAATAAACGTGTACACCGTTCATTTTCTTATAGAAATATTATCTTATCCCTTTTAATGATATTTTGGTGATCGTATATTGTGACGTTCAGACGTACCATTATTCGGTTAAAAAACACCTTTACTTGAGTAATTACGATTTAAAAACGACTGAAGGCTGACTAGTCTTTTGACGGAATGTTTTAAGTTTTTCGTGAAGTACTTAACATCTTCTCTACTCCTTTTTTCCTTACTTGGTTGGTATTGGTTCGTATAAAGTGAGTAAACCGAAGGTCGATTGAGGGGATATTAGATATCGACACTAGATCCCCCCCTTTACTTATTTTAACAACTCTCACTGTCTTCCCAAGGTAGACTTACTGTGTTTTTCGAACAACTACTCGTCACGTTTCGTCAAATCTGTACTTCACGTCGACCCTAAACTAACAAATAATATAAAATAAAATAGAGAGGAACGTGAACTTTTATAAGATGTGTAATAAATATTTATACAGTTGAACGATATTCACCCAAAATATGTCACCTCCCCTTTTAACTCTTTGTTTTACCCTACACTTTATCTATTCATATGTTCTCTGTCTTCCGATCTCTTTTTTATTCAAAGAGTACAAACTAATCTCATGAATAGATTTTTCTGAAGATTTTTATGAACCATTGACTATTAAAAATATTTGTCGGTATCAGAATACTCGTCTTTTTCTTAAATAAATTTATTTCCAAGAATAGTTTCACCGAATAAAGATACCGTTACTAATAAAAATAAATTTACAGGGATCTGGAGATACCAAGTAAAATTTCCGTGTACTTTTCAGTTATGTGTAACTCTACGTCTAGAATTTATGTGTTGTGACATTATTAGTTTCGATATTTTTGAATTAAAAAGAAAAAGTTGAATAGACCTTTTACACTACCGTTTAGTAAGTAGATGATATTGATAAGTGTTACTTAAAGGACTTTTTTTTATTTAAGTTTGTTCGAATTGACATAGGAAAATAAAACCGAGTTCAATACTGACTAACTTTTGACTCTCTTCGTTTTACCAAAGGTTTGACTTCTATAAGACTCAATTCCCCGACTATAACGTAAATGAATAACAAATATAAGATGGGTATAGTTTATATATGTGGTGTCAATTTTTTATTCTACCGTTTTTGTTTTGTGTTAATAAATTCGTTTCCTTTACAGTTTAAAGTTCATTATTTAATACCAACATTCCGTTGATAATATGTTATCTTATTGGCAATGTTAATTTGATACTGGGTGTTCTTCGATAGATTTAATGAGTCAAGTCAGGTCAAGTCAGCGAGTCATCACAGGCTGAGAAATACTGGGGTACTTAACGTCGTGTGGTCCGGATGGATAGGTAGTGGTTGAGGTCCTCAAATGTGTTTGAGTACAGGTAGCTCAGCCACTACGGTAGGTCGGTAGAGTAGGAGACAGCAGGGGAAGAGGAGGACGGAGGTCAGGGAGGGTCTTAGTATCAGAAAAGGTTACTCAGTTGAGAAGTGTACCCACCGGTTTTATGCCCTCAAAGTCGAAATCGTAGTCAGGAAGACTACTTGTGGGTCCTGACTAGAGGAAATCTTACCTGACCAACCTAGAGGAACGTCAGGTTCCCTGAGAGTTCTCAGAAGAGGAGTCAGTCAGTCAAGTCAGTGAGTCAGTACAAGCTGAGGAACGCTGGGGTACTTAACGTCGTGCGGTCCGGAGGGACAGGTAGTGGTTGAGGGCCTCAAGTGAGTCTGAGTGTAGGTAGCGCAGTCACTACGGTAGGTTGGTAGAGTAGGAGACAGTAGGGGAAGAGGAGGACGGGGGTTAGGGAGGGTCGTAGTCTTAGAAAAGGTTACTCAGTTGAGAAGTGTACTCCACCGGTCTCATGACCTCAAAGTTGAAATCGTAGTAAGGGAGGTTTCTTTAGGGTCCCGACTAGAGGAAGTCTTACCTGACCAACCTAGAGGAACGTCAGGTTTCCTGAGAGTTCTCAGAAGAGGTTGTGGTGTCAAGTTTTCGTAGTTAAGGAGCCACGAGTCGAAAGAAGTGTCAGGTTGAGAGTGTAGGTAAGTACTGGTGTCCTTTTTGGTATCGGAACTGATCTGTCTGGAATCAGCCATTTCATTACAGAGACAAAAACAGAGACAAAAACTTATACGATAGATCCAACCAGTATTGAAAAGAAGGTTAATTTTCAGAAGAGGATCCCCTCGGGTTTGTACCTGGTTTGGTACAGACCCCTAATTCGACTGGTCGGTCTTAAACAACGTTACCCATAGAAAGACAACAGATGTTATGATTAATTCCCACATTTTGTGACACGGCCTGTCTTACATGTTAATTTAAACCTTTGTTTTTACTCTTACTACAGAGTACATTTGGAAGATTTTTAAATTGATTGATTTTCTTTTAGATGTCAAAACAAATCTTAATCAGATAAACCTACGATCAAATAAGGAAAATGAATATAGACTATTATGGAGTGCATAGTATTTCACAATCAGTGAGTCAGGACAGATTCAGAAACACTGGAATACCTGATATCGGGTTGTCCGAGGTAACAGGTACCTGAAGAGGTCCGTTCTTGTGACCTCACCCAACAGTACTGGAAGAGGTCCCCAAAAGGACTGGGTCCCTAACTTGTGACCAGAGGACGTAACGTCCACTAAAGAAATGACTAACTCGGTGGTCCCTTCGGGGTGTATACATAGTATTTTCTCTTTAATTTAAATTAAGTAGTTTATCTCAAAATTACATGAATACACGTTGAGTCGATGATGAGTAAATTTTCATTTACGTTACGAAAGATAGATGATCACGATATCTTATTAATAATAGAAGAATTTCCACATCATGTATGAGATCTCCTTTAATAATCATTGATCTTAAATTTAATGACACAGTGTCTGTGAACTCAGTAATTAAAATCACCACCGTGTTCCCCTAAAATTACCTCCTCTACCGTACAGTAGACTGATATTATCGTCAACCAGTTAGTTAATGTTACCACACCCTTTTATTTTATATATTACACATTTCTTTTATAAAAAAGTTTAATATCATAAATTACCTGTAGTATATACAACAACAAATCAACGATTCAGTATAGTCTGAGAAACCCTGAGGTACCTGATATCGGGTGGTCCGAAGAGACAGGTACCTTAAGAGGACCGTTCTTAAGACCTTACCCAACAGTAAGGGAAGAGATCCCCTAGAGGACTGGGTCCCTAGTTTGAGTCCAGAGGACGTGAAGTTCTTCTAAAACAATGGTAGACTCGGTAGTTCCTTTGGAGAGTATATATACATATACACACACACACACACACACACATATATATATATAAATACATATACTAAAACTTCCTGAACATACAGTATTTTATGTTAATTTTAAAATAGGATACAATGACCGTTAACTGTCTTAGTTTACCAGTTTACATTAAAATCCACTAAGTAAGGGAGTAGTAGATAAACAGTTACTAAGAGGAAATTGTTAACCTTATTAAATAGTTACCTCTATCGACCCGGACCATGAAGGAAAGATGACTTAAAGACAAATCGTTAATTTATAGAAATGAATAATATCCATGTATAATTTTAAAATATAAAGACGAATTTAGTAAAATCTTTTCGACATAGAAAGATCTTTTTAAAGTAATATAGACTCAATATATAAAAACTATGTATAAAGAGTATAAAAATTTCACCCATCATTATCTGGACAGAGAGAAGACTAAAATTATTAAAGTCAGAAGGGAATTAAAATTAGAACGAACGAAACCAATCCAAAAAAAATAAAAAAGGAGAAAAATATTAAAACATAAAACTTTCCAATCCAATAACTAAGTAAAGGAGAAAAAATTGTATAAGTATACATCAATTAAATTGAGATTCGTAAAGACATTCAAGTGTATATAATACCAAACCAAAACAAATGTAAGTTGAGTTTGGTAAAGATTAAAGGGAACACTAAAGAAGAAAATAGGTAACTAATAAATCATCACAGAACAAGTTAAAGGTACATAAACATCTTATGTTTAAAGGTAGACAAAAAATAAGGATTAAAATAAGGTATACCATTCTCTTGTATAGAATATACTAAAAATAGAAAAATTTACTTGACTCCGAAACAATATTAGATACAAAAAAGAAAAAAATTAATTTAAAAATAAAAATGAAATAAAGTGAAATGTTATGACATAACCAAAACGGTATGTAACTGTACTTAGGTGGTGCCCACATGTACGCTAGGGTTTGAGCATACAAAAAGAACTTCTGACAAGGTATACGTAAAATCTTCTTACACATTATCCGGTAACAACCTAGGAAATACCTACCAACAATCAACATTAATCAAATATTACCAAAAGTATTGAAAGGAAAGGTATGACTAAACAAAATAGGTTATGATTTCCACACAGTATCTTAAGAGGTTAATGATAAAATAAAAAAATTAACAATAAAACATAACCCTAAGTCGACTAATTATTATAATCCCATCAAAGTCCACTTGTCTCTTCCCTGAGTGAGTCGGTATGTATATGTACATAGGTGATAGGAAGTTTAACGAAAAATTTTTTGACAAAGAAAAAAGTGGATAGAGTATTAAAGAGAAGTATTTTATACCCCCGAAACCACCAAATCCACGAATACAGATTTTAGCAATGTAGAAGAAAATACCCAACTGGAAAAATAATATTTTACGGGAAATAGAGATTATTACTCAAAACAGAGTCCTAGATAAAATAGGTTATGAATATATCGGTGGAGACCAGTCGAAACGAATGACTTATGTAAACACGGAAACTTAAATCACAATAAACATCAATCGTAAATCAACCTATCACGAAAATCGGTAGACAGTTGGAAAACTAACTTCTAAAAAAAAAAGAGTGGATATTATTTTAATTGACTATTCGACTTTTCCATCCTAAATCGGAGAGTATAATACCAAAAGGTGTACGGTAAATATAAAAATAAAATAAAAAAATTTTATCGAGTCAACCATTTCTTAGACGGACGTTACGTCCTCTGGGACCAAGCTAAGGACCTAACCCTTCAAGGTGACCCCTTCCCTATCCGACGGGTGAGGTCGTAAGAACCCGAAGAGAACACCGAGTCGACCATTTCTTAGACGGGTGTTACGCCCTCTGGACCAAAGTTAGGGACCTAACCCTTCTAGGGGAACCCTTCCCTTTCCGATGGGTGAGGTCCTAAGATCGGACCTCTTGAGACACCTGACATATTAGGTACCTCGACGTTTCTCAGTCTGAGTTGACTCACTGAAAGTGAAAGTAGGGAGGAATGACGGATCGAAACACAGTTTATTTACACGAGATGTTACTGTAAAAATTAGGGAATAAAAATAAAATCGAGATAATAAACTTAATAAAATAATCACTAACGAGAACCTAACCTAAAAGGACCACCGAGTCTGTCATTTCTTAGGTAGACGTTACTCCCTCTGGGTCCAAACTAGGGTACCACCCTTCTAGGGGGTTCCCCTAGAGATTTCGTCCATTACCGATGGGTGAGGTCACAAAAACGGACCTCTTAAGATATCTGTCTCCTCTGATCACCCAATGTCAGGTTCCCCAACGTTTCTCAGTCTGTTCTCACTCGTTGATTCGTGTGTGTCCGTGTGTGAGCCTAATGTCAATTGTGAAATTAAATATAACTAGATGAAGGTTATTTCCGTTGAATTAAAGGTATAATCCCTGAAGGGAAGAACAGGTCACCGATTCCAAGAATCGAAGGTAACGTCCCCCGAGTCCAAACTAGGAACTAGTCCCTTTAACCTTCCTGATTACGACTTCGACTTCAACTGCGAAATTATGAAACCGATGGACTACACTTCTCGGTTGAGTAATCCTTTCTGGGGCTACAACCCTTGCTAACTTCCGTCCTCCTCTTTCCCTGTTGTCTCCTTCTTTACTAAGTTACCGTAGTGGCTGAGTTACCTGCACTTAAACTCGTTCGAGGTCCTCTACTACTCCCTGTCCCTTCGGACGTACGACGTCAGGTACGACAACGTTTCTCGGTCTGTACTGACTCTTTGGCTCGTTGTTGATAAAGTTATAATAGAGAGAGAAAACACAATGATAAATATATTATAGTATATGAAGATGTAATATTTGGTTAGATACATCAAAAAATACGTACCTCATTACAATGTAGTTTACCCTCATATTTTCACAAAGGAGGGTTTTATGGTTTTTGCACATACACGTACACACCCATGAATGAGGGAAGCCAGTACAGATTGACACTGAGAACCTGAGATCGGGTGGTCCAAGGAGACAGATACCCCAAGAGATCCGTTCTTATGAGACTATAAATGGTTACGTCAATGAAAATGATCATAAGAAATAAAGAAGCACATAAATTCAATGAGGGATCATAAGAAAGAGATAACAAAAAGGTTCCGTCCAGACCATCACTGTCTAGGAGAGTCAAAACAAATTGTTCCTACTGAATTAAAAAGTAAATGAAGAATCCTATCAAAAAGACAAATGTCTTAAAAACCAAGTGTCAGAAAGAAACTCGTGATACTTATGTAGTTAGATACTTCTCGATATTTCCAAAAAAACCGGAAGGATGAATAACCACTCTTTAAGTGATAATTGGAATGGAACCTAGTGAACATGTACCACTCAGTGAAGAGATGACGATAATACACAGATCCACATCTATACAAACTAAAATGGGTGTTATCAGTTCGGTTTACTTATCGATATCTTAGTTTGAACCTAGTTCACTTTTAAAAACTACACATCTTATTACATGAGTTAGTTTAAATTTTTCTTAAATCCCGTAATAAAAAAGGGTTTGTAAAAAGATACGGAAAGAGACGGATGATAGGAACACCATATGGGTAAAACGTATATGACATATAAAATAGTACAAGATTTTCAGAGTCTCCGTGAGAAGTCAAGAAACAATAATATATAAAAAATAAAATACTAAATAGAACGTTCAAATGACTAAGAAATGAGACGACCGAGCTTATATGATAACTCGGAAAGATCACATAAAGAGAGAAAATAACTATAAAAACACTTTAACGAAAATATGAAAGGATATCAAGAAATATGTACCCAAAAGAAATTAAGAAATTTCCGTAAATTTTACTGACTGAACCTTATAGACAGATTATTCACGTTTTAGACCTGAAGGATTACCTGTCGTAGATGACTGAAGTAAACAAGGCACATATACGTGTAAAAGAGTAAAGGGACGTACTGAGTGTAAAACGACAACAACTTTTTAACTGTAAGATTTATTTTATTACGCCAGTAGACCTTTTATTTAGAGAGTGAAAAGAAACCCCAAACAAAAAGAACAGACAGTACAAAAAGACGACGACAAGAATACACAAAACACTGAAAGGATTTGGTTAAAATATTTAAGATATAAGAGACAACGTACACGGGACTTCAGAGACAAATCAAAATAATCGCCTGTCTATTAATAATCTGTTTTTGAAGGAGTTACGAAACTTGATTCTAAATCGACTCTCCGAGACACACGTACGACCCTGTACAGAAGTTTTGAGGTCGACCGTCTAATGTTAAGTCAGAATTCGAAGGGACAGACGATCACACCTCGAAGTTCCGTTCTGTCTTCACTCTTTAGTCTCGGAAAAGTGTAGAAATGACTCTTACTTGTGTCGGGACGTGTACGTGTACCCAAAATTTAAAGTTCCTTATATACCCTCGAAAACTTCGGACAATGTGTATAGTTCTAGGGTTGAAAGGGAAAATTCAGAAGACCAACATCAAAAGAGAACGTGGTCACCAATAGTGAAGGAGACCTTAGTCGTCACAATTCGTTAACGATAACAAACAAAACTATTGAGAGAAGAGTGTTTACTTTTAAGTCAAAGAATGTTATTAATATTTGAGACTTAGTCCATTTTCTCTGTGTTTTGACTTCGACCCAAAAACACTTGAAAGATGTGTACTCCGAAAACCCCTCGAAGTTTTGAGAAGACGGGGAGGATCACTTAAGATCTTACGAACAAAAGGACTGATGGCAATAACGATGTTTTAACAACCAAGAGTTCCAATGATGTCTTGAGACTATACCTTTCCCTTGTCCGTTCATTTGTATGGTATTTTGATCGACAAATTTGAGTCGTCTGAGTCAAATAAAAAGAATTTATTTCAGAAGATTCTAATAACGTTGTGGAACCATTTAGAAATGGTGTCAAACTTTATCAACTAAAAAAAGATCACAAGAGAAACGAAAAGACCACCTTGTCTAAAAGTCTCTAGGGACGGGATAATAATGGTAATATCGGTGAACCGTAAAGAAAAATTCCTAAAATTCCCTCTTAAATCCGTTTTCAGAAAGACTTAAAAGGGTCGTATAGTCTCCGGTTGTCCGATTAAAGTAGATGTTGTTTTTATAGTGATATAGGAAACCCTAAAAACAAAAATACTCTTATTACGACGACCGATTCTATCGACTTGTTTATAGATCCAACAAAAAGGAAGATAAAGTTTATTACGTATTACTAGTTGTTTAATCGACGTTCGTCGTAACTAAATTTTTTAGTAATCGGAATAATCGACTTAATATTTAATAGGCACATGGATACCATATCTTTAACGTTTCCGACGTATTTCATTTTATACTTGCTTTTCTTACTCTCGTTTATAGTCCTATTCGTACCCAAAGTACATTACCGTTTATACATTGTTCCTTTATCCTATCATACCACGGATTTTAATTCTCGATACTTAACTCTGAGAAACCTTATCTCAAGACCATAGCAGTTAATGACTAGACCTTTTGACTGAGAGTCATGGTAATAACCCTTTGTCCTATTATTATAGAAATCTGTTCCAACGTCGTTCTTAATATACGGCATTAGATACATTTTGTGAATCGTGTCTCAACCTGTATTTTGTTTTTAAGTTCTTTAGAAATGTTTAATAACCATAATTAAATATAATCATATAAATGTGGACAACTGACCACTACCGTTTCACTTGGAGAGATTTTGTCCAACAGAACGATTTTTATTAATAACGATTATTCAGTGGTTTTTATAACAGTTAATAACATCATCTATAAAAATATTAAAAATATAAAAGAACAGTTTTACTGGGAATGTGGTAAGACAAAAGAAAACAATTAAACTAAATTCATTTCTTAAATACACTTCCATTGATAGTGTTTTAGTCTCTTGTTTGATTAGTACTTAAATTTTGTTCACATATACCGGGTACAGAACTAAGATATTGTATAACAATTGAGGAAGAGTCAGTGTGTGACACAATTATTTATAAATGAAAAAATACAGTTCTTTAAAAACATTTATAAAGTTTTATATATTGATGTTAAACTCCGTGAAAGGAGTCTGTTAAAGTCCTGAAAGACATACGGATGTAAGTTCTTAACAAAAGGAACACAATGGTTCTACTTGGATTCATTTTTATATTAAAAGTTTAGTATATTAGAACACTAATAAATTCTAAGGATGTTACAGGGTTCTTTGTGTACTCCAATGTAAACCCATGGGAATTAGGAGTTTAAGAGACTCCTCATAATAGACTCGACTTTCTCACACCTTCCAAGTTTGATTCATACGTAGTCATCTTAGTATACAGATACCGTAATTTCGTCCGGGGACGACTAACGACTACATTCCTACATCTTACAGTGTTCTCTGGGAATAAAGACAGGATTACCAACTTAATCAGGTCTTTTAAGTGTTTTATTAATCAAAAATTTTTTAGGTAGACTCTTGACTCCCACGTTTTTATGGATTTATTTTATTTGAAGTCTTTCTCTTTGTACGAAATCCTCTCTGCGCAGTATGTCAAGTAAAGTAGTGTGTTGTGTCATTCATCTTCGGTCATTCCTCTGATCAATTGTCGGGTTTAAAATCATTTGAAAGTCACCGACGTGTATCCGACTGTACTGTCTAAACTATAAATTCTTTGTTGTAGGATGTTAAAAGGTAATCTGGAAATGGTTCACTTACCCCTAACCTTGTGACGGTCTCCGACTCTTATAAAGGGTTTTCTTTTATCCAAAAAGGGGTTACGTTCCGTCATTGGACGGGTTTCCTCTCAGTCCCTTCCTGTCTACTGTCTCTTGGAGTTTGCACACGAACTTAAGTTTTAGTACGTGCACCTGTGTGTGTGTGTCTGTGTGTGTCTGTATGTTGCATCACTGGACTGTGCTCTACTTTGTTTAGAAGAAACCCACACCCTCCTCACCATTTTTATGAATAAAGTTAAAGATGACAGGAAGGGTATGACAGTCCGTTCATTTCTATAAAAGATTTACAGTGGTTACGAAGTCCTTAAGACTGAAGTATATAACCAGGGAGATTATGTTTATATAAGTTAAAATAGATGACAGTCGTTTGGTTTACGGACAAGTATAAAATTAAGTTAGTCATATAACACAACCAAGTCACTGGGAGTTAAGTTTTTTTTTTTTTTTTTTCGGTACAGTAAACCCTACCTTTCCTTCAATCTTTTACAATTTTTTACTAAATAAAACTATTTTTTAAATATAGAAATAGTTATAAGAAATTTATCGAACGACATACCGATAAAGTGATGTCAAACTTACATAGGTCATGAAGGAAGGACTTTTACTTAAAAATACCACAAAGTTTAAATAGTAAAACGAGAGTTAAACTATATAAAAACTTTAAAAATAAGATTTCTATTTGAATTAGTAACATAAATAAATCAAGTAAAGGTACAAAGTCCTCTCATAATAACTGAGATTAAAATATTTGACCTTTCATATACTAAATGTCCAAAGTTGTAAAAAATAGATACTTGATAACCATGTACTCCAAGGAAAGAAAGAGGAGTTCGTTTTTATTGTAAACTTTCGGTAGTTTAAAATAGAAAAGAGATTAAAATAACTTAAATATGTTTAAAATCTTATATCACCTGTGACAGAATGGGTCCTTACAGTAACTATCGACTACACGTTCCTTTTAAGACTTTTATTACTGATATAAGTTAAATAACAGAAAGAGGTTACTCTTTTCATATCCTTCTAATTTCTGAAATTTCCCATTAAATTAATCCAGATCTAAAATACTAAAAACTCGTATTACTCTTATAAACATTTAAAGAATCATTTTTCAAGTACATGAAAAAAGAGGTTTACTCCCTTCGAGATAAAGGAATGTTCAGGGTAGTTCCGAAACAATCTCAGGTAAGAATTAATAATAGGTAAGTCTCCACCTTTACCGTTGGGTGAGTTCATCAGAACGGACCTTTTAGGGTACCTGTTTCCTCGGACCACCCGATGTCGGTCACCCCAATGTTTCTCGACCCATACTGACTCGTTGATTGTTAATTGACAGTAGAGTCTTTCTCCTTAAAGAATCAGAGTAAAATTAACTTCTGACCGGGTACTCTGACTGAAGACTAACAGACTGTGACAGAAGTACCTTCCTCAGAAATAACTAACGAACCACAAACTTTGAGAGAGAATTTCTTAGGAGAAATAAACCGATTAAGTAGTCATTAAAGGTTAGGTTGTGTCCGTTAGACTCAGTTTTAAGGATATTTACAAAGGTAAAGTACATTGGTTCAACTATAAGATAGAGATCTAGTGTTTCCAAAACAGAACAATATACATCTTCACAAGAAGTCCATTCACCCTGTTTAGAGATCTACACAAGTCTGATTTAGGTCTCTAAATATAATCCTTGAGTAAGATCACTGTTTATAAACAGATCACTTGATACTATAAAACAAAAGGTATTCAATTTCGGACATACAGAATCAAGGAGTTAACACAACATTAAAATGGAAGACGACCTATAAACTTTGAAGTTTAAATGTAAAAGTATTAATAATTATCGAGAGAGTGGTATAGTTGTAAAGGTCCTTTTTATTTTTTGTCTTTACGACCTTCTTGACTCATCAACTGAAATTGAGACTTTTGAAATTCTTTTGCCTGACTACTAAAATCAAATACTCGGACCTCGAAAGAGTGATCTGAACAAAATTAAAGGACCATTCGACCTTGACTAACCAAATTGTACCGCTTAGAGTCGAATAATTTTAGTGGAATCGACGAAAAAGTTTTATGGATTAAGTAACGTAGGATGAAGTCCCACTAATTTAGTCTCAGAGACCCTCGTCTCTGATCTGTAATATTATACTAAAATTATACTTCGGGTCAACCTCTTGATACTTGGTTTCGTACAATGACAGAGACTTCATCATAGAGAATAATTCTTGAGAAAACAATAAAACTTCTGAATGACGTCCCATCTTAACTAGTATAAACCCCTAAATTTAGGATTAAAACCACTTTCATAACCTATGGAAAGTACGTCTACTAGTCAAATCTATATCCATATAGATTGTCGTAAAGAGTCTCTTCCGTTACCGTGGGGTGAGGTCATGAGAGCGGACCTTTTAGGGTACCTACCTCCTCGAACCATCCGACGTCAGGTACTCTAGTGATTCTCAGCCTGTGCTGACTCGCTGAAGTGAAAGTGAAAAGTGAAAGTACGTAACCTCTTCCTTTACTGTTGGGTGAGGTCACAAGAACGGACCTCTTAGGCTCCCTGCCTCCTCGGACCACCCGACGACAGATACCCCAGTGTGTCTCAGTCTGTCCTGACTTCGCTGAATCGTCGTCATCGTCGTTATCGTAAAAATCTACTGTTATAAAAACTCACTTTAGTATACACCATACTTGTGTCTTATAAAATTTGACGTAGAGATGCACTCTTCACTTATAACATATAATAAAATGAATAAGATATATACGACGTTTGACACTTCCTAATGAGATCTGATCCATTTTTCACCCAGGAATAATATACAAAAAAATATTTGGACACCTCTAAAGAAAACCCTTATTATATTCTAACCCCTAAAGAAAATGAAAAGGAGTCTGAAACTAAAACACCATTCTGTTAGTGTTACTTAATTTCTCGGTCTCAACTTAAACAACACCATCAACAAGTCAGTGATCCAGTACAGACTGAGAAACGTTGCGGTACCTGACGTCGTACGGACCGAAGGGACAGGCAATGGTAGAGGGTCTCAAACGAGTTTGAGTACAGGTAACTTAGTCACTACGGAAGGTTGGTAGAGGAAGAGACAACGGGGGAAGAGGAGGACAGGAGTTAGAAAACGTCGTAATCCCAGAAACGGTTACTCAGTCTATCTATACTTATCTCTGGAGGTCTATGACTACGAATACTTTCTGAAAATTATAAGTACCCTCATTGTCCCTACCACCTTTAACACTAGTCTATTGTCAGAGACGACCACTAGGATGTAGAAGAATATGAGCATTTAGTTTTAGTTGACTTCCCGACGTATAGTTTTTAATAACTCAGTCACAGTACCCCAAATCACAGAGAAAACAACGACACTATTAACGATATGAGGGTGTAAAATGACCGAATACAATTCTCTATACTTTGGAAAATTGATCACCTTAATTCATCCATGGGAGTCGTTGTCATCTTTTTTTTTTTCACGTGACGAAATAAGACTGAGTAATTCTTGACTAAAATGACTTAAAATTGACCTTCAATCAAAATTATTACCACATTAAGAGAAAAAGGATACCTTATTTAAACTAAAGTAATAGTAGTACTTAATAAATTGTCTGCAGAAACGTAATATACGGTATAAGAAACGTAATGTAAACTCTAACCAGACTCTAGTAAAAATCGGGAGATAATCATCATTTACACCGTTTATTTAAAACCGATTTCGTACATATAACACGAGGTGACCGTAACGGAAAAAGTGACTAAAAAAAGAAGTACAGTGAGAAAAAAGGTTTATTAAAAAAGTTGTGGAGAAAAATATGACGTACATGAATTTGGTGAAATGTAGTAAAGACTTTGTTTCACTGTGTAGATATTTTAAAAAATTTTCATGTTTTATATTTAATTTTTAGAACTTCCTTTGTGTAGTAAAGATTGAGGTTTACTACTTATGAACTGTTTTCACATCCCTTGACTAAGGGTAGGAAAAAAAAAAAAAAGGAGGGGAGAGATCCTCAATGAGACAGTCATTCGTGACGGCTCATAAAACGAACCCAAGATTAAGATGTATTTTATGAATGTAAACGGGTAGATGACGATCATAGTTGAACAAAGGTGAACGTTTTAATAGGTACGTACAAAATATACATATAAAATTATTAATTAACCTATATATTAAATTAAAATAGACACCTTTGTAAAATTTAGAGGTAAGAACCCTTTCAATAGATAAAAGTCACAACCTAAATCCTTCCACTACCCCTAGACTCTCAGTTACGTAGTTCAGTTTACCGTTTTCTGAGACTTTCATTACCTTTGTCGTTGTCTTCCTTTTTACTAAAAGGAAGTCGTGTTGTTAAATTTATTTAACTTATGCGATAGTCGTTCCGTCACACGATAAAAACCCTCAATCTTTAACAGTCTTGTCGGGAAAGATCTAAACGAAGTTCGACGACCGTCAGAGTAAGGTAGGGGGGTAATCCGACTCCTATTTTTCGTTCGGTCCACCAAATACATACGTAAGTTTTGGTTTTAACAAAATAGGTTTACACTCTTACCTGTTCTTTGTTTTTATCAAGACACTAGATGTTTACTCTTATCCTGATAAAAAGTTTTCTAAAGAGTACGACTTTTTTAGAACTTTTGATGTCTTAAAAAACGACCGTTTGTAAAGCCGTCTTTTTCTTGGATGAACGGACGTGACGGAAAAATTCGAAAACTTTCGACTTTGTACATCTAACCTAATTTTTCATATGTCTCCATTATAAAATTTATGAACGATTGATTGAAAGTAACACAGGAGTACACACAGGTATCCTCCGTTTTCTTGTTAATGTAGGTTTATTTTATATAAAGGACGATGGTTATTGGTATTGATATTTTTCTCCCACTTGACACCTTAATATAATTGACACTATACCTGTGACGATTACTCCAATTTATGACCTTCATTAAGAAAAGGAAGTGTTAAAATGTTTTGTTCTTGAACAGTTGATGGACCTAAAATCTTCTGTAAAAGTGATGCTTGTATAAAGTAAATTTCCGAACACAAAAAACCGTTGTTATCGTGTCAACTTAACACTGACAGAAGGAAAGTTTTTCAAATATATGACGAACCACATTTTCTAGTGTCACTTTTAGTCCCTCCTTAGACATCGAGACTGCGGATTGAGTATTTTGTATTTTACTCATCGAGAATGTCTCCATGTGAAACGTCAGGAGGGTGGGAAAGGGGACAATATGCCCGGAGTCAATGCGAAAGGTCTGTCCTTTACAAGTACCGACCGGGACGTCCTATACACTCCTGTATAAATTATTACACACCGGTAGTTGTTTCCCTTTTTTTCATACGATTTGTTCTCTTTCCACTTCTTTTTCGGTCTCCTAAACGTCTGTCCTTTATTAAACAAGACAAGTGATAAAATCGGAACATTTATACAGTGTAAACCGTAATGTCGAGTCTGAAAGTCATAGTAGAAACTTCCTGTCTTTTTTTAAAGTGTCTTAGATAGAATATTATAATACATTATAAAGTATAAAGTATTATAAAGTGACAACATCTTTGTTTAATTCTTCGACTTGTAAAGAGATTCTCCCGTTTTAATTTGTGATCCCAATCCACGTAACCGTAAAATCAACAATGTTTCAATTTATGAATCAACACCCACACATAGATTAAGGTCCAGACGTAACACGTTCTGTAAAACATACAAAAGAGGACAGTCAGAAACGGAAAACTAGAAACTAAACGGATAGATTAAGAACCAGTTTTATTTACGTTGTGGTTTATTGATCGTAACTTAACAAGTCTTAAAGATAAAGGATTACATAATAATATGTATAATATATTTCAAATAAAGTGGAGTCTAATGTGGTGGAGTACGTCCCCCCCTCATCTTTGGGAAATACAAAGTGACAAGAAAGGTACAGTATTTTTCCTGAACTTAAACAAAAAACAAAAAACAAAAAAAAAGGCCTCACGTCAACGAATAAAGATGACTTATCGTTTCACTTAATCGGTTAGTATATTGAAAGACTACTGTGATCTTACACGACTTACATCGTAGGTCATAGGGACCCAAACGGAAAATTTGAAAGAGGTAATCAAAAATGGTGGAAAGATTCCGTATTGGTTGTTTCCAGGTATGTCAGTTTCGATACAAAAAAAGATCATTAGTGCATACTTATACTCTGAACGTGGTATAACTCACGACTTCTTAACTACGAAAACGTAACGCCACGACCTCTTCTGGGAAGTCTCAGGAAACCTGTCGTTCCTTTAGTTTGGTCAGTTAGGATTTCCTTTAGTTGGGACTTATAAGTAACCTTACTGACTCCGACTTCGACTTCGAGGTTATGAAACCAGTGGACTACATTTCTCGGTTAGGTGACCTTTTCTGGGACTACGACCCTATTTAACTCCCGTCCTCTTCCTCGACTATCTCCTACTCTAACAACCTACCGTAGTGGTTGAGTTACCTGTATTCAAACTCGTTTGAGACCTGCTATCATTTCCTGTCTCTTCGGACCACACGGCATCAGGTACCCCAGCGTTTCTCGACCTGTACTCAACCGCTGACTTGTTGTTGTTCCATATGGGTCCTTAGTTCTTAGTACAGTAGTGTCTACCACCCTCAGTGTCAAGTATCAGAAAAAGGTTTATGAACCTTAAAGAGAAAAACATCATTGAAGGGGATTTGTCGGACGAGGAGATGAGATCCTGTCGAAAGTAATAAAGACGTGTCTTGACCTGTAAGTATTTTTCGTAAGTAAATTATACTCGGAGAAGTTTGAGACACTGTGTTTCTTAACATTTAGGGGTGATGGACAAATTTTACTTTTTCTCTTTGAATACTTTTTCAGTTTTTATCAAATTATAAAATTCATTCGGACTGTGTTTATATAACGTAAAACTTTTATTCTAAAGTGAGACGTCGGTTTTTAACGGTGTGGAGTACAAACTTCAAAATATCTTAATAAATCGAGATTCTTTTGAACTTCTACGTACTTAAAATGAGTAAAATGAGTCTCTAAAGTACTTCTTTGTTTTTTACTAATTTGTTATAATCATCATCTTGGACTGAATACAGTATTGGTAACGAAAAAAGGGATGTAAAAAAATTTTAAAAATATATGAAATGAAGGGTGCACCACGATCACCATTTCTTGGACGGACGGTTAAGTCCTCTGTACTCTCTGAGGTCAAACTAGAGACCCAGTCCTTCTAAGGGACCTCCTCCCGTACCGGTGGGTGAGATCATGAGGACGGATGTCTTATGGTACCTGTCTCCTCTAACCGTCCGACATCAGGTATCCCAACGTGTCTCAGTCTGCACTGACTTCACTGATTCGTCGTCGTCGTCGTATGAATTGAATTTTATAATATAATTACAGTTCAAATGTTGTATGACTAAGTTGTAAATATATGTGATATTTTACTAGTGATGACACTCAGATCAATTATAAACAACGGTAAGTTTTTATAGTGTTTTAATAATGACATAAGAGATTTGATATTTAATGTCGGGGTACTGAATAAAATTTTGACCTTAAAAAATGGAGAATTGAGGAAAGTCGACAAAGTGTGTTGAGGGTGGAACGAACGACGATAATAAGTAATCAAACGAGAGACATAGATACTTATACAAAGACAAACCAAAGCAAACAAAACAAAAGATACAAGACAACGACAAATCAGTCATTCAGTGTAGGATGAGAAACCCTGGGGTACCTGACATCGGGTAGTCCGAGGAGACGGGTACCCTAAAGGGTCCGTCTTATGACCACCCAAAGGTAAAGGAAGAGACCCCTAGAAAGGATGGTCCCCAGTTTGGACGTCGCGGACGTAACCATCTACCTAAGAAATGGTGATTCGGTAATTCACTTTAGTATACTGTAAACAGAAAGAGTCGTATTATACCAGATCTGGGTAAGTACAACAAGGTCTACTGTTCTGAAGTAAGAAAAAACTCATTATAAGGTGACACTTATACTTTCATCGAGGTGACACAAACTGAGAAACACTGGGGTACCTGTTTCAAAGGTCCGGTCTTATGACCTCACCCATCGGAACGGGAAGAGGTCCCCTAGAAGGGTTGGGTCATTAGTTTGGGTCCAGAGGATGTACCGTCCGTCTAAAAAATGGTCGACTCGGAGTTCTGTCGTCGGTACTTTAATTTTCTACAAACGAGGAACCTTCTTTTAGATACTAATTGGATCTCTCGTCTCTGTAATGAAACGGTTGTCTCCAGGTATATCAGTTTCGCTGTCAAAAAATTGTCAGTACATACCTACACTCTCAACCTGATATTTCTTTCGACTGGTGACTTTTTAACTACGAAAACTTGACACCACAACCTCTTCTGAGAACTCTCAGGGAACCTGATATCCCTATAGATTGGTCAGCCAGGATTTCCTTTAGTCAGGACTTATAAGTAACCTTCCTGACTACGACTTTAAGGTTATAAAACCGGTGGACTACACTTCTTGACTGAATAACCTTTTCTGGGACTACGACCCTTTCTAACTTCCGTCCTCTTCCCCTACTGTCTCCTACTCTACCAAACTACCGTAGTGACTGATCTACTTGTACTCAAACTCTTTGAAGACCCTCAACCACTACCTGTCCCTTAGGACCACACGACGTCAGAGACCCCAGTGTTTTGACTTTCACTTTTCATTTTCACTTCAGAGAGTCAACACAGGCTCAGAAACGTTGGGGTACCTGACATCGGATAGTCCGAGGAGGTAGGTACTCTGAAAAGTCCGTTCTCACGACCTCACCTAACGGTAAAGGAAGAGGTCTCCTAGAAGGGCTGGTTCCCTAGCTTGGGTGTAACGTCCGGTTACTAAATGACAGACTCGGTGGTCCCTTCGGGGTTTTAATTCTAATCACTTTCATTGAGTCAGTACAGACTGATAAACTTTTGGGTACCTGACATGTCAGGTACTTAAGAGGTCCGGTCTTATGACGTCACCCATCGGAAAGGGAAGAGGTCCCCTAGAAGGGTTGGGTCCCTAGTTTGAGTCCAGAGGGTGTGACGTCAGTCTAAGAAATGGTCG
The DNA here is from genome assembly GCA_006410555.1 of Capra ibex. Lineage (NCBI taxonomy): Eukaryota > Metazoa > Chordata > Mammalia > Artiodactyla > Bovidae > Capra > Capra ibex. Next base: position 37,169,174 of record SJYO01037955.1, read on the forward strand.
ACTCGGTATTCACCGAGTGTGTCAACCGGACTTCTTAAGGTAGTTGTCTCCACTGACCGTCCGATGTCAGGCACCCCAATGTTTCTCAACCTGACTTGAATTGATTGACTTATAAGGTAATACACACACACACACATAAATATTGAAGAAATAGGTGAGTGAATACTCACTCATGAATTCGATAGAGCCGATAACATTTATTGTGATGTTACTTGTACTCCTACGTATATATAGAAAAGTTTCATCACAAAGACAAAAAAAAAAAAAATTATTTATAAGTCTTCATCTTACTGGAATTCTTGACGACTTTGAATTCCAGTAAGATAAAAAAATAATAATTCCTTAGGAGTATGACAAAAGGTATCACTGACTTGGTTAAATGTAAAGGTGGAAGTCCACGTACCTCTAGAGGAAAAGAGGTGTAGGAACGGTTGAAAAGAATAAAGAACAGAAAAACTATTATGGGTAAAAGTGACCACACCCCATTATAGAGTGACATCAAAACTAGAGTAACATCCTACTATATAAACTAATCAATACAACTTGTATAAAAGTATACGTATAACAGTATATATACAGAAGTAATTTTTGTAAATAAATCCAGAAGATTCATAAAAATAAGTCAAACAAAATTATAACTCAAAACACCTACAAATGTATAAAATTGATAGTTGGACAATTTTCAGTATAGTAAACGTTTATAAAAGAGGGTACGTCATCCAACACAAAAGTAAAGCAGTCACCAAAGGACACGATACTTTTTCGAAAATGTAAATTAAACCGAAGTAAGTATATAAAAACGGTATCGAAGAAAACGAAACGTTGTCTAGGGAGGTATATAACGATACTAGATACCGTTTCTCTTAAGACGGAAACGAAAGAAGATCTTCCATATGTAAAGTTTAGAATACAAATTCAGAAGATCAAACTCAAATAAAAACATATTCTATATTCTTTACCAGATCAAAATTAGAGAATGTACGTAAACAGGTTAAAAGGATTGTGGTAAACGTTTTCTCTAAGAGAAAATGGTTGACATGTAAGAAAGGGAGAAACAGTGTCTAATTAACTGGTATACACGTTCCCAAATAGAAACCTTAGAGACAAGATAAGGTAACTAGATGTACATAAATAAAAACACTGTCACCGTGGAACAAACCTAATGATATCGAAACGTCATATGAAATTTTAATTTCTCCTTTTATAAGTATAAAAACAAAAGAAAGAGTTCTAACAAAACGGATAAATTAGAAGACACCTAGGTATATATAAATTCAATAAAAAGATCAAAATACTTTTTACAATACATGTAAAACTGTATATAAGGTAATTTAGACATGTAACGAGACTCATCATACTCGTGAAATTATCATTGAGAAGACTAGGTAATCGTTACACATGGAAAGGTAAATAAAGAGAAAAGAATTTAAAGAAAGTTGTTATAGAATATCGAAGTTACGTAAATTTTTCAATTTTGACAGTATTAAAGGTAGAGTGATGTTATTTATACGTCTATATTTCCGGTACTTTATTTAACTTGTTTTGGTCGTAGTAACAAAAGTCTATTGAAACTAATAAGAGAAGTAAAAAACCAAATAAATCCCTCGAAAAGTCCAAAATTTAATCAAATTCTCCGGGGATTACGACACTAATGTATATATTCTTTTTGTTTTAGATCCGTTGGTGTAGTAACAAACCAACTTATTTAATAATTTTAAAATTATATGGAACTAAATAGAACTAATTAGAAAGGATACTTAACTATACAAAATGTTTATTGATTACAAGGAGAAACTTTTTAAGTAGAGTAAGATAAAATACAAGTAAAACTTTTGAAAAAGTATACGACCGTTTAAAATTTACATAACCACATTTAATAGTTCTTTTACTTCTAGTATAAAATGACTTACAATGTAAGTTTTTGCAAAGAGACTATTATAATTAACTTTCCCTAATAAATACTTTTTATAAGGTCTTATAGGACTAATATTAAATTTAGCTAACAAATCGAATCGAACTACTCTTCCACTTTTACGTCGACAGACTGACAAACGTACGTCTAGATGTTTTACTATTTAGGAGTCATCGTAAAAATAAAGATCGTCGCAGATAACAGTCACTAATTTTTTTTATCAATGTTAATTTCTACATTTATCTTAATTATTAGAGTATTAAAATCACGACACTAATTTTTTTATGATTGTCAACTGTTTTAGTACAGTCAAATTAATTACGGTAGTCCCCCCTTTATTTCAGTACTCAGAGTAACCTTACTTATGACGAGTAAATGATACCTATCTAGAAATCGTCTTATCTCTACCTGGTAATAAATAGGACCAAGGTAAGTAAGATCAAGATAACGTTATGCTTACAGGTAGGTTTCACTAAAAATTAATAGACTCTGATAAATTAAATGACAGGAACCTAAATCATATGTTTGACGGTCTAGTCCGAGATTGGGAAGATCGTTTCTTCCCTAAACGATCAAATTTTCAAACCGATAATAGTCGGTGTCTCGACTCTTTTCTTACAAAACATACGAGATCCGAAAAGAAAGTAAATGACAATGAAAAACTTCAGCTACCGAGACATCTTAGATTTTTATTTCTTAGTAGTCTTATAAGTTCATTTTAATATTGAGTATCTAAGTATTCCTTACTTCCTTTACATTTGTAAAAGAAAAAGGAGTCACTAGTTAACTTTGATTGAGGTAAGATGTTTGTCTATACTATTTTAGGAACTTGTTGAATAATTTGCGCAGACAAAGTCACCAGTTTTTGTAGAAATGGATTCACAAGAGGTGGAACTCTTACATGTCTTATTCATAAGTTTACACTCCTACGAAACTATCGTAGAGACCATGTGTTTAAACTTATACTGAGTGAACTTAGATTCTGGAGATCTAGATCAAGTAACTTCTAGTAACTTGTCATTAAAGTTTACTGTCGATAACTCTACGGGGAGAAGGTAACAGAGTGAGTGGTAGAGGTAACAGAGTAAGTCACAAGTCGACCAGTTGTCCGGAGGTTTACCAAGGAAATGTTGACCAAGGAAAATGGTTGAGATGACTGTCCAGTAAGTAGTCCTCGATGGTCTCCTGTAATTAGTCGGTTAACTGGAGTAACATGGGTCAGTAGGGGTAAAGTCGGGTGAGAGGTACGGTAATTGGAAACCTTTATCTTTAGTATAGTACGTTAAGAACTGTTACCAGTCCTCCGGAACTTTTCAAAATGGACGATTAACGGATTTCCTTTACAAGTTTATGGAAATCGTCACAGATCTTAGTTGTATAGAAATGACCGATACCTAGACAAATAGAGATAAATGGAAGTATGCAAGATTCGTCTCAGTTAAAGAAAAGGAAGTGTAAGGTGTGTTTTAACGTACGGAAAGCTTAAAGATTAAAGACACAAGTCTTATCAGATGATAAGTAAGAAATTCTAGGTCTAGTTTACAGTGGATGAGTCACTTCGAGAAGTAATTTCGTGGGGGTATTTAATTGATTAAAATTTATACGGTGAGTCCGGAATTTGTTGTTGTTGTTGTTGTTGTTGTTGTTGTTGTTGTTGTTGATACCAATCTCAGGAATGTTCTTTTATTACTAGGTAAAACTATGAAAGGTACGGAAGGAATACAGAAAATTCTGTTATCTTCAAACCTATTAAATCATGATTTGAGGTGGAATAAAATACTAGAAAAGAAGACATTCAGTATAAAGGAAATCTCATTACTGATGAGATATAACAAAGATCGAAAAATTCTAGAAGGACTTCTTGAGTTCGCTATAAGTATAGGAAAATGTGAATTTGAAAGTCCGTCATAATTATGTCACATAAAAGATTAACTCGATATTTACTCTTGGTACATTTGTAAATACATTTCCACTCTTACCTACATACCTTCCGAACCAATTTGTAGGTTCTTTTTGATTGTGTCTGAAGTACACTTTTGTAAACGAATCGTATAATATTATTTTCTTCTGTTAATGTATGTGCGTGCTCGAGTATGTGTACGTGTGATTGACCGGGGTCTTTTGGACGAGATGAAAAAACTTGTTAGAGGGTGAGAAATTCCGGATAAAATGTAGTACATAGAGGACTTTGGAAGTGGTCGAGGAAAACGATGTAAGGAGAGTCGACTTATGGAATAAAGGTAGAGTTGTCCTTCGTACTCTCTCGACGGTTAATAAGGTAGAGGTACGGTCAAATGGAAAGAACGATTGGCGTACGAGTCAGGAGACAGGAGAAGAGTGTCTATTTGCAAAGTCTAAGATGGATTTAGGTGGTTAAGACAACTGTAAACTTACGGAGAGGAGGTCAATTGAGTTTGGATAGAGAAGTTATTAATGGGGAGAGAGGAGACGTGGTCAAAGAGGAGAGGTGATCTAGTAGGGAAAGTCGTACGTGTAGATAAGGTTACGGAAGGTAAAATTTTGTTTTGTTTTTTTTAGAGGAAATAAGATAAATAAAGATGTAAACTTTCAACTGACTTACCTGTACTCAAACTCGTTTGAGTTCCTCTATCACTTCCTGTCCCTTTGGTCCATACGACGTCAGGTACCCCAACTTTTCTCAGTCTGTGTGACTCACTCACTTGTTGTTGAGATGTAAACGAGAATGGGGTCACGTGGGAGTGGACGAATATTGTTCTGAAAAGTTTACTTACAAGTTTAGGGGACACGAATAAAGGAAAGAAATTAAGACAAACCTTGTGTGACATTACCTACTCATATTGTCGTTAGGTGAATCTGTAGTTTGACCTAGTGTCTATCGGAGGTGTCAGGATTTATTTAAGATATGGAAAATAAAAAGGTAGAGGATAATTACCATAAAAACGTTGAAGAAGTGTACAAGGGAATGTAGTGGACGTTAACCAATTGAGACTAGAGTGACTTCTGAGAGACAAAGGATTGGACGAAGGACGAATAGATTGAAGAATTATAAATTTATGAGTATAGTCAGTATGAGTAAACTACTAATTACACACACGACTACTGAGATGTTACCAATTCAGGTGAGTCCTGAAAAGGATGACATGAGATTTGAGTATCCGAGTTTAAGTATAACGTATAGTGATAAAGTTGCAGAGTTTACATAGTCCAGGTTTTGAGCTAAATATGGAAGAGTTAGGGGTTTGACCCGAAGGGACTATCGAGTCAACCATTTCTTAGGTGGACGTTACGTCCTCTGGAGTCAATCTAAGGACCCAGACCTTCTAAGAAACCTCTTCTATATCCGATGGGTGAGGTCATAAGAACCCGAAGGGAATACTGAGTCTACCATTTCTTAGACGGACATTACGTCCTCTAGCACCAAGCTAGGAACTCAAACCTTCTAAGGGACCTCTTCCCTTTCCGATGGGTGAGGTCATAAGACCGAACCTCTTGAGGTCCCTGACATATCAGGTACCCCAGTGTTCCTCAACCTGTTCTGACTCACTGAAAGTGAAGGTTGGTTTTTGATAATGGAGACACAGAAAGAATTGAATCATATGTTGTTGGGGTTCCTTATAAAAATAAGTAAGTTTTAATTTGAAAGTCTGAACTTTAATTATACCATTTAAAAGATTGACTCGATATAAACTCCTGGTGGATTTGTGTCTACTGTGGTGGGAATACCGTCTTTCACTTCTCTTTGATTTTTCGGAGAGCTACTTTCACTTTCTCCTCTCATTTTTTCAACCGAATTTCGAGTTGTAAGTCTTTTGTTTCTAGTACCGTAGGCCAGGGTAGTGAAGTGCCCTTTATCTACCCCTTTGTCACCTTTGTCACAGTCTGAAAAATAAAACCCCCGAGGTTTTAGTGACGTCTACCACTAACGTCCGTACTTTAATTTTCTACGAATGAGGAACCTTCCTTTCAATACTGGTTAGATCTATCGTATAAGTTTTCGTCTCTGTAATGAAACGGCTGATTCCAGACAGATCAGTTCCGATACCAAAAAGGTCACCAGTACATACCTACACTCTCAACCTGACACTTCTTTCGACTCGTGGCTTCTTAACTACGAAAACTTGACACCACAACCTCTTCTGAGAACTCTCAGGGAACCTGACGTTCCTCTAGGTTGGTCAGGTAAGACTTCCTCTAGTCGGGACCCACAAGAAACCTTCCTTACTACGATTTCGACTTTGAGGTCCTGAAACCGGTGGAGTACGTTTCTCAACTGAGTAGCCTTTTCTGAGACTACGACCCTCCCTAACCCCCGTCCTCCTCTTCCCCTGCTGTCTCCTACTCTACCGACCTACCGTAGTGACTGAGCTACCTGCACTTAGACTCACTTGAGACCCTCAACCACTACCTGTCCCTCCGGACCGTACGACGCTAAGTACCCCAGCGTTTTACAGCCCGGACTGACTCACTGACTTGACTCAACTTTGTAAATATATTATCACACCTAAAACATTCCTGATTCCGTTTATGTACATTTGTAGAACTGACAAGAGAAACGGAAATAAGGTGTAATTGTTTAAGAAATTCTGAATTCCGAAATAGAAATTTTGCATGGGTCTTAAGTCGGTCAAGAGTGGTTATAGGTCATGATACTTTCAGGTGTTGACGTATCACAAAAACTTAATGACAATTCAACGATGTCTTAAGAGAACAAGGGAGAGGTAGGGGTAGGGGAGGGGGGTTGGGGATCGGAGAAAAGAATTTCATTGGGTAAATTTTGTCACCAATAAATGATCACCAGTAAAACGGAGGGGACCCCTTACAGACCTTTACTGAGACCTCAGTTTTGGCCCAACCTCCCCCCCTGATGACTGTAGATCACCTGTCTACGGTCTCTACCACGATAGTTATATAGTTATATTAGTATCCTTTCGATGGAAGTTGTTTCTGTCTGTCGTGGTGTCAGTGTCTGAGATAAAATTTTATATATTTCTCGTATACGTTGAATCGATTTGTAGAAATTTTTTTGTTGGGTTAGTATTTATTTACCCTTCTTCTAGATTTATTCGTAAAGAGGTTTCTTTTGTATGTCTATCGGGGAGGGGGGCGTTTTTTACAACTTTCTATGAGTTGTAGTGATTGATAGTCTCTTTAAGTTTCTTTAAGTTTAACTTTGATGTTACTCTATAGTGGAGTGTGGTCAGGATTACCGGTAGTAAGTTTTAGATGTTTACTATTTTTACGACCTCTCCTACACCTCTTTTTTCTTAGGAGGATGTGATAACCATCCTTACACTTAACCATATCGAGAAAACCTTTTGTCATATCTCCAAGGGGTATGACCTTGTCTCGAAGGGGTTTATTTTTATTTCGATGGTATAGTAGGTCGTTCAGGTGAGGACCCGTATATAAGTCTCTTTTAACATTAAATATTTCTATGTATCTGGAGTGTCTTCGTTAGTTTCACATGTGTCTGTCTACTTACCTACTTCTTATGCACCATATATGTGTTTTACTTTATAATGAGTTGGAATTTTTACTTACTTTATTACGGTAAACGTCACTGTACTTACATGGATCTCTACCAGATCCAGTGTATCACTCACTTCATTCAGTCTGTTTCTGTTCATTATATACTATGGTAAATATACACCTTATAATTTTTATGTCACGTTTACTTGAACAAATGTTTTATCTTTATCTGAGTATCTACATCTTTTGTTTGTGTACCAATGGTTTCCCTTGATTTCAACCCTGCCTATTTAATCCTTTGATTCTGATTGTATATGTGTTATGATATTCCTTTTATCTATTATTCTTAGATGATATATCATCCCCAAAAAAAATTATATCATCAAAAATTCTTAGATAACATAGTACTCTTTAAAACCCGACATACTTCGTGTTCACTTTAGTTCTACCAGCCCTCTTTATAGTTATTTGAGTATATATGTCTACTGTGGTGGGAATATCGTCTTTCGTTTCTTGATTTCTCGGAGAACTACTTTCACTTTCTCCTCTCACTTTTTCAACCGAATTTGAGTTGTAAGTTTTTTGATTCTAGTACCGTATACTAGGGTAGTGAAGTACCGTTTGTCTACCCCTTTGTTACCTTTGTCACAGTCTGAAATAAAAGAACCCGAGGTTTTAGTGACGTCCACCACTGACGTCGGTACTTTAATTTTCTGTGAACGAGAATCGTTCTTTTCAATACTGGTTGGACCTGTCGTATAATTTTTCATCTCTACAATGAAACGGTTGTTTCCAGACAGATCAGTTTCGATACCCAAAAGGTCAACAATACATACCTACACTCTCAACCTGATATTTCTTTCGACTCGTGTCTTCTTAACTACGAAACTTGACACCACAACCTCTTCTGAGAACTCTCAGGGAACCTGTCGTTCCTCTAGGTTGGTCAGGTACGATTTCCTCTAGTCAGGACTTATAAGTAACGTTCCTCATTTTTTACGACTTCGACTTTGAGGTTATGAAACCGGTGGACTACACTTCTTGTCTGAATAACCTTTTCTGGGACTACGACTCTTTCTAACTCCTGGACTACTTTTCCCCTGCTGTCTCCTACTCTACCAACCTACCATAGTGGCTGAGTTGTCTGTACTGAAATTCATTTGAGGTCCTCAACCACTACCTGTCCCTCCGGACCACACGACATCAAGTACCTCAGTGTTTGTCATCCTGTACTGACTCGGAATGACTTGACTAACAAATCGTGTCCCTAAGGGACCACCGAGTCTACCACTCCTTAGTCGGAAGTTACGTCCTGTGGACCTAAACTTCTAGGGAACCTCTTCCATAGATGGGTGAGGTCATAAGAACGGACTTCTTAAGGTACCTGTCTCTTCGGACAACCCGATGGCAGGTACCCTAGTGTCTCTCACCCTGTGTTGACTCACTGATTGTGAAAGTGAAAGTGACATATCGTGTCTATTGAGATGAATTATGAGAAATTACTAGAAATACCCTTTCCTTAGATTTTTTCACCTATATAAGTATACATATTGTCTAAGTGAAGGGGCATGTCGTCTTTGTTTGTGGTGTAATATTTAGTTGCTATGGGGTTATTTTTAATTGAAATTTTTTCAGAGTGAGAGGAGTTTTGAAAGGTTACCTAAGAGTAGAGTGACTCACTTTTATAAGAACTTTAATTAACGGATGTTCCAGGGTGTTATGGGTCTAGGGACTATAAAGAGATTATAGTGAGGGAGAATATTGTAGAGTGAATAAAGGTTGTTGTAACCGGAGGAGTCTTATAGAGTTCGTACAAAGACATAGTCCCGGAATCGTAAACGAAGAGAAGAACTTTATATGAAACTTATATATAAAAATATTAAATGGAAAAGTAAAGAAAATCTACAGATTGGTTACTACAAAATTAACACTCCGGAAGAGACTGGTAGTAAATATTTTATATTGGGGAGTTATACTGTATGTGTATCTATCGATCGGAAAGGATAAGGGAAAGATACAAAGCGATAAGAGATATTGAAGACTTAAGAATTATATTAATGAACGTAAAGTTAAAGAGAAGATGTCACATTCAAGTTACTCCAGTCCTTGTTAAAAAAAAAAAAAGATGAAACAAATGAAGAACTTATGAATCTGCGGACCCTGTCTTTACCCACAAACTATTTATAAACAACATACTTCCTTGACTTTTAAGAACCAATAAATAGATAACTTTATCGTAATGTAATTTGAAACGAATTGAACTTAGTTCCCTTATTTTGTATGGTTAAAAATTGATTTCTCAAAACTAAGGAAAGTGTAAAATACAACTAATGTACTTTCGTCTTATAGAATATTCGAGGAAGAGTCAGGTTCCTTTGTCCTAGTATAGTCATTCTGTCTCTACTTTCCCGTACCTCTGATTCTCCTCTTAATTTACAAGAAAATAAAAGAGAGAATGAAAGTTGACTATTCATTAATACCCACATTCAGAAGTCAAGAAACTAAACGAAATTTGGTTAAGTTCTTTCTTGTTTAATGGACTTTGGAATTTTCTGTTGAAGTCAATTAGTCGTTTCATGTCAAGTATTTAAGGGATACGTGTAGATACGTGACGTTTCTCGATTAAGGTCACTCTTTCATTTAAGTCTTAATAACAATCGAACGAGTCCGATTGAATAGGGAATTGAGTGACGTCGGAATAAAGAACTGAGTGTCACGTCCCCTATACCTCTTTCGTCCAGTCACTAACGTAAAATCAAACTGTAATTAATGTAGAACCATAAAATCGGTACACTCAACTCTTCTTGGATCAAATTTTTTACATTTATACTCATTACTTACTATGTCGTATAAAACGACATAGGAGGTAGGTTCGGGAGACCGTTTGACGATTTAAGTAAATTTGAGTCAAAAGAGTTATTCTTTCTTTTATACTTTGAGACTCATAAAAGGGTAACGTACATTTTACGAATCATACTACAGACTTCTGACGTATATTAGTTACTAAGAGGTTGACTAGCAAAAACGAGGACAATAATGACAATGGTAACGATAATAATAAAATTTTAGGGGTGGTAAATCTTATCACGATTCTGTAACAGTCTGGGGTCGTTTACGCGAAATTTACGTATTTACTTAATAAAATATCTTTGTCTTCTTTTCATAAGTCAGATATTGAACAAAATATTAAATCTACTTTCTTCTCTTTTTGACAAATTAGATTGGGTAGGTCTTTTGGTAACGGTGTTTATTTCGTAAATAAATAAGTTACAGGACCGTATTCTAAAGACTAAAGATCTTTAGTATGCATAGTCTACATGATCAGGTACTTCATACTTAACATCCTTTTTCCAATTGTGTCCAGGGGTCTCTTTATTTCGAATTATCCTGGGGATAGAATATGATGAGTGTTTTCAATTGTGTTTTACCTAACTTATGAATTTATTTTCTGGACATTGACATTCAGGTTTTCTTTTGGACCCTTTGTATGGAAACTATTACCAGAACCGTTTTTAGAGAACCTATTCAGTGGTTCTCGTGTCCTTTTTTGTCCGATTTTTTGTTCTTCTTTTTCTTCCAATGTAGTTTTCTATTTTCGAAGGTGTGTCGTGTTCTTTATTAATTATTTACCTTTTCTATTGGATGTCTCTCTACCGTAAAGGTTTATTATATAGACTATTCGTCAATTATAGGTTTTATTATTTCTTGAGTATGTTGACCTATCTTTTTTTTTTCTTTTCTTTTATAAAGTTAATTTGTACTTGTTGTCTGGACTTGTCCGTAAAAGGATGTGTTTTACATACTAACTAGTGAGTCAAGTCAAGTCAAGTCAAGTCAGCGAGTCAGCACAGGTTGAAAAACACTGGGGTACTTAGCGTCGTGTGGTCCGGAGGGACAGGTAGTGGTTGAGGGCCTCAAGGGAGTTTGAGTGCAGGTAGCTCAGTCCCTACGGTAGGTCGGTAGAGTAGGAGACAGCAGGGGAAGAGGAGGACGGGGGTCAGGGAAGGTCGTAGTCTCAGAAAAGGTTACTCAGTTGAGAAGCGTACTCCACCGGTTTCATGACCTCAAAGTCGAAGTGGTAGTAAGGAAGGTTTCTTTTGGGTCCCGACTAGAGGAAGTCTTACCTGACCAACCTAGAGGAACGTCAGGTTCCCTGAGAGGTCTCAGAAGAGGTTGTGGTGTCAAGTTTTCGTAGTTAATAAGTCGCGAGTCGAAAGAAGTGTCAGGTTGAGAGTGTAGGTATGTACTGGTGACCTTTTTGGTATCGGAACTGATCTACCTGAAAACAACCGTTTCATTACAGAGACGAAAAGTTATACGATAGATCCAACCAGTGTTGAAAAGAAAGTTCCTCATTCGTAGAAAATTAAAGTACCGAAGTCAGTGGTAGACGTCACTAAAACCTCGGGTTTTTTATTTCAGACTGTGACAAAGGTGACAAAGGGGTAGATAACTACTCTGGTCTACGGTACTAGAAACAAAAGACTTACAACTCGAAATTCGGTTGAAAAAGTGAGAGGAGAAAGTGAAAGTAGTTCTCCGAAAAATCAAGGAGAAGTGAAAGACGGTATTCCCACCACAGTAGACGTATAGACTCCAATAACTATAAAGAGGGTCGTTAAAACTAAGGTCGAACACGAAGAAGATCGGGTCGCAAAGAGTACTATATGAGATGTATATTCAATTTATTCGTCCCACGGTTATATGTCGGAACTGCATGAGGAAAAGGATAAACCTTAGTGAGACAACAAGTGCTCCATATATTTTTTCAGTAGTTGAAGTGATTAGTAGTCCCTTGGGATTCGGACACTCGGACGTCCTGCTCAGAATGTTCCGGGGTTTGTCTCTGATCAGTCCCTCTGAGATTCATCTCTTGGGCAAACTCGAAAAGATATGAAGACTCAATTCTTGAGACTCTATAATTTATCTGAAACAAAATTAAAAAATTGAGATATCATTGAACAATGAGTTGTCTTTTACTTATGTAGACTCAAGTCGTTACTTAACTAAAGAGTGGTAAGTGTTGTCTTCTATCCCCAAATATAAAACCTTCCTTTTTTACAACTTGAGTACCTTTACCTGATTTATTGACTTGAACCTGTATAATTTATCAAATCTATGGTCGAGGGAGTATTATAAGGTACTGGTCTTAAATTAGTGGATCGATTCATATAAGACGGTATTACCCTACTCCTTTTCTTCCTTTTGTATATAAACCCACGGAGTCCTACTTTACTAATATAACGAGGGAGTAATGGTGTTTCACTCAGAGTGTTAAGTCGTTTTGACCAGTTGAGTGTCTCCTATAAAAATAACCCTTTACTCCAGAAAAGGTGAGTTCGAGTTCCGAATATCAGATGATGGTTAAGACCAACCCGTCCTCACGCAAACAAGGAATGGGAACCGAAGCAAGGTGAACCTCTCTTGTGACCATGTGGTTGGGAGAAGAGGAGACAGGAGAACAAACGAGTAAGTAGAGACTCATGTACTGTACTAAATAAGAGTTGATATCTAAATCTTCTTTACCACACACTCAGAGTAAAAAGGAGAAACCCTTAGTGTGACGGTTACATAATCCTTAGTACGTTGAGACAGAACAGTCGAAGTTTCTCAGTTGGTGGTCCCTCCCCTGGACCCCGAAAGAATCGTCTGACGGACCGGGACTCCTACTACACACTTTACCCTCCCCCTTAGAAAGGTTTATGTTTTACATGAGAATCCTTCGGGTAACCTTTCCCTACAATTCTGGGTCAAAGAAGTCAATTTGAGGTCATTTATCCTTTAAACCCGAAGGGATCACCGAGTCGGTATTTCTTAGGTAGACGTTACATCCTCTGCGTCCTCTACGTCGAAACTAGAGGCTCTACCCTTCTAGGGGACCTCCTCCCGTACTGTTGGGTGAGGTCATAAGAACGGACCTCTTAGGGTACCTGTCTCCTCGGACCTCCCGATGTCAAGTATCTCGACGTTTCACAGACTGTACTGTCCTATATGACTCGTGTGTGGTGACGTGTTCATCTTATAAATCTAGGAGGTTCACAACGGAGGTTCACACTTTAGACTCATTTAAAATTTACTAAAGTCGTGATTCACACTTTTACATATAGTAAATCAATGTACTTCGGTTATTACTCATTAGATGTTTGAATTAATTGATACATACATCTGGTTTCTTAGTCTGTTTTGAACTTCTTTTCTTTATCGTACTTTATCCTCTTTTAACGTTATAAATATTAAAATGAACATGGACAAGTAGTATATGATGGGAATATAAAGTTAAAGTAATAATACTTGAGGGAAACAAAATAACGAATAAAAATCATGAATTTTTAATACATAATGAATAATGAATAAAAAGATAAGAATAAAAAATTTAACAAATAGAGTTTCATAGGAACCTTCTAGTAAACCCGAGACAGTTCCCTTTTTAAGAGTCTATTCTCTTCCACTTTCGTTCGTTTAATAAGTTTGATGGTATCATCCTTTGTTGGTTCTCACTAAAGGACTCTTTTAAATTTAAAGAAAAAATGGCCCGTACCACGTTCTATTTGAATATAACTCTCATTAGAACGACCAAGTCTCTCTCAGTAAATGTTGAATAAAGTTGTACGGACACTAAAAGTACTAATCAGATTTCTTCGGGTGTTTTAGACGAAAATCGATAGACGAGGAATCCTGATTAACGACGTAAAAAGAACGATTTTTGGTTACCTTGTTTTATACCCGAACGGATTTAAAAATTGTTCACTACAATATAGTTGTCTTTTCTATTTTGTCTATGAAACAAAGTTCAATTCGTTATCTATATGTTAATTCTAGTATAATTCGTTTTCTTTATTCATTATCTTTCTAATATAATTCATTATCTTTATTTTGTCGTGATAAAACAGGTAATATACTATACATATATAGTCTTTCCATTTTAGTGCAATTAAGATTTTATTTAGTCGTGTTTATCGTAAATAACTACAAAGTAAGTGCAGTCAGTGAGTCAGCACAGGCTGAGATCCGCTGGGGTACCGGACGTCGTGCGGTCGGAGGAACAGGTAGTGGTTGGGGGTCTCAAATGAGCTTGAGTCCAGGGAAACGGTCGCTACAGTAGGTTGGTAGAGTAGGAGACAACAGGGGAAAAGTAAGGTGGGAGTTAGACAGGATCATAGTCCCAGAAAAGTTTTCTCAGTCAATAAACGTATTCCATCAGTTTCATAACCTCAAAGTTGAAGTCCTAGTCAGGCAGACTACTTATAAGTCCTGACTAAAGGAAATCCTACCTGACCAACCTAGAGGAACGACAGGTTCCCTGAGAGTTCTCAGAAGAGATTGTGGTGTTAAGTTTTCGTGGTTATAAAGTCTAGAGTCAAAAGAAATATCATGTTGAGAGTGTAGGTATGTACTGATGACCTTTTTGGTATCGAAACTACTCTGCCTGGAAACAACCGTTTCATTACAGAGACGAAAAGTTATACGACAGATCCACCCAGTATTGAAAAGAAGGTTCCTCGTTCGNGATTGTGGTGTTAAGTTTTCGTGGTTATAAAGTCTAGAGTCAAAAGAAATATCATGTTGAGAGTGTAGGTATGTACTGATGACCTTTTTGGTATCGAAACTACTCTGCCTGGAAACGACCGTTTCATTACAGAGACGAAAAGTTATACGACAGATCCACCCAGTATTGAAAAGAAGGTTCCTCGTTCGCAGAAAATTAAAGTACAGACGTCAGTGTCAGAGGTCACTAAAACCTCGGGGGGTTTTATTTAAGACAGTGACAAAGGGGTAGACAAACGGTACTTTACTACCCTAGTCTACGGTACTAGAATCAAAAGACTTACAACTCAAAATTCAGTTGAAAAAGTGAGAGGACAAAGTGAAAGTAGTTCTCCGAGAAATCAAGAAGAAGTGAAAAACGGTATTCTTACCACGGTAGACGTATAGACTCCAATAACTATAAAGAGGGTCGTCAGAACTAAGGTCGAATACAAAGAAGGTCAGGTCACAAAGAGTACTACATGAGGCGTATATTCAATTTATTTATCCCACTGTTATATGTCGGAACTGCCTGAGGAAAAGGATAAACCTTGGTCAGACAATAAAGTACAGGTCAAGATTGACAACGAAGGACTGGACGTACGTCTAAAGAGTTCTCCGTCCAATCCACCAGACCATAAGGGTAGAGAAAATCTTAAAAGGTGTCAAACAACACTAGGTATATCAGTTTCCGAAACCGTATCGGTTACTTCGTCTTTATCTACAAAAAGACCTTGAGAGTACGAAAAAGTTACTAGGTTGCTTACAACCTTTAAACTAGAGACAAAGGAGATGGAAAATATTTAGGTCGAACTTGTAGTCCTTCAAGTGCCAAGTCCATGACAACTTAAGAACGAACCTCTTAAAACTCGTAATGAAAAATCACGCACTTTACTCACGTTAACAAACCATCAAACTTGTAAGAAACCATAACAGAGAAACTTTGACTCTACTTTTGACTGTAAAAGGTCCGGACACCGGGGACGACTCAAAAGGTTTAAACGATCGTATAACTCACGTCGTGAAAGTGTCGTAGTAGAAAATCCTAAACTTTGCCAAGTTGACCTTAGGTAATGGAGGTGATCAAAACAATCATCACTACGAAGGATTCCGGGTGAACTAAAGTGTAAGGTCCTACAGACCGAGATCCACTCACTAGTGTGGTAGTACTAATACACCCAACACTTCTAGAAAAACCATATCAAAAACACCCAAAAGAAGGATGGAGAAGACGAAGACAATCCAGGTATTGTAAAGATAAGAAATAACTCGGGCAGAAACGGACTTTACAAGGGAAACATAGAAATTAAAAGAACTCCTCTAGAGATCAAAAAGGATAAGATAACAAAAGGAGATAAAGAAACGTAACTAGTGACTCCTTCCGAAAGGATAGAGAGAAAACAGAAGAAACCTTAAGAGTAAGTGCACCCATATAGAAAGGAAAAGAGGAACGTAAAACGAAGAGAATAAAAGTGTCTATAAACATTCCGGAGGAGTCTGTTAGCAAAACGTAAAAAACGTAAAAAAAAAGAGGAACCCCTACCAGAACTAGGGACGGAGGACTTGTCACAGTACTTGGAGACGGGTATCAAGAAGTCCGTGAAATAGTCTAGATTAGGGAACCTAGATAAAGAGTGAAGGTGACATATTAACATTCCCTAAAATAAATCCAGTATGGACTTACCAGATTACCAAAAAGGATGAAAGAAGTTCAATTCAGACTTAAACCGTTATTCCTCAAGTACTAGACTCGGTGTCAGTCGAGGACCAGAACAAAAACAACTGATATATCTCGAAGAGGTAGAAACCGACGTTTCTTATATTAGTTAGACCAAAGCCATAATTGGTAAACGTCTATAGGTACACATCTGAGAAGAGAACACAAAAGCATTCTCCCACAAACGATCCTGGTCACGTAAGAGAACCGTTTTAAGATAAGCGGAAACGGGACGAAGTACGATATGAGGTTCCGGCTTAAACGTACATTGAGATCCATAAAGAACTGAAGGATGAAAACGGAAAGTCAGGGGATTATTACTTTTCCTGTATAAAACCCCCACAATTAAGATCTACCAAAACATCCAGAAGTATCTTGGTAAGTTGAAGTCGAAGAAGTCGTAATGACCAACCTAGTATCTGAACCTAATGACACTATAAAGTGCCAAATAGAACCTTTACTTGTCTCTAGTAAGACAGCAAAACTCTGACGTAGGTTCATGACGTAAAACCTGAGTAAAAAACTCATGCTACTGATGAGGTAAAGAAGATTCCCTAAGAACGGGTGTCATCATCTACATTACAGGTAGACTCAAGTTAAGTGGGTAAGGTCAGGTAAAATGAAGCGACTAAGGATTTTACAGATACAAGTGAGAACGGTAGTGGACATACTGGTGAAGGTTAAACGGAACTAAGTACCTGGATTGGAAGGTCCAAGGATACGTTATAACGAGAAATATCGTAGCCTGAAATGAAGGTGGTGGTCAGTGTCGATGTTGACCCACAACAAAAACGAAACCTAGGTTGAGAAGGGAGAAAGACCTCAATAAAGAGGTGACTAGAGGTCATCGTATCACCCGTGGATGGTTGGACCATTCAAGTAGAAAGTCACAGGAAAACGGAAAAATATGACAAATACTCCAAGAGTTTTCTTATGACTTCACCAAACGGTAAGGGAAGAGGTCGCCTTACAAAGTGATGGAATCAAGTTCATGTCTTTTGTTAAGTTACGTCTATACTATCATTTATGGATCCTTTGTCAAGGTTGGGGTTCTCGAGTGAAACAAGGTTTATCAATACAACCTAAAATAATACATAAAATATATCAAATCGATTTGAGAAAAGTCAAAAATCATACTACCTAAAAAACACAATAAACGGTGTAAAGAGATGACACTAACTCTAAAATGTCGGTCATTAACAGTAAGTATTAGTACAAGAGTACACTAAGATCATTATTGAGACATTAAAATAGAACAATAGGGGTAAAATATCTACTTCTTTGAATTAAGGGTTCTGAAACTCATCGAACGGATCTTAAAGAATCGAACTTTTAATAACTTAATCCCAAAATTTAGCCACCGAATCTGCCATTTCTCAGACAGATGTTACGTCCTCTGGACCCAAGCTAGGGACTCATTCCTTCTAGGGGACCTCTTCCTTTACCGTTAGGTGAGGTCATGATAACGGACCTTTTAGGGTACCTCTCTCCTCGGTCCATCCGATGTCAGGTACTCCAGCGTTTCTGAGCCTGTGTTGACTCGTTGAAGTGAAAGTGAAAAGTGAAAATAAATTGAATTTGGGAGTTCTTGAAAAAAAAGATGATACAAGTTCCTTAGTCTTAGAATGAAAGGGAAATTCGTTAAAGTGTTCAAGATGGATGTGATTTCAAAATTTCTAAAGTCTAGTGTTCTTTGTATTTCGTGGTCTTTATCCTAAGGAATACTTTCATGAGTAGATTAGGTGAAATTGGTCACAAATTCTTGTAAGGAGTTGTGTTATAAACCTCTTTATCAGTTAATCAGAGAGTGAGTAGTTAAATTTAATATCCAAAGAGTTTAATAATGAAGATTCTTATTGAGTTATATTAGAACAATGATCTTACAAATAAAGTTTTGTTTAATAGCTATATTTAAAACGTAACATGAAGAATCCTAACTTCTATAGTACAGATTTATCAGATTTATCGAAAGTAAAGTTGAAAGAAGAATTATATAACTCACACATGTACAAGTCAACGAGTCAATATAGACTGAGTAACACTGAGGTAACTAACATTGGGCGGTCCGAGGAGACGGGTACTCTAAGAATTCCGTTATGACTTCACCCAACGGTAAAAGATGAGGTCCCCTAGAAAGGTTGGGTCTCTGGTTTGGTCGTTGAGAAAGTAAAGGACTTAACCGTCTGTTTAAAAATGGAGACTCGGTGAACCCTTTGGAAGATTTATATAATCCGGGGTAAATTTAATCACTCTTGGAAACAACACGTCTTCGAAAATTCAAATTAATCCAGGGTAAACAAATAAAAACGATGTCGTTTTCTCTGTGTCTACATATCTTGTCGGAAAACCTGAGACACCCTCTCCCTCTCCCACCCTACTAGACCCTCTTACCGTAACTTTGTACATATTATAGTATATACTTTGCTTGGTGGTCAGGTCCAAGTTACGTACTATGACCTACGAACCCCGACCACGTGACTCTACTGGGTCTCCCTATCATACCCCTCCTCCCTCCCCACAAGTCCTACCCCTGTGCACATATGGACACCGTCTAAGTACAACTACATACCGTTGTGGTTATGTTATAACATTTCATTAGTTGGAGGTTAATTTTATTTATTTAAATACAATTCTTTTCTTTTTTTTTATTTACTCTTGGTTTTTTAAACTAAGAAATTTTAAAAACAAACACTGAAGGACTCTAAATTACGTTTAGATCTCTCTTAGGTCCCTCGAGTTCACAAGGTCTCCAACGAGACCCATTAGTTTTACAAAGACCAAGGATACCGATCAACTTCGAGATTCTACTTGGGTTCTTGACATGGTAATAAAGTCCGGTAAAAGTACCAAACTACCTTTGACGTGACTTTGTTATTCTAGTCATATCAGAAGACAAAATTTTTATAAGGATTTCCCTGAGAGTCTCTTCCGTTACCGTGGGGTGAGGTCATGAGAACGGACCTTTTAGGGTACCTGCCTCCTCGGACCATCCGACGTCAGGTACCCCAGCGTGTCTCAACCTGTGCTGACTTCACTGAATCGTCGTCGTCGTCGTCGTTTCCCTGAGACCCTGGTAGAGTGACGGAACACTTGTAAGTTCTACTTTAAGGGTTCTTCTTGTACAAAGGACTGGAACGAATAAGTATGAACACAGAAAGAGTAATAATGGGGGTTTATTCTCGTAATAGGACCAGGGATCTCTTCACCCGATCCACCTACTCACCCCAGGATTACTGCAAAATAATGTTAAACTTAAGAATATTACAAAATGAGATGAAATCTGTACTATACCGATCGTGTTCTACTACCAGTTGACGGATAGGTAGGAATTACATGTACTTTATTATTCATTAAAAAAAAATAGAATACTACTACTAGGTATCATTACCAAGTTAATTTAATGACAAGACAAGTCTGAAAAGATTATAAGGAAATATAATAATAAATATAATGTTACTATAGTTCCTACAGTCAATTATATAAAGTAAGTTTATTTCATGTACTAAAATGAATCTTTATTTTGTTTTATTTACCTAAATAAAGTGAATTTTTAGAACTAAATCAGACAGTAGTTTTATAAAAACCTAAGACTTTTTAAAATTAAATATGATAGATGTATAAAGTAAATGAAACAAAAAAAAATAAAAAACCATATTTAAATAAATAAAATTAACCTCCAATTAATGAAATGTTATAACATAACCAAAGCGGCATGTAGTTGTACTTAGGTGGTGTCCATATGTGCACAAGGGGTAGGACTTGGGAGGAGGGAGAAGGGAGGGGTATAGTAGGAAGATCCAGTAGAGTCACGTGATCGAGGTTCGTAGGTCATAGTACGTAGCTTGGACCTGACCACCAAGCAAAGTATATACTATAATATGTACAAAGTTACAGTAAGAGGGTCTAGTAGGGTGGGAGAGGGAGAGGGTGTCTCAGGTTTTCTGACAAGATATGTAGACACAAAGAAAACGACAGAGTGTAAGTAAATGAAATCTTTTAAATTTAAATAAGTCATTTAAAGGAGTGTTTCCTTTTAAACGTTTTGTATAAGTACCTTTAAAAATGTTTTCTTTTCTTCGTCAACTAGTTGTCTTTCCGACGACACGTTGTAAGTGAGTGTCTAGTTTTTTTGACCTAGTCACCTAAATTTAGATTTCGAACACCCTCTCAGGGTTCATATATCTAAACGAGACCATACCGGGTTATTCAACCTATCTCTGTTTCTTTGTCGTTACCAGTCGTTACCTATGACTTGTGTCTTGTATACCGTCTTTAAGGAGGTTGTTGTTGTCGTTTTTAATATCTATTACAGTCAAAGTGTGAAAAAAAAAAGAAGAATTTTTAACGTTACGTTTCATGTGGTCTTTTGACGATAAGATATCAGACCAATCGTCCAGTCGACATGACATTCACGTGACAAACAGTTTCCGGTAAGTAAAAGATATCGTGAAAGGTCAGTTAGGATTTCTTTTAGTTGGGACTCATAAGTAACCTTTCTCACTACAACTTCGACTTCGAGGTCATAAAACCGATGGACTACGCTTCTTGACTGAGTGACCTTTTCTGGAACTACGACCCTTTTTTTAACTTCCGTTTTTCTCTTCCGTCGCCGTCTCCTACTCTACCAACTATTGTAGCGGTTGAGTTACTTGTATTTAAAATCGTTTGAGGTCCTCTGTCACCTCCTGTTTCCTCGGTTCACACGACGTACAGTACACTAGAGTTTCTTAGTCTATTCTGGTTCGTTGACTTGTCGTTGTTATTGTGTTGTAAGAAGCTAATATGCCATATGAAAATCGACTGGACATCGTACATATCTTCGACTATGATGACGTAGTTTGTCGGATTAAACTTCCTTTGTGTACAACGAAACTACCGGTTAGGTACAAATAAAGTGTCAGACAAATACTGTACCTGTGTAAAATTTATATAACTAGAAGTCGTCTGATCGTAGACATTTATATAGAAACCTATAGAGTTGTATAGTATAAGTTTAATTATTAGATGAAAATTTTAAATGTAAAAATACATCCAATTAAAAGTAATGACCCTCAAGTTTTATCAAAACTACAATAATTTTATACTTAAATAAGAATCGGTGATAAAAAATTATCTAACAAATAAATAATTATCTAACAATCTTTTACCTAATAAAAGGTACTTCAAACTTCAAGGTCTTATGACCCGTGTATTTAAAAGACTAATTTACAAACCAGACCTGACACACCACCTACCCGTCACGTCAAAGGTTCGTCGAAAACTTAAAAGGTGAACCACGTAAGGACTACGTATACGCACACACGATTCAACACAGGTTTAGAAAACACTAGGTTTCCTGACGTCGAGTCGTCTGAGGAGACGGATACCTTAAAAAGTCCATTCTTATAACCTCATCCAAAGGTAAAGGATGAGGTCCCTTAGAAAGTCTGGGTCCTTAGCTTGGGTGTAGAGGCCGTAACCGTCCACCTAAGAAATGGTGACGTAGTGGACCCTTCGGATATAAAAACTACGAACGTGGATTTTAACGGGATGTGTACACTGGAAAGTGTGAGATGTTAAAAAGAAGAGGGTGGTTCGTCGAAATATTCTAGATAAACATGAGTCCCACAAAATCTGGAATACTACTGACTTTGTTTAGTTGAAAAAATAATTTGGGTAAACATGGTGACTAATAGTTCTTTCTATACTTTGTCACTATACTTTTGTTAATGGTTTGTTACTATACTTTTGTTTCTATACTTTTGTTAATGGAGGGTGTTCAATATGAAGTCGTACCTGTGTTTGTGTATATGTATGTGTGTGTGTGTGTGTGTGTATTAATAATACATATGTTCACATGACTAAAGGATAATGAAGTGTTAATGGTATTGTGTTTGAACCACCGAATCTTGTTGTGTTCCAAAGACAAAGTACCACCAAGTCCTCAGGGACGTGTCGAAAACATCCGTGAGTCGATTCCTAGAGTGTTTCGTTGACTCGATACAAAAGTTGGTATCCGAACTGATCCTTTCTCAAACGGAGGTTCGAATAAGTTTAAGGACCGTGTTAGGTAAATGGACACCGACTTACTGTGTCTCGGAACTTAACATGACCGACGACTGACCTCCAGTGGAAGTCCAGGGTCTCTGACGAGTCTCCAGGAACGTCGGTTGAAGGAACAACACACTGGAAGTAGTTGTGCCGGAAAAGGAAGTAATTGGGTCGTTCTTCTTATAAGGTAATACCAGTGACTCTACCACAGAATAAATATTGTATTACTTTAATATCCGTACGTACGTACGATTCAACGAAGTCAGTACAGGGTGAGAAACAGTAGGATACCTGACATCGGGTGGTGTAAGGAGACAGGTACACTAAGAGGTACGTTCTTATGACCTCACCCAACAGTACGGGAGTAGGTTCCCTGGAAGGGTTCCCAGCTTGAGCACAGAGAATGTAGAGATCGGGACCGTCAGTCTAAGAAATGGTGACCGTGGTGGACCCTTCGGGATCAAAGAAACAATATATTACATTTTAGTTTAACTTCCTGAGATCTTCCTTCACTAAAACGAGTATTGGGTCTTCTACTTTAATGTGTTTCCCACCTACGATCTTCTACCCTGTGAGTTCTAGTGAAACCCAAGACCCGTGGTGTTGTACACTATCTTAATAAAATCATTGAGTCAATCACAACGATAAAAAAAAAAAAAATTTGTCGAAAACGGGTACTTTTTTTGATGTCTTTCTAATACTTAGTTGGTCAAGGTCCTTCACACGGTAGAAGACGATACAGTTGGAAAACTATTAAAGAACACTCAAAGGTTATGGTGTTTTTCTACTCTCAGTTCTTGGTAGTATTGTTTTTACAGGAATTGACGTCATGGGAGTAAGAAACATCTAAATATCTGTACGTGACCGAAGGAACCACCGAGTCTCCCATTTCTTAGACGGACGTTACGTGCTCTGGGCCCAAGTTAGGGACCCAACCCTTCTAGGGGACCTCTTCTTTTACCGTTGGTGAGGTCATAAGAACGGACCTCTTAGGGTACCTGTCTCCTCGGACCACCCGATGTCAGGTACCCCAAGGTTCTCCGCCTGTCCTGACTCGCTGAAGTATGTGTGTGTGTGTGTGTGTGTGTGACTGGTGAAATGTCTTCACGTCTTTATCGAAACGACGTTTTTATACCTACAGTAATAATCAAATCAGTTTAAAATAAGTTTATATTCCATGATAGTACCAGTCTCTTTACACTCGTTTGAAAACTTATTTGAAAATGTACGACCATAAAGGAAACATGATTTTCTTCTGTGTGACTTATAAAAAAAAATACGTTAACCTGGATAAAGTTCCATAGATTTTTGGAGTTTTGTTGTTTTCCATTTGTTATTTTTTCATAAAAAGTAAAGTCTTCTGTAAAGTAACTTGAATTAAAACACTAAGTGGTATTTAAACCTCTATACTAATACATCTTTATTGTATTAACTCTATTACTACTACCTATGTGAATTTATTGTGTTTAACGATAACTTTTATTACAGTCTTCACATTGTGGTTAATCAATAAGAGTCGCGAGAATCATCAAGTATAAAAAGGGAACTCAAAAATAAAATACATTTCGGTATGAAAAATAAGATCGACAGACTTTAACTTAATTAAGTAACTAATGTTTAAGTGAACAGTTGTATTAATTTTATTACGTGGAGATGTGTATAACGAGTCAAGCTGTGTATTTGTACAAGGGAATTCTTCAAATCCAGTCGGTCGGAAACTTTAAGATTTATATCTTTTTCCAAAATCGTCTTTTTACGTGAATCGTTTTAGTCTGTTTTTAGATACATTAACGAGAATTAACTCTGGTCCCTACGAATGGAGAAATGTCTATGTTCACACTTATGTATTTCACAATTTCATGATTACTCGTTAGTCTTTCGTCCCCTCTTCTTTTACTCTGTCCAAAGGAAAGATACACGAGGACTGTCTCTCCAAAGGAAAGATACACGAGGACTGTCTCTCATTATAAGTTTACTGGTGAGACGTTTAGACTTTTCCGTAAACGTGTACACGAACTTCCACTGACTCATGTCATTTATCTACCGACATCGGTAGATATACTGATATCGGAAGAGTTTGATCCGTATAGTGTAAAAGTCTATCTTTATCAGAAATTTTTTTGTAAGGAAGTTAAATTTTATACTGGTTAATATTTAATGGGAGTGTCACAATGAGTCTACTCTCTCTTCCTGAAAGGGTTACCATAGTCTAGTACACACTTTTTAGAGAATAAATAGGTAGTTCCTATTTATTTATAAACAGATTTACACGGGTACAAGGTTGTAGTGTCTTTTGGAGGTGTTTACTAGGTCACTTCAATTCGTATATCCTAAAAGAGGTATCAACCATTTCCATTGTTAACTTATATTTCCAAGGTACGAAACTGACGGAAGAGATGTCCGAAATACCAGAACGAAAGTTAAAAGAATTTAACAAAGTAAGTCGGAATCATTCAGGTTAGTCACATATTGGAAACTGATCTACGATAAAACTCAAATACGTAGTAAACTTAAGGGTATAGGAAAAAGAGGAAGGACGGTTGAAGGGAGGACAGACTTGAGGGGGTTATATGTGAGTAGTTTTTAGATGAAGATCGATTAATCTTCGTAGATCTTAACGGAACAGACGAATGAGTCATTCTATAAAGATTCTCCAGTGTTCCTTATAGTTTTCTATATCTGTTATTGGGATCTTATTCAACTTATTTTACAACGACTCTACTTTGATAGACCTATTTAAAGGTAATAGAAATTGTTTAAGTAATGGTTTGGTATCTCTTCCAAACCTCAAACACTCTTAAAAACTGTACACTACCCTCCAAAGTAAATTATCTTCTCAGTCACTTTCCTCACAAATTCCTCTGTCTTATTATTGAGTTTACCAAGATATAGACACCAAGTCTTAGTAGTAGTAATATAAGATTTTGTTATGATTTAAAGATTTATTACGTGTTCAAGAATAAGGAATATGTATACCTTTCTTATATAATACCGGAATGAAATCTATTCGTTTTACATCGTGTTCTGAGGGTGAAAACACGACTTACACTAGAAAGTGGACATAAGTGAGTTGTTATACGTAGACTGTAAATAACTGGAAGGAATACGTTTTATGAAATAGATAACAAGGACTCTTATGTTCCTACTTATGTAATAACGTGATTTGATTTAGTAGAGTTTTTGAATGTACCCATATCTTTTAATGTATTTTTTGATAACGTAATTTGTTTTAAGTAATTCATATGTCGTGACGTGCGAAACCCTCAGATTTACTTCATCACTTTGAAATCGGACATTAACAATTCTGTCTGAATACCTCTTTAACTACGAACGAAAATAAGGTCTATTAGTCAAAATTGACAAATTATTAGTGAAAGTTGACTATCACCTTCCAATTTATACTTATGTTTTACTTTATAATCGAGTCTAGAAATTTCTTCCTTTAAATGATCGGATAAATACACATAGGAGGGATACATTTACCAGAATTTCCATTCGATACCAATTTCCTTATTGTCAGTTAATAATGTCTGTAAAAACGACACCCAGACTCGTTCCAAAATTGAAATAAAGAAAAGGATTTACAACAGAAATTGTTGTTGTTGTTGTTGTTGTTTCTCGATCATTGTTCTCTTAACTTTCTATGAGTTTCGTAATATTACGAACCAATCGGTACTTATAACTATATGAATTATCTGAAACCGAGACTTTAAAATATAGTCCTGTTAACAAAATCCATAAAAAATAATGAACTAAACGATACTTCAATTGTTGTTTACTTCCAAGCTTTGTTTACTACATACTGACACACACAGTTTCATGAAAAAGGCTTAAAAAGAAGTAAAACCTTTTTGGGTGCTTGGTGACAATACTTAATTAGACTTATTTTAATAGAAGTATAATTATGAGACTTTGTAATGTTTGTATTTTCTTTTTTTTTTCGATTCTACGAGTATGTAAAACCCAAAGGTCCCTACTAAGAATAAATCCTGACACTAAATACTCATTACCAATTGGTATAGGTAAAGTGAGGAACTTCACCAGATCAAACCTGTCATTTAATAAACTAGACGGATTTATTTTTTTTTCTTACATATAAGTCAATTACCTATTGGTATGTCAATTACTATTTGTAATCTTTATGGAACCAGTAAGAGTTTAGGATTGAAGGTGTTCCGAGGAGAGAGGTACCCTAAGAGGTCCGTTCTTATGACCTTCACCCAACGGTAAGGATAGAGGTCTCTTAGAAGGACTGGGTCCCTAGTTTGGGTCCAGAGGACGTGACGTCCGTCTAATAGTAAACTCGGTGGTCCCTTCGGATTTACTCATCCATTATGTTAAGAGGTTGAATTACACCATGACAATTTAACGAGGAGCTTAATCATTAAAAGTTTGAGTAGTCCTTACGTATCCTTCAGTGAAACGAAGAACAATGACGGTGTCAATCATAATCATTTCGTTGTAAAGACAACAGTTGAAAAAACAACAACCACCCACCAACTAACAAAAACGATCAGTCAATTCACTCTTTAATATGAAGAAGGACAAAATTAAACGTCGAGGGACTAATGATCACTTCAAGTAAATAAGGACACAAGTGACTCTAAAGTCTATAAGAGAGGACACGTAATACACTAGTATTCAAAAACGGGATATCCACCCAAATAAACAAAGAGGAGTTATTATACATCATCTATAATAATCAAAAACCTAGTACCAAGAACTAACTAACATGTACCAAATTTATAGAAAAAAGGTCTATCTCCGAAGATACGTGACTTGTTATATTAAACAATTCCGTTTCAATAAAAAACAGGAGAAATCCGATGGGAATAATAGTACTTATAGTGTCACAAAATACTGAACTAACATATATGCTAAAGGATACTTTAAAACTCAAAAAATGGTTGTCCTTGTCACAAAGAAGAGTAGAGATCGATTACTGTGTGTATTCTGTGATGTTGTTATTCGTAATTCAATATTATTTTATTAAAATCAGAACTCTTCATCAATTTGGGTAATGGTCTCTCGTGGTCTGTTAGTAACGACCATTTTCAAATCTTTATGTCATGTATATTATACTGAGAACTCTGATGTCCTAATTTCTTTGTTTAACTACCTTTTCTAAAGAACCAATAAATAAGGGAGGTTAGTAGATTGTGTGTTATGTCGGTCCAATATAAAAGAAATAAACTAACGGGTATCACACAGGTTTATGTGATATTTTACTTCTTTTAATGAACTCCGTTGTTTATACTCTTGTACTTTAATGGTTTTTTTAGATACTATGGGACTCGATCCTCTTTGTGACTTATATATATAAGACTAGTTCTTCGGGTGGTTCAGAAATGATGATTTAAAACCTCGTGTAAATTTAGAGTAATTGTATCTTTAATATAAATAAAAATAATAAAAGAAAATTCGTAGGAGTATTAGAGGGTATAATACCAAGTCAAAAGAAAGAATATATTAATCGTATATTCGGATTTATACTATTACTCGTTTTAAATATTTCTACGAGTGTATTTTCGACTCCTAACATTAAATCGGAAAGGTTAGGTTTAATTATACAACTTCATCTTATCTTCGATGAAACATAAATAACTATTTAAATTCAACGTGTTAAGGAGGTTCTTGTATCTTTAATAATAATTGGGATCAGAAAGAATTAATCGGAGAAATATAGAAAATTACTGATCGGGTACATCGTTACTCTCTGTTATCTAATACGGAATGGTGAATTAAGATGTAAAACTTTACGTAATTACCAAGAACAGTAAGTATAATACACTCACAGTGAAGGAACCGTTGTACGACTGTTGTACAGTTATTCTGACTTCTACGTCCTAATTAAGGGTTCTCACTACTAGACTTGTCTAAGTAAATAGATGTTTGTTCATTTATAAAGTGGGAAAGAAAATTCAAAGATACACTGTCGTAGTAACAGTATGTACTGAAAATATTATGTTTTTAATTTTTATCGAATAGACTTGTGTGAATTACACACAATTATTACTTTATAAAATTTCTATTAAGTTAATTTTATTATATATAAAAGGTATATATATATACGACTCATTTCCTTTAATATTTATATAAATATACTCACCAATCAAATTTTGTAATAACGTCTATCTCTGATCGATAGAAATACAACCCGCTCAGTGAATGTAACTGTCAGTCAACGTTCACTGAAAACCTTTGTCAAATTTACACTTTGTTGTTGTTGTTGTTTTTGTGATACAAGTTGATCTCTAGTTTCAAGGGACTCCTTGATTCTTTTTTATAAGTTTAACACACGAGTAGCTATGTAGACAACCCACTAGAAATTTCAAGATGAAAGAGGACATTATAATAAAACGAAAAAACGGATGTATGGATAAACGTTTATCCTATTCGTATACGAAGTGTAAATGGTCCTATGAGGGTAAATTGATGACAGATAAACCACATACAAAATAATTGGAGTAGAGGGAGAGTTTTCTTGGAACCGAATCCGTTGTTTAATACATGAATGGGATGTTTATGAAAGGTGAAAATCAGTAAAAAATATCGTTAGTTTCCCTTGAAAGTCATACAAGACGTACACTTGTTATAACTTTCGTCAAATGATTGGGACTTTAAGGTGATTTTTTCTTTTCAAGAGTAAATACCATATACTGTTCTTTAACAAGCTTCCTACATATAAAAGGTTGTATAATATCAAACCAATTGTTTGTTTTTATTTTCAGTTTCTTAAAGTTCGTGTAGATTACAAAAACTTACAGAAGACAATATATAGTGTACTCCCTATTTTACCTAATCGGGAACTCTCCACGACTTCACACTATGTCTTGATTATAAAACCTTTACTTTGTCAAACCCTCTTTAGTTCACTGTGTAGGCCGGTCAACATGGTTACTTCTAATCTTCAGTTAATTGAACTTGACCAGTTAAATGAAAATGATGTCGTGTGTCGGAAATTAATAATCTCATCGACCCGGTATCGATAAACGTATTAAAGTCCTATATTTTAGATATAAGAGGTTTTCATAATTTCTATTCGTTTTCTTCATTAGTTTTAATTTAAGTTTCAATTTTATTTCCTTAATTTCCCTACATATAGATATAGAGAGAGATATATATATACATACATACATAGTTATATGTACACACGTACGATTCAGTGAGGTTATCACAGACTAGACGTTGCGATACCTGACATCGAACGGTCCGAGGAGACAGGTATCCTTAGAGGTCCGTTCTTACGACCTCACTCACCAGTACGGGAGGAAGTCCCCTAGAAAAACATACATCGTACCATTGGATATCGGGTGTTAAATCTTTCTTATGTTTAATCAGAAAAAAGAAGGATTTACATTAATGAAGATTTGTGACAAGAAAGAACGACGACGACGACGACGTTTCAGCGAAGTCAACACAGGCTGAGACACGCTGGGGTATCTGCGGTCGGGTGGTCCGAAGGGACAGGGACCCTAAGAGGTCCGTTCTTGTGACCTCACCCAACGGTAAAGGAAGAGGTTACGCACTTTCACTTTTCGCTTTCACTTCAGCCAGTCAGTACAGACTGAGATCGCTGGGGTACTTGACGTCGGATGGTCCGAGGAGGTAGGTACCCTAAAAGGTCCATTTTCATGATCTCATCCTACGGTAACGGAAAGAATTCTTCGGTATATTAAAACTATACACAAAATTAAATTTAATGAGGGTTAGACGAAGATTAATAAAAATTTACAACATAACTCTAATTAAAGTCACCATAATTACATATATTAAATTTATTTTTGTACTTTAATTTAATGGTAACCGAATACGTTATAAATTCTTTTAGTCGAATTTACCCCCTTATCACCTTAATTCATGACGCATAATAACTTACATATTCAATTACGAAAGGATGACACAATTCATTTCCCTAACCGTATCTTAGAAATCAACACTTAATTTCACGACCCTGTCTCCACAATGTACTCTTCGTTGTACTTACTCGTTCCTTCCTAATGGTGTCTTTTCTTTGTTGTCGACAAGAAATCCCTCGAGATTTATTCCAAATCATTCATGTTAGTTTAAAAAGGACAAGGAAAGGATAATATAAAATGACGAACGATAAAATAAAAATATCGTTAATGTAAATGGATAAAGAGGAACATATATTTTCTCGTATAAAAAAAAGAAAATACATCTTACTATTTTACCACGGTTAAACTAAATCACGTCACTGAAAGAAACCTAAGATAACTTTATTAGAAACTTATTTTAGGTCACCATTCTTTTCCAAATTTAATTATCGTTCCGGTGTATTTACTTTACAGGTCTTATCCGTTTAGGTATCTGTCTTCCCGAAGGGTCAACCGTAGTGGTCATTTCTTGGACGGACACTTACGTCTTCTGTATCTCTGATCCTAAGTTAGAGACCTAACCCTTCTAGGGGACCACATCCTTTACCGTTGGGTGAGGTCATCAGAACGGACCTCTTGGGGTACCTGTCTCCTCGGACCACCCGATGTCAGGTACCTAATCGTTTCTTAACCTATACTGACTTCGTTGAAACGTCGTCGTTGTATGTGTATGTTTGTCAAGTATCTTGCGTCATAATTTTTTTTTTTTTTTTTCTATTTTTTTTACGTGTCTTCTGGATTTCCGGTAAAAGGGTTTCTTTTGTATGTCTACCGATTGTCCTTGTACTATTCCATAAGTTACAACGATTAAAAATCGTTTTACGTTTAGTTTTAGTGTTACCCGATAGTAAAGTATGGTCAGCACTACTGGTACTAGTATATCAAGTATTTATTTTTTTATAATTCCCACATCTCTTTTCCCTTGGGAGGTTGGGACAACCACCCTTATAGTTAACAACATTGGTGAGACTTATTATGTCTCTAAGTAATTTGTTGATTTTTATCTTGATGGTATACTGTGTCATTAGAGTGAGAACCTGTATACGGGTCTTTTTTTTAATTAAGTTTTTCTATGTACGTAGATTTACATTTTAATTGTTATCGGTTCTGTACCTTTCGTGGCTTCACGTCTAGTTATCTGTTAACCGAATTTTACTACTACACCATATATATGTCTGTGTCTGTTTGTGTATGGGTGTGTGTTACCTTGTAGTGAGTCGGTATTCTTTCTTACTTTATAACGGTAAACGTCGTTGTACTTATCTGGATCCACTATAATGTGAACCACTTTACTTTTAGTTTATGATATACTATACTAAGAATACACCTTAGATTCTTTGATTATGTTTGTTTAGATATATGTTTTGTCTTTGTCTGAACGTCTGTATTTTTAGTTTTAATACCAATGGTTTCTCCTCTCCCTCCATTTCCCTGTTTAATTCTCATATCATAATTGTATATATATTTGAAACCAGTGGAGTACGTTTTTCAACTGAGTAACCTTTTCTGGGACTACGAACCTCCCTAACCCCCGTCCTCCTCTTCCCCTTCTGTCTCCTACTCTACCGACCTACCGTAGTGGCTGAGCTACCTGTACTCAAACTGACTTGAGACCCTCAATCACTACATGTGCTTCCGAACCGTACGACGTTAAGTACCCCAGCTTTCTCAGCCTGTACTGACTCTCTGACTTGACTTGATTTGACTATTTATTTTGTCTAGTCGTTGTTCCTACATGACGTATCTCGTACCGTAATATAAGTTATAGATTGTTGGATATTACCTTACATTAGACTTTTCCTTTTTTTCTTGAATTAGTGGTTAAGGACATGAATTCTGATTGTGTCATAACATTTAGTTGAGTGAACTTATTCTTTTTTTTTTTTTCATCGATCATTCATGTTTCTATTTATACCTTCACGAATTCTTCTCTGTCTATATTTCGACACAAAGGTTCTTAGAGTATATCCCATCGTAGATTCTCATCTCTTTAGGATACAATTATAAACAGAAGGAATAAAGAGGTCATTCGGACGAAAAAAAGACATTAAAGGATAGGAAAAACCATTACCGTTACTTTCGGTTTCTGACATGAATGATCAATTCTGTGTTAGACACATATTTTGTGTTACGCACACACGTACGAGTCGGAGATTCAGTACAGACTGAGAAACACTGGGGTACTATGACATCGGACGGTCCGAGGTGACAGGTACCCTAAAAGGTCCGCTCTTATGATCTCACCCATCTGTAAAGGAACAAGTCCCATAGAAGGGTTAGGTCCATAGGTTGGGCACAGAGGACTCCCTCTGTGTAGAACGTAACGTATTTTGAAACCCGGAAATTGTTAAGTGTGTTATTAAATTTACTTTATCGTTAGAAAACCTTTTCGTGAATCATATACCTCTCTTTTTAATTTTATAGACAGTATAAATATTTTACATCTATAAGACAATGGAAACTACATTTACGGACTTTAGTATAACTAGAATTATTAGTGTTTGAGTACCGTAATAACAGTTTAGTCAGAGTTAGGTTGAAATTCTACACTACAGATAACGAGACAATAGGTATTATAAGCCATGGGCCGTTTGATATAGTAAAAGAAAGGGAAGAAAGACGGTCACAAATGGAAAAAGTGAGGTGACCATTT
The DNA here is from genome assembly GCA_006410555.1 of Capra ibex. Classification (NCBI taxonomy): domain Eukaryota; kingdom Metazoa; phylum Chordata; class Mammalia; order Artiodactyla; family Bovidae; genus Capra; species Capra ibex. Next base: position 37,202,359 of record SJYO01037955.1, read on the forward strand.
AAGAGGTTCTGTATCACCGTTCCATCAGACTTTAGATTAAAAGAACTCAAAAATGAAGTTGAGTATGTCGAACCTATTCAGTAAATTAGAAAGTTTCTAATCTTAAGAGTACATGTATTTCCTTTATTTTTGTCATTATTGTGTCCATGGTGGTTTTATTATATTTTATAAACCATTTTCTGGGACTACGACCCTTTCTAACTTCGTCCTCTACTTCCCTTGTTGTCTCCTACTCTACCAACCTACCGTAGTGGCTGAGTTATCTGTACTCAAACTCGTACCCTCAACCACTACCTGTCCCTTCGGATCGTAAGACGTCAGGTACTCCAGTGTTTATCAGTCTATTCTGTCTTCCTGACTTGACGTCCTAAGTTATTTATGATCTATCTGTAACAACGAAAAAATAAAAAAAATGATTTTAGAATGGACCTTATATAGGAAGTTAGGGAGAATCTCAACCTATGTATAAAATAGAGGAATCTAGAGGTTTAGTTTGACGTGAAATTGTTTTATCAAATAAAAATGGAAGGTGGAGGTTATGGATTAAGTAACGATTACAAGTAAATAAGATATACTAACTAAATGAAAAAAGTATTTAAGTTCATCACATTAATAGTCATCGTAAAAGACCACTTACTTTGGATAGGTCTTGTATGATTTATTTGACATTATAAGTGAATTTGATGTTTCAATTGTTAAACTCTCTCACCCCTTTTCAACAATAAGTTGTTACTCTCTACCCTGAAACTTTCATTAAGTTCATACTGGGTGACCACCGGAAACAAGTCTACGAGAGAGGACTGTCAGTCTCTACACAACAACTAGTTAGATCTTATAATTACGGTCTTACAACTTTAGTTCTATGGACGGAGAGTACCATATTTAAGTTTCTCTCTAACGTTCGGTATAGTTCCAAACGTTTTACTTGGATTTGTGTAAACGGTTAGTACCTTTTTTCATTGTGATCCATGACGATGTTTCGGTAGTACAAACATTTTTTCTAATTTCAATTATTGGTCTCTTGTCTCTTGTCCATCTAAACCGTTTCTCTAGCCGGAGACCTAGTACTTGGAAAGAAAAAAAAAGAGAACTTTGGTATTTACTAGAAAATATGAACTGTGTAAAAAGTTCAACTGGAGATTTTGAAAATAGTAACTACTTTTATCATGGTTGTTACATAGAGGGTGGTGTAAAATTTAATAAACTCAAAATACAGGACGGATTTGTATAACTTAAATGAGTTTATTAAAACTCAGACATTAGTGAGTAACTTTCTTATTTATTTGAAAAATTTTCAGTATATGAAACGTAAAAAAGGAAACTTGAAGTTAAAGTTAAGGTGAAGAGGTTTCTTAAGGATGTTATTTATAAAAATATGTATTCAAATATATGTATAAAGTTTGTTTCGTACGACACATATAAATCTAAATATTAAATGTATATTAAATTTTGTATAAAGGATACGGTCAATCCGAAATGAAATAATTTTGTAAATAAGATCGGACTCTCGTAAAGTAAATAATCACCAAGTAACAACCGGTATTATTGTAATATATAATGTTGAAAATTTTTACAAATTAATATTTTATTTAAAATAACTTTAACGTCAATTAATTCTACACACCGTACCAATATTTCGAATATATTCCTACAGGAATCTATAATATAAATATTAATGGAGGAACGAATTACCAGGACTCTAAAAATGTAATATCCCGTTATGTAGAATAACCCTATATTCTACGTGAATAAGAATACTCTTCGTATTAACACTTCCTCCTCCAATCTTTTTCTTTTATCAACAGTTCTTCCAGTACGATCCTTTTTTCAAATCTGTCTCCATCTCCTAGACCTTTTTATTAGGTGACTTTCTTAGACACGTACTCAAAAATTTTTCAAAAGGACACTACGGTTTACATGTGTATAGTGTCCTACCTTTAGTAACAAAATGTACTAGACACTCTAAAGGAGTTAAGTAAGTACTCCCAATCGGTCAAGTGTAATCTCCTTGTATCCTCATACCCTACTTTTGACTTTCTTGTGTTTACGTTTCCGTACGTAATCTACGACATCCGTTAGTTACTAGTGGGAGGGGTAAAACTGAGTTCTCCGGAGACCAAAGGTACACTTCCTCAGGGAGGTGTGAGACGAGGAACGACCTAAGTCTTCACATCCGTATGATTACTTGTAAAGGAAACACCTATGTGAAATTAATACATTCAAGTAAAGAATTTTAAAGGACCTATTAGAACCTTTAGTATTAATTGATTCTGTGAGGTCACAGTAAATTACTTCTTGACAGAAACCAGTGATACCAGTCTGAAAGCGTCGTTGAAGTCAAGTCAAGTCAAGTAAAGTCAGGGAGTCAGAACAGACTGAGAAACGCTGGGGTACTTAGTGTCGTGCGGTCCGGAAGGACAGGTAGTTGTTGAGGGTCTCAAGCGAGTCTGAGTGCAGGTAGCTCAGTCACTACGGTAGGTCGATAGAGTAGGAGACAGCAGGGGAAGAGGAGGACGGGCGTTAGGGAGGGTCGTAGACTCAGAAAAGGTTACTCAGTTGAGAAGCGTACTCCACTGATTTCATGACCTCAAAGTCGAAATCGTAGTAAGGAAGGTTTCTTTAGGGTCCCGACTAGAGGAAGTCTTACCTGACCAACCTAGAGGAACGTCAGGTTCCCTGAGAGTTGTCAGAAGAGGTTGTGGTGTCAAACTTTGAATCATACAAAGTTTTCATTACCCTTTTAAATTTATGAAGTACCTATTAATATACGGTGTCTATTATTGAATGTGAAATTGAGAAAGTCATATAAATCGAAATTAATTTTTTTTTATTTCACAAACCAGGTAAATAAATAAAAAATATAACATCCAAGAACCTGACACATTAACAAACCTCTCAAATATGATTAGTAACGTCTGTAAAGGTTTTTGTCTTTACTCATGTTTTGACCCGAAGATATTTATGACTTATACGAGACTTCATTCTTAGGAACAGACCGAGTTGTCAAATGACTTTTGTATCCCTGTAACATGAGATTTTTAGTTTGAAGAATAAGTACATTCGTAATAAGTGACCCCAACAGCCCAGAAGGTTTTGTAAGAAAGAATATGAACTATCTAGTAGGTAAAATTTTTGTAGAAAAAAGTATAAGGTGGTCTGAGGTCAACCATTATGACTTACTTTTAAGAGATTTTATAGTGAAAATGAATCTCACGACTACAGTTTGTAAGTTCGTTTGTTCCGATAGTCCAACCAACAGAAGATTAATTTGAGTTCCTCTAAAATCTTTAACTTGTGTTAGTGAAAACATACATCGTGTGTCTTTCATTTAAATAAAGAAAAAAATACAAATAAAAAATAACCTCGTATTAACGAAGTGGTCTTTCATTTAAACTTATCTTTAGAATGAAAAGACAGGGTTATTACATAAGAAATCTTATAAGATGATCACAGAATGGATTTTAGAAGGTTGGGAAACTTTAACATAAGATATCATAGTAAGAAAATTTTTCATATATCTTGGGAATCCTAAATTTGAGTTACATTAAATGAATGAAAAATTCTTTTTACTGTGACACCTTTTTATCATAAAAGTAATTATACTTGTTACGGTTAAACAATTAAGTTTTAGTTTTATAAATAGAGTTAATAGAGATAATGAAGTAAATGTTAATGAAATTCCTGTAAAAGGAGTGATCTATAATAATATTTGAAAATAGTAATTTTTATGACTCAATAGTCTCTTTATTCTTTCGTATGAACTCTACTGTCTTTTAAAATTTTAAAGTAGGAATGAAACGTATGAATTAGGATTCGCTTCTTTTTGACTTACCTTTGTTTGTTTGTTTGTTTCCCTATCTGAGATGGAATAGACGACACTATATAAGGTAAAGGGATTTATACTGGATAAAGAACTTATCGTATCCAAATTACCCAAATCACTACTTGTAGTGGAGACTGACAAATTTAAAACAAAGGAGTTAGAAGTGTTTTAAATAAATACCAAAATAAAAGAAAATAAGACTTATTCAGAGTTGTTAAAGACATTTAGTTCATACTTTTAGTCACGAATTCTCTTTTTTCTTCGTTTTTCCTACACTTCCTACCTCGTGAAATGAACCTCACAGACTTATTCCTGGTGGCTTTACAACCACCTCACCTAGTTTTACCGTGACACTAAACTCCTTTCATCAGCCAATATAAAAACAACTTTGTCTGCTGACTACGTTACTTTAGTTTTCTGAAAGAAAAAAGAACCTTCCTTTCGATACTCTGTCGTATAATTTTTGGTCTCTGTAATGAAACGGTTGTTTCCAGGTATATCATTTTCAATACCAAAAAGGTCGTCAATACATGTCTACACTCTCAACCTGGTTTCCGACTCTCGACTTCTTAATACGAAAACTTAACATCTCGACCTCTTCTGAGAACTCTCAGGGAACCTGTTGTTCCTTTAGTATGGTCAGTTAGGATTTCCCTTAGTTAGGACTGATAAGTAACCTTCCCGACTACGACTTCGACTTCGAGGTTATGAAACCCGTTGACTCCGTTTCTCGACTGAGTGACCCTTTTTTGGAACTACTACCCTTTCTGACTTCCGTTTTCCTTTTCTCCCGCCGTCTCCCACTTAACCAATCTATCGTTGTGACTGAGTTACCTGTTAAACTCGTTTGACACCCTCTATCACTTCTTGTTCCTTCGGACCGCACCACGTCAGGTACCCGATCGTTACTGTCTTTGTTGCCTCACTATCTTGTTGTTATTTCCGTCTTCGTCAAGGTTGTATTGAATTTTTGACACTGAAATCTTAGTCTTTCTGATCCCTATTTATAATTCTAAGTTTAAAGTTATAGTTATTCTCGATTTAAGGATGTTCTTTTCTTCATATTCCTTTATCAAATCTCATATTAATCCTTGTCTCCTGGTGGATCTACATGTACCTGGTTTGGAACTTCACCGTTAGTATGAGGTTTAGATAAAAGAATGAGGTGAATTTTCTTAAGTCAGTGTACCAGTATGATTGTAGTTTCCTACGACGTTTTAGATTAGACCAATGCAAGATCAATCTTTTCCTTTAGTCCCTCCGGTTAAGGTTATCTCGTACAGATAGTAAATCGAAATCAAAGGAGACAAGGTGACATATTAGAGAAGACTAATATGTCACCTTCACTCTTTATCTAAATTCCCTGATCTAGACTATCTCACAGACTACTTGATACCTACCTCGAAACTCTATAACATGTCCTCTGTCCCTAGTTCTGGTAGGGGTACCTTTTCCTTACGTTTTTTCGTTTTACCGACAGACTGCCCTCGAGTGTTTATCGACACTTTTTTCTTCACTTTTCGTTTCCTCTTTTCCTTTGTATATGGGTACACTTACGTCTCAAGGTTTCTTATCGTTCCTCTCTGTTCTTTAGGAAGGAGTCGTTAGTTACGTTTCTTTATGTCCTTTTGTTATCTTACCTTTTCTGATCTCTAGAGAAGTTCTTTTAACCTCTATGGTTCCCTTGTAAGGTACGTTTCTACCCGAACTACTTCCTGTCTTTACCATACCGGAATTATCTTCGTCTTCTATAATTCTTCTCCACCGTTCTTATGCGTATTGACATGTTTTTTCTAGAAGTACTAGGTCTATTAGTGCTACCACACTAGTGAGTGGATCTCGGTCTGTAGAACCTTACACTTCAGTTCGTCCGTAATCCTTCGTAGTGATGTTTGTTTCTATCACCTCCACTACCTTAAGGTCACCTCAATAAAGTTTAGGAGTTTTTACTATGACATTTTCACGACGTGAGTTATACGGTCGTTTAAACCCTTTGAGTCGTAACCAGTGTTCTGACCTTTTCCAGTCAAAAGTTAGGTTAGGGTTTCTTCCCGTTACGGTTTCTTACGAGTCTGATGGTGTGTTAACGTGAGTAAAGTGTACGATCATTTCCTTACGAGTTTTAAGAGGTGTGGTCCGAAGTCGTTATGTACTTGGTACTTGAAGGTCTACAATTCTACCGAAATCTTTTCCGTCTCCTCGGTCTCTATTTTAACGGTTGTAGACGACCTAATAGTTTTTTCGTTCTCTCAAGGTCTTTTTGTAGATAAAGACTAAATAACTGATACGGTTTCGGAAACTGACACACCTAGTGTTATTTGACACCTTTTAAGACTTTCTCTACCCGTATGGTCTGGTTGGACTGGGCGGAGAACTCTTTGTATATACGTCCAGTCCTTCGTTGTCAATCTTGACCTGTACCTTGTTGTCTGACCAAGGGTTATCCTTTTCCTTGTGCACTTCCGACATGTAACAGTGGGACGAATAAATTGAAGATACGTCTCATGTAGTACTCTTTGCGACCTGATCTTCTTCGTGTTCGACCTTAGTTCTAACGGTCCTCTTTATAGTCATTCGAGTCTATACGTCTACTGTGGTGGGAATACCGTCTTTCATTTCTCCTTGATTTTTCGGAACACTACTTTCACTTTCTCCTCTTACTTTTCAACCGAATTTCGAGTTGTAAGTCTTTTGCTTCTATCACCGTAGGTCAGGGTAGTGAAGTACCGTCTATCTACCCCTTTGTCACCTTTGTCACTACTTGAAATAAAAACCCCGAGGTTTTAGTGACGTCTACCACTAACGTCGGTACTTTAATTTTCTGTGAATGAGGAACCTACCTTTGAATACCTGTTAAATCTGTCGTATAATTCTTCGTCTCTGTATAATGGAATAGTTACTTTCAGGTAGATCAGTTCCGATACCAAAAAGGTCATCAGTACACACCTACAATCTCAACCTGATATTTCTTTTGACTCGTGACTTCTTAACCACGAAAACTTGACACCATAACCTCTTCTGAGAACTCTCAGGGGACCTGAAATTCCTCTAGGTTGGTCAGGTAGGATTTCCACTAGTCAGGACCCACAAGCAACCTTCTTGACTGTGACTTCGACTTAGAGGTTATGAAACCGGTGGACTACACCTCTCGACTGAGTAAACTTTTCCGGGACTACGGACTCTCTAACTCCCGTCCTCCTCTTCCCCTGTTGTCTCCTACTCTGTCAACCTATCTTAGCGGCTGAGTTACCTGTAACCAAACCCATCTGAGACGGTCAACCACTACCCGTCCCTCCGAACCGAACGACACCAAGTACCCCAGTGTTTCTCAGTCTGTACTGACTCACTGATTTGACTTGACTACAGCCCCTCAACCACTACCTGTCCCTTCGGACTGCACGACGTCAAGTACGCCAGTGTTTCTCAGTCTGTGCGGACTCACTGACTTGAATTCAGAATGACCACTGAATACATAGGGGTGAGTCTCTCGTTTAAGGTTCACACTTTTCTTTAACGTTACCTTTGGGTTGAGTGATCTAAACTCTTCTTTCTCTAAAAAGAAGACTTGTAAACGAGGTCCTAACCTCTTCTAAACCTGAGTCGTAACGTTTTCGAAAAAGATATGTGACAGAATTAGAAAAGGGTGAGGTTGTAGTATAAAGAAAAGTATAAGTACGAGACCTCTCTCTATGTTCTAGTTGACTTGACTGAAAAGTTGTAATAAAACTTGTAAAAGGGTTCTTTGTTCTCGAAATGTGAGATCATAGACTATCGACAATACTAAAGACAAATTCCTTCCATTATTAGACCTAAGAAATAAATTGTAGGAACTATCACCTAAAAACTAAAAAAAAATTCTTCATTCTATAGTTAAAGTCTTAAGTTTGATCGACATTTAAAGTGTAAAGTACCTTTCTTGAGTCGAGTGATTGGTAGAAATACTATGGATACCGTTGAGGTGTGTACAGTTTTTATTTGTTCTAACATTCCTGGTTAAATAATAGTAACAACAATTGTCAATTACTTTGTATCTTTCACTCCACGGATCCTGTGTTTAACTTCCTCCATAAGTGGAAGTGAGATTGGAAGTAAAAAATTTAAGAAAAGGTTAAATTTTTATTCATGGTAGTGGAGTCTCTTTTGTTTCAATCTTCGTCACAGGTTCTGTGTACAGATAATAAGGGGGTAGGTTCATAATTACTACGATGTTATAAGTTTAAAGGACTAGAGTAAGTATTTACGTGGGAAGGGAGTTAGGTGTCACAAAGTAGTACTAATGAGGAATATGATAAGTCAAGTCAGCGAGTCATCACAGGTCGAGAAACGCTGGGGTACTTAGCGTCGTGCGGTCCGGAGGGACAGGTAGTGGTTGAGGGTCTCAAGTGAGTCTGAATCCAGGTAGCTCAGCCACTACGGTTGGTCGGTGGAGTAGGAGACAGTAGGGGAAGAGGAGGACGGATATTAGGGAAGGTCGTAGTCTCAGAAAAGGTTACTCAGTCGAGAAGGGTACTCCACCGGTTTCATGACCTCAAAGTCGAAATCGTAGTAAGGAAGGTTTCTTTAGGGTCCCAACTAGAGGAAGTCTTACCTGACCAACCTATAGGAACGTCAGGTTCCCTGAGAGTTCTCAGAAGAGGTTGTGGTGTCAAATTTTCGTAGTTAACAAGCCACGAGTCGAAAGAAGTGTCAGGTTGAGAGTGTAGGTATGTACTGGTGTCCTTTTTGGTATCGGAACTGATCTGCTTGGAAACAACCGTTTTAGTACAGAGACGAAAACTTATACAATAGATCCAACCAGTATTGAAAGGAAGGTTCCTCATTCGTAAAAAATTAAAGTACCGACGTCAGTGGTTGACGTCACTAAAACCTCGGGTTTTTTTATTTCAGATAGGGTCTTGCCCGTCCAGTACCACCTTTGCAGACTGTCTTACACCAGGTGACCTCTTCCCTTACCGTTTGGTGAAGTCATAAGAACGGAACTCTTGGGGTACTTGTCATACTTTTCCGTTTTACTATCCTATGACTTTCTCCTTGAGGGGTCCAGTCATCCACGGGTTATACGATGACCTCTAGTCACCGTATCTAGGTCTTTCTTACTTCCCTACCTCGGTTTCGTTTTTGTTTTGGGTCGACACCTACACTGACCACTATCTTCGTTCCAGACTACGACATTTCACGTTATAAAGAATATGTCTGATGTAATTTAGTAGAGAATTAAATAGAATGATATAATTTAGTAAGACGATTTTAATCGATATGAATGAGGAAGGAGGACCAGACTAGAAAGATTTTAAGTTTTGATCAAAAAGACACGGACACAAGTTTATCGAGTAACAACGAGTCAGTTCTTTACTGTAAGTGTGATATTAGATGATGATAAATGTAGATGATGGAATACAGAGAGTCGGATAGACCCTTCAAAAGTTTACGTAGTATTACAAAACAATTATGAATATAAACAAGAGAATGATCTGGAACAGACTGTAAGTCAAGAAAAACTTTCCTTGAGGGATTACAGAGCTCGGGTCCGGTTCGTAATAAATGAGATACTTCTAAAGAGAGTGGAAAGGGTTCCTGTTGACTTTGTGAAAGTAAATAAGGTATCGAACATGTTTACAGACGATATCGTAAACGATACCGTAAATAAAATTTTGAGTTTCGAACCTCAGTCATATATGTACGAGGATGAGAGATAAGTGTCAAGACTATCTTCTTAATTTGTATACCGTGAAAAAGTCATGTACATAAAACTTACTTATCTCGGTATTTTATATTAAGTAGATGGGTAGTACACAAGTCAGTACGGGTCAAGAAACGTTGAGGTACATGACATCGAGTGGTCCTAAGAGATAGGTACCCTAAGGGGCTCGTTCTTATGACCTCACCCAACAATAAAGGAGGAGGTCCCCTAGAGGAATTGGGACCCCAACTTGGACGAAGAGGACGGGGAGTACGTAACGTCCACCTGTAAAATAATAAACTCGGTAGCCCCTTCGGGTTTGTTATATTATTCTTGTTACTTTTCATGTAGGAAGGTAAATATTTTTAAAATTAAGTAAGAAGTAAGAAGGTCTTAGAGGATTTGTAATTTTTGCATTGCGTTCGAGGCTGTGAGATTTCAATCCTAGTCTTCTTGTGTCACATCATATTGTTTAAGAAGGAAGGGTTTTCCACAGATTTATAAACGTTAGGACTGAAGTTAAGGGTTCCCAGGAAAATCGAGGAATTCTACTTATAGAGTGAAGTTCGGGTACTCTACGTTGTACCCGAACTTCCAGTGAAGACTTTAGTGGAGACGAGCACTGAGTCGAGCCGACTTCCGATTGTCAAAAGGGTTTCTATCGACATTTGGGTCAAGGGTTCTATCCAAACTTCTGAATGGTCTTGACAAAGGTAAAAAGAAGGAAGAGGAAGACACAGATGTATTTAAGATATCGCTCGTAGCATTTAAAATTTAATATATTAAAGAACTAAAGTCGAATCTCACTTTAAATCTCTTGCAACCGAACAATATACGTTCCCAGAGGGGATAAGGTTAAGTTAGGGGGATGTTAAGTCACCGTACACGAATTTTGTTAGTTTTGACTCCTATGTACTGATTTTAAATGAGGACTTGTTGAATGTCAGTTTAATTGGACTTTGTAAGTTAATATGTCTATATTGACGAAAAGGTAAAGTTCCATTAGTCCTTATTTGTCGATCGATAAAAGTGTTTACTGTTACTACGATAAAATTTAGTTGTTTTTACTGAAGAAAGAGTTATATCATAACGAGAAAATAGATATTAATTGTAGCTATCGTCTATGAGGAACCTCTTTATATCGTAAATCAATTGTAGGTTTACTAATTTGTAGTTGTGTGTAATGTGTCTATGTCTATTTTTGTGTATGTGTATAACTTTTCATTATGGGTGACGGACTGTATTACAACTTAAACGGAACAAGACCGTCTGAATGTTACAGTTGTCCCTTTATCTGTTTTGTCTGATTCTTTGTGTAAAAAATTTTCTTTACATGTAAAACAAACCGTTTCTGTACGTAAAGACAAACTGTTTTAAGACGATCTCCATCAACATCATTTTACTTTCAGACTTCGACCATCTTTGGTTGAAATGTCGACTTATAAAAATCCCACTTTCTTTATTCCACCCGAACAAAGTTCATCTTCTTTTTCTAACTCTATATTTTCTTATCGTTTCTTCCTAACTCTTTTATTCATCATATTACTCTAATTCTTCTGTTCTATTTTCAACGTCCGTTTAGACTTTTACCCTACTTCTGGAGTTCTAAGTTTCCCTTTGTTTGCTTGTTTGTTTTTTATTTTGACTCAATCGTTCATTGATTATTCGATTATGTTTAGGGTGAGGTGGTGTCTATGTATTGTAATTTATTATTTATAAAAGAGACACATGTCTCTTCCTACGAAATTATGTGTTCACATTCGAAAGATAGTCACCCAATACCATCTTCACGTCTCTACTGTTCAAAGACGACCGTAGATCTCAGTTTCCTTCCTCTAATATGGGGGAAGAAACAACCGATGTAACGTACGTCTGGGACGATTTATCCCTAACTTACTACGGAACTGACTTACTCCTTTCAAAGTCGTTAGGTGTATTACGTTTAATAGTACTTTACTCTTCGTCTAAGATGATTCTCTAAATAAAGGGAAAGTTTAAATTACAATAGAAATATCGTAGCAGATGAAGAGTTTTACTAAAATTAGTAATTTTTTTATTCTTACAATTTAACAAAGAATAAAGAAAAAAAAAAGGAAGGAAAGGATCTTCGTTTAAAATAATATTTCACTATAAGGTAAGGATAATTTATTTAAAATTTTTGAAAGTGTCTTTTCACCTGTCTATAGATTTATGTCTCTTTTACATAAATTTTATAAAGTATCTAAACAGATTACTTACGTACATACGAACTGAGTGAGTCAACACAGGTTGAGTAACACTGAGGTTCCTGACATCGGGTGGTCTGAAGAGCCAGGTACCTTAAAGGGTCCATTCTTATGTCGTCACCCAACAGTAAAGGAAGAGGTTTCTAGAAGGGTTAGGTCCCTAGTTTGGGCACAGAATAAAGGATACAGAGGACGTAACCGTACGCCCAAGGTAAAAAAGTTTTTCCGTATCACGTCATAAAAAATTTTAATTTTGGACCATGTATATTTGAATCGTTTTAATAAATTTTAGTATACTCTATCTCGAACTATCAGGAAAGTGAATTCCATATATTCATATTTAATATGGGTTTATGAGTGGTTAATTCTATGTTTACAGTACGACTTAATGGTGAGTATACACACATATATACAATCAACGAATCAACACATCCTGAGAAACGATGAGGGACCTGACATTAGACGGTACCTTGATGAGGAGACAGGTACTTTAAAAGGTCTGTTCTTATGACCACGGTAAAGGAAGAGGTACAGTGAGTATATGAAAATTTAATTAAAAATTTGTGATAACATATGTTACTAAAATTGATATACCATGTTAATTTACCTTGTTACCTTGTTTGTAAAGTCCGTGTTTATTCTACATAGATTACTTCTTCAAAATAAAAAGTAAATTTATATAATATAGTTGACAATATCTTTTATATTAAAGACCTATTAAAGAATCGGAGGATAAAGTTAGAAGGAGACGTATGTTTCGGTACTACAATTTTTGTGAAAGAGTCTGAAAAATTCAATGGTGGTTAGAAACTAATTGTCTTCATTACCTTGAACCTTTTCTGATAAATAACTTACTATGATTTTATGAACCATTAGGTGTATTCTTTTATTAAATTGTGATAGAATGGAATGTTTCTCTTCGGTCAAGATTCATATAATTCTTGAAGTCATTTCTTCCGTTTTGTGGTTCCTTTGGTTTTAACTTTCTCTGTGCACATGGGGTTACAAGTAGAGTCGTCTCAAATATTATCGGTCTTTTACCTTCGTTGGATCTATAGGTAGTCGTCTACTTACCTATTCTTTCGACACCATGTATATACGTTACCTCACAATGATTCGGTAATTTTTCTTATGTAAACTTAGTCAAGATTACTCCACCTACTTTGACCTCGGATAATATGTCTCACTTCATTCGGTCTTTCTTTTTGTGGTTATGTCATATTATTTCGTATATATACCTTAAATCTTTCTACCATTACTATTGGGACATACGTTCTGTCGTTTTCTCTATGTCTACATATCTTGTCAGAAAACCTGAGACACCCTCTCCCTCTCCCTCTCCCACCCTATTAAAGCCTCTTACCGTAACTTCGTACATATTATAGTACATTCTTTGCTTAGTGGTCAGATCCAAGCTGCGTCCTATGTCCTACGAACCACGAACACGTGACCCTACTGGGTCTCTCTACCATACCCCTCTCTCCACCTCCTCCCAAGTCCTAACCCTTATGCACATATGGGCACCGCCTAAGTACAACTACATACCGTTTTGGTTATGTTATAACATTTCATTAAGTCAAGTCAAGTCAAGTCATCGAGTCAGCACAGACTGAGAAACCCTGGGGTACTTAGTGTCGTGCGGTCCGGAGGGACAGGTAGTGGTTGAGGACCTCAAGTGAGTCTGAGTGTAGGTAGCGCAGTCACTACGGTAAGTCGGTCGAGTAGGAGACAACAGGGAAAGAGGAGGACGGGGGTTAGGGAGGGTCGTAGTCTCAGAAAAGGTTACTCAGTTGAGAAGCGTACTCCACCGGTTTCATGACCTCAAAGTCGAAATCGTAGTAAGGAAGGTTTCTTTAGGGTCCCGACT
>SJYO01037955.1:37216119-37261046 GCA_006410555.1 Capra ibex
GACGAAAACTTATACGATAGATCCAACCAGTATTGAAAGGAAGGTTCCTCATTCGTAGAAAATTAAAGTACCGACGTCAGTGGTAGACGTCACTAAAACCTTGGGGGGTTTTATTTCAGACTGTGACAAAGGTGAGAAAGGGGTAGATAAAGGGTACTTCTCTACCCTGGTCTCCGGTACTAGAAGCAAAAGACTTACAACTTGAAATTCTTTTGAAAAAGTGAGAGGTGAAAGTGAAAGTAATTCTCCGAAAAATCAAGGAGAAATGAAAGACGGTATTCCCACCACAGTAGACGTATAGACTCCAATAACTATAAAGAGGGTCGTTAGAACTAAGGTCGAACACGAAGAAGGTCAGGTCGCAAAGAGTACTACATGAGACGTATATTCAATTTATTCGTCCCACTGTTATATGTCGGAACTGCGTGAGGAAAAGGATAAACCTTGGTCAGACAACAAGGTACAGGTCAAGATTCACAACGAAGGACTGGACGTATGTCTAAAGAGTTCTCCGTCCAGTCCACCAGACCATAAGGGTAGAGAAAATCTTAAAAGGTGTCAAATAACACTAGGTATATCAGTTTCCGAAACCGTATTAGTTATTTCATCTTTTTCTGCAAAAAGACCTTGAGAGACCGAAAAAGGTACTAGGTCGCCTACAACCGTTAAACTAGAGACCAAGGAGACGGAAAGGATTTTGGTCGAACTTGTAGTCCTTCAAATACCAAATGCATAACGACTTCGGACCGAACCTCTTAAAACTCCTAATGAAATGATCGTACACTCTACTCACGTTAACATACCATCAAACTCGTAAGAAAACGTAACGGAAAGAAACCCTAACCTTACTTTTGACTGGAAAAGGTCAGGACACCGGTGACGACTCAAAGGTTTAAAGGACGTTTTAATTAATTAAAATTTTTTTTGATGTAATATCTAATATGTAAATACTGGATCCTTTTCTTTCGGGATTTTGTTCCGTTTCTTTCCCTCAGAATTTTCTATTTTTTTATCTTTTTATTTTTTGGATCTTCTGTTTTTTTTTTTTCTTATTTGGAATTTTTAACCGTACTAAGTGATTCTTAAGTCAAATAATCTCAAGTATATGTCTTTCACTTTGTGTCGATTGATGTGTCTTCTTTTATACAATTTAAAATATGACCATTTCGAAACTTGGGGTTTTATATATTTCTTACGGACGATTTAATATCATAGTGTTATTTGTTACTTTATCTTTTTTATACGGTTTAAGAATCCGTCAGTAAAAACACTTCTCCTTTTAGACTCATCGGTCGTTAGAAGACAATATTATGATTATTATAGTCGTTACACCTTGTATCTTTAATTTTTTGTGTGACGTAACAGGTCATCTCGTTTTAAAAGTCGAGACTATTAAAGTCGTTGACTTTACCAACTTTTGATTTTTCTACTGAAGTATCTGACTTCGTTACCTTTAGAGTATATAACGACCTCTTATGTATTAAAAAAGTAGGTAACCTTTTATTAAATAGAAAAACATAACTACTTTATTCTTTATAAGAAATTTATACCTTAAACGTATTCTTTGTTGAGTCATTAAGGTGACGATTGATAGTTGGGTTCTCTCTAGGAACGTGTTTGTTTAGACTTTTGTCAAATTGTTTAAGTATTGTCGTTACGAAAATATCGTTTTTGAACCTCAGTTGGATTTACAGGTTAATCTATTACCTTTTATTATAAAAATAGATAAGTAATTTATACATATCTGTGTGATGGTAATTTATTGAAATTTTCCATATCTTTCAAGTTCTCATATAACAAACTTCGATGGACAAATATACTGTATAAATTTCTTTGTCAATTTATTACTTGTATTTAAAATTGTTATGACAATCGTGTACCTATCCTCTCTCACTGTCGTGTATTAACTAAAGTTGAGAAGTTTAAAAAAGATGTACACACCTAAATGGACACAAATAAAATGATGATAAATAGATTATCGGTAGACTTACATAAGATCAAGTTTGTTTGTTCGTTTTTTTTTTTTTTTTGAGTTTTTAAAATTTAACTTTTCCTGTAATACCTTAGATCATGTGTCTATATTAGTGGTGTTGATAACTGGATGGATGGTAGTAGGTATAAAATTACGTGGTTTAAACCCGCTGATGAGAATGAAGTTGACTTAAAAAAAATTTTTATATAAACAAACCGACACATCCCAGAATCAGCGTCGTACGAACTAAAAAACAACACCGTGAATTCGAGAAATCAATACCGTGTACACGAGACCTCACGTACCCAAGTCATCAACACCGCGTATCCGAATTAACAAGACGTCGTTCACTCCGGAATGAAAACGTTGGTCCCTGGTTTGACTACAGGGAACGTAACATTCCGTATAAGAATTGGGACTTGTAAATCTCTTTAGGGAGTTCACTTATATAAGTTATTTTTTACTAATGTTTGATCTGTCTGAATTATGTATTTATTTTCGTATTTGGTGAATTCACTTTCAGTAAGAATGTGTAAATCCTAAAAGATGTCAGAAAGACGTCGAAAGAACCATCAAGTCACTATTTCTTGGACGGATGGTTACGTCCTCGTTACCCAGGTTAGACCTAGGTCCTTCTAAGGGGACCTTTTTCCTTACCATTGGGTGAGGTGATAAGAACGGATCCTTTAGGGTACCTCTCTCCTCGGACCACCCGATATCAAGTACCCCAGTGTCTCAGTCTGTTCTGACTCCTTGATTTTGTTGTTGTAAAAAAGACTACAGACTGTAAACTTTTAAATTTAGATAATAGATTACAAAACTTTTCATTTGTAGAGTTCGTCCTCCTTTATATTTAGACACAGTGAAGAAGGTATGTAATTCACGAAATCCTCTGGTAAAAGAATCTCTTTATAAAATAAATAAAATATATCGGGAAGATATTACAAATATTTTAATAATTGAACATGTCCGTAAACATACATCGATACTCGTTAGTAGAGTATATAAAAATTTGTCGATGTTACCTTTCAAGTGTGATCGTTACCTGTCAATGTAATTTCAGACCAAACCCGTGACTTTATTCTTTTAAGTTATAAGAAAATCTCATTTTTACTATGACTCCTTAAGAGAATTAAGAAAGATCATCTTTATTTATTCAAGACTTGATTAAAGACTCAATCTATGTCATGAATTGATACTACTCAGTTCTATCTGGTAAAGACCTAATAAAATTCTTCTCACGTATATTGTAAACTTCCGGATCTATATACCTTCTCTTCTTGCATGTAACCCTTTCGATATTCATTAAGACAAACAGATATCTTATTTTCCTTTTCTTCGTCAGTATTCTCTTCTACGATTTCTGCATTCCCAGTCAATGTATGTCCTTAACCCTTCGGTTGTACGACACGAACCCAAAATAAGACTTTCATCATCTCTATAAAGTATCAAGAAATTCATTATCTCTAAGTAAAAGTTTGAACCCGACATTTAGTATGACATATACATCTCACCACCCTGTCGTGCCACTTGTGTCTCGTCTTCCATTTTCTGAAACTAACATTGGGTCCGTGTGAATTCTATTTGTTCCTGCTACCTTCATCACACTTGGGGGTGGTTTTTTTTTTTTTTTTCTTATTTTTTAATCATTCTATATGACTTGATTTGTGGACCTCATTGTCCGTTTAAACCGGAACCTTACGACTTACCGTGTCCCGTTTCTGTTTATCTCAAAACGGTTTTTTTACGTGACCAGTATCGGTTGTGAGAGAACGTTGTTGTGTTCTCTTCTGAGATGTGTACCTGTAGTGGTCTACCAGTTGTGGTTTTAGTCTAACTAATATAAGAAACGTCGGTTTCTACCTCTTCGAGATATGTCAGTTGTTTTTGTTCTGGTCCTCGACTGACACCGAGTCTAGTACTTGAGGAATAATGGTTTAAGTCTGAATTTAACTTCTTTCATCCCTTTTGGCGATCGGGTAAGTCCATACTGGATTTAGTTTAGGGAATACTAATATGTCACCTTCACTCTTTATCTAAATTCCCGGATATAGACTATCTGTATCACGGACTACTTGATACCTTACTCCAAGCACTGTAACATGTCCTCTGTCCCTAGTTCTGGTAGGGGTACCTTTTCTTTACGTTTTTTCGTTTTACCGACAGACCCCTCCGGAATGTTTATCGACACTTTTCTTCTCTTCTTTTTTCGTTTCCTCTTTTCCTTTCTATATTATTCGTAGACTTACGTCTCAAGGTTTCTTATCATTTTTCTCTATTCTTTCGGAAGAAGTCGCTAGTTACGTTTATCTCCTTTTCTTGTCTTGCCCTTTCTGATCTCTAGAGCAGTTCTTTTAATCTCTATGATTCCCTTGTAAAGTACGTTTCTACCCGAGTTATTTCTTGTCTTTCCCAGACCCGGATTGTCTTCGTCTTCTATAATTCTTCTCCACCGTTCTTATGTGTCTTCTTGACATGTTTTTTCTAGAAGTGCTGGGCCTATTAGTGCTACTACACTAGTGAGTAGATCTCGGTCTGTAGGACCTTACACCTCAGTTCACCCAGAATCTTGCGTAGTGATGCTTGTTTCGATCACCTCCACTACCTTAAGGTCAACTCGATAAAGTTTAGGACTTTCTACTACGACACTTTCACGACGTGAGTTATACGGTCGTTTAAACCTTTTGAGTCGTCACCGGTGTCCTGACCTTTTCCAGTCAAAAGTAAGGTTAGGGTTTCTTTCTGTTACGGTTTCTTACGAGTTCCATGACGTGTTAACGTGAGCAGAGTGTACGATCATTTCCTTACGAGTTTTAAGAGGTTCGGTCCGAAGTCGTTATGCACTTGGTATTTGAAGGACTACAAGTTCGACCAAAATCCTTTCCGTCTCCTTGGTCTCTAGTTTAACGGTTGTAGGCGACCTAGTACCTTTTTCGGTCTCTCAAGGTCTTTTTGTAGATAAAGACGAAATAACTGATACGGTTGCGGAAACTGATATACCTAGTGTTATTTGACACCTTTGAAGACTTTCTCTACCCTTATGATCTGATAGACCGGACGGAGAAATCTTGAGCCATACGTCAAGTCCTTAGTTGTCAATCTTGACCTGTACCTTGTTGTCTGACCAAGGTTTATCCTTTTCCTCACACAGTTCCGACATATAACAGTGGGACGAATAAATTGAAGATACGTCTCATGTAGTACTCTTTGTGACCTGACCTTCTTTGTGTTCGACCTTAGTTTTAACGGCCTCTTTATAGTTATTGGAGTCTATACGTCTACTGTGGTGGGAATACCGTCTTTCACTTTTCCTTGATTTTTCGGAGAACTACTTTCACTTTCTCCTCTCACTTTTTCAACCGAATTTCAAGTTGTAAGTCTTTTACTTCTGGTACCGTATACCAGGGTAGAGAAGTACCCTTTATCTACCCCTTTCTCACCTTTGTCACAGTCTGAAATAAAAAAACCGGAGGTTTTAGTGACGTCTACCACTGGTGTCGGTACTTTAATTTTCTGCGAATGAGGAACCTTCTTTTCAATACTGGTTGGATCTATCGTATAAGTTTTCGTCTCTGTAATGAAACGGTTGATTCCAGCCAGATCAGTTCCGATACCCAAAAGGACACCAGTACATGCCTACACTCTCAACCTGATACTTCTTCCGACTCGTGGCTTCTTAACTACGAAAACTTGACAACACAACCTCTTCTGAGAACTCTCAGGGAACCTGACGTTCCTCTAGGTTGGTCAGGTAAGACTTCCTCTAGTCGGGACCCTAAAGAAACCTTCCTTACTACGATTTCGACTTATAGGTTATGAAACCGGTGGAGTACGTTTCTCAACTGAGTAACCTTTTCTGAGACTACGACCCTCCCTAACCCCCGTCCTCCTCTTCCCCTGTTGTCTCCTAGTCGACCGACCTACCGTAGTGACTGAACTACCTACACTCAGACTCACTCGAGGCCCTCAACCACTACCCGTCCCTCCGGACCGTACGACGCTAAGTGCCCCAGCGTTTCTCAGCCTGTCCTGACTAGATGACTTGACTTGACTTGGATATCTTAAACATTTAATTTAGTTACACCCCTACAACTCTTCGTCCTTCACATTACAAAGACCGAATGTACTTCAACTATTAGACCAAAGTTATTAAATGTACTCCTAACCTGTGACCTCTATTTACACCCAATAAATTATTTTTAATCTACGAAATACCCATCTTATATGTTTATTGATACAGTCTTTCTTAAATTGTTATTACCGAACCTAAAGTTCCATCTTTAAACTAGTCTTGTTTTTTTACTAATTCATCATTTTAACCGTTATTACTCATTTATATAGTTCATTTCTTTATTGAAATCCTTTTCACTGTACTACCCCATCCGTCTCCTTTTTGTCATATATATTTTTTCTGATGTGTTGTTTATCATATATTCTTTTCACTTCACTTCACCGAGTCAGCACAGACTGAGAAACGTTGAGGCATCTGATATCGGATGGTACGAAGAGGTAGGAACACTAAAAGGTCCGTTCTGATGACCTCACCGAACGGTAAAGGAAGAGATCCCCTAGAAGGCCTGGGTCCCTAGTTTGGCCCCAGAGGACGTAACATCCGTCTGCGAAATGACGGACTTGGCGGTCCCTTCAGGTAAATATTCTTTTCCGGTGTGTTGTTTCTCAATCCGACATTTTCTCCCTATTATTTACGTTGTGTTTCATACGTCTTCCCTCTACCCGTTATTACAGTTTACAGAAGTTTCAACTTCTCGTCATCCCTGAAACCTTAGGAAGTTGTGATTTCCACCAGAGCCTCTCCCTTAAAAGTCCCCTGACTTACTTCTACCTATGACTTCAGGTTGTTGTCATTTAACTCTCCGTAATTCTTCATTCAGTCACCTAAATCTAAGGGGTTTTAAATCTGTCATTTCCTCTCTTGTTAATAAAAAGTAGATTTCCCCAAAATCTCAACGACTTCGAAGAAGATACTCTGGACTCGTCACAGACTTGTGTTCAAACTTCCTAGGTACTCACTCTTTCTTAAACTTCTCTCTATCCTCGACTACTATTTCTCTTACTCTGGAGACATTTAAGGCATATTGTACCTGAGGTGTATATCTACTTTCAAATCAGACAGGACCAGAGAGAAAGACACATGCACACCTTTTCCTTCTCCCTCTTCATATATGTGTCGATCCATAAGTCTACTCCTTTATCTTTGACAGTTTAATTGACTGAACGTACATCATCTTAGTCGAACTATGAATCACATACTTAATACGTAAGTTGACAGTGTACCCCTCGAGATGTTACTTGTCGGTAATACGAACGATGTAACTTTTCCTTCCTCCTACTCACTGCACATGATTGGTGTTGTAAATACGGAGTCTTTCCGAGGGATCTCTGAACCTATTATACGTGAAATTGGAATCCTATGGTTCGATAGTTTTAGTGACACCTGACACTGATATCGGTACTTTAATTTTCTGTGAACGAGGAACCTTCCTTTCGATACTGTTTAGATCTGTTACATAATTTTTGGTCTATATAGTGAAACGTTTGTTTTTAGGTATATGTATGTCAATTTCAATACCAAAAAGGTCATCAGTAAATCCCTACACTCTCAACTTGATATTTCTTATAACTCGTGGTTTCTTCACTACGAAAACTTGACACCACGACTTCTTCTGAGAACTCTCAGAGAACTTGTCGTTCTTCTAGTTGGTCCGTTAGGATTTCCTTTAGTTTGGAATTATAAGGAACCTTCTTGACTACGATTTCGATTTAGAGGTTATGAACCCGGTGGACTACACTTTTCTGTTGAGTAACCGTTTCTGGGACTACGACCCTTTCTACCTCCCGTCCTCCTCTTCCCCCACTGTTTCCTACTCTACCAATCTACAGTAGTTACCGAGTTACCTGCACTCAAACTCGTTTGTGTTCGTCCATCACTTCCTGTCCCTTCGGACAACACCACGTCAGGTACCCCAGATTTTCTCAGTCTGTGCTGAATCGCTGATTTGTTGTTTTCCGCGTAGACTCCTGTTCAGAAACGTGTTGTGAAAGTCGTTGAAATACAAACTGATGTTTATGAAGTGACGACAATCTCGAGAACTATCTACAGACCTATTCTCCTATTACTCAGAGAGTACTAAACGAAAAATAAAAGTGATTTGTTTAATAAGTTTCTAATCTCAATACGAAGTAGTTTTTTTAGTGTAAAATTTGTACAAATTTTACATAAAAACTCTATTAAATCCTGTTTATTTTAAGTCTTTATAATAATGTTTGTGTATATACCTTAAATTCCAGTATCTTTCATTGTAGTATTTGGTAGTCGTTCGAAACAATTATTGTCGAGTTACGACTTAGATAAAATGGATCTATAACAGTAAAAGAAAATAAAATATTTTAGGATGAATTAAAATACATTACATAAATTTCGCTAGACTTACTTTTTCGACATCCCGTTTACGATAAAAACTATTCGATGGTTTTACAATTCCAGATAATCGTCAATTATCAATGAAATCACTATATGACTATAAAAATTTTTCGTTTTAATAGTCAAGTACAGGTTTGTCCCCTTATAAAAGTATATATTAAATCTCTCCATATCCAAATCAAAAGTGAAATTTTACTGTGATCACATAATCTAAAAACTATGGGGTGTAAAAAGATTACAAAAGTCCTATATAATTAAATCTTATATATTTTATGTTTCTGTAAATTTTCAATTAATTACTTATGTTTTAAACTGGTTTTTTCCACAATCTTTAAGATAAGACCATTAACGGATTTTGTCACACACAATCAGTAAGTCAGTACAGGTTGAGAAACGTTGACGTACCTGACATCGGACGGTCCAAGGAGACAAGTACCCTAAGAGGTCCGTTCTTATGACCTCACCCAACGGTTGTCACATCCATTTATTTACATACAAGAAATACGTTCGTAAATTCTTTTAGATATAAAGATATACAAATATTAGTAAAATATTTAAAATTTACTGTGACATGACTATGTCATTATATATAATGAACGACTGTAAAATCAAAAAGGAGGTGAATGGATTATTTTAAATTGATGTTAATATTTACAACCCGTTTTTAATAAAATAGAGGATCATTGAAAGCTGTTCAATTTATTAATCCTTCGTTTTATATCCTGTCTCCTAATAAGTCTTTGAGTCATATATATACTTTTACTATCAGTGATTCCTTTTTTCGTCTAGGATATTTTATAATTTGTCTTATAGTTTTCTTCAGACTTTGATTGAAAGATTGAACGATGACAATAATCACGTTTATATAAAAACAGAATACTTACTTAATAGAACTATAGAATAAACATAAAAGTTGTCGAGTTAATATATATATGTTAATATAAATTCATAAATGGTCACAAATGTAAAACGTGTCGAGTCTTTGAGGGTCTTAACTGGAACTATTTACTTTCAGTTATTTTCATTACTATTTGAAGGTTAATTTAGGTTTTGGTACGTCATAACTTACTACAGTTTATGAATTGTTGATCCTGAGACACGTGGCCGGATAGATGGGTTTTTCTTGTTGTTGTTGTTGTTTCCCTTTTAGTTTCTTTCTTTTATTTTTCTTTTTGTTCACGACTTAATTTGACCCATTTAATATGGGAACTTGTTTGTTATACATAACTCGTGTAAACAGATGTGTGACGGGATGGAAGACTGTTATTTCTTTGTTATCCTACATTCGAGGGTTACTATTTGACTTATCCTTTCCTCTTTTTTTTTATGTAAGACGATTAAAATCCTTTTACTTTTGCCTGTCTTAGTACTTTTCTTATTTAGTCTACGAAACTATAGATGGTATTTCACATCACTTTCAGCGAGTCAACACAGGTTGAGAAACGTTGGGGTGCCTGTTACGTCAGGTACCTTAAAAGGTCCGATCATATGACCTCATCCATCGGAAAGGGAAGAGGTTCCCTCGAAGGGTTGGGTTCCTAGTTTGGGTCCAGAGGTCCAGAGGTTATGACATCCTTATAAGAAATGGACGACTCGGTGTTCCCTTCGGTTTCTTATGACCTCACCCATCGGAAAGGGAAGAGGTCCCCTCGAAGGGTTATTCCCTATCTTGGGTCCGGAGGTCCAGAGGACTTAACATCCGTATAAGAAATGATTGACTCAATGATCCCTTCGGGAAGAAATATATGGTATTTCTTCCTATGTTTACTCTTCACTCGACGAAGTATGACATCCTCTGTTAAGTAGGTGTCTTTAAAATCCCTGGTCTATGAAGTTTTCCTCGTTCCTTCTTTACCCCAATTATTGTTTAATAAATAATTTTCAGAGATACTCCTAATAAATCTTTGGGGTAAGAGGAAGGGACGAATCCGTCTAAATAAGGGATTTTTGGACTTTGTATAATAAAGACCCGAACTCTCTACACTACTCTACGAACTTTTCATTTGACTCTGAAAGGAATTTAGAGTTAGGTAATAGAGAGTCTTACGACGGTCTTTCCTGACACGTTAGTGGAAACATCGGTATTAGGGTTTCTCTTATTTCACCTTATAGATCTACGTCTGTAGACCACAGGAAACATTTCGTCGTTCAGTAAGGACTAGTTGTCTTTTGGGGAGGTTTTGGTGGAGATGAGGGTACGTTAGGTGAGGTCATAAGAACGGACCTCTTAAGGTACTTGTCTTCTCGGACCGTCCGATGTTAGGTACCCTAGTGTTTACCAACCTGTACTGATTCACTGATTGTGTTTGTGTGTGTGAGGGTGGTCTCGAAAGTTACTTAAAGACTCAAAGTACTTCAAAATATAAACCTCTTATTTCACTATATAATATTTTTAGGAATTTGTAACAATCACATTGTCTTTTTTTTTTATTTTTCTCTTTCTTTTTGTGGTTTTATAATGAATCTCTTTAACCTTCTTTTTATGTCCTCCATTTACTTTAATTGTAATTTTGATGAGTCAAGTCAGTGAGTCAACACGGGTTGAGAAACTCTGAAGTACTTAACGTCGTGCGATCCTGAGAGACAGGTAGTGGTTGAGCCCCTCAAGTGAGTTTGAGTGCAGGTAGCTCAGTCACTACGGTCGGTCGGTAGAGTAGGAGACAGCAGGGGCAGAGGAGGACGGGGGTTAGGGAAGGTCGTAGTCTCAGAAAGGTTCTCAGTTGAGAAGCGTACTCCACCGGTTTCATGACCTCAAAGTCGAAATCGTAATAAGGAAGGTTTCTTTAGGGTCCCTACTAGAGGAAGTCTTACCTAACCAACCTAGAGGAACGTCAGGTTCCCTGAGAGTTCTTAGAAGAGGTTGTGGTGTCAAGTTTTTGTAGTTTAGAAGCCACGAGTCGAAAGAAGTGTCAGGTTGAGAGTATAGGTATGTGTTGATGACCTTTTTGGTATCGGAACTGATCTGCCTGGAAACAACCGTTTCATTACAGAGACGAAAACTTATACGACAGATACAACCAGTATTGAAAGGAAGGTTCCTCATTCGTAGAAAATTAAAGTACCGACGACAGTGGTAGACGTCACTACCACTGTTTTTTAGACTGTGACAAAGGTGACAAAGGGGTAGATAAACGGTACTTCACTACGCTGGTCTACGGTACTAGAAGCAAAAGACTTACAACTCGAAATTCGGTTGAAAAAGTGAGAGGAGAAAGTGAAAGTAGTTCTCCGAAAAATCAAGGAGAAGTGAAAGACGATATTCCCACCACAGGAAACGTATAGACTCCAATAACTCTAAAGAGGACCGTTCGAACTAAGGTCGAACACGAAGAAGGTCGGGTCGCAAAGAGTACTACTTGAGACACATATTCAACTTATTCGTCCCACTGTTATATGTCGGAACTGATGGGTTTACATAGGATTCCTCTACTCTTTTTTATGACGAAAGTATTAAGTTTCCTACCTCAACTATTTTTCACTCCCTTTCCCCTATCTTTGTCTGTATTTTTCTTTTTCCCTAGAATATTTGTTCTTTTATCCTATCGTATAGTAAATTTAAATCTAATTGACCTTTATTCTAACTTCTTTATAGACCGATTACGTTCCTCTAGGTTGGTTAGGTAAGACTTCCTCTAGTCGGGACCCACAAGAAACCTTCCTTACTACGATCTCGACTTTGAGGTCATGAAACCGGTGGAGTACGTTTCTCAATTGAGTAACCTTTTCTGAAACTAAGACCCTCCCTAACCCCCGTACTCTTATTCCCCTACTGTCTCCTACTCTACCGACCTACCGTAGTGACCGACCTACCGTAGTGACTGATCTACCTGCACTCAGACTCACTTAAGGCCCTCAACCACTACCTGACCCTCCGGACCACACGACCCTAAGTACGCCAGCGTTTCTCAACCTGTGTTGACTCACTGACTTGACTTGACTTGACTGTATCTAATCTTTTGTATCTTTATCTTTTATCCAATCTTTTACATTCCTTTAATCTAACGATTAAGTATTTAAGACCATATACTGTTTGTCCCGAAAGACTTTATCTTTTACCTTTTTTACACCTTCGAACATTCTTTGAAAGATATTCATATCCCATACTCAAAAGTATGATTCACCCGGGTAGTTAACAGGTTACTTTCTTTTGTATGTGTATATTTGTATATATTTCTCTGTACGTGTATCTATCTTAGTACTAATACTTAAAAGACTTGTCGTTGTTTATCTTCTAGTATTTTGAAGGTTCTTCTCCCTTTGACACTGAAGACATACCTTTTAATCTCATTGACAAAAAAAAAAAAAAATTGAAATGATATTATTTCCTGAAATATTTCATTATTTCTTGAAAATGAAAATAATATGAAGTTATTCGTTTTGAAATATTATCTTACGTTATAAGAATGACTTTGTAATTGAATAAACAACGTAAATAGATGAACAGGTTAAAGTTGATACTTTCAGTTCAATTCTTTCAGTAGAGTTATTTTTACCCCAATTTAAGTACTTGTCTATTAAGTATATTTTTTGATGATAGGTGTTTTTTGATAGTTTGTGTATACACTTCTCTACAAAAATAGTACTAATTAGTATTTATCTGTATTT
This sequence comes from Capra ibex, assembly GCA_006410555.1. NCBI lineage: Eukaryota > Metazoa > Chordata > Mammalia > Artiodactyla > Bovidae > Capra > Capra ibex. Next base: position 37,229,139 of record SJYO01037955.1, read on the forward strand.
AATTTTTGTATTTAAAGTGGACACCACTACCAAATCAGCGATTCAGTACAGGCTGAGAACGTTGGGGTACCTGATATCGGGTGGTCCGAGGAGACAGGTATCCTAAGAGATCCGTTATGACCTAACACAACGGTAAAAGAAGAGGTTTTAAAGTGGACATTACCACGGGTTTTATTTTTTTTCTTCTTGTGATGGTCCCTCGGACTTATTTCTATTCTTATTTATACGTAACATTAAAAGAAGACCATCTTTATAAAAATTTTTTAGTAGGACCTTTCATGAAATAATTATATGTAGTTGGACTTTAGATATACGTGTTGAACTGTTTGTAAAGGTGAAACTCGTAATAAAGGATTACTTTGTTGAAATATTTGTACTCTTATCCAAATGGTGCATGTTTTAATTTGAGTATTTAGGGAAAACGTACTATTTATACTTAAACATATCGACGTAACATGTTTTATATTTATTAATTTTGTTAAATTTATTGGTATTTCAATACCAATTTATTAGAATAATTTATTCGGAACCAAATGAATTATACATGTTATCTCATGATTCTTTGAGTCAATATTATTTCCATATACTCACAGAACGACGACGATTCACAGAAGTCAGTACAGGTTGAGACACGTTGGGGTATCTGTCGTCGGGTGATCCGAGGGGACAGGGACCCTAGGAGGTCCGTTCTTATGACCTTACCCAACGGTAAAGGGAGAGGTTACATACTTTCACTTTTCACTTTCCCTTCAGCGAGTCAGGACAGACTGAGAATCGCTGGGGTACCTGACGTTGGATGGTCCGAGGAGTCAGGTACCCTAAAAGGTCGGTTCTCATGACCTCACTCTACGGTAAGAAATAGGTTAACTAATTTAGTTTATATAAAATTTTAATCCAGTCTATATAAATTTTTAAACGATTAAATTTATATAAATTTTTAAAAATGCTCTTGACAAAAAAGATTCCTAGTATCAAATGATATGTTTGCTAAAAGAAGGTGTACACTTTTACATATTCAACAGTTGTCGGTAAAAGTTATATCTTAATAAAAATTTACTTTTGTTTATATAAATTTTAAAAATTAAAAAAAATTGAATTACACTGGACGTCACCATAAAACTTTTATAATTTAGTCCAATTGTCTTAAAAGTAACGTTCATTAAAACTGTTTTAAACATTACTATTTAAAATTTCCTTTTACTGTTTTATTTTAAACATATATATTATTATCTAATTTTATATCTATTTATATATTAGTATAATTTTACAGATAGAGACGAAGAATTAATAACCAACAACAACAAGTCAGAGATTAGTACAGGTTGAGAAACACTGGGGTACTTGACGTCGTCTTGTCCTAAGGGAGAGGAAATGACAGAGGGACTGAAAAGAGTTTGAGTACAGGTAACTCAGTTACTACGGTCGGTTTGTATAGTAGGAGACAACGGTGGAAGACAAGAACGAGAGTCAGAAAGGTCCGTAGACCCAAAAAAGGTTACTCAATCGAGAAGTGTAGTTATCCGGTTTGATAACCTCGAAGTCGAACTCATAGTCATGAAATTTCATTATGAGTCCCAACTAAAGGAAATCCTAACCGTCTGAACTAGAACGTCAGGTTCCCTGAGAGTTCTCAGAAGAGGTCGTGGTGTTAAGTTTTGGTAGTTAGGAAACTACGATCCGGAAGAACTACCAGGTTCAGAGTGTAGGTATTTACTGATGACCTTTTTGGTTTCGAAACTGATCTACCTAGGAACAACCGTTTTACTATAGAGACGAAGAAATATGTGACACATCCACCCAGTATTGAAAAGAAGGTTCCTGGTTCTCAGAAAATTAAGACACCGACGTCAGTACCAGACGTCACTGAAACCTCGGGTACTTTTATTTTAGACAGTGACAAAGGTAAAAAAGAGGGAGGACAAACGGTACTTCACTACCCTGACTTACGGTACTAGAAACATAAAATTTACAACTCAAAATTCGGTCGGAAAAGCGATAGGACAAAGTGGAAGTAGTTCTCCGAGAAATCAAGGAGAAACGAAAGACGGTAATGTCACCATAGTAGAGGTATAGATTTCAGTAACTATAAAGAGGACCGAAAGAAATAAAATCGAACACTAAGTAGGTGAGACCGTAAAGGGTACTATATGAGACGTATCTTCAATTTATTCGTCCCACTATTACATATCACAACTGTATGAGAAAAGGGTTAAAGCTTGGTCAGGTAACAAGGTACAGACCGAAATTGACAACAAAGAACTGAACGTATGTTCAAAAGTCCTCCGTCATTCCACCATACCATAAGGGTAAAGAAATTCTTAAAGGGTGTCAAACAACACTAGGTGTGTCAGTTTCCGAAATTGTATCAGTTACTTCGTCTTCATTAAAAAAATTAAGGGAACGGAAAACATACTAGGTTCCCTACAACCGTTAAACTAGAAACCAAGGAGACGGAAAAGATTTAGGTCACACAAACATACCTTCAAGAATCAAGTTCTTGTCAACTTCGGATCGAACTTCCTAAAACTTGTGATGGAAAGATCGTACACTTTACTTGTGTTAACTCGCCATGAAAACTGTAGAAAACCGTAACGGAAAGAAACCCTATCTTTACTTTTTACTGGAAAAGGATAGGACACCGGTGACGACTCAAAAAGTTTAAACGACCGTATAACTCACGTCGTGAAATTGTCGTAATAGAAAATCCTAAAATTTATTAAGTCGACCTTAAGGAATAGAGGTGAACAAAAAAAAAGTATGATTACGAAGGATTCCGAATGAACTGAAGTGTAAAACCTAGATCCACTCACTAGTATGGTAGCACCGACACGTTGGTACTTTCTGACAGATCTGACAAAAACACGTCAAGAAGATATAGGAACGGTGGAGCAGAATTAAAGAAGACGAAGACAATTCAAGAACGGCATAGACAGGAAATAACACTGGTAGAAATGTACTTTACAAGGGAACCTTTTCAATTACACTTCAATGAGTCAGTACAGACTGAGAAACGCTGTGATACCTGATGTGTCACATACTTTAAGAGGTCCGGTCTTATGACTTCAACCATCTGAAAGGGAAAAGGTCCCCTAGAAGGGTTGGGTCCCTAACTTAGGTCCAGAGGGCGTAACGGTCGTCTAAGAAATGGTTGACTCGATAGTCCCTTCGTGAACCTTTGTTTGACTTTAGTAATACAGTAAAAACTCTAAAATGGGTTTATAACGTAAAGTCTGATAGAACAACTGTTACTCCCGATGAGGTAAAGAAGAGTCCCTAAGAACGGGTGTCATCATCTATATTACCGGTAGATAAATTTAAACAAGTAGGGATAGGTAAAATCAAGTGACTAAGGATTTTACAGATACAAGTAAGAACGGCAGAGGAAGAACTGATGTGTGTTAAATGGAACTAAGTGCCTGAATTGTAAGGTCTTAAGATACGTGATAACAGGATACGTCGTAGCCTGAAATGAAAGTGGTGGTCTGTGTGAGTGTTGACTCCCAAGAAAGAGGAAACCGGGTCGAGAGAAAGACCTCGATAAAGAGGTAAGAAGGGGTCATCGCATAACCTGTGGATGGTTGGACCCACTGAGTAAAATACCACAGTATACAAAAACAGAAAAATATGACAAGTACCTCAAGATTTTCGTTCTTAGGACTACACCAAACGGTAAAGAAAGACATCATACTGAACAAAAAAACATTTGAAATAAAAAAAGGACATCAGATGTTATATCACGTTACTGATACCGTATAAAAGATAATTTTTTTACATTTACCAATTTACATATATAAAAATAAATAAAAATAAAAGATGTAAATAAAAAATTAACCTCCCTTTAACGAGATATTACAACACAACACTAAAGACGATATGTTGTTACATTTAGTCAGTATTAAAATGTATACGGGGGAGAGAGTAGTCAGAGAGAAGGGAGGATGGGGAGATCCAGGAGTGTGTCGTGGTTCGACCCGAGGGACGCCAATTTAGAGGTTTTATGCATTCTTCCAGTTGTAGTCTTTTTGTTTGTCGGGGTAGTCTTTACCCGTCTAGATTTCTCTGTAAAGAGGTATCTTCTGAACGTATGTACGATTCAACAAAGTCAGCATATTCTTCCGAATGTCTACCAGATATTTGTGTACTTTACTATGAGTTGTAGTGATTTACATCAGAACAAGAATACTTTTACCTCTCTCTTTTCCTCTCTGCTTTCTCTCCTTCTTCCTTTTTCGTTCTCCTCCTACTCCCACCCTAATAACACGTCAATAAATTACATAAGAGGATTATGGACACAAGTGTAAAGACACATTGACTTAATGAATCATTTGTCTGCGGTCAAGGAAAAGGTGTAACAGTCTAAAAATACTCGAAGGATCCAGTGAAATTAACACAGACTGAGACACACTGAGATACCTGATGTCGGGTGGTCCGAGGGGACAGGTACCCTAAGCAGTTCATTCTTATGACTTCACCCAACGGTAGAGGAAGAGGTCCCCTAGAGGGGTTGGGCCTCCGACTTGGGTAGAGAGATAACAGAGGACGTGACCGTCCGTCAAAGAAAATGGTAATCACGATGGACCCTTCATAATGGTCTATATAAGTTATTCATAAGTATTTGAGTCTCTGTAGACTTTAGTAAAATTTTTACTTTTTACACCGAGAACTTTCAATTTCTCAAAGGACCCAACCTCCTATGGTTGTTAATCTTGTGACCGTAGTAACTTTCGACATGTCAAAAATAAATGGATAAATAGATAAAATATAACACAAGTAGTTAGACCCATTCAGAAAGGATCATATTAAATTTGATGACTTCGAGACATGATATGGATCCGAAGGGTCCACCGAGTCGCCATCTCTTAGGTGGTCAGTTACGTCAACAAAACTAGGGATCTAGTCCTTCTACGGAACCTCTTCCTTTACGGTTAGACGAAGTCCTAAGAACGAACCGTTTAGAGTACCTGACTTCTCGGACCACTCGAGATATACCAGGTACCACAACGTTTACATAAGTCCATGTTGTATCACTGATTTGTTGCTGAAACAGATTTATTACTCTTATAGGTTTCGTCACGAGTCGTTAGATGGAAAATGGTTAGAGGTTCTATAAAGTCAAAGTATAATTTCGAACTCTTGAATGTCAGATGTATGGGACTATCCCGATTTCAGATATGTATACCACATATGTGTCTACATGTTACCCGTGACTCAAGTCCCTAACATCCCTTACGATTAGTTTACTTCACAGTGAACTCTACTCAAAGATTGTTAATTACACCCGGTCCGTGTCTTCACCTTCAAATCGAATACGTTTTCAGTATCTGTATCAAACCTTTACGAGTTTCGGAAACCTTTTAACGTTAAACAAATAATGACGATCTCTATCTCATACAACCATCCACCATCGTTTACTCCGTCTCCTTCAGTGATTCGTCTTGAGTTCTTTTCAATATAGTTTCATTTCCGTACGGTAATTAGGATTCTCCCCAAGTACTCTACCAAAAGTTTACCTTTTACAGTATTACGTTAGACATAACAAAGGAACGAAAAATATCAGAAGGTCAGACAGATAGGCGAGGAGGTAAGCGAATGGAAACGTAGGTAGGTCAGTAAAATAGATGAATAGTTAGACATTACTTGACAGAGGAAGTGCGTGGGTGACTTCTTCTTATACTTCATTTTAAACGACAACTCTTGTTTTTTATAACTGGTGAAACATCTTATTTGTTATTGCAATAATAAAATATTTTTTTCCCTCGACTGAAATCCCACCCCCCAACGGGATCTTTTCTCTTTATTATGGTGACCATACGGGACTCCGTTTGAAATAGAGATCATAAACATTGAGTAAAATTACAGGGGTTTACATACTTTCAACATTTTCACAATAGGTAATCATTTCTCTTTTCTCAAAACGATAAACGATTAAGGTTTGTGTTGTCCCCTTTTCCTCTCGGTAAAGAGACTAAACGGAGACTAATCAACAGGTACTGATTAGTCGGGGATTACACCCCGACTATCACGGAAGAAAGACATCATGAGTAGAGAACGAAAGGGAGTCGAAGGAATGGCGAAAATTTCTCCTCCTTTCTTCGTTCGAAAATGGAATCCAGTAGAATTCTATGGGAAATTACTTACTAACTTCTCAAGGTTCTTGTAATTATTGTAGTGACGTTAGTCTATTACGTTCTAAATATATGATAAGGTACATTATCAGTTTTACTACATAATGTACTCATGAAATTAACTCCTCGTATTTATATCTCAAGACCCTTACCGAAATTAAACTAGTGTGTTAAAATTTACTACGTGTAATTATTAATTGTGTAATGCGAGTTTATATTGAACAATATATTTAAGGGTGTCTTTAATTTACTGGTATTAATTGTAATGGAATTATTTATAGTTTATTTAATAACGGTTTGGTTAATAAAAGTTTCGTACGTACTAAATATTCATGACGTATCTCATACAGTTATTAATTATTTATAAAAATTTATTGTCCAAAAACCATACCATTTCCCAACGTGTCTTCTGCTCTCATTAAGGAGAAAGAGAAACATTCCGTTTAAATGTCAAAGAAGGTAGTTCTTTTAACTCGAATAAAGGAGTGAGAAACTAGGACCCGACCGAAACACTGAACAACACTAGTTAAATTTCGATATTTTACTGATATCTAAAGATACGAAAGATGGAAGTCCGAACGGGAGTACCTTACAAAGGGATTTTAGTTTTACTTCTAAAAATGAGAGTATATACTCCGACTTCTCAGACTACTTCGTTTACGATTAAAGGTCCTCTCCATCACATCGATATAAACTGGTAGGTCAGTGTAAACTCAGTGTCTACTGACATGGGTGTACTCAGTGGGTCCTCTCTGTTGGTCTTTACGAGTTGACTCGGGTTTGATTAACGACTTTTAGTTCTCGTTTACTATCTAAACATCCACTAAGAACTACTCAGGATATATCGAAGTCTTACCTTCGACTAGTGGTCTTTGTTCTTCCTTACTAATCGTCGAAGGTTGAAAGTCAGGATGTCGAGAGGTGGGGGTCGGGTGTAAGGTTCTTCTTTCCTCGACCTCTAGATCTAATACTAACTAGTACGGAGACACTGTTTCGGAGGTATTTTGAGGGGTTTCGTACCCAAATCTCTCGAAGACCCAACCCGTTGTGTAAGTGACCCACCCACGATACGGGATCGAGGAACCCTTGTCTGGAGGACGGGAACCCTGAGGAGTTCGGAAACGAGATACATAGTAATGTAACCCGACAAGTAGTCATAGGAAATTAGATAGGAAATAAAATATTATTTGACGATATACATTCATGTATAAAGTGTCTTAAGACCACTCTATAAGATCGTCTACTACCTGAGGTTCCTCCCTCTCAGTACTCTTGAAGATTAAACATCGATCTACCTTGTCTTCTACGTCCATTGGACTTCTGGATGAGAAACACTGACCCAAGACTTTCACCCCCTGGCAGAGTACCCTGACTCGGGTATGTATTGGACACCCTAGACTACGATATAGGTCCACAGTCTCACGACACTTAGATCACCGTCACATTCTTATTTCCCCTTTGGGTCCTCTTCAAGAAAAATAAAAAAGAAAGGTTTATATATGACAAAAATAGTGTATAATCCATAAACCGGTCTAGACCTCTAGGTTAACACTTGTTTTGTCTTTATAATTGTTTCGGAAAAACTCTAAAATAAACTTACGACTCTTCCATAACTAATCAGTAGTTTATTTTTGTGACAGGATTAATAATGTTAAAAAGTAACAAATATATATATATATATAATAAATCTCTGTAGTAAATCTGACCTCATCGTTTTCTTCGAAGACACTTCCTTATTGTAACTAATGTCCATATTTCTACGGTCCAAAGAGTGTAAAAGTTGTAAATATGTATTACTGTTAATTTGAGGTTCCACTGACATGGTTAAACATTCAAATGGTTCTCGTGTATTTAAGATAATAGAGTTTGAGGACAGTCGTCAATCCTACTACTTATCAAAAATTAACAATTAGGACGTTCTTAATTTATGGTTGAGGAAAAATTGTACAGATAAAAAGATTTATCATCCCTATAACTCTTAGAGTATTATAAAGTAACTTGTTTGTTCTAACGAAATTTTTAAAAAAGAGATGTCTTTGTAAAAGTAGTTTTTCAAAATTAACAAAGAATAAATCATGAATTAGGTGTATCTTCACTATAAACACGTCTCATACTCTATATTAAAGGGAATGTAAAATATGTGACTCTCCGTTAAAGAGGTTATACTAATCTTATCGGAAAAGGAGGGATATAATCAAAGTTGACGAGACCATTTTTAGTAGTTTTTATCACCGTAATTCGTCGTGTGTAAATAATAGAATGACAAGATATGTAGTCTTCATAATGTGTTTACATTCTGAAAGTGAATGTGGAGAATGTACAGATTTCAGATTTTTTCACGACTGATTGATGAACCCATCCTGTTGTCGACACGTTTTCGATACGATAAGTCTGTACGGAGGGACTCTGAGGATGGATGGCCGTCTTTGTTTTCGTAGAGACACTAAAGATTTACCTTGAGACTGGGAAACCCGGTCTGGGACCTCCTCCGAGAACTTAGTGAAAATGGGTCGTTCTAGAGTTTTGGACGAGTACTGGACTAAACCTAAGTTCACTACTTAAGAATACATACCTTGTTTTTTCATGTTAGGTATAAAAATCTCCACCAGAAGGGACCACCGAGTCTCCAATTTCGCAGACGGAGGTTACGACCCCTGGGCCCAAGCTAGGGACCTAGCCCTTCTAGGGGACATCTTCCCTTTACCGTTGGGTGAGGTCATGAGAACGGACCTCTTAGGATACCTACCTCCTCGGACCACCCGATGTCAGGTGTCCCAACGTTTCTCAGCCTGTGTTAACTCGCTGAAGTGAAAGTGAAAGTTTGGTCTGATTTAGTTTTAATTTTCCAAAGAAAATACTTTTTGAACAACTTTTTCTTTTTTTTTTTTTTTTTCGTTCGATGTCTGACCTTCTTTTACAAACGTTTATTGTACAAGTTGTTTACGACACATAGTTTTATATACTATCTGTGAGATTTGAACTTTATTCTTTTTATACATATATTCTTGATCTGTTTTCTATACCTGTTTGTTAAGTGGTTTTACTACACTTCTACCATTCATTCCGTGTATTCTTCTGTAAATCGTAGTAGTCGGGATTGTCTTTACTAAAAAGAATTTAACTCTATAGTCACTTACGGATCATCTCATCGATTTTTTTTTTTTTTTGGAACTTTTATGACGTGTAATCACTTCTACACTTTGTTCAGTTTGAGAGTCTATGATGATCAGTGTTAAGTCTTAACGTGTGTAAGACACCTTTTATAAGAAAGAAAAAAATTTTTATTTCAATTTGTAGGTCAATGTCATATTCGTTTGTTAAGGTGACGAGTCATAAATGGGATTTCATTTGAATCAAGGTGTGTGTGTATGGAATGTACTCCTAATCATCGTACAAGTATAACGACTTTTGACCTCTGTTAAATGTTCTCCCATCCAACCTACTGGGTGTTCGACCTTAGTTCTGACGACCTTCTTTGTAGTTGTTGGAGTCTATACATCTACTATAGTGAGATTACCGTCTTTCACTTCCCCTTACTTTCTCGGAGAACTACTCCCACTTCCTCCTCTCACTTTTACGACCGAATTTAGAGTTGTAATTCTTCTGATTCTAGTACCGTAGGTCAGGGTAGTGAAGTACCGTTTATCTACCCTTTTTTCACCTTTGTCACTATCTAAAATAAAAGAACCTGAGGTTTTATTGACTCCTACCACTGATGTTGATACTTTAATTTTCTGTGAACGAGGAACCTTCCTTTCAATATTCTGTCGTATAATTTTCGTCTCTGTAGTGAAACGACTGTTTCTAGGTAGATCGGTTTGATACCCTAAAGGTCATCAACACATGTCTACACTCTCAACCTGGTGTTTCTTTCGATTCGTGATTTCTTAATACGAAACCCTACGAGTTGTAGTGAGCAATAGTCTCTTCACGTTTAGTTTGGTGTTACTCCATGGTAGAGTGCGGTCAGTCTTACCGACGATACGTTTTCAGATGTTCGTTATTCACGACCTCTCCCACTCCTCTTTTTCCTTGGGAGAATGTGACAACCACCCTTACGTTTGATCATGTCGGAGATTCCTCTCGGCACACCTCTAAGGAATTTTTTGACATTCATCTTGACGGTATGTTGGGTCGTTAGGGTGACGACCCGTATGTGTGGTTCTTTTCGTCTTAACTTTCTCTGTACACATGGGGTTACAAGTAGTGTCGGTCCTGTACCTTCGTTGGATCTACAGGTAGTCGTCTGCTTACCTATTCTTTCGATACCATGTATATGTGTTACCTTATAATGAGTCGGTAATTTTTCTTACGTAAAATTAGTCAAGATTACTATGCCTACTTTGACCTCGGATAATATGTCTCACTTTATTCAGTCTTTCTTTTGTGGTTATGTCACACTTCTTTCACTTTCACTTCAGGGAGTCAGTACAGACTGAGAAACGTTGGGGTACCTGTGATCCGAGCAGATAGGTACCCTAAAAGAGCCGTTCTCACGACCTCACCCAACGATAAAGAAAGAGGTCCTTTAGAAGGACTGGGTCCCTAGCTTGGGTCCAGAGGACGTAACATATGTCTACGAAATGGTAGACTCGGTAGTCCCTTCATAGTTACGTCATATAATTACGTATATATACCTTAAATCTTTTTACCATTACTACTGGGATATACGCTCTGTCGTTTTCTCTGTGTCTACATTTCTTGTCTGAGAACCTGAGACACCCTCTTCCGTTCCCACCCTACTAAACTCTCTTATTATATGTAACTTTATACATATAATAGTATATACTTTATCTAGTGGTCAGGTCCAAACTACGTACTTTGTCCCACGAGTCTCGACCACGTGACCTTACTGGGACTCCCAAGTCCTACCCCTTGTGTACATATGGGTACCGACTAAGCACAGTTACATGCCGTTTTTGGTGATGTTATAACATTTTATTGATCGGAGGTTAGTTTTATTTAATTAATTAATTTTTTTTATTAACACGAAAACTTGACACCACGATCTCTTCTAAGAACTCTCAGGGCACCTGTCGTTCCACTAGTTTGGTCAGTTTGGATTTCTTTAGTTGAAACTTATAAGTAACCTTCCTTACTACGACTTCGACTTCGAGGGTATGAAACCGGTAGACTACACTTCTCGACTGAGCAACCTCTCTGGGACTACGACCCTTTCTAACCCCCGTCCTCTTCTTCCCCCTCTATCTCCTAGTCTACCAGTCTACTATAATGGTTTAGTCACCTATACTCAAACTCGTTTGAGGTCCTGTGTTAAATCACTGATTTGTTGTTGTTGTTTTACGTATTTGTTTACCTTATGATACCTGTTACCTTAATCTATTTTATGATAAGTCGTTATTTACACCTATGTGACAACTATCTGTATTGCTGGACCTACTTTGAGTTTATGTAAAACGACTCACGTTGTTTGTGAAGAGTTTATTGACATATGACATATTAAAGTAAATGTAACAATAATTTTTATTTATCATCTTGATACCTATAACTCTTATCCAGCACTAACGGTTCCCGATACCCACCCTCTTCACATACCTCCACTACCCTGACGAGGGATTGGATTGACACCACTAGGACTGTACTTAAGCTTGTACATTATTGTCAGTGTTTAACATGTACTTTTATTTTATTGGGTAAAGTAAAGTACTATTAATTTTTTTAAGTTTTTAATCATTATTTGTAACATAAAATTTAGTCCGTAGATTTAATAGTATAGTTTTACAATAAAAACCTCAACTTCAATGTATCAGTAATAAGGAGGTCTAAGTTTCCGAAAACACTTCTTTAAAATTAATCTGATTGTCTAATGTTAGTAGAAAACACTTCAAAGGTAGTGTTTGAGTTATTAAAACTTCTGGAACGATTGTTTTTTTTATAATCCTCTATATTTCTCGTTTCCCTCCACCACTACTCGTAGAACTCACCTCTGTCTAAGACAATCTCCTTCGGTATAGGAGATTAAGAAATAATATTATCGTAATGGATAAGGCAAGTGATCCAAAAATTTTTTCGATGTCAAAATAGAAATCTAAGAACCAGTAAAATCGTTGAATACAAGTGTTTGGTCCTCAATGAGAAAAGTCGAAACAAAAAACAAAAAAAACAAACAAACAAACAAAAAGTAGACAAGAGTAAATTTAAAAAATCTAACTTTATAGAAAACCCAAATTTTACAAAAAATCAAAGGGACTCCTAACCGTCTAGTACACCAGACATAAAGAACTATTATACCGAACATAAGAAAACAAGTAGAAGTTAATAAAAATTAAAATTTTATATAATAGGATGTTCGAGGTTTGGAGACGGAGTGGTGGATACTAAATATTTACTATTATAGTTTAGATAGGTCCCATGGCTAATGGGTGGTCCAACAGGAACTTTCTGTTTATCTCTGTATTGTAAAAGTGTAAAATAGAAAATCATTCCACTTGTTTGTTTATAAATCTTAATTATCCAATGACCTCTTTTATTTTTCATGTAAACTTAATGTGACTTAGTAAAAGTGGAAGTACCAAATGACTGTATATTGATGTTACGATAATCAGATATAAAGAATGTTCTGGGTCTTTTTTCATCAAAAATGGTCTCTTGACCACTCCCCATCCTCACCTTTGTTTCCTTTGTAAGTAGACTGTCTCCAAAATTTCAATGATCTCCTTAATTTATTTAAAATAAAATTTTAAAGTCATAAAAGAACACTAATCAGACTCCACGTTTTGTACAAGTAAAGCATTGTCGTTTTGGTGAGTTAAAATACTTTTTTACAATTCACTGTATTCTAACGACTTTAGTCCTGCTCTTTCATGTAAAGAACTCGTCAAATTTAACTCGAAAGATTTTAGGAGATTCGTCAAGTTTAGATTTTTATTGGATTTAATAAGTCTAGAAATTATTACACGTTTATGCTAAGGTAGGAGAGATTCGAGATCCATACACTATTAAGGATAGTAAAAAGTAATTTACGACAACCTAAGACTTGTAAATCTTAAGATTAGAGTAAAGGTGTTTCCGACTTTACCGTAATTATAGCTAAAGCTTCCTCTAGTGTGTAAAGCAGACGAATCTCCTTCCTACCGTGAGGTCCTCGGAAACCGTCTTCCTCTCCTCCTCCTCTCTTTATGCTGGAATACCGTCCTCCTTCTAAAACAGACCAGTTCTACGAGTCTGTCGACGTGGTGTTCTGTAGTTTTGTTTTCAAATATTTTTACTAGATGATGTAACTTTTGGTGTTCAACAAAAACGTCAAACGGGAAGCTTCTGACTTTAAAGTTTTGATAAGAGATGACATTGGATATCTTTTTACTTGATTTATGTTTTTTTAAAGTTATTATAAATTACGAGATCTACTTATTCTTTTTGACATAGATTTTAGTTTTCTAATATATTTATATTGTAATAGTTAAATTTACCTATCGTGTTGTTTAATACGAAATACAGTTTGTATTTATATGAAATTGTATCTAAGACTCTGTCATGAATGTATTGAATCCGTACTTAGACTTTCATTTCTATTTTAGTCCTTCATGACTTGACATCTTAGTATTATTTATTATGGTGGTATTATAGTTTGTATCGTTCTTACATAAAATAAAGAAAAATAAAACTTTAAATTAGGGTGATTAAAAATAATCGGCTATACACTCATTACATAAACATAATCACTTTGTAAGAAATACCAATAAAAGAACTCTAATTCTCGGTAACAAGGTACAAACTTCGTTGACGGGAATGAGAAACGGTTGAAAGTTTTGATACTCGAGTGAAAAAGTTCTTCGGAAGGAAAAGATTGATCTACTTTCCATTATACTCCGGTGTTATTTGAGTCATGTCGTGTCTCTCTACATAAGTCAAGTCGAACGGACATTAAAGTCGTACAAGGTAAAAGTTTGGTACCTTCGGATTCATGAGTTCTTAAAAGGTAAAGTCAATTGAAGACAGTCGGACATACTAAACCGGAGTAAGACAACTGTGGATAATACCTGAGTGACAAACACGTATAACCATGAACCGTATGTTGGATACTGTTTTGTCACTAAAGAGGATTGAAGAAGTTTATAATACGAAAAACTTAATAAGACTGAGTATTTGTCGGACCCTAAGATTAACGAACTCTGTGGTTAAACCACGTTTTGAAAATGTTTACGAAACTTTGAAAATCTATCCTTCAAGTTTATTCGAAAGGATATTTATTCTTACTTAACCGGATAAACAGTGTTGTGTCTAAAGACCCGTAGTGTTATTTTCCGATTCCCACTAAGGTCTTTAGTGGGTCTTCACATTACTCTCTATGTTCTTTGTTTAAGATCTGTAATGAAAGAATTAGACCCTGGTCTGTCCACCGGACATTAAGTCCTAGGTATTGTATTTAATGGATCTTTTTAAATAGTTTCACTAATGTTAAATATAGGAATTTACAAACTGATAATGTTATAGGAAGACAGATGAGGGAAGGTATAGTGTGTTCGACTTCTTCAGGGGACAGAAAGAGAAACACTCTTGGTCATAACGTAAACTAAGTATTCGAAGGTAAGTGGAGATTATAAGAGAACACCAAGGACAGTGGTAAACAAAACGAATCTTGTTTGTGTTACTTGTGTCTGTAGTGTTTCTGTAAAGATAACGTCTAATCAATTCTAAGTCCCTCCAAATCACCCGTACCTACTCCAAAACCCAAATTTTGGTGAGTGACTGAGACACTGGAACCTGTTTAATGAATTGGAAAACTTTGAGTCAAAGGACGGAACCGTCAACTTATTACCGCGGTCCTTAAGTCCACATAACGTGACTAAAGTACTCTATTTTACGTTCCTTAATATAACGTCACGGACGATGTATTGTACAGGTATTTTCTCCGTGGATAAGATTATGAAGAGTGATAACAAAATAAAAATTTTTTAGTACACTTTGAGTAGTTTGACACGTTGTTTGTTGTTTATATATTGGTTTTAATATTAGTTAAGAAACTTTTACTATTATTATAATTTTGGAACACAAAAGAGGATATTAGATTTTTGATAAAAATAAAAGTCTCGACTGTAGTATAATAAATTTTAAACATGTAGGTACTTTAGTTGATCCTAACCCAGAGTAGGTTGATAGTCTTTCGAAAGGAAATAGGAGAGAAACTAGAACAGAGAGTCTGACTCATAAACTATAAGATTAATTTTAAGAGATTAAACGTATAATTACATTTCGTATCCCGATTTACGAAAGTTAGGACTTCAAGGAAACGGAGTCAGGTAGACCTGCAGTGGGGAACGAGACCCATACTGACTGGGGGTGGTAACCGACGAGAAGAAAAGACTAATACGTATTGTCTTGTAAAAAGGGTGGACGGTGTACGTAGACAAGACTATAGACGGTACAAAACGTCCAGGCAAACATAGGACCGTGAAGTACAGAGAAACACCTGGAGGTGTTCCAAGTTAAAACTCTCAAGGTACACTATTTCGGATAACTGTTAAAAGTCGGAATCATATACAGAGTTAGTCTTCGAGTCGTCAGGGAGTCTGATATTGTCGAACTCAAATTTCTAAGAAGTAAAAGTCCAAATGTCCTTGTATAGTCTAAATTTCGAGTCCAACCTAATAGAGGTCCAACGTCACCAGATTTTGAAATATTACTCATAACAAGTTGAACTGATATGTAAAAACCTCAATACCTCACTTCCCAGTCGACACTACTGTTCTTTTCTTCCATTTTCTTTCTTTGAATAGAATTATTTAAATTTTTTAGTATAACTTTATCCACCACCCAAATTAATTCGTTTTCCGATTCGTATCATCGTAGAACTATCACTTCTATTAACAATAACACACATGGTGATTGACAATATATCACATAGTAATATTAAGGATTTTTTGTCGGACAATACTTGACTTTAATACCTAAGGGATTATGGGGTCTTTTAAGTATACAGAGACAACTTCGGGATTGGAGGTAACAATACCATAAACCTCCACCCCAAAACCACCTCTATTATTACAAGTCTACTCCAGTATTCTTACCCCGGGGACACTATCCTAATCGCAAGAAAATACTTCTCCTTCGAAGGACTACTGAGTCTACCATTTCTCAGACGGACGTTACGTCCTCTGGGTCCAAGTTATACTCCCAATTCTTCCATGGGACCTTTTCCTTTACCGTTGGGTGAGGTCATAAGAACGGACCTCTTAAGGTACCTGTCTTTTCGGACCGTCCGATATCAGATACTCCAGTGTTTCTTAGTGGTGAATCGTTGAAAGTGTTTGTCCTTCTTTCTGGTGTCCAGACAGAGAGGTGGCATATCATTCTTTTATCTCATTCTTTCGTCAGTAAACATTCGGTTCTTCTCCGAAGAGTGGTCTGTGTCTTAAACGACCGTAAGACTAGAACTCGTAAGTCGGAGGTCTTGGTTTTCTCTCCTCGTTTACAGATAACAAATTTGGTGGGTCAGACGTTATGAACAATACCTTTAGACTCACTCGATTTCCTGTCAAATGGTTCATAAGAGGAGGAAGGGTGGGTTTATAGAGTACTAATAAGTATGGCGACACTGAGAAGTCATAAAGGACCAAATTTTGCGAAAACGACTAGGGAAGTGGAGAGGTTTACAATAGTTTTTAGGAAGAATCAAATTTTAAGTGTACATTCTTATAAGTTTAGAGAAACCCCTAATCTACGCATTAACTTCCTCAGTAGAGAAGGGAACAGTCGACATTAAGTCGACATTATAGGAGGATGGTCTATGAAGACGAAGACGGAAGTGGTGTGAGTAAGATGTCAGTTTTAATAGGAAAGTTTTGTAGTGTCTAGTAAAGTAAGAAAACGAGTCAGGTATTCACAGGAGGAAATAATACGTTTTATCTCTGATTCACATATATAGTGGGAGTGACGAGAGACGATGTTGAAACTGTAGTAAAGGTGATGAAAGGGTCCATTAGCAGTAGGTAGGTAGGTATGATCTGGGGAGCGAAAGACACTTATACGGTGTTCCGAAGACATACACGACGAGGACGACCGACTTATAGGAAGTTGGTTTATGGATATGTAAAAGAGGGTATGAAGGAGGTCAGGAACATATCTGTAATAGTGAGGTCACTCTGAACGGGAGGGGAGGTATGAGGGAAAGGTAAATGAGTAAAATAAAATAAGTGTAGTCATACGTCATTTCAATTAAATCAATTGACATATAATAGAGGACACACTCAGCGACAACGAGTCAGTGCAGCCTGAGACACTGAGGTACCTCACATCGGGTGGTTCGAGGAGACACCATAAAAGATTCGTTCTTATGACCATACCCAAAGGTAAAGGAAGAAGGGATGGTTTTTTTTTTTCTTTCTTTTTAGTGTTCCCTTCTCTAAATAGACATGGCAATCGAAGACATGAGGATCTTTGTTGTTATTTATTAATTTTTGTTCATGAATCTTTTTTCAATGTTAAAATTAATAACGATATTCCCCTACTGTCTCCTACTCTACCAACCTATCGTAGTGAATCAGTTACCTGTACTCAAACTCATTTGAGGTCCTCGACTACTAACTGTCCCTCCGGACCGCACGACGTCAGGTACCCCAGCGTTTCTCAGTCTACACTGACTTGTTGACTTGACTATGTGACATTCACTTTTTTTACTAAACAGGAGGGATGAACTGTTTGAACACATAGTGACTTCCTACCAAGACCGATTTTAACGGATGTTTGTATGGTTGAACTGTCCTCTCGGTCATTATAACCCCAGTTCATGCACAATATCCCCAACTCCAAAGTTTGAGAAAGGTAGAAAGTCAAGACGGTAAGACACATATTTTGACAGAGGAAAATACCACGGTTCTGTCGACGTACACTAAAAAACGATTATAAGATAAAACCCCCCCCCGTGTTTATAAAGATAACGTTCTTTATTAAGTGTCGAGTAAGGATTCTGGTTTGTGACGTGTTTTCTCATTATAGTAATAACCTAATCCATTTGATACTCAGTAGGATACTTAGACCTACGTGACCGGGGTCTTGTTTTTCACTCCGAGGTGAAGTCCTTATTATTCCTTATCGACAACCCCTCTATTGTACACACACACATACACGAGTCAGTGAAGTCAGCACGGACTGAGAAACGCTGGGACACCTAATATTAAGAGGTCCAAGGAGACAGGAACCTTAAGAGGTCCGTTCTTATGACCTCACCCAACGGTACAGGAAGACGTCCCCTAGAAAGGTTGGGTCCATAGTTTGAGTACAAAGGACGTAGAAGACGTAAAGTTCACCTAAGAAACAGGTGACTCGGTGGACCCTTCGGGATATCATAGAGTGTTTTGACCACACCCAATCTCGAACGAGTGGTTGTAAATTGGGTAAAACATCCATTTATGACTGTAAGTTGTTAAAAAATTTCTAAACTAGTCATTGGCGTAAAACTATTCCAGTAAGTCATCTGGTAGTTCATCGTTCAAACGTTCTAAATTGTTTTTATAACCATACCATTTTACTTATTTTTAACTTGCTACCCTCAGAACTATTGGTACCTTATTTGTAATAGTGTTCCAAATACATTAGATGAGTTACGATAAATGACTGTAACATCCTACGGTCATCGGTTTTACCCAAAATCCAAACCTCAATCTACACGTAATCGGAATCGAGACGGTGGTACCACGAAACACTGGAACGTATTTAATGAATTGAAGAGACTAGAGATGATGTATCACTCTCAAGATTAATCGTGAGTAGATTGTTTACGTTACTCTTCCTCTTGTTCAGTTATATAGAGAGATTTGTACTTCTTCTGTTTGGGTTTTTTTATTCGTCATGTTTAGAGACCTTATTAATTATTTCGCGAAGTTACGTGTTAAATTAGTCATTAGTTCAAAATTTTAGGGATAAGAGTAATACTAAAACGAGACTCGTGACTTTTATATAATATTCATTACTACACTTATAAAATAAGATTAGTTTTACAATAGTATATAATCTCTTTGACATTCTGGATTCCAAGGAATAATTATTACGTCAACGTAATAATTTTACACCACTAAAACTAACAAAATGTTGGACACGTATACACACGTCTTCCCCGTCACCGTCCCCCCTTTGGTTTAATTCTTAATCTCTTAAGACTCAAGGTCAGTGGAAGAAGATCAAGTATCGGTATGGGTATAGAATTAAACGTATGTATATAGACGTGAAATTAAAGTAGTAAAAATTACCATTTTACTAAAATAATTAGGTCAGTAGATAGATCTAGATAGATAAATAGATATAAAGATAGTAAATAAATGTATATTATTTCACAAGGTCATATGGTATCCTCAACTTAGTTAACATCAAAAGAATAAAATACATTGAGAAAACTGTTCTTTTTGACAACTCCGTATATTATTATTACTATTATTATTAGATTTATTTTGTTTATTTATAAACGACCCGTCTTTATTATTAGGGAATTATCCCTCGTCCTATATAAAACTTTCTTAAAAAGTGACTAATAAATATATTGATTGAAAATTAAAGATAAATTTTTGGAAAAAATAAGATAGGATGTTTAACCCTACTTGTTTTTGAAATTTGAAAAAGAGGGAGACAAATAAATCCAGTGTAACAAACAGTCTATCGTTAATGAGTTTGTATAATTGACAAAAATCAAAACAAAAAAGAACGCAAAGTCTCAAGACAGGTAAAGAAAGGAATTACAGTTCCTAAAAATGACTTGATAAAATAACCAGTGACCCTCTTCCTATCTGACAATGATTGACACTCCACTGTGACTAAACCTATAATTAAAAGAATGTAGGAACGACGTAAGGTTCAAAACGAAATACGATGACTTTGAGGTAACAACGAATAAACTTCAAGGTAGACAAAGTCTTACAACTCCTCTCAAAACACTTTAAACTTTTGAACTGTTAAAATGGACTTATTTTGGGTTACCGTTTCGTTAAAATTTTTCGGTAGTCAAGTCAAGTCAAGTCAGGTTAGTGAGTCAGCACAGGTTGAGAAACGCTGGGGTACTTAGCGTCTTGTGGTCCGGAGGGACAGGTAGTGGTTGGGGGCCTCAAGTGAGTCTGAGTGCAGGTAGCTCAGTCACTACGGTAGGTCGGTAGAGTAGGAGACAGCAGGGGAAGAGGAGGACGGGGGTTAGGGAGGGTCGTAGTCTCAGAAGAGGTTACTCAGTTGAGAAGTGTACTCCACCGGTTTCATGAACTCAAAGTCGAAATCGTAGTAAGGAAGATTTCTTTAGGGGCCCAACTAGAGGAAGTCTTACCTGACCAACCTAGAGGAACGTCAGGTTCCCTGAGAGTTCTCAGAAGAAGTTGTGGCGTCAAGTTTTCGTAGTTAAGAAGCCGCGAGTCGGAAGAAGTATCAGGTTGAGAGTGTAGGTATGTACTTACTGACTACGATATTCAGATCATTTTATTAAAACTACGGGGGTTACTCTACATACGTTAATTGACGAATTGATAAAGTTCACGGTATAATTTAAAATTAATTATCGAATGTAAAGTATACGGAAATAATAATCTACTATTTAATAAGTTCAAAACTACAATATCTGTTCACATCCGTCTACGATTTAGTTTCATCAATTACTAATTTAACTCAAAACTACCTAACGTGGACAAAAAAGACCAAAAGTTGAGGACTCCCAAATTCTCAAAACTTATTTCGATATTAATGATACTGGTAAACTAAGATTTCGAAAGTGTAATTCGTTTATAATTAACTTATGGGTGTTATTAGATTCTTGAGAAGACCCATTACTCATATTTCATTCTTTTTGTATTCACTTTCACTT
This sequence comes from Capra ibex, assembly GCA_006410555.1. Lineage (NCBI taxonomy): Eukaryota > Metazoa > Chordata > Mammalia > Artiodactyla > Bovidae > Capra > Capra ibex. The sequence continues at coordinate 37,250,055 of SJYO01037955.1, forward strand.
TCAGTGAGTCAGTACAGACTGAGAAACACTGTGGTACCTGACATATCAGGTACTTTAAGAGATCCGGTCTTATGACCTCACCCATCGGAAAAGGAAGAGGTCCCCTAGTAGGGTTGGGTCCCTAACTTGGGTACAGAGGGTGTAACGTCCGCCTAGGAAATGGTCGACTTGGTATTCCCTTTGGTCTTTTGTCTCCCATTGAACTTTTTCATATCTTCTCACTAGATTCAAAAACCTTAGTCTCTTTCGATCCGAAGTCCTTCTTGTACTCGAGGGGTCTACTCCTCGTCCCTTTTCCTTTAAGGTATATCGTTTTCTCACCCCTCTCTGTAGTGAACAGTTTACAATACTTAATGTTTAAAATTAAAATTCTACTGACTTTCATCACTCTATTACTTTTTCACGTCACTCGATTCTGACGTTTATGTCCGTTTCTGTTTTTACACCAGAACAACCCGTACAATTTCTAAAACTTCACAAATCTAATTCACACAACTCAATAACTCATTGATTACCCTTTGATATTGTACCATTTGAAATTTAAAGTTAATCTCGTGATGGATCGTTATAAAAAATTTTTTACCTTTCAATCTATCTCCCCCCTTTTCCTCAGACACATTCCATTTTAAATTTAAATTTTATTTTCAAAAGGGACACCTTTTATTCCCTTTCTTATAATCAAGTGGAGAGAAGTAGTAGGTGAATTACCTGTACTCAAACTCGTTTGAGACCCTCTATTACTTCCTGTCCCTTCGGACGGACTGAGACCTCAACGTTTCTCTACCTGTACTGTCGCTGTCTTGTTGTTGTTGGAAAAAGAATTTCGTAAATGTAATCTTTTAAACTTTAATATTAAAAAACAGATAGAGAAACTTCACTTACATTTGAAAATTTTTTCAATTTATTTGGAGAATGGTAGAAATGATGGGGTTTAATAGATAGAAAAAATTTACAATAGTAGTCCTTTTCATTTCGGAAATAGAGGGTCAAGTGGACCCGTCCGTCCTCTGATTAGAGACATCTATGGAACGAACTTCAACGCTTTCATGAAGAAAGGACACCTATTTCGGTTAAGTGATTATGTCTACTAACGAGGGTATCAGGTATCTTAAACAACAACAAGTCAACGAGTCGACTCGGGTTGAGTAACGCTAGGGTACCTGACGTCGTACGGTCCGAAGAGACGGGAAATGATAAGGGTCTCAAACGAGTTTGAGTACAGGTAACTCAGTTACGGCAGATTGGTAAAGTAAAAGACAGAGAGGTGTCCTAAATCCTACTTAATAAACACTGTTTACCACCACACTTCAGAAGAGTGAACTCTCGTATATACATTACCCATCATAGAAGTTTATAATTTCCCGTCTTAAAGAAAAACAGAGAAACGTTAGAGAATTACGTAATGGAGACTATGTATAGTGTAAAGTCAAGTTCCGTAAAAGTTATTAGTTGAAAAAAAAAAGAGAAGATGTAAACACCTCTTCAAAAAACAAAAAAAAAAAAACTAACCCTTTTCTAAGACCCAAAAAACAAAACAAAAATTTGAAAATAACGTTTTGCCAACTAAATATCCTCTAGAACGAAAATTAATAGAAAAGGGTCGTTGACTTGGAGTGGTCTAGTATGGACTGTCCATAACTAATTACAGTAAAACGACCACGATGTCTACCATTTGTTAGACACACGTCACGCCCTCTGGACCAAAGTTAGGGACTCAGTCCTTCTAGGGGACCTCCTCTCGTACCGTTGGGTGACGTCATAAGATTGGACCTCTTAGGGGTACCTGTCTCCTTGGAGCACCCGATATCAGGTACCCCAGTGTTTCTCAACATGTACTGACTCTCTGATTCGTGAGGAGGTCTTCTATTCAGAAGTTTGTGAGGGAATAAGACGGAGTCAGAGACGACCAACAAAAGATCCAGACTATGTGGTTATCAGTAAGTATTGAAAACCGACTTGTTACATAGTCAAAATTATGTAGAAAAGAGAGAATACTTAATAAAAATACTTGTTTAGTTATTTAATTATTTCCCTCATTATTGATTCAGTACAGAAACGAAAGATCATCTGTATTGGAAATTACGACTTATAGTCACAGACCCCGAACCCCTCATCTACAACAATCATAACATTGACATTCACCCCAGGACGACGAGTGGTGAGTTTTCGGTTGTTTCTCCGGTCGAACCACCTTTCTTTTCAAACGAAATAAAACCTACAACCGTTGGTCCTCCATCCCGTCTGAGGACAGGTTTGCGGTTGAGGAAGACTTTCAATTCCTCGATCTCTAAAATATCCAACTCCTTCCCGGATGGACATCCTTAGCATGTCAACCGAAACTGTCAGTAAAACTGTAACCAGTAGCTACCAGACTGATCGTAGTAAGACTAAGAAAATTCATGTTAATTAGAAGTCAAGGACCCAAAGGGACCACCGAGTCAAAATTTCTTAGACGGACGGTTACGTCCTCTACGTCTAAGTTAACTATCCAACTCTTTTAGGCGATCTTTTCCTTTACCGTCGGGTGAAGTCATAAGAACGGACCCCTCAGGGTGTCTGTCTCTTCAGACCACCCGATGTCAGGTACCTCAACGTCTTTTCACAGTCTATGACTAATCACTGGTTTGTTGTTACTGTTGTAGAAGTCAAGGTCCCAATCAACCAAAGGTAAAGAACTCCGGTTAAGAATCTTAACACCGTAGGTACCAATGTCGGACCAGTAGTGTATCAATTGAAGAGGTGGACCACCCTCAAAATCATCGAATTCTGTCGAGTGTCCTATACCGAGTCTTATAATAGATATCGGGGACTCTTCCTTGATTCCCAGACACTGATACGAATTACTGATTTGATAATAATAAAACAGAGGAAACTGACAAAAGGAAACAAAAGTGTACAAGAGTGAAGAGACAAATTTGAAGAAACCGATTTCGAAAAGGTGTCGGTTTTCCGTACGTCTCCTGTACCCCCTGTTCCTAGTATCCCAACACGAGACAATGTGACTGTACTAAGACGAACTTTTTATATGAAACAATGGAAAGAGGACGGGAAGGAAAAGGGACATAAAGATTGGTACCAAGTAAATGAGGACTTTTATTTGGAGAAAGATAAGTTAAGAGTAGTATATACTTTGTTTTACGAGACTAAAGTAAGTGGTATATTAAGAAAACAGACAAGAAATCGAAGTATATTCATGTCAGTATTTATATTTGAGTAAAAATTGATCTAAAAAAAACGGTTTTAGTACAAAAAATTTAACTCCATATTCATTGTAATTTGTAATATAGCCAAAGTCCACATGTCGATTACTAAACTATAAACATACACAATGTTTTACTAGTAGTGTTATACAAATGAATTATAGGTAGTGATGTGTATCAACGTAAAAAGGGTGGTATTGTTCTTGAATGTTCTAGATGAGAGTATCCTTGGAAGTTGATATGTTATGTCATAATCATTGAGATACCCGAGGGGTCCACCATGTCACTATTTATTAGACTGATGGTTACTTCCTCTATGTTCTCTACACCCAAGTTAGCGACCCAGTCCTTCTAGGGGACCGCATTGTATACCGATTGATGTGGTCATAGGTACGGACCTTTTAAGGTACCTGTCTCTTCATCTCGTCCGATGTCAAGTACCCCAGAATTTCTTAACCCGTACTGACTTGTATATACATACGTGTGAGTAATAGGTTGGTCAGGTAAGACTTCCTCTAGTCGGGACCCTAAAGAAACCTTCCTTACTACGATTTCGACTTTGAGGTCATGAAACCGGTGGAGTACACTTCCCAACTGAGTAACCTTCTGAGACTACGACCCTCGCTAACCCCTGTCCTCCTCTTCCCCTGCTGTCTCCTACTCTAGCGACATACCGTAGTGACTGAGCTACCTACACTCAGACTCACTTGAGACCCTCAACCACTACCTGTCCCTCCGGACCACAAGACACTAAGTACCCCAGTGTTTCTCAGCCTGTGCTGACTCACTGACTTTACTTGACTTGACTTGACTTGACTTGTATATACATACGTGTAAGTATATTGATATCAGATATACGACATATAATGTCAGGGTCCTGAATAAATAAAATACTGACCTTCGAACATGGTAAAATGACGGAAGTGGTTACAACGGGTAAGAGGAGGAGGGTGGTTGGACAAGAGACATAGATACTCAAGTCTCCAAAACCACAAAATCTAAAGTGTATATCCACTAATTTGTTTAAAATATAAAATTCTGTTCCGTTTTTTAGTTTGTAATTTACGAAGACCACACAAACAAACCCAGAGGAGGAAGGGAGACATTACACGTCACGTGTAGACGTAATGTGTAATTGGTCTCGAGGACTTCTACCCTCACAGACGAGTTGTATTTGTAGTAGAAAAAAAAAAAGAAAGAAAACTACTATCGTTACATTGAAGAGTTTGTTTAATTTAATAAAGTGTCAAGACATGCAACAGTACCACAGAACGACGACCGAGAAGTGTACAGAATGGATCTGATGTGTCGGAACCACTTAAATGACATTTTATGACAAAAAGGTAAGACTACATGTCAGAAACCAGAGTTTTTATATATACTGACACGAATTCTGAAGATTGTCCACCTTGTCAAGAGTCTTGAAAGAGTCTTAGACGAAGGGTCCAGTATTGGGAGTCAAACCGAGTTTATAGTTATTTTAAAGAAAAGAATTGAAATAACAATTAATTTAACAATAGTTACATTAGTTTTGCTTTTTGATTGTTCACAACCACTCCTATCCCCTTTTTACCTTGGAAATACTTGAGACCCACACTTACATTTAACCATGACCTTATGTCCCATCTCCTAGGAGATTTTTAATTTTTTATCTAGATGGTATACTAGGTTGTTAAAATGTGGACCCATACATAGACTTCCTTTGTTTTTATGAGTGTACTTTATGTGGAAGTAAAAAGAACGTCGTAACAAATGTTATCCATTCTGTATCTTCATTGTATACAGGAAACAACCTATTTACCTAATTCTTTTATCTTTTATCTTGTCTTATAATAAGTCGGAATTTTTTCTTGTTTTAAAACGGAAAATGTTGTTGTATCTACTTTGAACTTCCGTAATACGATTCACCTTACTCAGCTTCTGTTTATGTGATACTTGAATGGACATGTATCTTAGACTTTGTTATTAGAAAAACTCTAGGTAGGTAGACGACATAAATAATCGAAGAAAACAAAAATAACGATTCTTTATATGTTAGCATACTTATGTTAAATTAACTTTAACTATCCACAAACCCAATAAATGTCAAACTCCACAAATAATTTTTTCTTGTAAAAACATGTTCATAATAACATCCTTACAAAAATATACAAAACACGTTTATATATCTTCACCTTTAAAACCCAGTATTCCATCAACCTAAAAATTTAAATATGTTTTAAAGACTTATTAAAATGTTTTTTACATAGTGAAATATGACAGGGATCATTTCATCTTCTCAAGGTATATTTACGAAGTGTTATAAACTATAACAATTTGTGTCCGATCACCTATACTTTGGTAGAGTAATACCAAAATTAAATGTAAAATACCTATTACTACGACGACTCAATAAAAAGTATAAGAATTACTGATATTTTTATAGTCAAGTTTATTTGTAAAATGTAACCTAATAGATAATGACTGAAAATTAATTAAAGTATATAAGATTTTTAATTATATAATATACGTATCTTTTATGCAAAAGTGATAGATATAAATGGAAATAGTTCAAGAATCACCACATAAAAGTACTCGCTTGTAAATAAATTTATTAAGATTAAATCGTGACAAATAAGTCAATCAAAACAGATACTTTAGAAACGAATGGGGTTTCAACACGTCCGAAAGAGGGTATAAACACAGACGATTCAGTGAAGTCATCACAGGTTAAGAACCGTCGGGATACCTGATATCGGGGGAGACCGAGGAGACAGGTACCTTAACAGGTTCATTCTTGTGATCTCACCCAGCGGTATGGGAGAAGGTCTCCTAGAAGGTGTAAGTCCTTAACTTGAGTTCACAGGATACAGGGGACGTAACCGTCCGTTCCAAGAAATGGTGATCGAGATGGACTTTTCGGGAGAGGATATATGGTTTCGATTTTAGCATTCGAAACATAAACAGAAATTAAAACTAAATTAAAAACTCCTAACACACTCTATCCCAAGTTTCGAGTGAGAAAAAGATAACACAAATGGGTAAATCAGGTTGTGACTTAAGTCAAGTCAAAGAGTCAGCACAGGCTGAGACGTTGGGGTACCTTACGTCGTGAGGTCCGGAGGGACAGGTAGTAGCTCAGCCACTTCGGTAGGTCGGTAGAGTAGGACACAGCAGGGGAAGAGGAGGACGGGGGTTAGGGAGGGTCGTAGTCTCAGAAAAGGTTACTCAGTTTAGAACTATAGTAATAGGACCCAATGTAGAACATTTTACTCCACTCTTCTCAAACCAGAAATAAAAATTTTCTCAAAGACATCATAACTATGAAAAAAGAAGGAATTTACAAATTACCTTAGTAGTCACTTCGATATGTCCAGATTACCGAAAAAAATAAATGACTATAAGGTTAAGTTTTAAAGACTTATGTCTTAGAAAAGAATTTTATCTAAACTCGTTGAGTCTAATAAATCACAAAAAACACAACTAAACCAGATAAAAATAAAATGACAGGAATTTCTCAAATATTCTGTACATCTTCATACAGGAAAAAGTGTAATGACCATAGTGAATATAACGAAATGAAGAATTTTTAACAAGTCGGAGAGATATACGAATGTCTAACATAATCAAAAGTTTATTAGTCAAAACTGGATTAAAGAGATATATAAATAATTAAAATTAAAGGAAATAATATTAAAGAAATTCAGTTAAGCATATGGAAAGGAAGATTAATGAAACCCGAATCAAATGAAACAAAAAGGATGAGAGATATCTATCTTTGAATAAGTAAATGAAACTTTTTTATAAAAATATATTCGTCAATTTCCATATCATAGGAGGAATTGTGACCCAATTTAACCAGATTCAAACTTAAAAAGAAAGGTAACAGTAAGTCAAACTGCCTAAAAATTAAAGGGGACACTAAAGGAGAAACTGGTAAATAATAAGTCTAAAAGGATTAAACAAAGAAAAGGGGTGTCTAAGGAAGTACAGTTACTAAAGATTAAATTAAGAAGACACCAATTTGTGATGTAAAAATTTAAATTACTTATTAACAAAGTTCCCGATAGTATATGAAAACTCCTCTTGTAATGTAAACGTCATCGTGTAATGTAAATGCCATATAAAAGACATCAAAGTCGACGTCACTATTTTGGACAGCTTATCAAGTTTAATTTGTAATTTATATATAAAATTGAAAAATAGATGTACAAAACGGTCAATGTATCTTCTTACTACTTCAGAGGTTAACGATTATACTCAGTTTAGACAATCTAAACGAAAAACATAAAAATCGTTTTTACTATCTTACTAGAGACTATTAAAGGTTCCGTTTGGTAAGTTATAGTGTCATTAAGTTCAGATACGGGGTTGACTTCAACTTGCCAAGATACTTCTGGATGTTGTGGAAAATCTTGATTGTGGGTTTTCTCTCCAGAAAAAGTAACGTCCCCTGACCTTACGTTTTCATCCTTCAGTTCTTTGTGGACCTCATTGTCCGTTTAAACTGAAACCTTATGTCTTACTTCGTCCCGTTTCCGATTGTCTCAAAACGGTTCTTTTACGTGACCAGTATCGTTTGTGGGAGAAGGTTGTTGTGTTCTCTTGTGAGATGTGTACCTGTAGTGGTCTACCAGTTGTGGTTTTAGTCTAACTAATATAAGAAACGTCGGTTTCTACCTCTTCTAAATATGTCATTCGTTTTGGTTCTGGTCGTCGACTGACACCGAGTCTAGTACTCGAGGAATAACTCTTTAAGTCTGAATTCAACTTCTTTTATCCCTTTTGGTGATCTGGTAAGTCCATACTGAATTTAGTTTATGGAATACTAATACGTCACCTTCACTTTTATCTAAATTCCTTGATCTAGACTATCTCACGAACTGCTTGATACCTATCTCCAAGTACTCTAACATGTCCTCTTTCCCTAGTTCTGGTAGGGGTACTTTTTCTTTACGTTTTTTCGTTTTACCGACGGACCCCTCCGGAATGTTTATCGACACTTTTCTTCTCTTCGTTTTTCGTTTCCTCTTTTCGTTTCTTTATTCGTAGACTTGCGTCTAAAGGTTTCTTATCGTTTCTCTCTTCTTTCGGAAGGAGTCGTTAGTTACATTTCTTTATCTCCTTTTGTTGTCTTACCCTTTCTGATCTCTAGAGAAATTCTTTTAATCTCTATGGTTCCCTTTTAAAGTACGTTTGTACCCGAGCTATTTCCTGTCTTTACCATACCTGGATTGTCTTCGTCTTCTATAATTCTCCACCGTTCTTATGTGTTTCTTGACATGTTTTTTCTAGAAGTGATGGTTCTTCTAGAAGTATGATAGTACTACGATACTAGTGAGTGCATCTCGGTCTATAGGACCTTATACTTCAGTTCACCCGAAATCTTTCGTAGTGATGCTTGTTTCGATCACTTCCACTACCTTAAGGTCCACTCGATAAAGTTTAGGACTTTCTACTACGACACTTTCACGACGTGAGTTGTACGGTCGTTTAAACCTTTTGAGTCGTCACCGGTATCCTGACCTTTTCCAGTCAAAAGTAAGGTTAGGGTTTCTTTCTGTTACGGTTTCTTACGAGTTCCATGACGTGTTAACGTGAGTAGAGTGTACGATCATTTCATAACGAGTTTTAAGAGGTTCGGTCCGAAGTCGTTATACACTTGGTATTTGAAGGACTACAAGTTCGACCAAAATCTTTTCCGTCTCCTTGGTCTCTAGTTTAACGGTTGTAGTCGACCTAATACCTTTTTCGTTCACTCAAGGTCTTTTGTAGATAAAGACGAAATAACTGATACGGTTTCGGAAACTGACACACCTAGTGTTATTTTACACCTTTTAAGACTTTCTCTACACATAAAGTCTGGTCGACTGGACGGAGAACTCTTTAGACATACGTCCACTCCTTCGTTGTCAATCTTGACCTGTACCTTGTTGTCTGACCAAGGTTTATCCTTTTCCTTGTATACTTCCGACATATAACAGTGGGGCGAATAAATTGAAGATACGTCTCATATAGTACTTTTTGCGACCCGACCTCCATAGTGTTCGACCTTAGTTCTGACGTCCCTCTTTATAGTTATTGGAGTCTATACGTCTACTGTGGTGGGAGTCTATACGTCTTTAACTTCTTCTTGATTTCTCGGAGAACTACTTTCACTTTCTTCTCTCACTTTTTGGACCGAATTTCGAGTTGTAAGTCTTTTGTTTCTAGTACCGTAGGTCAGGGTAGTGAAGTTCCGTTTATCTACCCCTTTGTCACCTTTATCACCGACTGAAATTAAAAGACCCGAAGTTTTAGTGACGTCTACCACTAACGTCGGTACTTTAATGTTCTGCGAATGAGGAACCTTCCTTTCAATACTGGTTGAAACTACCGTATAAGTTTTCGTCTCTGTAATGAAACGGTTGTTTCCAGGTAGATCAGTTCCGATACCAAAAAGGTCACCAGTACATACCTACAATCTCAACCTAATATTTCTTTCGACTAGTGTCTTCTTAACTATGAAAACTTGACACTACAACCTGAGAACTCCCAGGGAACCTGACGTTCCTCTAGTTTGGTCGGGTAATTTCCTCTAGTCAGGACCCACAAGCAACCTTCCTGACTATAACTTCGACTTTGAGGTTATGAAACCGGTGGATTATACTTCTCGACTGAGTAACCTTTTCTGGGACTACGACCCTTTCTAACTCCCGTCCTCCTCTTCCCCTTGAGTCTCCTACGCTACCAACCTACCGTAGTGGTTTAGTTACCTGTACCCAAACCCACCTGAGGTCCTCAACCTCTACCTGTCCCTCCGGACCGTACGACGTTAGTCACCCCAGTGTTTTTCAGCCTGTGTTGACTCGCTGACTTGACTTGACTCAGTTAAAGGTGGAGAAGATGGTACCATAAACTGTATGTACATTAATAACTATACTAAAATAAGTTTAAAATTGATAACGATATAAGAAAAACAAGACCATTGGAGTAGAAAAAAAAAGGGGGGGGGTTACCTTTTTTATTACGTTACGAATCAGGGAATCTGGAAGTGATAAGGGTAGTCATAACAGAGGAGTAGAAAGATGAGATACTCCTCAAAGGTTGTCTCCGGAAAGATGTAAAATTGTTGTCTTCATCTTTTCCAGAGAGTTACCTCAATGGTGATCTTTCTTCCAGTGGTTTAGTTCTTTATTGACGTAACCTTAAACACACTTATTCTTAGGAAACTCACTTACACTTCGGCGACTCTAACCCCAAACAAGAATATTGTCGTCATAATAAAAGGGGTCATGTAATGATTGGCGTAATATTTAGGTGAATGAAATTTTTATAAGGGAAACACCACTTGGATTTCACAAGGAGATGACAATGGTAGATCGAATGTGGAAGTGGGTAGACGGGTTTCCGCATAAAGGAGAAACAGAAGTTTTAAATGTAGTTCCACGCAAAAATTAAATAAAGGAATTTACATTACGTTTCAACTTAAAAATGAATAAAAATAAAAAAAGAAATATTAGTTGAAATAAATAAATAAAAAATTTTTATATCGAAATTATCGTATTTTTGTAGTTATAAATAATACTCACTAAGGACATTTCAAAAGGTTGTAAATATGTGACTCTTAATGTTTTGTGTCAACTACAAATTTATTGTAGCCAAAGTCGATACATCAGGTGACTCTGTGTCTAATAAAAAGTCATGTTTGATGTCAGAATGTGGTAGGTGTAAACCGATTTAGACGTCTACCCCTTGGTACTGATACCTCCCTATTAAAATAAAATAAAAAAATAAAAAATAAAAATAAATAAATAAATAAATAAAAAAAAAA
>SJYO01037955.1:37261835-37361808 GCA_006410555.1 Capra ibex
CCACAATCTTTCACTAGATCAAAGTAAGAAAATGTTCACCAACTGGTCAAAAGGGTCGTGGTGAACAATTTCTCTAACAGAAATGAGGTAACATATAAGAACGGAGGAAACAGTTTCTATTAACGTTACTTTTCTTATTGTATGAATCCTTATATAGATGGATTTCTTTGATTTCTGGATATATATCTTTTGATATTTTGTGACTACTTTCTTTAGTTTCTCCTGTGATTATCTACCTCTTTATATGGTACAAGTACCTAGCCTTCTTAGTTATATCACTTTTACTCATATGATGGGTTTCGTTAAATGTTTAAGTTACGTTAGGGACAGTTCGATGGTCGGGGTAAAAAGTGTCTTGATCTTGTTTATTAAAGTTCTAAACATACCTTTATGTTTTTTGGAGCTTATCGGTTTCGTTAGAACTCTTTCTTCTTACCTTGACCTCCTTAGTTGAACGGACTGAAGTCCGAGATGATGTTTCGGTGTCAGTAGTTCTGTCATACCATGACCGTGTTTCTGTCTGTATATCTAGTTACCTTGTTTTATCTTTCGGGTCTCTATTTAGGTTTCAACTTAAAAATTTTAAAAGTTCATTCGATTAGTAAATCTTTGTTACAAAAGTGTTGATGAGGTATATTATCACCATAAAACTTCACCACACTCCACGTTTATGACACCAGAACACAACTTCTAACGAAGATAAATGTATATCATATTAATAATAAGACAAAATTTTTAAAGAATTCCTACATTTTTTTTTATTCACTTCGAATATAAAGTTTTTTACAGGAGTGAAATAAGAAGTAAGGAACTATTGAGGTAGACAGACTTTTAATATAGATTAGAGAAAACGTTTATGTCCGTATCAACAACTCTAAAGGGACATGAATGTGAAGACATTTCATTATTCCAGTAGAAAGTCTTATGAGACGGTATTTTGAAAAAGGACGACAAGCTCATAAGTGTTTTTATATAAATAATTTTGTATTCTCTTTTATTATTCACAAGATGGACAATTCTGGGAATTAAACTTCATTTCGATTACGTCTAAGTTGAACGGAAGACAGTAAATTACGGACACATTAAATTCTCTTAAACAATTAAAACCCAGAGAGTGAATATATCGTCTTTATTTTTATTTTGTTAATAAACGCACTCAAATATATTTATACTATTAGATTTTATAAATATATTAAGGATCTTATATATTTATCCGTTAATTACTAATAATACTAATATAAAATACTAAAAAAATTAAAAGTATTTTTATACATTAACTTTGATCGACAGTTAACTTGTTCTCGAGTCTAAGAGAAAAGGGGTCGTGTTCCCTTTTTGTTAGAAAATGTTACTCATATTTCAGAGATAGTAAAGATTTGTCGGAACGATGGTTTTTACATTGTGTTTTGTTTTTATAATTTTATACACATTACCCAATTAATTTACCCAACTTAAATAACACCTATATATTTATCGAGAAGGAAAGTCAACCAATAGAGTTTAGTGGGAAAAGGTGAGGACATTACAGTGGAACCCGTCTAGAATTTCAAAAGACCGATCAGACTCCATAACGTTTTGAAAAAGATCGTGTTTCAATTTGAGATCAGAGTGGGACTAAATATAAAAAGGGAGGAGTTCAGTCTATTGTTTAAACTATGACCGTCATGGACTTATCCATATATAAGTGATATTAAAAGAGGTAGACGACCGAAAATGTCTCAAGTAACTCTCCTTCCCTTTGTTATTTTGTCCATACCAAGGAGACCTCCGAGTCTACCATTTCTTAGACGGATGTTACGTCCTCTGGGTCAAGGTAGGGTCCCAACCTTTCTAGGGGACCTCTTCCCTTATTGCTGGGTGAGGTCATAAGAACGGACCTCTTAGAGTACCTGTCTCCTCTGACAGCCCGAGACACCCCAGTGTTTCTCAGGTTGTCCTGACTCGTTAATTGTGAAAGACCTATTTGTCTGATCGTCAGAGGGTTTCTACGGGTGTGGGTTTAAGAGTCTAGAATTTTGTCATTCTGAATGTACTGTTTTCCATAAAACGTCTATACTGATTCCACTGTCTGAAACTTTACTCTAACAGGACCTAACAGACTCACCTGGGTTAGACTAGTTCACTCAGTTTATTCGTCTCTTTGTAAGGGTAGATACTAGTCTCTACGGGACTTTCTTGTTCCAGTCTCTTTGTTATACTCCTAAAATACGGGTCAAGGACCAAGACTCTACGTTCCCTAATACACTCTTCCGACGTGTTTCCGAAGATCCTCTTTACCCGACGGAGGGTGACTGACGTCCATTCCTTAGTCTCTGAAGTCTAACGACTTGTCTTGACTTAATACGATTACACACTTACTGGTTCTTCTATCTAAGAGAAGATCGGAGGTCCTATCAGACAACTGTGGAGTTAAAGTTAGACCACTATAAGTATTCCTAAAGACTAGACCTATTGACATCCTAGTATTTATACACTATAAATACTATACTATATAAGTGTATAGTATACACTATACTTTATTAACAATATCGTCGTTATCTTTTGTTTCCTATTGCTTATATCGAGTACGAGAAATATTAAGAGACATGTCGTACGTAGGTTTAAGACTTAACGGACCTCTATGTAAAAACTCAAAAGTCTCAGGAGTCACCACCAGACACGAAGTCTCGAGGGATTGTACGACGTCATAATCCGTCTTTTAAGAACTGGTATTAGGAAGCTGAGTAAGGTCTCATCATATGACCTAAATACCCCGGGGAGTGGGAACAACCGGCGAAAGAACTCCTGAGAGTAGTTTTAATGAACTTGGACCCATAAAGGATTATTTCGGTACAATAGATGTCCGTTGAGATTTGACGAGTCGGGAAGTATTTACTCCCCATCTATCCGACGGACTCGAGGTCACTACGTGAGAACGAAAAGGTGTACCCTTATCAACCACAGTGTATTTCCACTCCTTCTCCCACCTATTTTCTTTACAGTTCTACCCATCGAGAATATCTGAATGTTTTAGGTACGAAGGGAAAGGACTTTTTGAGATGAGAATACATCCGATCAAAGTCCCTCAATCTCACCCATGACGAGTGATTATACTTAAACGTAGAATATAATTGAATCTTTGTGGAAATAGAAATATAAGTCACGGGTAAAAAGAGTTTGTTACACAGACACACACACACACACATATATATATATGTGTATGTATATATATATATATCAACAACAAATAAACGATTCGACACAGACTGAGAAACACTGGGGCACCCGGTATATATTGGACGGTCCAAGGAGACAGGTACCCTAAAAGGTCCTTTCTTATGAACTCAGCTAACGTTAAAGGAAGAGGGTCCCCTAAAAGGGTTGGGTCCCTGGATTGGACACAGAGGAAGTAGAAGACGTAACCGTCTGCCTAAGAAATAGGGACTCGGTGGATCCTTCACACATATGTGTGTGTGTGTGTGTGTGTGTGTGTATATATATATATGTGTGTGTGTGTGAGGATATATATATATATATATATATATATATATATATATCCTCTTCCGTTACCGTGGGGTGAGGTCATGAGAACGGACCTTTTAGGGTACCTGCCCTCCTCGTACCATCCGACGTGAGGTACCCCAACGATTCTCAGTCTGTGCTGACTCGCTGAAATGAAAGTGAAAAGTGAAAGTACGTAACCTCTTCCTTTACCGTTGGGTGAGGTCACAAGAACGGACCTCTTAGGGTCCCTACCCCCTCGGACCACCCGATGGCAGACACCCCAGCGTGTCTCAGCCTGTACTGACTTCGTTGAATCGTCATATATATATATATATATATATTATATACATATACATATAGACTTAAATTGAAGTAATATAATTATACCTAAAAACACATAAAATTTCGATTTTAATTTAATCTATATCGATAGGCTAAGGAAAATAAAAACATAAGCGGAATCAAAAGAGTCACCGATGTGTCCGATCCACATCTACGACGGTGATTTGTGACCGTCACTTTGTGATTATACTTTGGGTCAAGAGAGGGACCGCAGAATAAGACGTTCGAGAAGGAGATCAATTGTTTTCGTTCTTATAGATGAGGTCCCCGAAGGGGATCCAAGTCTCTACCCTATGATTTTTAACAGTCCACAGAAGTCCCTGTTGTGTCTGAATGACTTCCTCCTCAATCTTTTAGTTTTGGTAGTAACGGAGGGACTTCGTCTCGGTATACTTACGTTCTTGGTAACCTTTGACAATTCGTTAAAAGTGTAAAAGTAATTGTCTTTTTCAAGAGTGAAGCATCCCTTTTCGGAAAGAATCTTCGACCTTTCTTACTTTTCTTGTACCTAATATACTTAGTTTCACTATTCTCGATGACAAAATCCGAATCTGTTTAGAAAAACAGGTACTATGAGGGCCGAACATATGGTATAATGTCTTTTACCTTTCTCAGTGAAATTCTTTCGACTTAGGTCCAAAAGTAGTTAAAAAGGGTACTCGAAAAGAGAAACCGTATTTACTCTCTTGGGTGTATTTATAATGCGTATACAGAAAAATAATATTTTTAACTTAACAATACGATGAAAAAGTAATAGATGATGATGTCCTACTGATGTTACCTTGAGTCATTATGTTAAAAGTTTCTGGCATTATTTGAACAGTGTACTTACCTACTACATTTTTAAGGTAAAGTAACCAAAATTCTAAAAGTATCCAAAGAACAGATCCTTATTTGGTTATAATCGTGACGACCCTTAGTTTGAGGGATGAACTTTCTTGTCATCTTTGTCACCGTTTTTGACACCTTTCTAACTTGTACTTTCCCTTTCTAAATCTCTTAGTTAGTTGTCCTTTGACAGGTTGTAAGAGAGGGACTTCTCTTTGGTCGTATATTTGGACAACAGAAATAACGGATCGAACCTCGTCGTGAGAGTCACCCAACTTTGAAACAAATGAAAAAACTAAGAAAGGTAGAAAGATGGACGTCGATTAAGGACCGTCCTACGGTAGTCCCATAAATTTGGGAAAATCTAGAGACGGTCTTCTCTTTCTCGTCAACTAGCACAACTTTATTTATAATAATTTTGTAGAAAGTACACTTCGTTCGGATCTTTGTAAGTCCCTTCTTCTTATTCATTAAACCTTCTTTTTTACTGTTTAAAAGTTCCAAGATATTAAACATCAGGAATTCTTATTGATTTGTTACAGATATATTAATCCCAATACAATCCGATTTAAACTTATTACCTCATAATTCCGAAATTCGTAGTACCTTTTTTAGTACTTTATCAAAGAGTAAGAAAACGATCAAAAGATGTCTTATTAATTCTATACAATTTTGTCAGGAAGTATATAATACACACACATATTTGTATATGTATATATATACCTATACTCCATAACAATGAGATTCTTTCGGTGTGGATAACGGGATATACTTGGACACGATAATAAGGTGATATTATTTCAATTTTTTAATAAGTGTGACGTGAAGTTATAGGTTTTTGTAACTCAAACGAAAAAAAAAAAAAAAAAAAGGATACGACGTTTATTAAAAAACACTGTGGTGGTGAGGTCTGTTGAGGAACGACCGTCACCATCTTGAAGATGTTAATCGTTAATTGATACAGACTTCAGAAAAACCAAACTTTTTACATAGGAAAGTCAAATTTGTTATGAAAAGTATATTTACCATCTGTGAAAGTTGAGGAAGTCTAGAACGTTCCTAAACCAGATTCAATATATGACGAGGGAGAATGTCATAATTTGGTTACAAATTAGAATTACAGATATAAACAAGGAAAACAAGTGTCTCGTTGTGTAATCAGAGACTAGACCTAAATGTTTTTCTCGAAAGGAAGAAGAAAGTCCTTGTAACAGAACATTTCCCTAGTTTTTTCAGTGTTGGTTAGTTACTATAGAATAAGATTCACTATATATACAAGAAAAGAACTCAAGTGTGAACTTCTTTCTGTGTTCGTTAACTAAATTCCCGTCTCGACCCCATTAAATTTAAATAGTCGATTTACATCACGGACGTATGAGTGAGACAGCACAGACTGAGAAACACTGGGGTACCTGACATCGGACGGTCGGAGGAGACAGGTACCTTAAAGGGTCCGTTCTTATGACCTCCCCCAACGTCGAAGGAAAAGGTCCCCTAAAAGTACTGGGTCCCTAGCTTGGGTTTAGAGGACGTAGAGGACGTAACCGTCCACCTAAGAACTGGTGACTCGGTGACTCTTCGGAAAAGTTTCATCATTTAAAGTAACATTAATAGAAAAAGAGTAGGTCTTGTTTTCCTTTATCTTTGTAACAATACAAAATTTTTATAATAAGATAAGATAGGGTCTTTCACCCTTCCACAATTTTTATCATGTATGATGTCGGATATATTGTGATCCTTTTTTTTATTCTCGTAAATTTAAGTTAATAAAAATAACATGAAGTCTCTTCTAGATAAAGTCCACTCAGAATTATCGATAAATCCTTTTTATATTTAGATCATCTACTTATGTTTATTATATCGGTGTCCTTATGAATAGGTGGAAAATTAACAAAAGACTTCAAACCATAAAATAAAAGTTTCGTCTCTACAAAAATACCGTCTCCAAGACCCCCATTTTATATTCCTTCCCTATACTATAAAAAAGTAAATTTAGCATACACATTCCTGAAACCCAACTTCTACCGTCTCATCCTTCTAGGACTCGAGTGGAGGAAGGTAATACTAACAACTAGTGAGTCATTCAGTGTAGACTGAGAAACACTGCGGTACCCGACATCGTGGGATCCGAAGGGTCACGAAGTGGTAGAGGGTCTCAACCAATTTTAGAACAGAGAACTCAGTTACTACGATATATTGGTAGAGTAGGAGACGGTGGGGGAAGAGGAGGACGAAAGTTAGAACGGGTCGTAGTCCCAGAAAAGGCTACTCTACTGAGAAGAGTAGTCCATCGATTTTCATAACCTCGAAGTAAAAGTCGTAGTCAGGACGGTTGCTTATAAGTCCTAACTAAAGGAAATCCTATCTGACCAAACTAGAAGAACGAGAGGTTCCCTGAGACTTCTCAGAAGGGGTCGTAGTGTCAAACTTTGGTAGTCAAAAAGTCGTGAGTGAGAATAAATACCAGGTTCAGAGCGTAGGTATGTATTGATGACCTTTTAGGTATCGAAACTGATATGTCTGGAAACAACCGTTTCACTACAGAAACCAAAAATCATACGACAGATCCAAACAGTACCGAAAAGAAGATTCCTCGTTCACCCAGAAGATTAAAACGTCGACACAAGGTCAGGTAAAATCAAGTGACTAAATAGTATACAGTTACAAGTGAGAGCGGTAGAAGACGAACTGGTACAGGTTAAATGGAACTAACTCCCTGTATTATAAGGTCCAAGAATATATTATAGTAAGAAATGTCGTAGTCTGAAATGAAAGTGGTGGTCTACATGGGTTTTGACTTGGGTCGGTGTAAAAAAGACCTCGATAATTATTAACGTCAGGTGAGAGGGGGTAACCACATGACCTGTAGAAGATTGGACCCCCGGAGTAGAAAGTCACATTATAGAAAAGTAGAAAAAGTATGACAAGTACAAGTACACTATTCTTATAACCTCATCAAACGGTAAGGGAGGAGGTCACCTGGTGTAAAACAGTCTTGAGAAGTGATACTAGGTAGGTAAAACCCAACGGGACGTATCGGACCGAGTAACGAAGTAACTCAATACGTTCGGGGAAATGGTGTTCTTCCCACACTAGGTACTTCTCCGTGAAGAAGGGTACCCGTGTGTTTAGATGTTGATGTATAACTTAGTGATAAAGACTCTTGGTCGACTTCTGGTCTTCTTAACTAGAAAATGTTGATTCGGATATTTCTTTTCCGGTGTGGCTCTACCCATCTTCTTCGTCTCTCCACATGATGGACTCCTCACTGTAAAGTTCGGGCACAACTCGAGGGGTAGGATCCTCTGGATGTAACGTTGTTACTCGGGAGTATTGTAGACTGAAACTTTTGGTCGTCTCGAGTACAAACCCACTCTCTCGATAAGATTTGACTCTGTGACTCTGAGACAAGAACTTCCCGAGTATACTTTTGAGTGAGAGAGATTCGAGATCCCTTCACCGTCGTTGAATTTTACGTGGGTCCAGTATGTTGTTCTTCTAGGGAATTGATTAAAATCTCATATATAGTCTTCCCTTCTCTCGTGTACCTTACTTTCCTGACTACCTCGGAAAAAATTTAAAAAACTGAAAAGAAGGTGGACGATCCATACCGTGACCGTCATCCTTAAAGAAAGTAAGAGGTAGTTGGACCGATTGTGATACACGGGATGGAACGGTAAAACGAAACAATGATCTTGGTGGGTTTGGTGAATAAGTCAAGTTGACATATAGTGGGTTGGTCACCCACCGGGGTCGACTTTGACCACAAGGAGGTTTGTCCACGAGGACAGGGACCTCGGTCAGGTGTATAATTGTGTGGAAGGAGGTTTCGGTACCAACCCGGACACCGGTCAGTGTGGACCCCGTTCGGGGTCTACAGTCGTGGGGGTGTCGTCAACGTCGACCCCAGTATCTGTCTATCTGGTCCCTGTTCAGGGGGGGTCGTCACTCGGGTCTCGTTTGTTTTGAGTTGGTGTTGTCCTAAAGTGTGTGTACTTTATGGGGACCCCATGGACCGAAACCTGGGGTACCTGTGGAAGATGTATTCCTATGACAAAGTTCTTGACCTATACATCGATTATATGGCTCATCCATCTTTGTTTTTGTCTCTGAATCTTTTTACTCCTTTGTTTCCTTATTGAAGGTCTACTTTAATCTTCTGTTTTTGGAGGGTCTTTTTCTTGATTTGATTTACCTTTGTTCAGTAAATGAAGTATTTCTCTAGTTTCATTGTCTGTATTTTCACGAGTCACTTGAGTGCCTCTTCTTTCCTACTTGAGTCACTCTCATAGTTGTTTTTCTGTCTTAATTTCTTTTCTTTTAGTCTGACTTTTTATGTCATTGACTTTAAAATCTTATATGATCTCCCTATAATTGTCGTCTAACGTACTATGTTTTCTTACCTAGTCGTTAGACCTTTTGTTCCATCGTTTCAACTGGATTAATGTTGTCGTTTTACAATTTTATTTTGTCTTGTTTTTACTCCTATCAAATTCCCTAAGGATTTAATTCTATTTAGTATCAATATAATTGTAATATCCTTACGAACTTCCTCTTTTCTCGTTCACTGTCTTTTTTTTTTATAAACTTCTTTATTAATGACTTTTAAAGGGATTGAACCCCTTCCTTTGTGCATAGGTTCAGGTCCTTCATGTCCCTTAGAATTTATTCTACTTGTGTTTCTTCGGGTGTCATTTCGTGAAATATTAATTTAACCGTTTTTAATTTCTCTTTTAGAATTTTCATCGTTCTTTTTTCGTTCATCAATGTATGTTTACAGGGGTGTATCCTGTTAGTCGACTGAAAACTCGTCCATATTGATATGAATTTAGTCAGTTTTTCTAAAATTCCGTTTTTCTCATTATTCTGTTTCCAGCAATATACTAATAGTCTCACAGTTATGTAGTTCTGTATATTATTGACATTTATATACACGTGGGTTGCAATAAGTGTTATCGGTATACCTTTGGTGGACAGTTACCCACTTACTTATTTCTTTTAAACGATATATATGTATACTACCTTATAATAACTCGTTATTCCTTCTTCCTTTAGGACAGTAAACCTTGTTACACTTACTTGGAACCCCCATAATACACTCCACTTTATTCAGTCTCTTTCTGTTTATGACGTACTCCAGTGATGATATACCTTAGACATTTTCCACTTGAATATCTTTGTTTATAGTCTCAACACCAATGGTCTCTAGTTTCCGAAACCCTTTTACCACTCTACAACCAATTTACCATGTTTCAAAGTCTATATTGTATTTACTCAAGACTCCTATATTAACACAAGTATCAATTACTACGACACTAAATATGTCAACTGGGAACTGTTGAACTAACTGACGTACCCACGTGAATATTAACCCAAGGATTTTGTGTATATGTATAATGTCAAGATATATTAGACTCAAACCAACTTAGGTATCTACGTCTTAACGACTGTGTCTTCATTTCAAAATACACCTGAAAGTTGTCACACCCCGACGTCACGGGGGTTGAAACACGACCAGTTCCCTGTTGACATGAATTTTCAACGAATCTCTCATATAGAATTTAAAAGAATAAAATCTTTCCTTTACCAATAATTCACTGTTCTACATATAACATCGATCATGATATCTTCATTAGTAAAATGTTGAATACACAAAGTTTAGTCGTACGAATTTAAAATTTGAATGTGTTACAATATACAGTTAATACAGAGTCATTTCTACTCTTTTTAACAGTTCTTAATCTTTAATTTTATCTTATCGTAGGGTAATGGTCTTCTGTTAGTTGTTCATAAAATAAAAGAAGATAAGATAAAAAGGAGACACAAACGATGTTTTTAAATGAAGAAAATGGTGCTAGACAAAGAACAGTAATCAGAGTATCTTACAAAGTTTTTACTACGAGGTACACAGAATTACCCGTATATTAAAGGTAAATCCAACTATTTTGTTAAACCTTTATTTCTTACCACTACAAACGTCTTGTAACACTTACATTAACTATGGTGATATAACAAACCAATTTTACGATTTTTACTATTTACATTACAATATATACTGGTCACGTAAGAGAACTAATCAGAAACGGGACGAAGTAAGGCATAAGGTTCCGGTTTAAACGGATAATGGGGTCCACAAAGAACTGAAGGATGAAAACGTAAGGTCAGGGGATATTACTTTTCCTGTAGAAAAAACCCACAATGAAGATTTTTCAGAACATCCAGAAGTATGTTGGCAAGTTGAAGTTGAAGAAGTAGTAAAGACCAACCCCGTATCTGAACCTAATAACACTATAACTTACCAAACGGAACCTTTGCTTGTTTCCAGTAAGACAGTAAAAACTCTGACGTAGGTTCATGACGTAAAGCCTGAGAAAACAACTGGCACTACCGATGAGGTAAAGAAGATTCCCTAAGAACGGGAGTCATCATCTATATTACCAGTAGACTCAATTTAAGTGGGTAAGGTCAGGTAAAATCAAGTGACTAAGGATCTTACAGTTGCAAGTGAGAACGGTGTAGGACAAACTGGTGAAGGTTAAACGGAACTAAGTACCTGGATTGTAAGGTCTAAAGATACGTTATAACGAGAAATGCCGTAGTCTGGAACGAAGATAGTGCAGTGTAGGTGTTGACCCATAACAAAAACGAAACCGAGGTAGACAAGTAAGAAAGATCTCAATAAAGAGTTGACTAGAGGTGATAGTATAACCCGTGGATGACTGGACCCCTCAAGGAGAAAGTCATAGAATAGTAAAACGGAAATGTATGACAAATACCCCACGAGTTCCGTTTTTTATGACTTCACCAAACGGTAAGGGAAGAGGTCACCTCTCAAGGTCTTTTTGTAGATAAAGACGAAATAACTGATACGGTTTCGTAAACTGACACACCTTTTGACACCTTTTAAGACTTTCTCTACCCTTATGGTCAGGTGGACTGGACGGAGAACTCGTTAAATATACGTCCAGTCCTTCGTTGTCAATCTTGACCTGTACCTTGTTGTCTGACCAAGGTTTATCCTTTTCCTCATGCAGTTCCGACATATAACAGTGGGACGAATAAATTGAATATACGTCTCATGTAGTACTCTTTGAACCGACCTTCTTCGTGTTCGACCTTAGTTCTAACGGTCTTCTTTACAGTTATTGGAGTCTATACGTCTACTATCTTTCACTTCACCTTGATTTTTCAGAGAACTACTTTCGCTTTCTCCTCTCACTTTTTCAACCGAATTTCGAGTTGTAAGTCTTTTGCTTCTAGTACCGTTGAACAGGGTAGTGAAGTACCGTTTATCTACCCCTTTGTCACAGTCTGAAATAAAACCCCCCGAGGTTTTAGTGACATCTACCACTGACGTCGGTACTTTAATTTTCTGCGAACGAGGAGCCTTCCTTTCAATACTGGTTGGAGCTATCGTATAAGTTTTCGTCTCTGTAATGAAACGGTTGTTTCCAGGTAAATCAGTTCCGATACAAAATAGGTCATCAGTACATACCTACACTCTCAACCTGACACTTCTTTCGACTCGTGACTTCTTAACTACGAAAACTTGACACCACAACCTCTTCTAAGAACTCTCAGGGAACCTTACGTTCCTCTAGGTTGGTCAGGTAAGACTTCCTCTAGTCGGGACCCTAAAGAAACCTTCCTTACTACGATTTCGACTTTGAGGTCATGAAACCGGTGGAGTACGTTTCTCAACTGAGTAACCTTTTCTGAGACTACGATCCTTCCTAACTCTCGTCCTCCTCTTCCCCTGCTGTAATCTACTCTACCGACCTACCGTAGTGGTTGAGTTGTCTGCAATCAAACTCACTTAAGGTCCACAACCACTACCTGTCCCTCCGGACCGTACGACGTTAAGTACCCCAGCGTTTCTAAACCAGTACTGACTCGTTGACTTGACTTGACTTACAATGTATATATTAAAAAAATTGTTGTTATTTTCATATAATTTTAGTTAGTCCGTAAAGAATTAATTTACATTTCAGTAAAAAATACTTATTTATAATGTGTATTAAGATTATACGTATCTATCATTCTAGGTCTGAACTATTAGTCTTTGACTAATATAACTCTTTTACAGAACTAATAATGTAAAAGAGTATGTACTTAAGTCATCTCCAAAGAAACGTTTAAAGAGGAACTATCCTTATCAAGAACATCGACCCAGTAAACTCTACCCAACAATATAGAGGATTCCCGTAGTTCCAAATTACGGTGGAGAAAGTAAAGGAGTCTTCACAAAGTTCCTATACGTACCAAGTGAGTCACATTACTAGACCCTGTTACCTTTACACGTGTAGGACAAAACACCGACGGACGTTTACTCTGTAAGTACTCATAAAACTATAAGTACTCATTTTACTCGGTTCATGGTGGTAGAGGGAAGAATGTCTTTCGAAGATACATATTTATCTCAGTTAAGTCTGTACACAAAATTATCTGACATATGCACAGGACTTAGATGAAATTTTCCACTTGCGTCTCGTCTTAGTAAAGGATCGTAATATAGAATTAGTTCTAAATAACTAAAAAAAGATGAAATTTCGTAAAATCACCGAAAGACAGTTATATGGTTACTTAGACTATAACGGTCGATGGTAATAGGATACTTTCTTTATATCTAATCCTTTATTAGTATCCTAACGAAAAATAACGTGAAATGTTTTTTTTTTGATTTAATTAGTCTTTATCGAAACTCCAATTTGTTATACTCCGTATACCATTATATTATAGTACCAAATACAAACAGACAAAAATGTTATTTTGACCTTGATTACATTCTAGACCTTATCTTGATAAGATCCTAGTGTCTTTTAGTCTCAGACTTACTAAAACTTTCGTTAGAGGGATAAAAATTAGATCATAAAAAGTTTAATGTAAAAATAAAAAGGTTTAACTCCTTTCCTTTATATATCGTACTGTCGTTATTGAACGTTTAATTCATATAAAATGTTTAATAAAATTGAAATATCACTTACGTCAAATTAAACGAAAGTGTTTTTTATATTTTATTCTCAAACGAGGAAAGAATAAACCCTCTTGAATAATTGTATTTACTTGTTCCTAAATTACAAATTAAATTACAGATTCTTTGTTTATATCAGATGTGTTAAGAAGACAATTGGACACTAAAGATCAAAGAATAGTAGAGGGTGACGAGGACTAAAATTACAGTTTAAGATCTACTTGATTATGTATGGTTCTACAGAAAGTCTTTAATTTATAAAATATATAGGTAACTTTTGGTGTTGTGTGATATATACCACACAAATTGAACGACAAACTCTTAAATTCAAATCTTTAGTCTACGTCCCGAATGGTAAATTTACTTACTGGAACCCTTTCAACTCAATTAGAGAAGCGGAGTGAAATCAGTAAACATTACTTTTTGTTATTCTCCTGGATACTTTTGTTTCTTAGTAAAACGACACTAAAAAGTAGTACCCACAAGTATACCCACACACACACACACACACACACACACACACACACACACACACTTACACACACACACATAAATTGTTGTTTATGAATTTTTGATACTATATTATACTCCGTTAAACCATCATATCAATTAATAAAGTTTCTTTTTTATACTGTCGTTATGGTTGTCTTTGAGATAAGTGAATTTGTTAACCCTTTACTTATTTTCTATTTTTACTTAAGTTCAGGAATGTTGATTATGAAAGTGTCCAGAGACGAAATTACTATAGTACTGAGAATTCTATATTTCGTAAAGTTTTTCCTGAAAAATTTTTACATATGGATACCGACTACGTACAACTCCAAACTGTCTTTTGTCGTTTTAATACATTTCGTTAATAGGAAGTTATTTTTTATTAAAATTTTTCTTCTTTTTTGTACATAAAAATATTTCTTTACTTTGATCACGATGAGAAATGATACGACACTTTACAATTGTGAAAACACCTTCTCCACAGGACTTTTAATACCTTATGAATCCTTTTGTAAATAACAGAAGAAGTTACTAAATCTAACAAACCCGAACCGTTTAATTTGGATAAGAACCTTTTATTTAGGTACACTTGTAAGGCTGGTAACAGACCTTCATATTTACCTGGAACTCATGACACAATCAGTGAGTCAACACAGGTCGAGAAACTCGGGCGGTCCGAAGAGACAGGTACCTTAAGAGGTTCGTTCTTATGACGTCACCTATCGGTAAGGGAAGAATTCCCCTGGAAGGGTTGGGACCTTCTCTTGGACCCAGAGAACGTAGTATCCGTCTAAGAAATAACAGACTCGGTGGTCTGGAGTACACCCATATTTAATTGTATTAGAAAACGTCAAGTCTATAAAATCGGTACTTTAATATAGAGATCCACTATATTTTTCTATAATCAGGTTAGTTACAAAGATTACTTTTAAAGTTTCAATATACTCATTGAAATGTATTTAATAATATATAGGTAAGATACCTTATAGAACGATGACAATATTTGTTCCCTGACCCCAATCTATATGAATCAGTACTTTTTAAAATTCGAATAAAAATCCTCAGTTTTCGTATAAACTTCTATCATGTTACCATAATCAGGTCAATACACGTTTGAGTGTGTATGTATGTGTAAGGTTTTGAGAATGTCCATAACGATATCATACATATATTTACTTCTATATCTATTTCGTAAATCCTCTGGTATCTATAATGGATACTGTAGAGAATGGACGCGTCATTCTTAACTCCTACCATCTCTAGTCATTTCTTAAATTAAAATAGGTACTTAAATTTTACATTCTTATTTTATGATGTTGATCGACATCTTATAAAATAAGTCTTCAAGAGTAACAATAAACCAGTATCTTTTCCCAAGTCTCGTTCTTTTCTTTTAAGTACAGGATCCTTAAATTATCGAAAAAACTCTCTCCTTTGTCAGGATCTTGACACAAGTAAAGCTCGTTAGTTTATACTCGCAGATACCGGTTATCAAACCTTTATTCTAGACTTTTTGGTAATACCAGTGACGAACTATATTACTTCTTCCTTAACTTGTTTCTGACGTTCATGATACCTTTTTTGTCTGGATTGTCACGATCTCTTTGTGTTGACGTAGTCATTTATACTTTGTATCCCCTCTACGTTATAAAATTCAAAAGTTCTTTTAGCTGACGTACATTCTGATAGAGAAATTCTTTTGAATGTAATTACCGGAGATAAAATAAGATCATGTATAAAGAAATTCACTATGAAATTAAGGGAGTTTACGTTGAAACCCATGTTTGGTCAAGAGTAAAATAGGGTTACGAATAGTCTCATCTATGTGTTTTATAAGCTCTATGACCTTACTTAATGATGTCACATAATTGATTAAAACACCGAGTTTACAGTCCAAGAGGTCCAAAATTAGATCTGAAATGTAAAGATTGAAACCCGTTCAATGAACCAGTTGTATAAGTTCGTTACTTGTGATATTTGAGTTTATTTATTACACCTCTACTCTGTGATACAAACATAAGTAATAGATGACGGTGTTATTAACTCGTTTCTTTTTGTGATGTTTTAGATCACCGAACATTATCTTCGTAAAGAAAGAGTAACAGTAACGACGCCGAGTCGACTCTAAGCTGACGTCTGACACCGAGACCAGACAAAGTACATTTCGGAAAGAGTGTTAGAATCGTCCTTTAGTTTAACCGTTCTAATAAACATACTCATGTTACGTTTAGGAACGAACGTCATGTACAAGATAGTACGATAACGGTTTTGTTTTACTATTTCGACTCAGATAACGGTCACCCTCCTCTTACAATTGTGAAACTACTACTACATTCTTCTTTTCTCATTTATTATGGCTTATTATGAAGTATTATGGATTATTGGTGTGTCATGGGAGTTCAGGTATTTACAAATGTTGAAACGGTATATTTTTGTTAGAGTGGAAGAAGGGTCTTGTGGGTTTAAAGAAGTGAATGTTGTAATCCGAATTTTTCATACTACAATATATAACCCAACCGGTTTTTCTATCAAACCCCAAAAGATATTCTCGAATACTTTTATAAGTCTACTTGAAAAACCGGTCAAGTTATACAGTCCCACTTACACTTAAGAGAACTAGAATATATTTAAATGTGTACTTAAAAGACGAAGGGAGGGGTTGTGAGTGTCTGTAAATGTGTATCCTGTGACCACCATGTCTCTGCACTATTATTATCTGTTGGAATAGAATTTTTTTTTTTTTCCTTTTTTTTTATACTACATGTCATAAATGACTAAGTATCGTTAAGAATTTAGAGTAATCCAGTTACAAATGGTACAAGGAGATGTAACTCGTATATAGGATAAAGAGAATCCAAGTTGTAATCAGGACCCTTGATTGAGGGTACAGGTCACGGAAGGTGTGAGAACGAAGATGGAAGAACAAGAAAAGATATTGGAGGCACCGGTGAAGACCTATTCTTTTATACGAGAGAACCCCCCTCCGTCATAAAAGTAGGATTTAAGACGAAAATCTTTCAACCCTTAACTCCAAAATAAACAGTAAATAAATAAAAAATGTAAAAACTTATAAATTTATAAAGAGAAAAAAACCATACCAAAGACAGTGCAAACTGTTGTTTCCAGAAAGTTTTTGACAGAAAATTTTTTCTTTAAACGAAACCAATTATCGTTTACTCTAAAACTACTGTAGATTTTGTGAATCTAACTTTTGTCTCCTTGTCTTAAGGAGGTACGGTGGTCAACATGACACTGGTCTTGACGTATAATAAATAATCTCTTCTCCGTTCTTTATGTGTCTTTTATTTTTATTGTCATTCTGCACAGAGGGTAGTTTCACTTTTACCATATTTTATGCACATAATTAAAAGACAGTGACGATATTGTTTAAACAATCACTGTCTTTTCTTTGTGGGTAAATAATTGAATATCTAAACATCCATACTTCAGAACTGTATCAAGAGATTTCGATTTTAGTTCTACAGAAAAAACCTTCGAGACTCTCTAATAATAAAAAATGGACTAATAAGTGAAACAACCATTTTAAATAAAGGAATTCAAACATTCCACCGTCTATAAAAGAACGGTAGATGGTCGAATCCCGATAAGGGTCGAAGATCTTCCACGAGTTTAAAGAACTGAGTACCAGAGAAAAAACGTGGAAACTTAAGTCGTTTATGTAGAACACAGCCTTGGAGGGCCCGACTACACAGTTGTTACGACTTACTACTACACGTTCGGTGGGTCGCCCGAGACGTCACGAAGGATTTATAGGTTCGAAGGTTATACCTTCACTTTTGGAACCGGTCAAACTCCCTTCCTCGTCAAAGTCATGTGAAAGGGTTTCCTTCATTTCAGTATTCTAAATAGTGAATGGTTAGGGACCTGTCCTACGTTAATCGACCCCCTTTCCGTCAGGAGACAGGGTACAGTGTCCGTTCGTCCTCTGTCTGTCGTCCTATCGTTTGTAGACACTGACCTGAATATGTCACCAACCCCGTGTCCAGTGATTAAAAAGTACCAAAGTCAAGACTCACCAACAAAAGTTTCCTTAGTACTCCCTTTTTTTTCCACCCTTAGGATATCGCCCCAGGTATAGATTTACTGGTCTGAGACCCACGTTCATCCCAATAGGACAACATTTTACGGATCTGGCGTCGAGTTTCTACCGAAAGAGTAGTGTTTCATTCGAGGAATAAAGTTTAGAGAAAGAGATAAAGAGAGAAGGTGAGAAGATGGAAGGAGAGGGTGAAAATTCCTGGGGACACTAATATATATGTGAGGTTTGTTCCTATAATAGAGATCAAACTTCAGGAATACGAATTAACGTAAAGGTTCAAGAAAAACAGTTTATGATATTGTGTAGGTCTGTATTGTGGTTCCAGAAGAAACCCCATCCTCACCCCGTTAACATGACAGGTGGTACCATATACATTATAATATTCTCTTCCGTTAAGAAAGAAATCTCAACTGTGAGTCGACGAACCATTTTTACATTTTTATTGTGCCAACGTCTTAAATTCTGTACCACTAGAAAAAATAAATAAATAAATAAAAACGATTAAATTCCTTACTCCTACTCTTAAAAGTGTCTCTTCGACCTAAATAAATATATAAAAGTCAACAATTGAAAAGAGTCTTTACAAACCTTTTTACTTAATGAAAATTTTAACTTTCATTATAGGACTCTTTATTATGACAACCTTTTTTCCTTTTGACCACTTTATTTTTAATCGACTCCTAATCACAGAGACTTGTACATGTAGGAACGAAAGTTTGATTTTAAAAACGTTTCAACGAACTGTCGTTATTTATGTTCCGGAAAAGAGTTACTAAAATGTCAAGGAGATACATAAAATCGTTAAAGATACTGAGAGCATAAGAAAAACAACAACATCTATACCAGAAGTATAAATCTGTCCTAAATTTTAAGTCGTTGAACAACTTTGAAAACGAAATCTTCGTCACATATTTTAAAACTATAATGGGGGAAGGATTTTCTTTTAGTCATTTTTGTCCGTTAAATCACTTTGTTAAGTGATTATAGTGAACTATCGTTATTTCTCTTTACGATTAATAAAGATTTCCAATTAATGTACTATGAGGTTTAAATATTTTTCTTTTACGGATACGTATCAATACTAGTTTTATAATGTTTCATAATGTTTTTATAATATGTTTTATATTCTTTTATAAGTTTATTCGTATAAACTTCTATGTCGACAGTTAAAAGTTTCTCAACTATCTAAGATCTTATATTCATTAAGACCAGAAAGTGTCTATCATTTGAATTAGTTACAACGGGTTGATATACGTGGTCATTTATGGTTCCAATATAAATTTCAGATTTGAGGTTCCATTTTTAGAATTCATGGATTTTTAGTTCCATGTTGGATTTTAATTTTGTCTTAGATATCAATGAGATTTAATTTTGCGTACTGGTAATCCATTATGTGTTACGTGGTCACAATCATTTAACACAATTACAGTGTCAACGGTTTGACGAATCAAAAATTATTTCTTTCTTTTAGGTGTACCTTAAATATATGACCAGATAAACTTTCCGACTTATCTCCCCTTTTGTTAAAAACACACTTACATAACTTATAAAAAGATCCACACACCACTCGAGAATGTCTCTGGTTCAAAATATTAGACCCTGTTAAATCCAATTATACTGACTTTAACTTTCGTCTTCATCTCGAATGTTTAGTCTATATTGTATTAGGTGTCTATTAGTCTATAGTCTGTCAGAGAAAGGGGTCGATGGGTAAAGGTAGGTACAGTATAAATCGGTGAAAGGTAACTCGAAGGACTTATAAGTTACTTTGCTGACTAGAACTTCGACTTCGAGGTTATGAGACCGGTGGACTACGTTTCTTGACTGAGTAACCTTTTCGGAGACTACTACCCTTTCTAACTTCCGTCCTCTTCTTCCCCTTCTGTCTCCTACTCTACCAACCTACCGTAGTCGCTGAGTTACCTGTACTCAAACTCGTTTGAGTCCCTAAACCACTACCTGTCCCTTCGGACCGTACGACGTCAGGTACCCCGGGGTTTCTAAGCCTGTTCTGACTCACTGACTTGATACTTGTTTCACTACTACAACAGTTCCTACCACCAATAATTACTTGAGTCATTTTACTTGAAAGGAACTGGTTCCGACTTCAACGATCTCGACGACAACTCGTACTGGTACAGGTCTCGTTTCTGAACTGTGCTTTGTGTGACACCGAGTGAAGGATCCCACAGTTGATCTATACTCCAAAATGTACCTAGTGTAACCTCTTGAAGTTAGTACCTTCCCCATCATATAAAAAGGGTGACTTTATCTGTAAAACGGACCTATACGTAAACGAAAAAGACGGTCATTGTGAAGACAGTGTGTCGTAGCGAAGATTGACTTCGTAAGTAAATGGTATTTAATTCCAGTCTTAACACGAAGAACAGTACTTTAAGTTACTAAAACGACATAAGGATTAGTTCTACTTCGTCGACTATGCTTCCTTACCACCCTATCAGAAATTACTAAGTCACTACCTTAGTTTTACTCCCATTACAAAATAGGATGACTCTTTTTAGGAAAAGTTATACGAGTCTTAGTTTCTGGTTGTAAATCACAACAGAGATGGTTTCGGTCCTAAGTGTCCTGATTTTTGGTTTCCCACCTTTACCCTACTGAGGAGATAATAGGAAATAGTATGTGGTCCATCGTGTCCACCATTTCTTAGGTAGACGGTTACATCTTCTGCGTTCTCTGTGTCCAAGCTAATGACCCAGTCATTCTAGGGGACCTTATTCTTTACCTTTGGGTAAGGTCATAAGAACGGATCTTTTAAGGTACCCGTCTTCTCGGACCGTCAGGTACCCCAACCTTTCTGAGTCTGTGTTGATTTGAGTACACGTGCACGCGCACGCGTGCGTGCGTGTGTGTGTGTGTGTGTGTGTGTGTGTGTGTTACAGACGAACTGATGAACAGGTGAGACTTGCGGAGTACAACCAGTTGGTTGACTGTTTCTCTCACAATATGGTTCCATTTGTAGACTGATGGTTCTCCTTTAATATAGAGAAGATGGGTAGTCACTATTCTCCTTTAAAACAACCCGTACTTCCCATGTGGATAATAAACGTACGTGACCAACATTAGTAATTACCTTTTTATGGGATTATTCGTTAAAACGGTTACTGATTCTGAGCAGTTCTTTCTTATGAATCCAGTGGATTAATCCGTTGTTTTGTTCTGGTTGTCCCAAGTGTTAAGTTCTGTTTCCCACATCGTTAGTCGTCCATACTAGTATGTATAGTATTTATTCACTATTGGTACAATGACTACCGTCTTTAATCCTAAAATAATCAACATGGAGACGGAATAAAAGTATACCTATATTAACATTTATATAATTGGTCAAGAAAGGAACAAAGAAAATAGGAGTAGGTATGGAAATGGTAGATGTGATTTTTATTCAAATATCATCAATTGAACTCTACTAATCTGTCGTAGCAATTTAGTTACCTGCAATCAGACTCGTTTGAGGTCCTCTATCACTTCCTGCCCCTGCAGGCAACACGATGTTAGGTACCCCAGAGTTTCTCAACTTGTACTGACTCGTTGACTTATTGTTGTTGTTTTCGATTGAATATAAACAAAGTTGTTAGGTATCTATTCCTACAGGGAAAATAGTCGTTTTATTCATAGTCACATTCTTATTTAACTGGAATCCCCGTAACAAAGTAGAAAACTCCTCTACTAATCACATAAACACTAAAATAGTTTCTATTGACGTAGTATTTCTCTAAGGGAATCTGATCCTGTCACTTTTACTCAAAGCTTCGTAACTCTTATACCCACATTGTAACATACTTCTACGTAAATGTTCGTATATAATAGGTGGATATGTAAATACTATAACTTTTGATAAAATAAACCTAACTAAATAAAAAGACAAGTAATATTAAACGACTATAAGTCGCTTTGTCAAAATAATAAGACCGTTATTTAAAGAAGTTTAAACCTAAAGAAAAAGAAAGAACCTGAAAGAAAATTTTTACCAGATCAAGATACCGCCGATGAACATATCTGTCCCCAAATACGGTCAAATAAAATAAGACAACTAAAAAGACTTGAACAAAACATAATGATACATACGAAAACCGACTACGTAAAATATTCCTTGAGTCAATGATATATTAAATTACACAAACGACCAATCATAACTAATCAGTGATATGACATCATATTTAGAATTAGATGGTCCTTTGAACGAACCAAAACAGAAGATAATGTATTGAAATATTTAATCATGGACACTTACAGAGAAGTAGATTTGAAAATACATATAACCAAGTATCAAGTCATATGTTTGAATCTATAAGGATGACTTAAGATCATCCGTCCGTCAGACAAACATTCCTTTTTAAAGGTTCTTGTTACGGGAACTTTATAGAAAGTTTTAAACGTATTACTTTCGATGAACAAAACATGACGACCCTACGTATAATTTACTGTGGTATTGAATGTAGTTTTGACGTAAAATACATTCATCAAATCGTAGTCCTTTTTGTTTTAATAATCAATATGTCTAGTATTTGGTTATTACCTTATTCGTACTATTAAGTATGTTTAGTTCTAAGACAATTAAAATTCCCACTTCCAAATCGTGTTACCTCGAAAACACATACTGTCCTAAAAAGATTAATTACTTAACCCCTTACTGTACCCACTGTCGTGGTACGAATAAGTGACTTGCCAAAAAGTACGTAAAGAAACGTAGAAACAATACTCAAAGAGCTCATAGAGTGATCATTCTTAGACGGACGGTTACGACCTCTGCGTCCTCTACGCCCAAGTTAGGGACCCAGTACTTCTAGGGGACCTCATCCTTTACCGTTGGGTGAGGTTATAAGAACGGACCTTTTAAGGTACCTGTCTCCTTGGACCTTCCGACTTCAGACACCTCAGCGTTTTTCGACCTGAACTGAACTCTATTCGTACGTGCGTATGTGGACACAATATTACGTACTATGTAGATTCGTCTTTTTAACATATATTCTTTCGTGTGTTTAATGGGACCCTTATTACTTTTAGTTCTCAATAATAAAGATAATGATGATTCCTATTTAATCATTACCGACGTTAAAACATAAAATTTAAATAAACATAACCCCAGTATATTGAAATAATTATAGAGACTCTTACATAGTAGTATAGTTATAAAAGAATAACTAAATTTTCTATGTTATGTTATGTTTATTAATTAAATATAATTTAAATATTAGTAAGAGTGTACATATGACTACAATATGTATACTTTGTACGATAAAATATATCATGTTATATATAACATATATATTATGACGTGTAAAATATGGTAACTCAATAAAAGAGATTGAATGAGTAATTCTTTAATATTGTTGATTTTAAGTCCTTTAATAACACGTCTTACTCGAATAAAATCTTAACAATAAAGGAAGGAAATTATAGAAGTAAATAAAATTTAAAGAATTATTTCGAAAGATTTCTATGTCGATAGAGTAGTAGATTATGTTATATGACTTAGTAAAAGGGTATTATGTAAACTTTCATAAAGAAAAGGTAAAATCGTGAAGTTATTCTATCGAATCTTTTGAACTTTTGAGATGAATTCTTTTGATACCCCTAGTAATAAAATCTCGTCTAAATATCACAAAATAAATTTAATAACGAATCTCAATCAAGTAAAATTTTATCTTCATCTTATAGACTGAGAATATTTAATATATTTTAGTTTCGATAATCTTGATCTTGGACAGAATTTTCTGACAGAGTTAGTCACGGGAGTTGAATTACAACTCTTTTCGTTCCAGGTTTCTCTGTTTGACTAAAAGTATTTCACTTTTTTAAATTGAAATTGACTTATTTTAAAAGAATTTTAATATAGAACGAATTCACTGGGAACTACAAAGGACTCAGACGTCATTATAAGTTAAGGAACTTAAGTTAAAAAATTTTATTTAAGAGACTCTTCAGTGTCTTTGTACGAAAACTACGATACAGTTAGAGAGTCTGGACCAGAATAGCTTGAAAATTAAAAATCCAATTTACGTTCCTTTAGTATAAAACTCAATCTTTATTAAAGATACATAATCCATAGTAGATCTTCTACTTATAAACCTTGTGAAAAATGAGAAAAAACTAATTCGGAGTTCGTAAAACTTCGTCATCTCTTGACACAAGGGAGTCTGTAGGGTTACGTGTGGAGTGGATTTTCAATAGTCAAATTACTCGACAGCCGACATTTGGATAAAGTGCGGAAGAGACCCTGTGTTAAAATTACCTTCCTTTCCAACCACCTAGGTATCCCTCCAACAGTACTGTCACTGAAGTATCTTTTGGTTATCTTCCCTCGTAAGTGTGTATTGGATCCTTTTGATCATCGGTTGAAGAAATCAGTGACTCTTTGTTCTAATTCTGATTTCCTATATCTTCGTATCGTCCAATTTATGAAAGAAAGTTAAAAACACATCTATATATAAGAAGTAATGTAAAGAAAACGGATATTGTTTACGTCCCAAAACACCCCATTAAGAAGTTGCGAAAAAAAAAAAAAAAAGGGGGAGAGAGAGAGAGTTGTCAAATGTTCTCCAATTCATGACATGGACCGATTGGAGACTTATTAGATTAATACATTATTTACAATTTCTTTACTTTGTGTTTTATGAATAAAAATCAAACCTCGTCATTTTTCATAAATTTACTAACTTGACCATCTACTAATACGGTTAAATATAATGAAATGTAATATATATCTTTGTAAGAATTCATGCTGTCAACTTACCAAAACTGTCGGAACCATGATCGTCTATGACCTTCCTTCGAAGTTATTCCTCCCAACCAACTTTAACAAACTAACACAAGAACTACTAACACACTAAATCCCTCTCTCCAAACGGGATAAATAAAATTTTAAGAAATCTCATATCATCTTAAGACCAGTGTCACTAATAATTTATTTACACTGGTACTTAAAGAAACAAACTTTAGTGAAATTGGATCCTTTATACTTTATTTACTTTCGTACGAGATGTAAAACTGTTTATACATAACTCCGTTTGTATAGATCTATGATTTAATATACACCGTATATCTAATATTTCTTTATTTCTGACTTAAAAAATAATTATTCAAAAAAATTGGAGGAATTCTCCAACTTGAGAAAAAATACGTTGATTCCATGTACAAGTAAATAAACTGACCAATTACGTGAGTAGATAGATACTAAATAGATCGATCGATCAAGTCATCCATTTCTTAGGAGGACGTTACGTCCTCTGGACCCAAGCGAGGGACCCAATCCTCTAGGGGACTTCTACCCTTTCCGATGGGTGAGGTCATAAGACCGGATCTCTTAAGGTACCTGACATAGTAAGTCCCCCAACGGTTCTCAGTCTGTGTTTACTCCCTGAAAGTGAAAGTAGATAGTAGGTGTGTTACTTCTTTCTATAAACACGTCGGTTTTTTTTTTTTTAGAAAAAAGTTATTTCGTATTAAATTAGAAAATGACAAGTGTATGTGATCGGTTATAGGAAAAGATTTCATAATTTATACGTGATTCAGTTTTGATTAAGATAAAAGTTTTAATTTATGTACCAAAACGGTTATAAAACAAGTACCCTGAATAACCCTTTCCTATCCACCACAATATCCTTGTTTCGTAAGTTAGGATTTTAATAGTGAAGTTTTAACGTGTTACTGTTAAATGATTTACAGAGACTCACTTCAAATAAATTATAAATACAGGTACAATGTTCCGATAAGAAAAAAAAAATTCCACATAATGATAAAAAAGTAAAATTTTCGAAGACGTGTTGTTTCCTTTGATATTCGTTCCACCTTTCTGTCGGAAACCTTACCCTCTTATATTATCGTTTACTTCCGATAAGATTACTTTAGTGTGGCAGTGTAGACGTCAGACTATAAATGTACACAAGTTGTGTAACAAAGAGTTACAAGTGAAGTGAGTTCAAACAGACAATTATAGATTACCTTAGTTGTATAATTTTTGACATCAGTTATCAACAAATGGATTAGTGAACCTATAAAGTCTCTGAATAAATTTTTTATTTATTTACTACTACTCATGGGTAACGTATACCATCGACTATGGACTGAATGACAGAGGAGTGTAAAACCTAGGGAATAAAAGTAGTCGATCTCTTCAATAAGAGGTTTTAAGGTATTAATCCAGTTATCCCTTTTGAGTCCTATAAACTAGATGGAGAAATTGTAAATTTCAAACTCCAAACAAGATGGGTTTTACCACCAATCCTCCGTACGATAAATTCTGTCAAGTCACTCCACTAAGAAGGATAAATTTACATTACCATAATAAAATATGTAAATTCATCATAAATCAAACTGGTATAAAGTACACGTTTGCAACGGAGAGGCTCAATCATAAAATTCGTACAAAACTGGGTGAGGATACGTTTACTACTAACGATTCCCGGTCCCATATAAACCTTACGTTATTCGTTTCTCAGTTTGTACTGAACCGGTGACTTATTGTTGTTGTTCCGATTCGCCTCCTTCGTTGAGTTCATCCTCTTTAACTTTTTAGTGTTCGAGGATAATCTCTTACATTAATGTCACAAAGTTTACGTCTCTTTGAGATATTAATGAGACTGTAAATGTTTCTAAAAACCTTCTCTTTTCAGTCCTAGAATTCCGTACACTAAAATTTGGACTCCTTTTAAGAAAATCCATTTAGTACAATCTTCCATATCAGGTTTCCACTGAGAACCATCAAAGTTTATTGACCTATGAGAAAAGTACGATTTAAGAGGAATACGTATAACAATTAGAAACAAAATCCTCTTTTATAGTCTACATGATCAGAATTCTCAAACTTCCGTGAGTTAATTGACATACACTTACTCACATACTTAGTAACTTGATACTAATTTAGTAAATATTTATGTATATATATGGAGAACCAGTCCAAAAGGAAAGAGTTGATGTGACAGTAGAGACATAATCCTATTACAGTTGAGTATTAAAAGACCCATAACTTTTTCCTGTTACAGTATGTAGGTGAAGATTTAAGTGGACGATTTGTTTTTACATAATTGATGATGTGTGTTTAGTAACAAGATACACGAAGATTATATAATCATTTGTTTCACTCAAATATTCGAAAACACTACTAGTATCACTGCTATTACTAATATTTTTGTCTATTGTTAAAGTATTACGATATATACATGGTTCATTAATGAAAGTATATATGCCCGAAGGAAGCACCGAGTCTATCTTAACCGGACGTTATAGACTCTGAGTTCAAGTCAGGGACCTAACCATTCTAAAAAGGACCTCTTCCGTTACCGAAGAGTAAGGTCATAAGAACGGACCTCTTAAGGTACCTACCTTCTCGGACCACTCGATGTCATGTACCTCAGTGTTTCTCAATCTGTACTGACTCACTAATTGTATACGTATATTTATATATTTTATCACAAAGGTATTTTTGATACTTTATCTGAAACTAAAGTAGGATGAGATAATTATTCTTAACTTTATCTCACTCTAATTCCTTTGAACGAGTACTAGTATCTCGATCATTCAGTCTCTTGACGCTAGTTTCGGACCTTTACACCGATATCCTGGACAAGAATTGGTATTTTGGTACGAAGGTGGATTAATATGATTCACTGCTCGTCCACTAAGAGAGTCCGACAATAGACTCTTGAAAACAAAAACAAGTCAGTGAGCCACCACAGACTCAGAAACACTTGGTACCTGACATCGTACGGTCCGAAGGGACAGTATGTCACTCACCCACTTTATATTACGAAATGAACATCGACCCCTTTCCTACCTTTTTTAATATATTTTTCCATTCTAAATGAAAACCGTACTTATAATTTTATAAAATTCTGATTATTTCTATCATACACATAATGGATTCCCTAGACATATTACATTTGAATATCTTCTCTTTGGACGGGTTGGAGAAACCTCGAATTAATTAGAAGATACTAGTGTCCCGAAATGTCACGTATCGAACCTGTTCCTGTTTCCGAGTAACCATAGCGTGTAACAAGTCGGAGATCAGAATAAAAATAAGTTGATATTAAATATTTACTTATCGAATAAATTTAATTGTGTTCGTATATATGTTATTCCCTGTAGGTAATAACGTTGAAATCACTTTCACTCACTTCAGCGAGTAAGTACAGGTTAAAAAACGTTGGGGCACCTGACATCGGATGGTCCAAGGAGGTAGATACCCTAAAGGTCCGTTCTTATGACCTCACCCAACGGTAAAGGAAGTCTATAAGACGTGCGTCCCTAGCTTAGGTCCAAAGGAAGTAACATCCGTCTGCGAAATGGAAGACTCGGTGGTCCCTTCAGGTAACGTTGAATCCACATTACGTTTAGATTTCAAGTGTTAATTGTTAAATTCGTAAACGAAAACTACGATTATTTATCACCAAAAGAACCTTCGTTGATATCTGTTTGATATGTGTCACAGATATGATTTTTGACTACCGTCTATCGTCCATTCAACCTTTTTATTAATAACTTGATTGTTATGGGTACATTTCTAACGAAATTGGTGTGTCGGTTTTGATTTTAATTAGATTGTTATATATAATTTCGTATATTGAAAAAATTTTTTAACTTTTTCTCATATATACAAACACACATATTGATTTAAATGACACGATATACAGACTTTCATTGTGCTAGAACATTTAGTTAACATGAAATTATTCTTCGTTTTTCGTATACGGGGAAAATCGGATACTATAATAATAATTAATCGTGAAAGATATGATATCCGATATACGAATAATTTATATATTTATTTGACTAGGTAGTGAATACATATAGAGATCCGGTGTTTTATATGACACGATATGTGTATTTGTACACTGATTTCACCTAGGACCTAGTTAATTTTGGACTACGTACTCTACTTGTATAAAAGTTCATGTTAAATTTACTTACATTTTATGTGTGAAAATAACGATTAGTACACATGTGTAAGGGAGTCGTACTCTTAATATAAAATTATGTAATACGATTGTTTTTTACTCGTTTTGTACAAAGAAAAGTTCTATTAAATATTATAGTTCAGTACGTACTCTCATTACTCTAATTATTATCTTTCATATCTAAATAAGTGAGAGACCTACTATTTAGTACTGTTCGGTAATTTCAGTAAATTAAGACTATGTCATTTTGGTACGCTACCGTCTCTCTTACCTATTATGATAAATCTTGTCAAACACGGATCAACTACTCTATTTTAATTCAGTCTCAACAATCATCGCAAGATTTTAACAAAATGTAATTATCTTTAGACCTTTGAAACTTACCTTACATTTAGTATACTCTTACCTTACGAGGGAAACTACTAAAGTTATGGTGTACACTTTTCTTGTAAGGTTCGATCATGAGAATGTCAAATACTGAGTATTACTAACTCAAGAAAGAATGTATTTTGTCCAATTATCAGAAGGTTTAATTCAATTTTATATTTGTATTTTCTATACCTTAAATTAACTCAAATTTATATATTTGTTAACAAACATACGAATAATAGGGACCCATTTGATAATAAAAGGAATACAAAATATTAAAATAAAAATAATAATAACAAAATTTCAATTATTTGTGGACCGAGTGTCGAGTTTTAAATGTTTCCCTAAAGAGGACGAATGGAGAAAGTGTGAGGATGAAGAAAACCTGATAGGGTTACTCAAATGACCCGTTAGAAATTCTCTATGAAGTGAATTTCATGTATATAAACGAATATATATATAAGTAAAGGGGTGACAAGAAAAGTGTTTCCAAAATCGTGTTATATGTTGACAAGATTTTGAAAAGTAATAAAAAGTGAATCACAAATGAATCGTTTAGAACCTCTTGAAAAATATGTGATATGTTTCCGGGAGAACAATTTACTTTTTCAATATGGATAGAATATATGGTTTCGTAAATAGTTTTAAAAAATTTCACTCTATATAATAGTTATGATACATGTGAAAAATTAACTATATAAGTAAAATGTAAATCTTTATCTAGATTAATAATGGTACTAAAACTTTACTTAATCAAATTCGAATATAAAACACGATGGATACTTTCACAATTTCAGAAAGTCACTCAGTCAAGAAGTGTAGTCCACCGGTTGTATAACCTCTAAGTCGAAGTCGTAGTCAGGGAGGTCACTTATAAGTCCCAACTAAAAGAAATCTTTACTGACTAAACTAGAGGAACGACAGGTTTCCCGAGCGTTCTCAGAATACGTCGTGGTGTTAAGTTTTTGTAACTAAGAAACTGTGAGTCGGAAGAAATACAGGTTGAGATTGTAGGCATGTACTGACGAACTTTTTGGTAATCTACCTGGAAACAGTAGTTTCAAAATAGAGATGAAAAATTATACGACAGATCCAACTAGTATCGAAAAGAAGGTTCCTCACTCGTAGAAAAGTAAAGTATCGACGTCAGTGGTAGACGTCACTAAAACCTCGAGGGTTTTTATCAGAGAGTGACAAAGGTCACAAACGGGTAGATAAACGGTACTTCACTACCCTGGTCTACGGTACTAGTATCAAAGGACTTACAACTCAAAATTCGTTTGAAAAAGTGAGAGGAGAAAGTAAAAGTAGTTCTCCGAGAAATCAAGAAGGGAAAGACGGTATTCCCATCACAGTAGAGACATCGACTTCAATAACTATAAAGAGGGACCGTTTGAACTGAAATCGAACACGACGTAGGTCGGACAGTATAGTGTACTATATGAGACGTACATATAATTTATTTGTCCCATTTTTATATGTCGGAACAATATGAGGAAAGGGTTAAAACTTGGTCAGTCAACAAGGTACATAACAAGATTGACAACGTAGAAGTGGACATATGTCCTTTAGTCCTCTGTCTATTTCACGAGACCATAAGGGTAGACATTTTCTTAAAAAGTGTAAAACCGTTCTTATGACCTCACGAAACGGTAAGGAAGGAGGCCACCTGGTACGAATTAGTTTTGAAAGTTGAAACTGGGTAGGTAGAACACACCAGGACGTGTAGTACCCAGTATCGAAGTAACTCAATGTGTTCGGGGAAACACTCTTGCTCCGACACTAGTACTTCCCCTATAATCGTAATTGTGAATCTTTTTTTGTGGTTAGTGATTAAACATAGTAAAGAGTTTTATTTTCAGAGTTTCATTTAACTTTTTCTGTATATGTTCTGAACGTACGGTTTTTAATGTTTTATCACTACTTTATTTTATTTCTAGATTTATTTACAACCCTATACAATATGACAACAGGTCTGTTGAATTATCTCATTACTTCAATTAAAAAAAAGGGTTGACTATGTGTCTACATAGAGTTAAGGATAGTTTTAGTATAGTTTTAAAAAGATCTATATTCATTCGAATAATATTTTAAATATACATTTAAAATATCCTTAAATGTATATCCTTAGTCTCATCGATTTTACTTACAAACAACGTAAATACAATTACCCGAATAAAATAATAAAATTTTTCAACCTTAAAATACCACAGTAAATAGATATTGAAAGGAACACATAGAATAAAACTATAGTACGAGACACCCAAAGAAATAACTTTATGTTAACTAAATGTTATAACACAATCAAAGTCGGTATATCGTTTTATTAAGTCAATACGTAAAAAAAGTCTAATGAAACTTTCTGGATATACGACTTTCGATATTTTGTAACTAGTTGCATTAACTTCTACTACACTTCTTTATCTATAGAGTACAGGAACTAACCTTCTTAATTACAATTTTACCGGTATTATGAGTTTTTTTAGATGTATAAATTACACTA
Source organism: Capra ibex (assembly GCA_006410555.1). Classification (NCBI taxonomy): domain Eukaryota; kingdom Metazoa; phylum Chordata; class Mammalia; order Artiodactyla; family Bovidae; genus Capra; species Capra ibex. Next base: position 37,293,800 of record SJYO01037955.1, read on the forward strand.
GGGATAGTTTTACAGATACTATGAAAATTATTTGATCTTATTTAAAAGGATTTTAAAATGTCCAGAAAAAAACACGACATTCATATATACATACACAATATATATTTATTGTATATTTTATTATATTATATGTGAAAGTACAAAACTTTCATTTTCACTTTCAGTAAGTCAGTACAGACTGAGAAACGTCAAGGTACCTGATATGTCAGGTACCTTAAAAGATCCGGTCTTATCACCTCACCCATCGGTAAGGAAAGAGGTCCCCTAGAAAGGTTGGGTTCCTAGCTTGGGTCCTGAGGGTGTAACGTCCGTCTAAGAAATCGTCGGAAGTCCCTTCGGGACACATACAATATATATATATTATACGTATATATACACACATAAGTTATAAAATAATACTACTACTATTTAAGGATTTAGGTGTACTTTAAATAAAATAAAACATACGATAAGTCTAAATTGATTAAAGAATAGATAATTGGAATAAAACTTTTTGTAAAAATGGGTGGATAAAACCTATGTAATAGTTAGTATATTTCCCAATTAAGTTAAGGAAAAGATAGAATGTTTCGTAATAAAGTCGGGTCTTATGGTTCCAAGAAATCTTTTCTTTCTGATTCATTAATTATTATTTGGAAGATGTATACTTTAATAAGGGGTACGTTCGTAGGAATGGGTATAAATTAAGATGAACAACAACAAGAAATGAGTGTTTCGGGACAACGTTTTTAACGTTGGGGTACCTGATATCGGGTGGTCTCAGGAGACAGGTACCTCAAAGGACCGTTCCTATGACCTCACACAACGGTAAAGGAAGAGGTCCCATAGAAGGACTGGGTCCCTAGCTTCCATTCAGAGGACGTAACCGTCCTCGGTGATTCGGTGGTCCCTTCGGTGTATTTAAGATAATTAGGTTAGTTTAGAAATTTCCTGTTTTACTATAGTCCTACGTTATACTTCTGTTGTTTTTTCCCTTTTATAAATTCTTAATGTCTTTACACGGATTTTACTGACACACATCTTCAGTTTGTGTTTTTATTTTTCCTTTTATATCTTAATAAACTATGGTTATTAGTCAATTGATACAGGGGAGACGATTCCTTTGAGTTTGTCACGGACATTCAACAATGTCTAATCTCCTTTATTGAACTCGATTAAGTGGAAGATACCTTAATATGCTTCATATATCGTATAGAGGGTCTTTAAAATACAGGTATTTATAGTCATAAAATCAAAACTTATACACTTTAGTCAATATGAAATTAAGTACACGAACGAAAGACTACTCGTTCACCGTAGTCAACGGACAATAATCGTTACCTTCTGTTCGTGAAGACGGATGACGTAGAACCATAGACTCAGTAGTTCCCTTTACAGTTGTGACCTTCCTTGTAACGAAATGAAAGTACCTCTTCTCTCCTCATTCTAGTCGAAGTTATCACCCGAAGTCAGAGGGTACCTGTCGTCCAAGGAGATCCGTCGGACGGTTGGGGTCCGTCGACTAGACGTGAGTGTGGAGAACACGACGTCGTCTTCCGGAAATAGGGGAGGGACATCCTCTGTCTATGTCGTCACCCGACTGGTCTAATGCGAATCCGTTTGTTTACTCACGTGTCACTCACACTTTGTCCCTTTCTGAATGGGGTGTTTTACTATTCAGTCCGTACTATTTTTTCACAAGACCTGGGTTGTGGGTAAGAATACACTTACTCTTTTTCAGGTTTCTGTTACTACCCTGACGAAAAGGGTTGTTGAAGTACCACTTAAAAAGGAAAAAGTATCAAAATAGAACCGTGATTTTTATCTTATATTCGTGGCTCCTGTTGAGGTGTCTGTTCGGTAATCTTTTACTTTCTTACTAAGTAAAATGTCACTAAATATTACGTCGATTTTCGGGTCTTTTGTCTTGTCTCGTCTTGTTTTGTCCTTAGATTTTGTCCTCTCTCTTCAGCTAAGTAAAGTTAATAAAAATATAACTTATAAGAACAATGTTTTACGAAATGTTAGACTAAATGTGTAGAACAAAAACGAGAAGTGTTTTTTTGACTTACAGTCTTTAGTCCATAAAAACAATCTTTAAATAACCTTACCTTTAACTTGAAATCTCAATAAGTATATTACACAGTCTTTGTAAAAGTAGTATTTAACGGAGAATATCAAGTCAAGTCAAGTCAGCACAGGCTGAGACTCTGTGGTACCTGCCGTCGTGTGGTCCGGAGGGACAGGTCGTGGTTGAGGGTCTCAAATGAATATCAATAAACGAAAGTTAAAGGTCGTAAAGACATAAAACGAAAAGATCATTATATCAGAAATATTTCATTCCTATCGAAGAATTTTAATTCATGTGACAAGTCATTTCATGTAGTCTACTGTCTTTAATTTTTAAATACACTGTTGAACCCAAAATATTATACTTTTAAAGTATTAAGTTTTTTTTAAGTTTTATTTAGTCTTGAATTACTTAAGTGAGATTATAAAAGATTTTATTCGTAACATAATACCGTCCGATCCAATTATTTCCTCTCTATTCTTCCGGAAGAAGTCACTTTTTGTTTTTCTTTATCTCCTTTTGTTATATTACCCTTTCTGATCGTTAGAGTTCTTTTAAACACTATGATAATTCCCTTGTGAAGTATGTCTCTACCCGTGTTATTTCCGGTCTTTTTCGTTCCCGGATTATCTTCGTCTTCTCTAATTTTTGTCGACCGTACTTATGCATCTTTTTGATAGGTTTTCTTCCAGAATTAATGGGCCTATTGGTACTACCGTACCAGTGAGTGGATCTCGGTATTTAGGACCTCACACTTCAGTTCACCCGGAATCCTTCGCAATGATGTTTATTTCGATCACCTCTACTACCTTGACGTCGACTCGATAAATTTCAGGATTTTCTACTGCAACGATTTCACGACGTGAGTAATTCAGTCGTTCAAACCTTTTAAGTCGTTACCGGTGTCCTGATCTTTTCCAGTCAAAAGTAGGATTTGGGTTTCTTTCCGTTACGACTCGTTATAAGTTTGATATCATTTTAACACGAATAAAGTGTACTATAGTTCTAGACGAGTTTTCGCGAGTTTCGTCCGAAACTATCATGTACTTGGTTCTTGAAGGTCTGCGTGTTCGACATAAATCTTTTCCGTCTCCTTCGTTTCGTCTCTTGTTTGACAGTTGTAGGGAACCTAGCATCTATTTGTTCTCTTAAGGTCTTTTTGTAGATGAAGACGAAGTAACCGATACGATTTCGGAAACTGACACACCTAGTGTGTTTGACACCTTTTAAGGATTTCTCTACCCGTATGGTCTGGTGGAACGGACGAAGGACACTTTGGAATACGTCCAGTTCTTCACTGTCTTGGTCTGTACCTTGTTACCTGATTAAGTTTTAACCCTTTCCTCATGTAGTTCCGATTTATAACAGTGGGATGAATAAATTGAATATAAGTCTCACGTAGTACGTTTTACGACCCGACCTATTGAGTGTTTGACCTTAGTTCTAACGACCCTTTTTATAGTTGTTGGAATCTATACGTTTACTGTGGTGGGATTATTCCCCCGTCGTTTTAGTGGATGAGTTACCTTTACTCAAACTCGGTTGAGGACCTCTGTCACTTCCTGTCTCTTCCGACCATAAAACGTCAGGTACACAAACGTTTCTCAGCTTGTGTTAAATCGTTGACTTGTTGTCCAATTATTATATAGGACTAACTTTTACCTAACACCAGTTGTTACAATTCACTATTTACTTTAACAATTTTTAAAATAGGTATAAGTCTCACTTTTTGTCAAAGCCTAAGTCTCCTGTACGATGTCGAAGTGTTATTTTGTCACGATTAGTAAGTCCACACAGACTAAGGGACGTTGGAGTACCTGACATCGGACGGTCCGAGAAGACAAGTACCTTAAGAGGTCCGTTTTTATGACCTTATGACCACACAAATCAGCGAGTCAGTACAACCTGAGAAACACTACCAGTATCTGACATCGGGTGGTCCGGTGCACCAGGTACCCCTAAGAGGTCCGTTCTTATGATCTCACCCAACGGTACGGGAAGAGGTCCCTTAGAAGGGTTGGGTCCCTATCTTGGGTCCAGAGGGTATAACGTCTACCTAAGAAATGACAAACTCGGTGGTCTTCTCATCCATCGGTAATGAAAGAGGTCCCCTAAAAGGACTGGTTCCCTAACTTGGGTCCAGAGGTCGTAACGTCCGTCTAAAAAATGGTAGACTCGGTTGTCCTTTCTGGTCAAAGTTCTGTCAAGTGAATTTATCTTAGACTTTCTAGAGTTTCACCGTTTATCAATATAGTTTGTAAATACAGTACGTCCTTAAACATTGAAGCACACACGTAGAGACACACGGTTGATGTTGAACGGATATCTAACCTAAAATTTTAGATGATCATTTCAACAACTAATTTTGAACTCAGTCACAAAGGGACTCCTATTTTTAGTTTTTCAAGTCAGATTGACATATTCGTAAACGAGAACGTGTTCTTATATTGAATCTGAGTGAATGTTATTATCGAAATAAAGAAACGGTTTATTACAAATTATAACATTAGACAAAAGGAATAAAGTTCTTACAAGAGGAATAGTAATATAGATATTAAAGTTTAAGTGAGACAGTATTAATTACGTTTAGAAAATATATGGGGTACCTCTTCCTTTACCGTTAGGTGAGGTCATAAGAATAGACCCTTTAGTGTACCTGTCTCCTCGGACCGCCAGAAGTCGAGTACTCCAGCGTTTCAATCTGTGTTGAACCGTTAATTCGTTGTTATAACATATACGATTTGTTCAGGATCATTGATGGTAAGATAACTCTCTAAACTTAAAAAAATTGTGTCATATAAATATATGATCCTTTCTTTTTGATTGTAAATGTATAAAATTTACATGTAATCGATATTTTTTACAATAGATTCAAAGTTATCCTTGTGTGTATCATAATTAACAACGGAGAAACTAATCATCTTAAAGAACCAATAATCACCGTATCTTTACTAGATAGAATTATAGAAGTAAGTACAGATATACTTATAAATGTCCTTTGCCTCTAGTTTAACGGTTGTAGGGAACCTAGTAGTTTTTTCGTTCTCTCAAAGTCTTTTTGTAGATGAAGACGAAATACCTGATACGGTTCCGGAAACTGACCCACCTAGTGTTGTTTGACCCTTTAAGAATTTCTCTACCCTTATAATCTGGTGAACTGGACGGAGAACTCTTAGGATATACGTCCAGTCCTTCGTTGTCAATCTTGACCTGTACCTTGTTGTCTGACCAAGTTTAACCCTTTCCTCATACAGTTTCAACATATAATAGTGGGACGAATAAATTGAATATACGTCTCATGTAGTACACTTTACGACCGACCTTCTTCGTGCTCCATCTTAGTTCTAAAGACCTTCTTTATATTTATTGGAGTGTATGTGTTTACTGTGGTGGGAATACCGTCTTTCATTTCTTCTTGATTTCTCGGAGAACTACTTTCATTTTCTTCTTTCACTTTTTCAACCGAATTTTGAGTTGTAAGTTTTTTGGTTATAGTAGTGTAGACCAGGATAGTGAAGTACCGTTTATCCCTTTTTTACTTTTGACACTCTCTGAAATAAAACTCCCCCGAGGTTTTAGTGACGTCTACCACTGACTTCGGTACTTTAATTTTTTCTGCGGACGAGGAACCTTCTTTTCAATACTGGTTGGATCTATCGTATAATTTTTTGTCTTTGTAATGAAACGGTTGTTTCCAGGTATATCAGTTTCGATACCAAAAAGGTCATCATCAGTAAATACCTACACTCTCAACCTGATATTTCTTTCGACTCACGATTTCTTAACTACGAAAACTTGATATCACAATCTCTTCTGAGAACTATCAGGGAACCTGTCGTTCCTCTAGGTTGGTCGGATAGGACTTCCTTTAGTCAGGACTTATAAGTAACCTTCCTTACTACGACTTCGACTTTGAAGTTATGAAACCGGTGGACTACGCTTCCTGATTGAGAAAACTTTCTCGGACTACGACCCTGTCTAAATTCCGTCCTCCTTTCCCCTACTGTCTCCTACTCTACCAACCTAGTGTAGTGGCTGAGTTACCTGTACTCAAACTCATCCGAGGTCCTCAACCACTCCCTGTCCTTTCAGACCATACGACGTCAAGTACCCCAGTGTTTCTCAACCTGTCCTGACTGTTCACTTGACTAGACTTCTCTCTCGTAATACATCTTCCCGGGTCCCCACTTCCCTAGATTCTTAGACTTTCTCGTGGGGACCTCGATCTTAATTTCGGACCGTACGACGTCAAGTACCCCAGTGGTTCTCAGTCTGTCCTGACTCACTGACTCTACTGACTTGACTTGGTTTGACTCTGTAGACGTTAATTTCACGTTTTATGACAGATAAATAATCCATAAAATTCTGTTACTCTTTTTGTAGTTGTCGATTTTTCAAGTAAAAAGAGATCGTTTATGTGACTTTATAATACTAGAATTATAATAATGTCCCTGTGTCGTCAATTATTCGTGATGTTACTCAATGGAACTACTTGTATCTATTTATCTAATCGACAGATTTATTTACCCATCCCAAAAAGACAAAGCATTATCTGAGTATACGTGGTCACTTGTGTTAATTGTAGAATTTATACAACATCCCACTTGAAGTTTGTCTTACTTTAAGTATAAAGATCTCACACACAGAGAAATCTTATCTATTCAAAAACAAAAAGGGAGAGTAACCTTCGTTAACGATTGAAGTAGTGAGGAGAGACAGAGAACAAGAGTAATAGGTTACTGGTAAAGGTAATCGAGTTGTAGGTTCCGATGATGTGTGAAAAATTGATGTCTCAGATATATCAACGATTATTAGACCTCTTTATTTACATGAAAAAGGTCTATAGTGTTGTAATAAGCTCGTTCCTATTTGATACTGGTACCTCTGACATTAGAGTGAGTGGTAGACGAAAAGGAAACTTACCAAATTCTCTGTTAGTGTCTTGTCTGATTCTTTTATTGAGGTGAAAGAACCTTATTACTCAATAAAAGTGTGTATGAAATTTTTGACTAATTATATTTAAGTATCCTTGTTTAATACAACCAGTGTAAGTGATGAGGATAATTTACTTCTTATAAAGTCCTATACCTTCTATTATTTTTCGTATAAAACAAATATCAATGAGTAGTATAGAAGAACTCAATCAAAACATTTAGTTATATAAGTGTGTTCTTTTACAAAAATAAGATTTAGTTATGTTACTTCTTTACAAACAACAAATTTACGACTATAGTATACGAAGTTACGTAGACGGATGAAACTTTATAATCTTATAATACTCATACAATTTTTTTTCAATTACGTAATTACATTTCACTTTGGTTTTCCTTTATAACTAAATTAAATCCAAATAATTTATCGGAACCCCTTTGTACTCTAGGTTATTATGTTAATAAATTAATTAATTTCAAATTACTTTAAGTGAAAACGATGTAAAACATTAACACCAATATAGATAAAATAATACATTCACAAACGTTGTACCAGTTATTTTATTTCTGTCACGGACGTACATTTTCAGTCATAGTGAATATACTCTCCATGAGTAACCGGAATTAGTATAAAAGAAAGTGACTCTTTAAACCCCTACTGTTTTATATATACATAAAAATAAGGAAATTTACATTTGGAAGATTAGAACAGAAAAAGTCCGTTTGTAATGTACTGTAAATTTTTGTAATACAAGAGGGTTTATTATACATTAACAATATGTGTGTGTGTATGTATGTATATATATATAAAAAAGAACATGAGTCTAAGGAAAGATACTGATAGACAATTGAACTGTCCGTTCTATAAATTCAAACGTAATATTGACTTTTTAATGGTCTGCTTGGGTAAGTACGTCGAATAAAAACCATTAAAGTGTTCCTGTTTAAAATTAGTAAACTTTAAGTAGTTTTCGTAAAGGAACTTCTATGGAGTTATTACGTCACTTCGTGTCTTAAGTAAATTTTACCCGATTAGTATTCTAGTATGGTGCTACTTTACTTACAATGTTTTTACCGTACCAGTATGAATAAAACTCGGTTCGTATCAGTTGATCTCAGTGATTCCTACAATTAAAGACGTTATTTTTGGTTTATATTTACATTTATAGGAATAAATACGGTTACCAAACTTATATTATTCTTGTACTTAACAATTTATTAAGATGTAAAATTCCAGTTTAGTTAAGTCAAGTCAAGTCAAGTCAACGAGTCAGCACAGGCTGAGAAACGTTGGGGTACTTAACGTCGTATTCTCCCATGTTTTTTGTTTAGACTCTTATAATTTTATGTATGTCCGTTTGTGTGTGTGTATTTGTATTTGTGTGATAAGGTCTCATTTCCGTTTCACCTCTAAGATGGGTTGAGTAGGGGATACGAATATTGGAATTATGGTTTTGTATTCTTTGTGTCATACTTTTATTTGAATGAATATCCAGTTCAAGAATTGCTTCACGTACCCTTTTAGAATAAGAATCGTTTCGTCATAGTCGTTTCATATTTTACCCATTATCTTAATGGTACACTCAATAAGGTTCTTACGTACCGACGAATTTGTAATCTTTTTTAGTAATTCAGGTCAAGTAGTTTATTTGTATTATTTCTCCTTTTGTATGTAAGTAATCTATAAAATTTTACTCGTATCGTTTAAACAACCTATATTTTAGTCGTATGTTCCAGGTAAAGACGTTTGTTACTTTGTATAAATTTTTTAATCAAATTTTCCTACGGTAAAATGTTGTCGTATGGGTATCCTTCATGTATACTTTATTTGACTATTTTTGTATTTATTCTGGAGATACTCTGTATTTTATGGAGGATTTGTTCGTTCTCTTGTAGAATGTTCAAGAATCCTCCTTTATTAAGACCATTCTACATTTAAGAGACGATTGACTTGATATCTAAGTTGTTTTAAGTTTATTTTTAACTTTGTTCTAAAAAATACCTGGGACCATATTCTCCCAGAGTTTTTGAATATGTTTATACGTTTCCCGGTCTTATGTGTTCAGGGATACATATTCTTAATGTTTCACTCTTTTAAACAGTCTGGGTTATGGTTCGTAGTGAATATTAAATATCATTAATTCTCCTATACTAAAACCGAAAGAATACTTGTATACTAGTTAAATTGTATCACTGGAGTCTTCGTATATGTGTTTATATACTCTTTAAACTATATAATGTGTCTACTTTTACGTCTACCCTCATTCTACTGACTAAATATTTGTTTAACATGACAAAATTTTGTCAAAATTTAAATGTCTTTTTATATCAAAGGAACGTCGAGTGTGGGTGAAAAGGGATAATAATTACGGAATATAATCTTTCCACATACAAAAATAACGAATTCCATGTAAACAATAACTTATTATTTATTGTATATCTATTTATGAATATGTAATGAAAATCTATCATAAATATAAAAGAAAGGTAAGTGTATCACAATTGGATTTAAACAAAAAGACCAAGTCCTCAGTGTGGAGGGGGGTGCTATAGTGTATTGGAATCAGTCATATAGAGGAATAAGGGGGGAACCAAAACTCTTAAAAAATTTGAAAGGACAAAATCACTAGAACTGTTAAAACCCTTCATTACTAGAACATAAACATCTTCCAGGGAGTTTAATTTGGACAAATAAAGAGAGCACCAATATGAAAAGAGTACCAAAACCAAAATCTCGTCTCCTAGTATCTACTTCCACTTCTAAATAATGTTGTATAGTTCCTATGTACGATAGTTGTACCATAGTGACAACATCAACTGAAGAACTTGAATTAGTGGACCTGTTTCATCATAAACAGTCCAAAAAGGTAATCCATTATAATACAGGAAAGGTATGACATGAGTTTTCCTCTTTGAGTTGTACGTGTCGACTGTGTTCCTCGTTCCTCAATTTAGGATGAAGAACTTCCTGTCTTATAGGGGTATCCAATAAAGATTAAGAAGACGTAAGTTATATAAAATTTTTTAATAAACAAATATAGTCTTAGTCTAACAAAGTCTGAATCGGTACCCCTCGAGAAAGTAAATCAAATGTTCAAGGAAACGATATGGAGTAGTAACGACATAAATAAAAAATTTATTTAGGAATGACCTTGATGTTCAATGACGTCATAGTAGAACAGATGAAGGACGGAACCAAGATCTTAGTGGTAAAGAGATTCCTTAGGAACTCAAAAACAAAAAAGAAAAAAACGTCTTACCAAATAGTCTAAAAAAAACATTTCAGGTTTTCACCTTTTTAGGGTTTCGAAATAATTATAACCTTACTCATTTATATAACACCTCATAAGTCTGTTACCCTTTAATATGTCATTACTTATACTTATTAGATATCGGAGTTCGTAGGTATACCTACTTAGAGTGTTTTTACTACTCGAATTCAAAGTTTAATGTGATCTTACCTATATTACGCTAAGATAAATATTAACTTAGTACGTGTGAAGGAATATTCTCCAGTAAGCCAATCTAAAGATAACGATAACATTGTTTAATGTTTAATAACATTGTTTATACAAACAAATCATATTTATCTGGAATGTCAAGACTTAGTTCAGTTCTCAAGATGTACCCAGAGTTACCCGATTTTGATTTTCCAACTGTCCCGACGAAAGGAAAACGTCCGAGATTTCCTCATAAGGAAAGAAACTGTAAAGGTAAAGGAATTCCAGTGGGTGTAAGGAATCGAGTACCCGGGGAAGGAGGTAAGGTCACGATCGATACAGTTCGACGTAAGAAGAATACTACGGTAGAGAAATTAAGAGGTAAAAACGGAGGCAGAAGGTGTGTATACCGGGAATACTAAAGTTCCCTGAGTGGAACTATTACGTCTTATTTTAGGATTGACATTCCAATCAACTAATTGGTTCAATTGAGGTAGACGTTGGAATAGAGGGGAAACGGTACTTTACTTTGTACAAATATCCAGGGTCCCAATTCGTGTACCATCCCCGTAGTAAGAAGGACGACCTTAATTGTAAGTTTTTAATTAATGTATAAACTTACGGACATAGCGATCATTTTGGTACTTCTTTTGACTCCGTCACTAAGAGTGACTTCAATCTTCTTACTAAGGAAGGTTTTTCTTCTATTCCTTTATATTTGTCTTTTTTACTTTTACATATTCGGAGAGTAAACCGTCACTGACTGAAGAATTTGTTTTCAAAGTCCACCTGAGTAACAATTAGAAATAGGACGTAGTCACCCGTGTCACAACTCCATGATGCACAAGATGTTAAACCTTAATAAACAACAAAAACGGGAATGTTAAAATTTCCAGTAATTCACGAAAGGTTTTAGATAAATTCTACTGAGGTTTATTCGTCCATATGGGTGTGTACTTTTTCATCAATACGTAATTACACATGTTTCCATTTATGAAGTTAATTTTACTTTTAGAGATTTCATTTTCATGACTTAAGTAGTGTAAAACAGTACACAAACTGGACCAGATACGGTGTCTTCGGACCGAACGTAGTTGAACCAAGGAAAATGTAGTCCGAAGTCCATTCCAAATTACTGACCTTCCGTACCTGTCTTCTAACTCTTAAGTCATCAATCCCTCTTTTTTAGATATAAATATTTATAAAATCACTTATAAATGTTTTTATAAATCTTTTTTGTATCAACATTAGGTAAAACAATTGTACACCTCCTGACTAAAATTTCGACTTTGAGGTTATGAAACCGGTGGACTACACCTTGAGGCGGGTACCGTTTCCAGTACTCCTTTCTCCGAACCGTATGCGTTTCCACACTAGTTCGGAGTCCTTTGGGGGACAAGGGCTCGTAGATGGGGGTTTTGGTCTCAGATAGATGAAATGACAAAGTACGAGAGCGGATGTGGAGACTGAAATACCCCCCAACAAGGGGTGGCCAAGAGAGTCTCTTCCTCATTTGTACGTCGAGGTTCAGTTGTTTTTAAGGACCCGTACTGTTCTCACAAAGTCGAATGCCTGAGGAGACTTCCAATAGATCGGGTGGACTTATCCAAGGAGGTCGGTGTACACTAACAAATGTCGGAGGGTTGGACTCTCCGTGTTCTACAAAATCTGAATGATTTCCGTTTAAGAAAACCTTTTAACAGGCATATCACCCAACCAATCCTTAATATAACCACTTCCCAAAAAGTAAACAACACGGTTATTAACGTCGATTAAGGGACGGGACCCACCCTGTTCACACAGAGTCCAGTTTGGAGAGACGACCGTCTGATCGAACACACTGTCCTAATAGGTATGAGGACGGTGATGGTGTACTAACAAATGATGGAGAGTTGGTATTTGTCGTGTCTCTCGAAACCTCATAAAACTCTCAGAATTAATCGTATCCCGAAAAGAGTGACAACTCAGTTACTAACGGCGGTCCGGAGGTATAGGAATCCATGGACCCTTATATAATTAGTTACGTAAACCTTATACCTTTCCTTTATACTATCAAAAATTCAAATCGTTATGATCTGAAAAACTCAATTACTTAAAAGAGAAAACATTATCTAGTGACATGAAACAATATTTAGTGACACAGGAACGATACATTTTTACATTGAAATAGTGATGGAATTCTGATTTATCTAGAAATCCCCTTGTAACCACTTTCCTAAAAGTAAACAACCCGACTACAAACGACGATTTAGAGGTATAAGGGACGGGAATATTACTTATATTCTATATCCTCTTTATTGATAATTGGAAATTCGTATATCCTCTTTATTCATAATTGGAATTTCTAATTAGTACAATTGGAACCCAATTTATTTAAGGAAAGAACTAACATTGAGTGATGTGGGGGTGGGATATCCTTACGTTGAAACAAACCTCCCACCACGGACCAAATTCTTTTTTGTGGGAACCTTTTTTCATTCAAAAAACCAATAGTCTTTCTTTCCTAGTATTTTACAGTCGTTCAGAGTACCGGTCTTCTACTACATTTTGGTGATTCTGAAAAAATATGTAAATACACTTCGTGGACTAAAACTCTTTCCAGTCCTGACGACTGGGGGTTTACTGAGACATAAGTAGGGATACACATTGTTTTCCATATATTCGTTTGGGGTTTTATTTCTTTAGTATAGTCAAAGGCCTTTCTGACTAAGGGGGTACAGTGAAGAAAGAACGAGAGACAAAAAGACCGACTTAAGGGTAGACCACGTACCCATGGGTGGTTCGGACGATTAGAACGGACCCGAAGATTCTAGCCTGGTCCCTCCGGAGTCACGGAGGAGAGGAAGCCCTCTTGCCCTTCTGCGGACACCGGATGTATCCACCACTAACCATAAGGTACATTTGGTTCAATAAGTCGGAAAAAGAGACGATTAAAAGATTAGGGAGAGATAGACATTAATTTATTCAATAAAGGTTCCTGTGACTGAGGTAGGGGTGGAAGCTTAGTGGGACCTAGGTGGTCCCGACCTGGGACCGTTCGACTGAGTAAACTTTTCTGGGACTACGACCCTTTCTAACTCCCGTCCTCCTTTTCCCCTACTGTCTCCTACTCTACCAACCTACCGTAGTGATTGAGTTACCTGTACCCAAACCCATCTGAGACCGTCAACCACTACCTGTCCCTCCGGACCTCACGACGTCAAGTACCCCAACGTCTCAGTCTGTGCTGACTCGCTGACTTGACCTTGACCTTGACCCTTTCAAGTCACTGGAAGAATAATTTGTATTTAGAAAAACAACAATAACGATAACGGTAAGGAGGAAAGAGAAGGTTGAGGCATAAAAAGAAGGAAAATAAAAAAGAGTAAAAAAAGAAGTGAAGGAGGAGAAGGAAAAAGAGATATCAGAAACAGAAGAAGTAAAAGAAAAAAAGATCACAAAAACGGAGACAGGAAGTCCCTCTCAATAATGAGAGAACTAGAAGGAAATTGAGTTTTGTCTTCGAGAAAACCCTAAAGGGACCATCGAGTCGACCACTTTTTAGGAGGACGTCACTCCCTCTTTACCTAAGCTAGGGACCCAACCCTTTCTGGGACCTCCTCCCTTTCTGGTGGGTGAGGTGATAAGACCGGACCTCTTAAGGTGTTTGATGTATCAGACCTGACCTGACATATATCAGGTACCCCAGTGTTTCTCAGCCTGAACTGACTCACTGAAAATGAAAACTCATTTTTTATTTTCACATCTCCTGGTGTATTAATCCAGTTTATTAGAGTGGTGACGAATATGGTTTTATAATACATTTTCTCACCAAAGATCTACAGTGATACTGATGTTTATAAAAGGTAACAATGAAGAAGACGTAGGAAACGAAATCATTCTAGTTTCTATTTATAGATGACATATCTCATTTTACCATCTCCTTTATTGATTGGTATCGAACTTTGACTTGTCTATTACCAAAAGGAAAAGTAAGACCGTATTCCTTTTTTTCTTTTTTTAGTGATGTACTTTTTAAGTAATCATACACTTAACAATCCATTTTCGAAATACTTTTATATTTTCTTCTTTCCTTAATTTTCTCATAAACTAACACCACATCGTAGTATATACTGGAATTTGGACTGATAAAAAAGAAGAGAATTTCACTGGTAAAAGAGAAGAAAGGACTTATAATAGAATTTTCTTAATGTTCAACAAGATTATTACAGTCGTTACTCCCTCTTCCTCATTCTCTTCGATTCAAAAATCTAACGTACGTCAATGATCGAAGACGTTTTCATAAAACTGAAAGAGTCTATCCATGTAATCTCTTATTTTTGTCTAAAGATTTATTTTTACACAAGTATATTCACATACGCTTACATTATTAATCATAAGATGATAAAGGTACTTACTGATATGTATATCCTTTGAAATACCATATCTATATTTCATACGAGAGAGACTCCATTTTGACGGACTTAAATTTTTAATTGAATTTTTTTTATTGATTTAATCCTGGTACACTAGTTGTTATTAATTCGATTGGACATATTAGAATCCAGTTTGAATATTTAAATCTTATTACTTAAGTTTATAAAAACATTTGTATATATGAGAAAGTTTTATAGATCTTATGTAATCCGTAAATATATATGATCATTAATACTGTTTTCGAATTAGATACTTTAAAGTTAAATATATTGTATATGGAAATCAGTACGTAGAATTATAGTTTATTTACTTATAACGTAAGATAAATAAGTATATAATAAATGGAAAAGATTTTTATTAAGTACGAAAACTTGACACCATAATCTCTTCTAAAAACTCTCAGGGAACTTGACTTTCCTCTAGTTTGGTCAGTTAGGATTTCCTTTAGTCAGGACTTATAAGTAACCTTCCTGTCTACGACTTCGACTTCGGGGTTATGAAACCGGTGGACTACGCTTCTTGTCCGAGTAACCTTTTCTGAGACTACGATCCTTTCTAACTTCCGTCCTCCTCTTCCCCTGTTGTCTCCTACTCTACCAACCTACCGTAGTAGTTAAGGTACCTGTACTCAAACTCGTTCGAGGTCCTGAACCACTACCTGTCCCTTCGTACCGCAAGAAATCAGGTACTCCTGCGTTTCTTGAACTATACTGACTCTCTAACTTGACTTGACTTTTTAATATCCTTAAACTATTATTGCTCTTTATGTACTTTGTACATTTTAGTTCTATTTACAGGTACCAGGAAATCCTAGTGGCATCCATGACGATTTAAATACCTTGATTGACCTCTATTACGTGACGATCACCAGTATTAGAGTACTAGTACTAGTATCTTTGGTTGTTTTTAAATTAAAGATTTACATCAAATCTTTCAAAGATTACTAAAATTATATGAAAGTGAGAAAACACAGATAACACACAGACACAATATAAACGTAACTGTACCGGTCATCCATAACCCTATATGTTTTACCTTAAAGTACTGTCTCCAACTACTCTCTTTACAAAGTTCAAGACAGGAATAGAGAAGTAAGAAAAGACAGATACTCGAAAGACAACTTTTGAAGTGTCTGACGACAGTAAAATTGGAGGAGTCAATACAGGTACAGGGTCAAGACGTTGACCGTGAAACTTAAGAGATTAATCTAAGACGTAAAAGTTGTCAACGACCAATAAAGATGTACACTTTAGGAAGGTAGATGTTGTAAAAGACCCTTTCCTCTTGTTTTATCATTTACGTATAGTGACTGTAAAATATCCATTCTTTTGACCCAGAGTCTTAAATACATACCATGAAACTTTGTGTCTAAATCATTGATCTTTTCATCTCCGATTTTATCTAGTAACCTCAAGTTTAGACAACAGGAAAGATATACCGTGACAATTACATTTACATAAGATTACGTATTGTTACAATATTATTAAGTCAAAATAGTATAGTGACACGAATATAGTAGGTCGTATTAAACACCGGTCGAGGTTCAATTAAATAAAGTAAACGAAATAGGTCGGAACATATATGTCTTTTCTGAAAAAAGTGATTCAATAGTCTTACTTGACGAGGTGTAATACGAAACTACTATCGTAATAACGAAACACAAGAAACCCCATAACGTCTAAGTTTTCATATTTCGAGTAATTGTACTTTGTCGAGGGACTCCTCTGCACAATACACCTTAGGTTACAAATGTTTGTAAATATCGGAATAAGTAGATTTTCAGCGGGTAATCAACCGTCATTTAGTCACACTAAACGTAACTTTATGTGATAAATGGGAATCATCGGTACGTAGACATATATATATCTCTGTGTTGATACCTTATAGTATAAAATTCAATTTCCTTACGTAATTGTTTAAATTTTCTTCTACGTACTAAATAAAAGTACATGTTTAGTCACTGTTAAATACTAAATAAAAGTTATCACCAAGTATCGAGGTTAAAGAAGTTTGAATTGGTATATCCACACACACGATTCACCGAAGTCAGTACATACTGAGAAACACTGGGGTACCTGACATCGGTCGGTCCGAGGAGATAGGTATAATAAACGGTCCGTTCTTATTGACTTACCCTATGGTAAAGGAAGAGGTCCCCTAGAAGGGTTGGGTCCCTAGTTTGGACCAGAGAATGTAGGGGACGGAACCGTCTACCCAAGAAATTGATCGTAGTGGATCCTTCGGGTTGAAATATCCATAATGAAAGTTAAGACTCTTTGAATTGTTTTAGTAGAATTATGACTTACCATTATAAAGGATATGACTTAACGTTACTTAACTAGAGTCAATATTATATCCTTCAATTCAGTCCTAAAATATAATTACATAAATATTGTACATTCTTTTATATGAGTGATAGTATACCAACATAATAAAATAAGTAAATAAATTATTTAAAAGTAATTTGAGTTTTATACAGTCCGAAAAATGTCATCTACGTCAATATTTCCTTTCTTTCAGAGATAACAATAGTATGTGTAATTTTCTTCCGTGTTTTTATTTTGGATTCAGTTTTTGATCTCCTATCCTATAGAAATCCTTTTTTTTTTTGTGTTTTTGCTGTGTTCTTGACTTTGTCTGTTCCCGTTTTAAATCATAGAGTCATTAAAAGGACATATAGATTTGTTTGTAAATCTCTTCTAAAAAGAAAAAAGGATATATACCAGACACTGACTTTTAGATAAACTGGTGGGTTTAGACGTGAAGAAGGAGTGTCTCTTTTGTGACCTAACCGGTTTTTGAAACGAGTCCCAAAAAGTATTCCACAATATCTTTTTTTAGTCTGTTTGAAAAACCGGTCAGGTTATAAACGGATTCGTCCCTGATATACGAGGTATGGGTAAACATAAATCCATTCCGGTACAGTCATCAAGAACATTTCCCTTATACTTATTTCACTACCCAGAGAAACTTCGACTTTATAGTTTTTAGACAGAAGGTCTGAAGGTCAAAGACGAGACCATACGTTTCTCTAACCTGTCGTAATAAAGTTAATATTTCTTTTGTTTGTTGATTTTTGTGATTCATGTAACCTTGTGATATTGAAGTAAATCTGAACGTTCTCTTAACTCCACGTCCTGTTTGTCGGTGGGACTTTACACCTCTCTTTCCACTTATATATTTTACTGTTGTTTCTAGACATGTGTTTTCAAGACCTCGGTATTTGACCTTCCGGTAAATTTGTCATTATGACACTTTAACGACCCTGACTTATATCTGATCGTACTTGAAGTCTTTAGGTGTCTCGGTCAAAATACCAGGTCACCCCTTCCAGGAGAAACCAAAATAGACGTCGATAGGGTGCTCCAAGAGTGAACAATTTCAGTCCTTTCTGAGACACCGTGATATTCATCTCTCCTTTCGTTAGTAGTACTTTCTAAAGGTGACTCAAGATGGATTGTTTCAGGACAAGTAGTACCCTTTCTGAAATCTTCTCGGAATAGGGAAGATCCGTCATCCTGTATGAGGTTTAAGGACACGAAAGATCAAAAGGTTCGAGTATAGACCACTTTTATCACCGTGATACATTTTGAATAGTTTTCCTTCGAACTTTTCGACATAATTAAAGTCGTTACGTCCATTCTATTGTGGTAGTATTACTTCTAAATAGTCAGTTTTGACACATTCATACAATTTGGTTTTATATGACAAAAATAATAACAATGACGTCCATGTTTATTATAACCACCTTTGTGTGTCCACCATAGATAAAGTATATTGTTCAGGTCACCATCCTCGCACATGTAAGATGTCAGTACTCACTGAGAAACGCTGGGATACGTGACATCGTGGGGTCCGAGGAGACAGGTACCCGGTCACCATCCGTCACGTCCTGATTACGTGGTAGTCCGAGGTTTGTATAGTAGAAGGAAGGGGTTTTTTGAGTGGTCTACCCAGAAGCAGTGGACGTATACAAAGTGAAAAATAGTATTCTCGTGAACACACCGAAGTTAGTGTTACAGATACGGATTCATCCTCCCTTTTACTACTTCCTTCCGTTCGTCCGACAACCACGACCTCAACCATTTGTTCTCCTTTAAAATCGTAATCTAATATTATTTCTATATCGGTCTTCGTTTTAGTTCTTGACAGAACATCAACTACCATCTAAACTTCTATGCAATCTAATAAAAATCGTAATTATGTGACACTTCGGTAGATTGTGAAAATTTTACCCCTCACTCAAATGAAGTCAATATTAAGTTTTTTGTAGTGAGACCGAAGGATATACCTGATACTTAACTATCGTTATTTACCTTTGTTCTTTCTAACTTAATTTACTGTAATCTTTACTGATTCCTGATACTGAAATTGAACCTACAGTCTCTATTTCTCTCTATCCTACTGAATCCATGTAAAGTCCACGTCTAGAAAATCCTACATAACTTCCAACCTATATCCGTTACTCCTTTCTCCTCCTTGTTATAAAACCATACTTGACCTATGAATTAATTAACTCCTTCAACTCTACTCCCAGTCTAAACCTCCCTTTAAGATAAAACGTGTACAATTTAAGTTCTACCGAAATGTAAGACTCACCGATACACAGACACGTACGATTCAACGAAGTCACAGGGTGAGAACCACTGGGATACCTGGTATTATCGGACGGTCCGATAAGACAGGAACCCTAAGAGGTCCGCACTTATGACCTCACCCAACGGTACGACAGGAGGTCCCCTAGAAGGACTGTGTCCCCATCTTGGACACAGAAATTGTAGAGGACGTAATCGTCCACCCAAGAAATGGTGATCGCGGTACACCCTTCGGGAGATTCACCGATATATGTCAATATTTAATCTCTAAACAAACCTTGAACTATCTCTAGACCTTACGTCCACATTCAAACACCGTAATAGGGATATATGTACCAGAAGTGTAGACTCTTATTATATACGTTAGTACTCCCAACCCCCCCCATCCATATCTTTTCTTTTCTCATATCCTAGTTTGGGACAAGTCTTATGTATTTTATTTCCTATACGAGTATCTTCATCTGACTGTTCCACATCGGTAACTCGATTTCCTTTTGATCTTTTGACAATGTCTTAGATACCCTCCTCTTACCACTTACTTCGTTGTGTGTCTCTCGAGTTCCTCTACGTCTAAATCGGGACATAAAACCTGGACCTGGACCGTCTCAAGACGGTTGGAAATGTTCTCGAAACGGGACGGTGACAGGAGGGTGGTTTAAGTGTATTAGTGGAGAATAAGGTCCTATTCTGTAAATCGTGACTAGTCAGTCTCAGTGTTACCCTCTGTTTCTCGGGTGAGTGTGATCCTAGTACATTCCACCCAAGTAAACAAGTATATCTCTAATTAATGTTTATACGTTCACCCCGAATCCTTTTGGTGTCACCTACGAGACGTTTGGGTACCGATTGTCACCGTCTTGAAAATGTTGGTGATTCGGTTCTCAAGTCTTCTGTCTTTCACTGACGGTCTTCGTTCCCTCTTCTTAGGTATCTACTCGTGACGAGATCATCGATAAAAGATTTACTCGATCCACATCTTTAACACTCGATCTTTTGACACTCATTCGTAAAAGTTTAAAGTTATCCGATTGACATACGAACATAGATTATTATTGTTACTAAACCAAATAGATTTTTTTTCATCAAAACCTTCCCATTCCTATACTCAGTAAGAAATCTCCCTACATATAATTTACACAACTGTCTAGAAATCTCTTCAAAATGATATTTCTCCTTCATATTTTAGTATTTCATTATCTTTACTAACACCATAGGTCTCTCATTTACACAAAATCTCCAAGTCACCAATGACAATGATAACAGTTACGACAAGGACAAAAACAACGGAATTCTACCTTATAATGACCCCGTCTAAAAATACTAGGACCTCCCAAGTTCTTCGTTTTTTTTTTTTTTTTTCGGACTTTTACGTATTCTCTTTTGACGTGGAACACTTCAGTTGTCTCCATGTCTAAGATGTATTTTTCCGTTACCAGCTTTCTCAATATATCTTTTGTATTGTCGATTCGATCCTAGTTTTCTGTCCATCTCTTTCTTAAGATTGAATGACTTGTCCGTATTTCTGATTCCATAAACCTTATTAGTAATTCTTAAAATTATCTTGCATCTCAACATGTACTCCATACCCCTTTATGTTCAACACTCTGTTCAAGTTCGTCTTAAAGTATACGACACAATTGGTGAGAAATGGAATCCGACACACGATACAGGGAAGTCAGCACAGACTGAGACGTTGGGGTATCTAATATCGGACGGACTGAGGAGACAGGTACCCTAAGAGGTCCGTTCTTATGACCTCGCCCAACGGTAAAGGAGGAGGTCCCCTAGAAGGTCTGGGTCCTAGCTTGGACGGAGAGAATGTATAGGACGTAACTGTTCATCCAAGAATGGTGATCGCGGTGAACCCTTCGGGTACCCCTTTGTTAAGATGGAACTAAAGAACGTAAGGTGGTGTAGGACGTTTGTCTCCGTGACTGACTAACGAAAACAAGATGTAATAGAACGGTCTGTACATCCGTCCATCTCACCGGTACTTTTTTTGTCCTCTGTCTTTTCTTCCTCGTCATTTTGTTCTGATTTTATATCCTTTATCCATTCACTTTTTTATTTCTTTAGATATTATGTCAGGGAATTTCATCAGTGACTTCTACCACTGACGTCGGTACTTTAATTTTCTGAGAATGAGGAACCTTCTTTTAAATACTGGTTGGATCTATCGTATAAGTTTTCGTCTCTGTAATGAAACGGTTGTTTCCACGCAGATCAGTTCCGATAGCAAAAGGTTCACCAGTACATACCTACACTCTGAACCTGACACTTCTTTCGACTCACGGTTTTTTAACTACGAAAACTTGACACCACAACCTCTTCTGAGGACTCTCAGGGAACCTGACGTTCCTCTAGGTTGCTCAGGTAAGAGTTCCTCTAGTCGGGACCCTAAAGAAACCTCCCTTACTACCACTTCGACTTTGAGGTCATGAAACCGGTGGAGTACGCTTCTCAACTGAGTAACCTTTTCTGACTTAGACCCTCCCTAACCCCCGACCTCCTCTGCCCCTACTGTCTCCTACTCTACCGACCTACCGTAGTGACTGAGTTACCTGGACTCAGACTCGCTTGAGGCCCTCAACCACTACCTGTCCCTCCAGACCACACGACGCTAAGTACCCCAGCGTTTCTCAACCTGTGCTGACTCGCTGACTTGCCTTGACTTTCATTGATATGAGGGTTGGGTCCTTAGTTTGGACACAGAGGATTCTCCAGAGGAAGTAACGTCCCCCTAAGAAATGTTTGACACGATTGTCCCTTCGGGTCTCATTTAATAATTATTACGGTTTATGAAGGCTCTAGTCCATTTTACCGTTGTTTTACTCGGTTAGTTAGGCTCATTAATCTTCGTTGATCAGCAGTTCAGTAAAATTATCATTGGTCTAAGTTTACCTAATTTCTTACTCAAACCTTATTTCTTCCCCTTCGTTTCTAAATATCTTTACGAAATCACCTAAACTTGTCGGTCAATAAAAATTTTTCCTTACGTGTAAATTCTTTCTAAAGTAAAACAAAATTCTACCCTTTTTTTTCATATTTCACAATAATACGATGTCTTTTTGTCGGGGATCTTGAAGACTTTTACATTTCTTATTCCTTAGTGATACCCAGTTGTGAAATATTTCTGTATCTGAGAAAACTTTAACCTTCCTTCCTTTGTATCCTTATTTATGTTTTATCGAATCCCCGTAATAGTATCTTTTGTTTCATTAAGGTCCACATCTTTGTTTCAAGTAGATTACTCTGTCAATTCCACTAAGACACTATCCCTTGAACTCCTCCGTCAACCCTCAACACAAAAAACATAAAACAGAACTCTTATTCAGTGTCACTAGGTACGGTTATCAAGTTTCGTAAAACGGTAAACGTAAGGTTCTTATTGAAGTGACTATTATTGTAAACTCGTTCCCTCCTTTTTATATTTTATAAGTCTTTCTTGATGATTTCTTATAGAACCCGTCCCTTTTTGTTTGTAGTTGTTATTTTGTAATAAGGGAAGTAGAGAGTAGATTGGGACGATGAAATATTTAAGTACTTTTGGAGTATTTTTACCTTTGGTGAAGATCCTTTCACTGGGGTCCTCAATGTGTAGAAACTATCTGGGTTATAAGTAAGAAAAGGAGTCAGGTTTTCGGAAGAGATAAAGAAATATGTTTTATATACAAGTTTCGGATTTTCGTATCTGTATGACAGTTTTTATATTCACAAACCATTTCTTGTTTTGTATAAAAGTATTTGTCTTTCATGGGTTTTTTGTAATTTATCGGAAAAAAAAAAAAGGACGAACTTCTTACTTTTCTTTTAAGTTCATTTCACACTCTAAATTACACAAGGGATATCAACCACTAGAAAGTCTTTGTAAACTCTACTTAGGTCTTCTCTCGAGTTTCACCGGATCTTCCTAAAACGTGTGAACGGGAGAAATGTAATTTTATTAAAAAACGAGGTACAAAATATAACATATATCGTTCCTTAGGGTTTGGGATCCGGTGTCCGGTCATGGTCAGACACTGGATAATCCTTGAGCCGATGCGTCGTCCTCCCGTCCGTCGTTCAATTCGAAATAGACATAAATGTCAGTGAGAGGTAGTGAGTGACAAGGTGGAGGACAGTCTAGTCACCAGTGTAATCTAAGAGTATCCTCGGGTTTGAGATGATAGCGGGTAGTGGAGGTCTACCCTGACAAATCAATGTCCTTCTGTCCGAGACCCGAAGGTGACTAAGACGTAGTACCACTCAACATGTTACCAAAGTAATATATCGTGTTACATTATTATTATCTTTATTTTACGTGTTATTTTATTACGTAAACTCAGTAGGGCTATGGTACGGGTGGGAGGAGGAGGGGCGAGGGGGACAGGATACTTTCGTCAGGGACCACGGTTTTTCAACCCCTGGCGACAATATATTTTAAACATATCTAAAGTTATTAAGAAACAGTATGTTCGTGGAGAGTGGACTTTATTTGTTATTTTCTCGACTCTGTATTAGGAGTACTTTATAGTTAATGGGATGATATTCGTTGTTCTTTTATGACATATCGTGTCCCTTAATATCGGTGATAGAATATTATAGAATATTACTCAGATTAGACGTATTTATGACTAAGTGATACGACATGTGTATTTTGATTGTATTATAACGTTTAGGTGACATGAAGTTCTTTTTTTTTCTTTTTTTGTCTTAGTTGCTTTAATTGAGGCAATTTACGAAACATATGTGAGACCGTCCTCTACTCGTAAATTGTTTATAATTGAAAAAGTAGTCAAACGATTCCGATAGTACTGTTTTATAGTGTCTGACTCAGCGAATTTGTTATCTTTAAGTAAAGAGTGTCACCCCTTCGATCTTCAGGTTTAACAGTCGTCAAAGGGGAAAGGATTTCAGAGAGAGGACGGAACGTCTCCCGACGGAGACGAATACAAAAGCACAACTGAATAAAGTACGTATGGGGAGATGACAGAGAGAAAGAGAAAAAAAAAAAGGTAGGGTCGTGTACACCCTAGAATTAAGGGACTAGTTCTTAACTAAGGGACGTGTCCTTCGCGTCACGTTTCAGAATTGGTACCCTGGTGGTCCCTTCAGGGAGAGAGAAAATTATCGGTTTGTCTTTTGGATTTCACAAAAAAATTTAAAGTTCATCGAACAAAAGAAATATATTAGAGTACATTCTTTGGGGGAGTTTCGTATTTCCGAAATTGTCATTTAGTTAATGTTAAGTTATTATTATTATTTTTTTATCGTTGAATTTATAAAAAAAGGGTGGTAAAACACTTGGTCTTTACGTCCTTCCCAAATCGGTCGTAAGCACGTAATATCTGTCGCGCAATCGACCCCACCGGACCAGGTCTCTCAGGTGAAAGTCTTGTCTGTATGTGAGTGTTAACCGGGAAAGTCAGAGAGATTTAGAGAGGTGTGCTTCTGAGTAGAAGGTGTACTCAGACCGAGGAGTGTTGACACTAGTGTCATCAACTGGAAGAATCGTCATCGGACGAATGTTCATGTCCTTCACTTTCGACTGTCTGAACAATTTCTGATACAGGGTTTTGGTCGTGTCAGAATGAAGACGGGGTATAATAATTATTATTGACTCCGTTAGTGTCTTGGACGTATTTAAATTCCTTCAATTCTTTTTCTAACGTAAAGATACATTCTCTCACTCTCTTACTATGACTTCTTCTCAAACACCCTATTTTCGTTAAAACTCCGGAAAAAAACCTTTAATGTACCCGTGGTTCCATGAACTCTACTAAGTAATGTCACCTAAGTCTAATTATTCCTTCTTTATGAAGGGTCCCATCGTCGACTGAGAAGTTTCCGTTTCAATGTTCCTGGTTTCATTTTATCCGAATAAAATCTTATTAATTTAGTCAGAATTGACTTTGAGATAGTTAACGAGTAGAAAACAATGACCACAAAGACTCAAAACTTAAGTAGAGGGGAGGATATGTGTGTTGTGTTTGTGTTTCTGTATCTGTATGTGCGTATGTGTAACTGTGTTTGTAATTTATGTGTGAGTCTGATGACAAAAGGACCGTTGAAGTTAAATGGAAAACACACAATCGAAACTTCTGGAGAGAACAAACAATTAAAGGAGAAAAGTATAAAAGTGTGATGTAAAATTATTCTTTTAATAAACAAACTTAAAGGGTGACTTGACCTACAAGATCTTTTTTAAGAGATAATGAGTTAGTGAAAGAGTAGTACAAAGGTTTTCACTCCATATACGTACGAATCACCGAGTCAACACAGGCTGAGAAACGGTGGGACACCTGTTAGACGGTGGTCTGAAGATACAAGTACCCCAAAAAGTCCCCTACTCCACCTCAGTCCACGGTAAAGTAGGAGGTCGTCTAGTAGGGTTGGGTCCCTATCTTGGGTATAGAGGACATAGAGGACGTAACGTCCACCTAAGAAATGGGTGACTCAGTAACCCCTTCGGGTGACCATTTATCATTTACGTGTGTTATATAAAAAATGTATTAACTTTTTTATTTACGTATTTTCATGATAACTTATTTCACTTAAAGAGGTTTCCAAACGTTATTACCGTTCATTACCCTATACCGGTACTTTAATTTTCTACGAATGAGGAACCTTCCTTTCAATACTGGTTGTATCTATCGTATTATTTTTCGTCTCTGTAATTAAACGGTTATTTCGAGGTGGATCAGTTCCGATACCAAAAGGGACACCAGTATATACCTACACTCTCAATCTGACACTTCTTTCGACTCACGGTTTCTTAACTACGAAAACTTGACACCACAACCTCTTCTGAGAACTCTCAGGGACCCTGACGTTCCTCTAGGTTGGTCAGGTAGGATTACCTCTAGTCAGGAACCGCAAGTAACCTTCCTGACTACGATTTCGACTTTGAGGTTATGAAACCGGTGGAGTACACTTCTCAACTGAGTAACCTTTTCTGAGACTACGACCCTCCCTAACCCCCGTCCTCCTCTTCCCCTTGAGTCTCCTACTCTACCGACCTACCGTAGTGGCTGAATTACGTGTACTCAAACCTATTTGAGGCCCTCAACCACTACCTGTCCCTCCGGACCGTACGACGCTAAGTACCCCAGTGTTTCTCAGTCTTGGTTGACTCGCTGACTTGACTTGACTTGACTTGACTTGACTTACCCTATACCTCTGAAATCTTGTATGGTTAAACAAAAACATGTTTTTCATTAAGTAATAAGACTGAAAACTTTTATTATTAATATCAATAAGTACTTTCACTCACTTATTCAATCATATTCCTTTTAATAGACGGTTTTATATTATTAAATAGATCAAAGACCTTCACAATTCAAAGACTTTCTGATACTATATAGAACTTTATAAACTCCTCGAAATAATAAAAAGTGACGTTTCCAAAGTCGGTTATTAAAATACATAAAATGGAAACTATCTTACATATAATTATATTTGTAAAACCCTCTGTATGACGAAGACGACGACGACGACGACGATTCAACGTCAACGGAGTCAGCACAGGTTGAGACACGCTGGGGTATCTGCCGTCGGGGTGGTCCGAGACGGTAGGGACCCTAAAAGGTCGGTTCTCATGACCTCACCCAACGGTAACGGAAGAGGACCCTCTATATTTGTTCTTTGTTTAAATATTACTTTATTTTTCATCTTATTAAATTTAAGAATGTAAGTATTGTGTAGAAAAAAAAAAATTCAGTAACAAAGTCCTTTTTATATTTATGAAGGTGACTTCTTTTTACTTCCTTATGTTCCACTCTTTCTTCTTTTCTTTTAATAATTGTTCAAACAAGAACAAG
Organism: Capra ibex; assembly: GCA_006410555.1. Taxonomy (NCBI): domain Eukaryota; kingdom Metazoa; phylum Chordata; class Mammalia; order Artiodactyla; family Bovidae; genus Capra; species Capra ibex. Next base: position 37,321,031 of record SJYO01037955.1, read on the forward strand.
AACAAGTCAACGACACAACACAGACTGAGACTCTAGGGTATCTGACATCGTGTGATCTGAGTGGACCGGAAGTGATAGAGGGTCCCAAACAAGTTTGAGTACAGGTGACACACCTACTACGGTAGATTGACAGAGTAGGAGACAGTGAGGGAAGAAGTAGACGAGAGTTAGAAAGGGTTCGTAGTCCCAAAAAAAAAAAACAACAAAAACAAAAACAAAAACAAAAAAAAGGTTACTCAGTAGAGAAGTGTAGTCCGCCAGTTTTATAACCTCGAAGTCGAACTCGTAGTCAGGAAGGTTACTTATAAATCCCAACTAAAGGAAATCCTGACTGACCAAACTAGAGGAACTTGGGGTTTCCTGAGAGCCCTCATAAGAAGCCGTGGTGTTAAGTTTTTGTAGTGTAAAAGTCGTGAGTTGGCAGAAATACCAGGTGAAGAGTTCAGATATGTACTGATGGCCTTTTTGGTATCGGAACTGATCTGTCTGGAAACAGTCGTTTTACTACAGAGAGGAAAAATTATGTAACAGATCCAACCAGTATCGAAAAGAAGGTTCCTCGTTCACAGAAAATTAAAGTACCGACGTCAGTGGTAGACGTCACTAAAACCTCGGGGTATTTTATTTCAGACAGTGACAAAGGTGAAACGGGGTAGATAAACGGTACTTCACTACCCTGGTCTACAGTACTAGAATTAAAAAACTTACAACTCAAAATTCGGTCGAAAAAGTAAGAGGAGAAAGTGGGAGAAGGTCTCCGAGAAATCAAAGAAAAATTAATGACGGTAATCTCACCATAGTAGACTTATAGACTCTAACGTCTATAAAGAGGGTCTTTAGAACTAAGGTCAAACACTCAGTGGAATACTTTGTGATAAATGAATTAGTTGTAAATTAATATTGAAATATAAGTGTCTGATACAGTGTACTACATTGTGTTACATTAAATATGTCTGTACCGGGGACGGAGACCTAAGAATGTTATATGTCCTCTCTTGTCTGACGGTGTTTCTTTAATTAAAAAAATTTCATCATTTACACACATAAGTCACGTTCTTTTAACTCAATAAGTATTGAAATAATATCAACAACTTTGTAATTGTCTATTTGTGATTATGACTAATTAGAGTCAAAATTGAGAAGTTGTATAGAAAATAAATAAAAACATTATGTTTTGAAGCGTCAGATATTTTACGAGTTTATAAGATGTTTACACTCTCCATCAGTGTTCGATCTATAATTAATTTCGACGTATTACCAAAATTTAACAATTTTATAGTAATATATTAAAGAAACCCCTAATGTTACAATATCTTTACAATTATGACCGTAACTTTTTAACCTTTTCCACGAATATAAGATGTGACACACTAAATACTCACACAAAGGACCTTCTTTTACACGAGACGTATAACAATAAAAAAGAATCTATTATAAGTTTCTTACGTAAGAAATTTTAAAGTACCATCTACAGTGAATATTAGAAGGTTATAGACGTCTAGTTCTGTCAGAAACTTAAAGACATGAACTGAATTAACTGTTACGTAAAGTGTATTATGTTTAGATTTAATAATAAGTTGTTACTATTTCGACATAACTTCCGGTACTAATTACTACCGGTATAGTTTCTTTATAAAACTCTAAGTCATTGTCATGTTTGTATAACTTTGTATCACAAGGAAACTAAAATATTTGTTGAAACTACAATATTTCAAAGGGAGATATGGTGTAAAACTAACTACAAAAAGTACTTTTCTTTCGTTCTCGATATAGAGGAACTTGTTAAATTCTATAAAATAGAGGAATTAAAACAAGTGGAAGTTTTATGAAGGCAATTACCTCATTTAACTGAGTTCCGAATCAATAAAAGTCAAGTGTTATAACATGTAGGGTAAACTTTATTTTTGTAGAGGTATAATTTACAATATTAGATCCCTATAGACAATACAGTCACACGTTTTGTTATGTTCCTGCCACACCGAAATAAATACAATAGCACAGTATGTTTTTGTTCACTCTTATGAATTATAAGGGGGGTAGGAACTGGGAATGTGAAACCCGTAGTTATTTACGAGGAGTAATTAGAAAGAATTAATTATCTAAAAAATCTCTTCAAAATGTAAAGTAAAATCTCGTTTTTAATCATGTTACTCACCTTTCATGTCTCTTTAAAAGTACAGGAGGTGGGGTGTGAATCGAAGGGAATAATAAATTGAAGAGGGTGATCACATTGTGTAAACAATGTCATCTACTCGGCTATAACTATATGACAATAATTCATTTCGGAAGTTAAATGTAAAATAAGGAACACAACATGTAGGATACCGAAAACTATTTACAAATTACTGAGTGGAGGTGGTAATGTCATAGTATGTTCTATCATCAAAGTGATGGAATGTCTAGAGGATAGGAGGTACCCTAGTGGGTCGGGGATTTCGGGGATAAGAGAAATGAGAGAGGTATCAAAACGGAAAAGTCTTACAGTATATTAACTTTAGTGTGTCATACATTGCAAAAATTTGGTTAATGAAAGTGAATCTTTATATGTAAATTCCATTAAGGTACAACCAAAGTAACAACTATTGTAAATAAAAAAATAGAGATTTAATATTATAAGGTAATATGATGATGGTGTAAACAAATGAACAACTTCTTATAGAACCAAGGAAGGTTCAAAACCGTTAATACTTATTCCGACGACACTTTGTAAGTATACACCGGAAAAGACACCTGTACCTATGAGTTGTGTAAACCCATTTATGGTTACTCACTTAACGACCCAACATAACAACATAAGGGTTCATCGACATCATAAGACGTAAGGATGGTCGTTATTTACTCTCAAGGACAACGAGATGTTCGAGTTGTTATAATTACAACAGTCACAAAACGAAAGTCAGTAATATTATTTACTTAGCTATTTCTTCTAGACCATAGTCAAGTCAAATCAAGTCAAGTCAACGAGTCAGTACAGGCTGAGACGCTGGGGTACTTAGCGTCGTATGGTCCGGAGGAACAGGTAGTGGTTAAGGGCCTCAAGTGAGTCTGAGCGCAAGTAACTCAGTCACTACTATAGGTCGGTAGAGTAGGAGACAGCAGGGGAAGAGGAGGACGGGGGTTGGGGAGTGTCGTAGTTTCAAAAAAGGTTACTCAGTTGAGAAGCGTACTCCACCGGTTTCAACCACCTCAAAGTCGCAATCGTAGTAAGGAAGGTTTCTTTAGGGTTCCAACTAGAGGAAGTCTTACCTGACCAACCTATAGGAACGTCAGGTTCTCTTAGAGTTCTCAGAAGAGGTTGTGGTGTCAAGTTTTCGTAGTTAAGAAGTCGTGAGTCGGAAGAAGTGTCAGGTTGAGAGTGTAGGTATGTACTGGTGTCCTTTTGGGTATTGGTACTGATCTACCTGGAATCAACCGTTTCATTACAGAGACGAAAACTTATACGATAGATCCAACAAGTATTGAAAGGAAGGTTCCTCATTCGCAGAAAATTAAAGTACCGACGTTAGTGGTAGACGTCACCAAAACCCCGGGGGTTTTTATTTCAGACTGTGACAAAGGTGACAAAGGGGTAGATAAAGGGTACGTCTCTACCCTGTCCTACGGTACTAGAAGCAAAAGACTTACAACTCGAAATTCGGTCCAAAAAGTGAGAGGAGAAAGTGAAAGTAATTCTCCGAAAAATCTAGGAGAAGTGAAAGACGATATTCCCGCCACAGTATACGTATAGACTCCAAGAACTATAAGAGGGCCGTCAGAACTAAGGTCGAACACAAAGAAGGTCAGGTCGCAAAGAGTACTACATGAGGCGTATCTTCAATTTATTCGTCCCACTGTTATATGTCGGAACTACATGACGAAAAGGATAAACCTTGGTCAGACAACAAGGTACAGGTCAAGATTGACAACTAAGGACCGGACGTATGTCTAAAGAGTTCTCCGTCCAATCCACCAGACCATAAGGGGAGAGAAAGTCTTAAAAGGTGTCAAATAACACTAGGTGTGTCAGTTTCCGAAACCGTATCAGTTATTTCGTCTTTATCTACAAAAAGACCTTGAGAGAACGAAAAAGGTACTAGGTCGCCTACAACCGTTAACCTAGAGACCAAGGAGACGGAAAGGATTGTGGTCGAACTTGTAGACATTCAAGTGTCATGTACATAACGACTTCGGACCGAATCTCTTAAAACTCGTAATGATATGATCACACCCTCTACTCACGTTAACACGTCATCAAACTCGTAAAAAACCGTAACGGAAAGAAACCCTATCCTTACTTTTGACTGTAAAAGGTCAGGACACCGGTGACGACTCAAAGGGTTTAAACGACCGTATAACTAACTTCGTGAAAGTGTCGTAGTAGAAAGTCTTAAACTTTATCGAGATGACCTTAAGGTAGTGGAGGTGATCGAAACAAGTATCACTACGAAAGATTCCGGGTGAACTGAAGTGTAAGGTTCTACAGACCGAGATCTACTCACTAGTGTGGTAGCACTAATAGGTCCAGTACTTCTAGGACAAAGATGTCAAAAAGACACATAAGAAATGTAGAGAAGAATTATAGAAGACGAAGACAATTCGGGTCTGGGAAAGACAGGAAATAGCTCGGGTACAAATGTACTTTACAAGGGAACCATAGAGATCAAAAGAACTTCTCTAGAGATCAGAAAGGGTAAGACAACAAAAGGAGATAAAGAAACTTAACTAGCGACTTCTTCAGAAAGAATAGAGAAGAACGATAAGAAACCTTGAGACGTAAGTCTATGAATATAAAACGGAAAAGAGGAACCGAAAAACGAAGAGAAGAAAAGTGTCGATAAACATCCCGGAGGGGTCTCTCGGTAAAACCAAAAAAACGTAAATAAAAGGTACCCCTACCAGATCTATATATGTTACATTATAATGGGTCCATATTTTTTCTTACTTCATTACGGTAAACGTCGTTGTTCATACCTGGATCTGTAAAAGTATAATTTATATCAGTCTCTTTCTGTTTATAGTGTACTATCGTGAATGTACACTTTAGACTTCTGTTACTATGTCTACTTGAATAAATGTTTTGGCTTTATCTAAGTGTCTGTATCGTTAGTTTGAATACCAATGGTTGTCCTTTCATCACCCCCTTCTTATTTAATCCCCAAACCACAATTATCTATGTGTCACAATATTTATTTTAATCATGTGTTGTTCCGGGATGACATATCGTGTCTCTTGATATAAGTTGTAGAATATTATTGGATATTACCTTTTCTTATACATACTTTGACACACACAGACATACTGACTTAGAAAAAGGACATGTGGACCTTAATTGTGTTGTAACATTTAACTGATGTAAAGTCTCTTCCGTTACCGTGGGGTGAGGTCATGAGAACGGACCTTTTAGGGTTGCTGCCTCCTCGGACCTTCCGACATCAGCTACCCCAGTGCTTCTCAGTTTATACTGACTTATTGAAGTGAAAGTAAAAAGGCAAAGTACGTAACCTCTTCCTTTACACTTGGGTGAGGTCACAAGAACGGACCTCTTAGGGTCCCTATCACCTCGGACCACCCGAGGGCAGATACCTCAACGTGTCTCAGCCTGTACTGACTCCGTTGAATCGTCGTCGTTGTCGTTATTTTTAACTTTTTTTTTTTTTTTTTCTTCCACTGATTATCCACACAAGTCAAGTGAAGTCAGTGAGTCAGCACAGACTGAGAAACGTTGGTGTACTTGGCGTCCTGTTGTCCGGAGGGACAGGTAGTGGTTTAGGGCCTCAGGTGGGTTTGGGTACAGGTAACACAGCCACTACGGTGGGTTGGTAGAGTAGGAGACAGCGGGGGAAGAGGAAGATGGGGGGTAAGGGAGTTACGTAGTCCCAGAAAAGGTAACTCAGTCGAGAAGTGTAGTGCACCGGTTTCATTACCTCAAAGTCGAAATCGTAGTCAGAAAGGTTACTTGTGGGTTCTGACTAGAGGAAATCCTACCTGACCGACCTAGAGGAACTTCAGGTTCCCTGAGAGTTCTCAGAAGAGATTGTGGTGTCAAGTTTTCGTAGTCAAGAAGCCGTGAGTCGAAAGAAGTGTCAGATTGAGAGTGTAGGTATGTACTGGTGTCCTTTTTGGTATCGGAACTGATCCACTTCGAAATAACCGTTTAATTACAGAGACGAAAAATTATACGACAGATCCAACCAGTATAGAAAGGAAGGTTCCTCTTTCGCAGAAAATTAAAGTACCGACCTTAGTGGTAGACGTCACTAAAACCTCGGGGGTTTTTATTTCAGACTGTGACAAGGGTGACAAAGGGGTAGACAAACGGCACTTTACTACCCTGGTCTACGGTACTAAAATCAAAGACTTACGACTCGAAATTCGGTTGAAAAAGTGAGAGGAGAAAGTGAAAGTAATTCTCCGAGAATCAAAAAGAAGTGAAAGACGGTATTCCTACCACAGTAGACGTTTACACTCCAATAACTATAAAGAGGGCCGTTAGAACCAAGGTCGAACACGAAAGAGGTCGGGTTGTAAAGAACACTCTAGGAGATCACCACAGAACGAAATTAAACGTTAGGGGTTTTCAATACTGGTTGGATCTATCATATAAGTTTTCGTCTCTGTAATGAAACGGTTGATTCCAGGCAGATCAGTTCCGTTACCAAAAAGGTCATCAGTACATACCTACACTCTCAACCTGACACTTCTTCCGACTCACGACTTCTTAACTACGAAAACTTGACACCACAACCTCTTCTGAGAACTCTCTGGGAACCTGACGTTCCTCTAGGTTGGTTAGGTAAGAATTTCTCTAGTCGGGACCCTAAAGAAACCTTCCTTACTACGATTTCGACTTTGAGGTCATGAAACCGGTGGAGTACACTTCCCAACTGAGTAACCTTTTCTGAGACTACGCCCCTCCCCAACCCCCGTCCTCCTCCTCCCCTGCTGTCTCCTACTCTACCGACCTACTGTAGTGACTGATCTACCTGTACTTAGACTCACTTGAGACCCTCAACCACTACCTGTCCCTCCGGACCGCACGACGTTAAATACCCCACCGTTCGTCAGCGTGTGCTGACTCACTGACTTGACTTGACTTGACTAAGTGTATGCCATAACTTGAATAAAAGGATATGAATGAACGGAAGGTATACAGTATAAGTCCCTCTACAGAGAAAGTGTATAAAACAAGTAAAAATTTTGACCCAACATATAAAAGAATTACAAAATTTCTAATAAACATATAAAATTTATAGTCAGGAATCTATGTAAAAAAACGGTTCTAACCGAGGATCAGACACCGAAGAAAAATGGAAAAGTATTTCTATATAATTAAAATGAATTTAATTAGGTACCTTCCTTTAAATAAAATTCCATTCTCTCAGTAAAGGTAATTAGTATTAGGAAGTATAATTGTCAAATCTCCTTGTCCAATAAAACTGTGACTACTTTTCAAACGAAATACTTCTTGTTTACGCTGAAAATTAAATCGTACATATATTGTCCATATAATGTATGGAGAAATAATCAAAATACATGTTTAGACTTTCAATGACATAGGGTAAAAGTTTTTATTACGTGGATAAATTTATGAATACATAGGGTAGTCCACCAACTACCAGACAAAAAACGGTGTCTCGTGTAAATTTTTATAAAGGGAGTACACTAGGTATGGAACTGTCTTATAGTCTTTACCTTCTTTTTTTTTAACGACTCGTACATATACATTCAAACCACAGAATTTTTCCTTTAGTTAACTCATTGACATAACGAACGAAACTGTAGTTCATCTGTCCTAGTATAAAAAGTAGACTCCCAAAATTTAATTAATTTTAAAAGACATCTCTCCAGTTAGGAAGAATGATAAGTAAGACACCAACTTGTAACGGTACAGTGTAACCAAACAGTTTCACTGTAGAATAAATTATCTTTATTCCACTAGTCATGGTGTCAACGAAAATCCCTTTCGTCTATACATCACTTTTATACTTCTATCTTTTTCTAGATAACGGAATTAATGTGTTAGCTTCATTTTATACACGACAAAACTTTTCTAGTAAATACCGACGACAAGTGTTAATCTATAATTTTTATTAACTACCATCTTCTACGATTATTTGTAAACTCACAAATCAAATATGTTGGACCGAGAGTGACAGGTTGATCGTGTCATCCTGAAAGGTCAAAAGAAAAGAAAAATTTGAAGAAATGGACCCTTTAAAATCTGTATATTCTTCATCTTTTTTTTTTAACCTGAAGGGACCACCAGGAAACCAATCCTTAGGTGGGACGTTTCGTTCGCTATGACCAAGTTAGGGACTAGGTCCTTCTAGGGTGTACGGACCCTCGACGATTCGGGTCCGTGGTGTTTATGACTCGGTTGCAAGGTCTCGGGTACTTGAGGTTGTTCTCTTCCGTGGTGTTACTCTTCGGGTACGTGGTGTTACTCTTCGGACTCGTGGTGTCCTCTCATCGGGGTCCAGTGGTGTCGATCTCTTTTGGGTACGTCGTTAGTCCTGGGTCACGTCGGTTATTTATTTATTTATTAGATTTTCTATCTTTCTTATCATATCACTTTAAAAGTGTATGGGTTTTCGGTAGTTAGGTTTTGGTTTGAAGGAGATGTGTTTGTGTGTTCGTGTGTGTTTGTGTAGGTACGTTTTGTAAACAGTGAAAGGGGTAAAATTGTGATCTAGTAAGACTTCGTTTAAGGTCTATAGTATAAACAATTTATAAAGATTTATACATAATTTTCGTTTACGTACGGGATAAAATTTTGTGTATTCGGTAGTAAAGGTCAGAAATTATAATACTTCGCCACAAGTATAAATGGACTTATACTCCAGTTAAAAAAAAAATTAAAGGATAAGACAAGACAAGAGTTTTAGTATTTGGCTGTCAAAGAACGAAGGACTCTAGAGAAACAAAGTAGACTTGGGTCGGAAAAGTAAAGTAGATAATGAGTTGTCAGAGTCGAATCACATCTCGGAGTAGGAACTTACTAATGAATCCAGACAATTAATCTAAGATTTTACTGAGTCTGGGGTTCTCTGGAAGGACACGAAGGGTCCGTGACGGACATTTAGAGTTGATCACCACGGAGACAGGTTAAAGAGGCCTACGAGTATTAGACAAGACCTCATGTACCACCACTGTATATCCGAGAAACCTTTATCCTCATACCTCCGAAGGAAATAGTAAGGAGAAAAGAAGGTCGAGTGTAAGAGTATGGTACTCTAAGAACGTCAACACCGACCACTAAATTTTCCAAGTATAAAACTTTGAACCACCCTATATGACGATACCTTACGTAATCAAAGGACACTACAACATGGTTTAATCATATTTGAACACCGAATTTTGTTGTGTAATTATAGAATGTCAGACCTCAAGTCTTCAGGGTGTAGTCAAATTGACCTGATTTATTTCCTTCGTTGTTCAAACCAATAAGACCCTTAGAGATCCCCTCTTTGACAAAGGAACGGAAAGGAAAAGAGGAACTAAAAGACCTCTAGTAGATGTAAGGAAGGGACCATTGGGGAAGGAGGACAGTGAGCACGAAGAGAATAGTCAGAAAATAAAAACACTGTCGTCCGTAGAACTAAGTTCACCCTTTGGTAGGTCAAAAAGTGGTAATTCATACTACAGTTGTTACTCTAAAATCATATACCGTAAGTAGCCCAACTCCTTCAAGAAATGAGGAGGATCAAGCAATTCACAAAAAATGGTACGTTTCTATGACTTAAAACAGTTTACGAAAATGCCATAGATAACCCTATCGGTCCAGTAAAAACGGGAATAATATGATTATATAGTATCAAATAGTCAACTAAAAGGATAAAATTACATTGGAACTTAAGGCCCCTATTTAGAGTGTACTGACATCACATAAAAAAAAAAAAAAAATTACAAAGACCAAACCCAAACGATTCAAACAATTCTTAAAAAGATAGACATCCATATTCAATATGACCAGACATCGAAAGAACATTAAGAAATAGAACAAATTTATCATTCTATTATCAACAGAATACCTTACTCAAAACTTATAGGGGAAGAGGTGATTAAAACCTTCTCCAAACCTTACTGACACAATTAAAAAGGAATTGTGTACCATCTTTAGTGGTTACTTTGGTAGAGATGGACCTAAACAGAAATATTCTTCAAAGTGACAGTCATTTAGGATCAGTATCCGGATAACTCTATAAGACCAAGTAAAACTATCTGCCATTGTAGAAAGATCCTGAGACGGGTGAAATGTCTGATATATTGAACAGACGTATGTAAAAAATATCACAAGAAAAAATAAAAACATTCCAGTTTTTATTAGAGTGAAGAAAGTGAGTAAATTTATTGTTACAGAAAATGAAAAAACAATAAAAAAAGTGTTGATACCTAAAGGATGACCGATAGTAGGGAAATTTACTTCTATATTAAGAGATAAACTACTCTATCTTTCTTGATTATAGTAAATGGTAACAATGATTAGTCATTTTTATTATGACCGGAGTGAACACTCGTCATCTTTAAAAAACATTATCAGATCTACGAAGGAAAAAATGGTCTAAGGTTAGAAGACAAAGACTTGGTCCGTCTCCGTGTTCCTATGAGTCTTTTCCAATCCTTCTTAAGACTCGTGAACCTCGTCTGTAACCATGGTGGACCATGTTTCCGTAAAGTTTTAAAATTATAGATTATGACGACATAACCATAAATAAATATTTGTCGTCAGAATAAATATTGAGAGTTCTAACGAAGAACTATGTTGAAAGAAAACCACACTAAAGACCTTAACTTAGTACCATTCACTTCACTCACTCACTTCAGTGAGTCAGCACAGACTGAGAAGCGCTGGGGTACCTGACATCAGATAGTCCAAGGAGGCAGGTACCCTAAAAGGTCCGTTCTCATGACCTCACCCAACGGTAAAATTATAAACATAACAATGTAATTATTTTAAATTTTTTGTGAGTTTACATATGAACTTTTCTCTACATTAAAATGACTTACTGTGGAGTTATTTCAATATTTTAAACAATTTTATTATTTAGTTAAGTAAAATGTACTCAAAATTTACCTCTTATACTTAAATATATAACATACTTGTATTTCGTAAAACCAAAGTAGACATTAACAATCCAAATATTAATCTAACTAAACACAGAGTCTCTCCATTTCAATCCTGTTTAAATTTTTTAAAAAAAGTAAAACATACAGAGGTTTGAGAAGAACGTTTGAAAATCATATCCTTACATGGTTATTTTACATAATTATTTGATACGTAAACCAAACTGAGGAATTTTTGATCTCCAGAACGGTCATTTAGTACGAATTCTTCGAGATTCGACAGAAGGGTTTGACACTTACTAAATGAATGTTTTCCTACTGTAAATTGATACGTGGAAAGTTCCTAGGGGTCACATTTTACTTTGTATTACAAGAAACAACTAGAATGAACCATGGGGATTCCTCTAATCACTTTTTAATAATAGAAAGAACTGAATTTCTCGATAAAGAATACAATTACCATTTCACTTTCATTATATTAAGTATAACTTCTATTTTTTACAATTGGAAAAAAAAAATTAGGAGTTCCTTAATATTAGTCAGTGTTTGAGTCATTTTTCCTACTCTAGTAATGAATTCGACTCTTGTAAAGTTGTACTTTCTTCTGTACTTTTGAACGTATACAGTTCTAAAAACCCTTTCAATTGTAATTTAATGTGTGAAAATATTTCATTGTTTCTTCAGTTAAATTAAAATTAGTTTATTTTATGTATTTTCGACTTATTATAAGGTATAAACAAGAGTACTCATTTTTGTCTCTTTAGTATTTTTATTTATCAGATATCGTGGTAATATTTCTGTTCGTAAATATACTAAATTGATGATTGACTTAATCTAATCTAAATATTCAATATCCACTCATAGATTTAACATTTGTACTTAGAAAAGTGAGATATGTCTTAGGTTTAATTAAAACTGAATAGTTTACTTTAGATCTTGGTATTTAGTTATTAAATAGTGAAAATAATTATTGTTATCTATAATAGAATTACTACGAATGAAAGAAGGAAATATAGATTTTAGTTTAAAAGTATCTTAGTAAGAATGGTAATAGTAGTAGTAACGATTATCACTAATCAAGAATATACAACCATGTTAATATGTACTAAATGAATTCATAATGACAGATATTAGGTCCGGTGTTAAAATACTTCGTTCTTTTCGATAAAACAGGATTAAAATCTCTACTCTTTTTGGTTCATATCTTTAACACCAATTAAACGTATTAAATTGAGTCTATTCGATACAACTCAGTTCTGACTCCTAAGTTTTTGTACATTAGAATAATACATTAGAAGTGGTAAATTGAAGAAAATTTCCTTTAAATAAAGAATAATTTTTTTTTTAGTAACTGGACCTTTTCTTTTAGTCTTTGAGAAAAGAAATTGGGCCCAAGGGTGACTAAAACGAAAACGGTACATATTGTAATGTATAAAATATGTTAAGAAAGTCAGGTATTTAATACTGATAGAGAGAATAAAGGATGTTTCTAAACGTTATACAACTGAGGATGTTAGGTTGACTAAACGGGGCATTGTATATTCACGGTATCTGTTTCGATACATACTCTGTTTTAATTACGACAAATAAGTATTTGGATGTCATCTTCTCTTCTTCGGTGGATGTAGTGAAAAGAAAGTCGTTCCAGTTTCTACAATCTTTTCTCTTATCTAAAATACGTCATTCTTATCCTTAATGACTCTGTCAGACACTAAACACTTGTAAGACCGTTATAAATGTTCACCCCTCTAAAAGATTAACTATAAGTCTATACAAACTGTCAGAAAACATCTGACATTCCCCCGGTCAGACGATCGTACAGTTTTCTCTTTGCTACTAAGTTACAATCCCGGACTTACAGAGACATTGGTTATTAAAGAACCTCATTCATCCCTAACTATTCTCTAAAAAACACTAGGAATTAATCTTCCTCTTCCGACGGTACGATCTGTCAAGAATTGTCTTTCTATGACTGATATTTAAATATTTTAGTCTTGGTACTTACTCCGTTGTTAAAATTATCGTATAAAATTTCACTTTTATTTTTAATTTAATCGTCAAAATTTAATATAAATTTTTAATGGTAATAAAAAGTCTTAAGGATCTTGAACCCCACTTAATATAACACCTTCATCTTTCGAGATAAAAAGGGTCAGTGTACTTCTATTTGGTTTGGTTATAAATTGTATTTTTTGTAAGAATCGTTGTAAAACTATAAAAAGATTATGGTGAACGTATTTTCTGAGAACCTAATTTAACCACTCGATAAACAACGAACCAAATAAACCAAATAACATGGAACGAAATTGTAAAAAAATTTATTATAAGGCTAAACCAAAGACCAGAGATACTTGCTATTTACTTAAATGACGTTTTATAAAAACAATAAACAAGTCATAATTTAGTGTTTAATTTCGAAACAGAACGACTACGGCACTTACTGGATTTGTGTATATGGTATTAATTATAATCATATACACGTGTGTACTCGGGTACTTAGATGTCGATTCGGGTACTTGTTCTACAGAGGTAAGACCTCGTAATTGTGAGTGTTTATAGTAAAGTCAAAGGAAAGTGGGTTGAAAGTAGTCCAAAGAGTAGAGTAGTGGATATCTTTCCTCTTCTAAAAAGTTCCTATCTATAAAGTCTTTTATCACGTAAAAACAAGAAAAACCATGAGAAGTTTCTCGGTTTTTTTATATCAATCGTTTTCGTTTGTAATCTGCCTATATCAAGAAGTACAAAAGTTTGTTATAAAACATAAAAGTTCATAATAACTTTCTAAAGGAGACGGATTAAATTATATAAACACACATTAAAATAGGAAGTTTTCATATATAAGGTCTCTAATAAAAACCTAATTTAGGATCTTAAAAACTACTTCGTAGTCAACGGAAATCCTTACTTTAGGATGATTATGTAATTAGGTACTACAGGATTATCGATATGACCTTGGAAGGATGAAATGTCTTTCTTCACTTACTTCTCCTTTACCAATAGAGGTTAGTACATCGAACAAAAGGTGAATCGTAATACCATAAAACCCATTAATACCTAAGTTAAAATAAATTTTTACGATTATATTAAGTAAAGAGTAGTCTTCGTACCAGTTTTAATGTTGTCTTTTATGATGTCGATCAAGAGACTTGATTTATACAAGACGACTGAGTTCGAAGTATAAATAAGATAGTGACCGACATCCTCAAACATATTACAAGATTGTCACCTTTAGAATTATTTCAGTACTTTTATAATCAGTTTTTTGTAAAAGTTCTTGAAGACGTACATACAAATGAGGTTTTTATTCTACAGTTTTTATTAAAACTGTTAATACTAATAATATTTAAGTATCTTAATATAAATATATAAGAGTAATATTTTAAGTAAATTCTATGTGACTTCTGAACTTTTCATGTACGACAAAGTACTTTAAGTGTAATAAACGGGTAGATAATAAAGTCCTCATATTTTGTATATTAGCGACAAAATAAATATACGGTATAATACGTACAAACATAGGATTGACGTATACGTTCAAACCATTTAATTATCTAGTTAGTATATTTTATTATAAGTTATACTTTTAATTATAAAATATAAAATCCATTTCCTGTATAGATATAGTCTCATACTATAAAAGTTCATTTTTAATTTTTCTATTACTTTAAGGGTTACCCTGGTCTTTACGATCCATTCTGACTCCCCCATTATTTCTCGTCATTTACTTTTCATCTCAAAAAAGTCGTATTGTATCAAATATCTGTTTCGATAATTTTGATCCAATATTAATGACTTTAAATTTGTCGTAGATTTTATAATCCATTTTTGAAAATCAGTGGGTATAATTTTCTTTATTTGACACCGTGTCTCTCTGATTTCATTGAAATTAGAGAAATCGGTTTAAGCCTATGGTCTAATCTCCTTCTCGTCTATGGCCTATAACCATTTGACTGACGGTGTAGTTAAGGATCTTTCTCAATCCACTGGGAAACCCTACATCTGTGCAATATTAAACCAATGGAATAATCAGATACAAATGCCTTACTGTAAGATTCTCTCAAAGACTATACTGCCCTTTTAAAACCGACATATCGGAACAAATCTCTAAGTACTCTGTGTGTATCTTTTTTCTGAGATACTACGTGACTCTAATCTTTCAACAAATACGGTCGTTAAAGGTTTGAATGAAATTGTACCTACATATAAAAGTACCTTAATTGCTTTTGTGTTTGAACCTTGTTATAATTATTAATTAAAATTTACTAAACGTGAACAAAATGGAATGTTTTAATGTCTTGATCTTATATCTCTTTCTTTATAACAACAAGTCGGCGACTTGACACAGGGTGAGAAACACTGGAATATCTGTCTTCGTGTAGTCCGAAAGGACAGGAAGTGATAGAGGGTCTCCAACGAGTCTAAGTACAGGTAACTTAGTCACTACAATAAATTGGTAGAGTAGGAGACGACAGGGGAAGAAAACCTCCTTTCCAAACGAAAGTTAGTACTTATACTCATTTGCTTCATCTTAACATATCAATAATTGTAATGTATACCCATCTTTAAACAAGATTTCCTAAAACGGAATAAATTTTTAAAATAGATAGAAGAAGGTAATAAATCTATCCGTCCAATCACTAATAATTTATATTTCCTCAAGAAATATGTAGTGATATTAGTAATATAAACATCTTTGTGAAGTAAGAGATATTGAGAGTGAAACTATTTTATTCCACTATAATATCCCCTGTACTGATATATTTTATGACAAAATAAACCCTTGAAATCTTGTTAGTGATGATACCTTGTAGGTTGTATTACCATTCGTTACGACTTTCTTTAACGTTTTGATAAATACTTGTCGTTATCCACCCAACCTCTTACAGAGTAAAGACACATCGTGTTTTTTAATTAGAAGTTTTAACGAATTGATTCGCTTGTACTTCTATCTTATTACAGATGGTACGCATTAAATACAAACAATGTCAAAGTGTCATACTGGTTTAATATTATCGTGTTTTACTGGGACCTTTGTTATATCTTTATACAATTTCTACATCCTCGTTTCGGGACGTTCGGAGTATGGAGTAAATAAACTTTAACAAAAGACGGGAAAACACTAAGACATAAGAATCATGATTCGAGAAGACCAACCCAAAAGAAAGTCTCGATTGTTACTTTAAGGTCACGAACCCGAACTCTTTCGACGATCCCGTTTTCTTTTTAGTCTTTCTTTTTTCGCGAGAAGAGAGAACACCGACACCTTTACGTCTCATGACACGTAGTTCCTCGATCAAAACTACGTCACTACCTCTCTTATAATTGTTTGCACAGTTAGAACGAACGGAAAATTTACACTTCTAAACATACTTATACATATTCGGACAAGTCAAATCACAAATTATTTGTGTATAAAATTCTTTTTACAAGGTGTCTCTGACAGTCTTACAAAAGGTTTTACGTTAGAAATTAGGGATTTACAGACATGAAGAAACCAAGAAAAAGAAACAAATATCAAAGTTATAATTATTATAAAATTTACGTAAAATACAAAAAATATTTGTGAATTTATAAACATTTGTGGAAACATTTTGGTCTCTTCTTTTACCTAAATAGTAGAAGAAGGAAGGATTTACTATCTTATTTGAGACTGAAACTATATAATAAATAATTTGTTCCTTAAATTCTCAGAGTGTAAATTCAATTTATTACCTGAGATAAATTTACCACCGGGGATTTTTTCTTGTTTTAGTTACTAGACACGGAAGCAACAACCAATAGACCGTAGATGTTTACGGAGAGGGAAAAGTTACCTAAATCTAAAACAAACTCTGTAAGTACACTGGCGCTGTCGATTTTATGTGTGAGATAATTCCTACTTTGGAAGGTTGAATTAGATGGTGAAAGAGAAGTTTGTGTATAATGTCGTGGACCGTGTATTTTTTGGCGACTGATTATAAATAAAAATTCTTGACTTATCACATTACTTATTTCTTACTGAAGTGACTCCAATACCTTAAACTTCACTATCAAGTATATACCACATATGTACCTTTTGTACTTCACAAATTTTATGTACTAATCTGACTTTATGAATACTTCAATGTGACCGTGGAATCCAAACTTTTATTTCATATTTTTTATAAAACCCATAGGAACTAAAGGTTTGATTTTGACAAAACTTGAAACCACATATACTCGTTTTGTGGACAAAGGTAAAAACTTTTGTTATTGACAACGATATCTTCTTCGTCCTTAATACCCGTCCGTCAAGGTAATTTCACTACTGATTTTAATTTTACATAATTCATTCGAATACAAATTTCAGATTATAATAAAGAGTTCATATGACACTATTGTACATGTTGTCCTCATTAATCTTATACTTTTTATACTTTTACATATCGTGTTCAGAATGTCTTAGTTTCATTCTTTTTTAATATTGTTGATGAGTGATAACACTTTGAAAAACCTGTATCGATTTTAAGGTCAGTTGAAAAAGAATTATAGACTTCATATTTTTGGTCTATTATATTAAACGGAACGAATTTTTTACGAAATAGAGACTAGATTCAGTATCATATTCACCCCGTCGGTAAATAATTTATTTATTAAAGATGTTTTAAATTTATACAGAATGAACAGTGTCCCTAAACTCATTTGAAAACGTCTTTTTAGTTTGTAAAACTTAATACACCTGTTTATATACATTAGTTGTTTTAGGTCTTAGTATAGGAAGTTTTAGATTAAGATTTAAGTAATTTTTCATATACGTAATTTTTCTATCGTATGTCTTAGAAACGAAAGTAATTAAATTAGATAAAACACATCCTGATTATCCGGGTCCGATCAGTCATGATGAAACAGATAAAAAGAGAGTTCACACATAGATAAGATTAAGAAAAAATTCACAGACTTCCAAAGACCCCCCTCTATTCGGATAATCGTACTTATTATAAATTAATCTCCCACCAAATCCGAAACATTAATAAGAGGATACATACTCACAGTCTCCATACATAGTTCCATGAAGTCTCTGATTCACAGTTACTTCTTTTACTTATATCTGTAACTATTCTATCCTTCACCCAATGAAAAAACCACCTAGATGGAAGAGTTGAATTGACGGGTTTTACCATTTTATTTATAACGGATACGTCTTCTCGACTCAAGTGTTTACCTGGTCAAGGACGACGTTCTTATGTCGGTCATATTAGTTTTTGGTCTCCCTCTCCCTTTCCCACCCTACTAAACCCTCTTACCGTAACTTTGTACATATGATAGTACATTCTTAGTTTAACGGTCAGATACAGGCTACGTCCTATGTCGTACGAACCCCGACCACGTGCCCCTACTGGGTCTCTCTACAATACCCCTCCCTCCACCCTCCCCCCAAGTACAAACCCTTGTGTACATGTGGGCACCACCTAAGTACAGTTACATACCGTTTTGGTTATATCATAACATTTCATTTTATTTCATTTTTAATTTTAATTTTATTATTTTTTTTTTTTGTTACTTTAAGGAACCGACCACTGACGTTGATCTTAATTGGATAACAATCCCTTGGGACTCTTCAGTCATTGTTCGAACTCGGGTTTATCCGTCGACTTTTGGAATATAAAATCGTTTATTTGGGAAGACCAGGTTTTTGTGGGAGACTAGGTCGAACTTACGATGTTCCGCGAGTGATTTAAATTTTAATACATTCTCTTTTACCAATGGGTAAGTTCACTAATCCGATAATTTAGAACGTACTTAATCTAAAAAAATTATATCTCGAGATGGAGTCTCACTTCGTTGACCTTTAAATCATTTGTAGTAATGATTAGAGGTTCCTTTGCCGTAAATCACAAAGTCTTTGTGTGATTGTAAGTCTCTTTCCGTTACCCAATTTTGATACTTCTATATATGTTTAGTTTTCTTCTCATATTTATACTCAACCCGAAGGGGTTACCGAGTCACCCATTTCTTAGACGGATCTTAAGTCCTCTGTGTCCAAGTCAGGGACCCAGTCCTTCTAGAGGACCTCCTCGTTTACCGTTTACAATCACTCCATCACTTTTTAGTCCTATAAGTCATATGTATTTTAGTTCCCCTTCTCGTCTCTCAACTCATTGGTCTGTTTTTTTCGAATGACGTCCGAAAGAGTTAGAATCGTGATAATTGTAAACCCCGTCTATTAAGTTACAAAACTTTTCGAGAGGGTACGTTTGTAGTTATAGCGGTCTGTGACGATTTACAAGGTACCCACAGTTTTGGTGAGTACTAACTCTTAGTCACCGAGTCTATTTCCACAATTCTTCATCTATTTTTTTTTAAGTAGGGAGAAAATATGTATTCTCGGTCCTTACTTCGTTTTAGTTCGACCCAGAACCTATATTTTGAAGTCATTAGGAATAAAAGACGGAGTCGTTATATATATATAATATATATTAATAACAGTCCGAATAACAGTCCGATGAATAATAAATATAAAATAAAATTGACGTGTTCTGTATTCATACTAAAAATGGGTATAATCTAATTATAACCTATCTATCATTTATTAAAGGGTTAGTATATTCATCATTTCTAGTAATAAGTTTTAGATACTTATTCCTACTGTAACACGATGGAATTTAAAGAAAATACAAAGGATGAACCTCCATCGTCATAAACTTGTGGAATCTAGATTTTAACCATTCTTGACCATTCACAAAGCAACAAGTCATCGATTCAACACTGACTCAGAAACACTGGGGTACCTGACATCGTACAGTCCGAGGAGACAGGAAGTGATAGAGGGTCTCAGACGAGTTTAAGTACAGGCAACTTCGTAATCATACGTGTCCTTCTTATTAGTCGGAAGAGGACTAGTTGATCAAAGTAAATATGAGATCTCATTTATGATAAGGAACGGATATAATCGTTACATCCTTTGAGTATTTTGACTTCTTTTTTATAAATCATAAAGTATAAAACACAAGTGTAATTGAGGACGAAGTGACACAACCGTAGTATAAAGACCTAACGTATATAGTGACCAGAATAAAGTGCCATGTATGTAAAATACATAAAAAGATTCGTTGGAGTTTCAGTGAGATCCTTAGAGAAGTATCCTATACCAAATAAACGGCTATAGATTCTTCAATTTACTGTACCGAACACTACGACGTATTTGGGTACATTTTAAAGTTGAGTAGCACTTAAATTTATCATAAATATAGAAACAAATTTATGTAAATTGTCAGAGGAATAAACGTTTCGATACACACAAAATAAAAAAACCATATAAATATTATATAAGTTTCGTGTCTCAAATCAAGATTGGTGTGTTTTCTAGAAGTTTTCAATTTACTAAGTAAAAGTAACTAAAATACCGACAGTCTTAAAAAAAAAATTTAGTACTTCATAGAGAAATCACGAATCTACGTCTAATTTCTTAGAAATAACTCCGGTAAAAAATTATAATTAAGTAAATATAACTATCCTAGTACGAAATATACGTAGATACATATTGTTTGTACTACTGTTTTTGAATGTTTTAAAACAGGAGAAGAAAAATAAAGGGGTTTCACTTTACCAATAGTTGTACTGAGTGAGACTTAAACGAAGTTGTACTACTGATGAAATAAGCGAGTTTATTGACCGATTGATCTATATGTTATAGGTCCGCAAGTGAATTGTCTTTATCACGAATATCCTTGTGTCGTCGAACTACACTTTTTTTTTTACGTGTAAACTTTTTCAAAAGATCAGAGTTTAATGATTAGTCAAGTAAAGTAGTCTTTATTCAGTTGTCTTATAATGACCCGTACGGTTTTTACTACCTTTTTTGACAGGAACCTCTTTCATTCAAGAATTATTTATAAATAATGTATTTAGTTGTCCTTGACAGAAGAATAACTTCATCTATTCATAAACTCTATACATGAATAGAGTTCTACAAATGTATTTGATTCTAATGATACTCTATTGGTGTACTGACCTCGAATTTTCTACATGAATTTTTGACAATGTTTGATATTTATAAGACCCTCCAAACGAAATATCCAAAAGGTCGATTTTGTAAAAGTTATTATACTCTAAAGTGAGTCTAAAACTTTTCATTTACGTGTGTCAATCACTCTTTTAACTATTATACACAAGATTATTTTCCCTATTTTACTATTGACCCCCTTTTTATTCACTTTTATACCCCCTGTATGCAAGAACCTTCCATCTCCCCCTTTTTTTGTATTAGAACACCGAAAAACGGTCTACCTATACTCAAATATAAACCTTATCTCCCTCGTTCACGTCTTCGTTCTTGTCATACTTTAAATAACGTTAATAGGTTTGTGCTTCATTATTCTCCGACTTGATTGGTTTACCGTCATCTTATCTTTACTGTCTACATACTCTACGATGTGTACTACTTAGTTGAGGGTAGAAAAGTTAGAGGTTTTGTCGGACCTATTAATTTATACGACTATTATGTTTAAATACCCTCACCATTTGTGTTCCGTTGTATTTACTCTTAAACTTTCCCTGACCTACAAAACTATTTGTTCGATCAACCGTTCGTGTAAATTTACTGTCGAGGACACTTCTTTTTATACAAGTTATTATTAATTCGTGGTAGTTCTTAATTACCAAACTAAGTACTTCCTTAATACGAACATAATATCCGTTACCTTGGGTATCAATGTAGATAGTAGAGGTCTTTTATTGTGAATAGTGTAAACTTTTAAATATTTTGTAAAAATGTGAGTAATTAAGTAAACGATAATTTTCCTTTCTTCGTTTCTGTATCGAATTTGACACTGCACGTAAAACATTCAAGTCAATGTACAACTATAGTAGTACACCGGTGCGGTAACGGACCCTTACGTAAGCTCCGACACACTTGCCTATATCAATCCGTCTCTATAGTAACAACAACAAATCAGAGATTCAACACAGACTGAGAAACACTGGGGTACCTGACATCGGGTCGTCCGAAGAGGTAGGTACCCTAAAGGGTCCGTTCTCATGACCTCATCTAACGGTAAAGGAAGAGGTCCTTTAGAAGGGTTGGGTCCCTGACTTGGGTATAGAGAACGTAATCGACCACTTAAGAAATGATGACTCGGTGGTCCCTTCGGGGATCCGTCTCTATATCAACGTAAATATACGAATTCTTCTACATAATCAGTACCGGACAGATCTTTTCATACAGTAACACCTCTCAGATTTTAAATTTTTATACCCGTAAATAAAGTCTAATTATTTTCGTTCCTCGAAAGCAAAGTTTCACTTTCACTTTCAACGAGTCAGCACAGGTTGAGAAACGTTGGGGTTACCTGACATCACGTACCTTAAGAGGTCCGGTCTTATGACCTCACCCATCGGAAAGGGAAGGGGTCCCCTAGAAGAGTTGGGTCCCTAGTTTGGGTCCAGAGGGTGCAACGTCTACCTAAGAAATGGTCGATTCGGCTGTGACTTCGGGTTATTATGACCTCACCCATCGGATAGGGAAGAGGCCGTCTAGAAGGACTGGGTCCTTTGTTTAGCCCCACAGGGCGTAATGTGCACCTAAGAAATGGTCGACTCGATGGTCCTAAGAAACGGACACCTCGATGGTCCCTTGGAGTAGTAAAGTTTTCGTCTTCCTTTCCCTTCACTGTACTAGAGGTGTCCTTAACACGGGAAACTACATCTTTACGTTGGTTAGACACCTTTTGACCTTCTTTCACTCGACCTTTTAAGTGTGAAGTGAGGATGGGTAGAGGACAGGAGACTAGAGAACGATAGACAATTACCGGTTTGGGTTGGTATTCGTTCTCTATTTCCTTATACAAACGGGTCTTACACACTCATTCAGAGAGTCCCGTTCTCTTCCCATCTTACCGTATCATTCACCGAGACCTTCTTTTTTTTTATTCCTTTTATAGGTCGTTTATTAAACATCGTACAGAAAGTATGTTCCTTCTTGTTTTTTATCGACCTTATTTAATATTCTCTCTTATACGTAGAAGGAATGGGTATCGAAGGGGTCCGTTTCCTAGTTTTTGTAAAAAAAGGACGTCTTCTAACGAGACTGAGTATAGTACAAACAGTTCACTTTTATAGGACTAGATTTAATGTTGATGTCGAAGTTGTACGGGGTGTCATTATTTTTGTGATACACAAATTTATGTTTCGTCAAAAGAGTTCGAGACCTATTTAGGACATATTTCACTGACACGTTAAAAGGACCGAGGGTATCAGAAAGATTTATCGAAACATGTCTAATCCTACGATAAAGTGGAAAAGAATATATGGACTTCGTCTCAAGTTAATGGTCTCTACTAAATCCACACTAAGTAAGAAAGTGATAAATACTTCAGTAACTTTTGTGTCCTGAAGTCATCTTATCAATTTAAGTTCAATAAGGGTATCGGTAAAGTATTTATTTATCAAACGTACAAGTTTTACAGTTCTGGTACTATTTTAAGTGGTTATACTAACCGAAACCGGTAAATTAGTACTCCTGTCACGACACGTAGTAAAGACGGTCCGAGGTAAATTCTCGGTCACGTGTAAAGAGGTGTAATAAGAGGGAGTAATATCAAGTGACTTCAGATCGTGGTATTTCGAGGTCGTACTATACCATCTCTGACGTAGTCGAAACTGTGATAAACTAATATTACTCGACTCAGGGGGTCAACTGGTGGTATTTTGTACCTCTTTCTCACTGTTAATTGAAAACAACAAAATTGTGGGAATTAAACCCCCCTGGCAAACCATGATGTCATATTTGGATCGGTTAAGAGAATTAATTGAACCCGAAGATATCGTTTTACGGTATTTGAGACATCGAACGTTTGTTACCTTTAAATAAAGACATCAACACCTTCTACCTTCAAACTCTAGTCCTACAATGAAACAATCAAGAAAAAACCGCTACCTAAAAGGTGAAGAGTAACATAGGAGTTTACCGTCTTTTTCTCGATCTCTGGAGAAACTGAAAAAAGAATATCCTTGTGGACAGGGTAGGTACTCCCGAGATGAATTAATAGAGGGAGATTTATAGTAGTGTGACCCTAAACTCAAAGTTGTAAACTTAGACCTACCCCTGTGTTTGAAAGCCAGGTATTGTGGTTAGAACGTACAATGTAAGAGGAATTCCTAAATGGGTTAATGATGAACATTAAAAGGTTTTCTTGTGGTCAGGTACATGTATCTTGATCCAATTCAGGTTGTTAACACAGTACGAAGAAAGAGATCCGTACTAATATAAATACGTACCAGGAAGAGGACTTTACGTGAAGAATGGTAAGGAACGGAGTGACTGAGAAACGTCCGGGTGGTCTAATGGAATGAGTGTATTTTCGTTACGACTCGATCTCGGTCAAGTATAGATGGACATTCCCAGTCCACAATTTAAAAATCGTTGAGACATTAGGTTAGAAATTTCTCGAATTTTAACTTAATATATTGAATATTAATTTCAGGTAATTTTTACGTACCTCTTCCGTTACCGTGGGGTGAGGTCATGAGAACGGACCTCTTAGGGTACCTACCTCCTCGGACCATCCGACGTCAGGCACCCCAGTGATTCCCAGTCTGTGCTGACTCGCTGAAGTGAAAGTGAAAGGTGAAATTACGTGACCTCTTCCTTTACCGTTGGGTGAGGTCACAAAAACGGACCTCTTAGGGTCCCTACCACCTCGGACCACCCGACGGCGGATACCCCAGCGTGTCTCAGCCTGTGCTGACTTCACTGAATCGTCCATCGTTTTTACGTATGAGTTTTGAGTAGTAAAGGGAAAATAAAATAATAAAAGATAAAGAACTCCATTAAATGTAGATAAAAGATACATACTCCTTTTATTAGTATTCAACGTGATGATACATAGAGAAGGGTCGAGACACAAGTTACTCTCCATCCATCACCGTTATAAATATTGTTTCCATAATTTACGATGTTCTGTCCCGACCTAACTATAAAATGTATAATAGATCCGAATCCTTTCACAACCTTCCTTACAATTATTTCATCTAATATGAAATTTTATATATGTTTATGTATGTTTTTACTACTTTACAAAAAAAAAAAGGTCATAAGTTTTGGATAATGAATTGAATCGTTTCTTTAATCAGTATAAGAACTACTTGTTCGTGTCAAGACTGTATGTAAAAGTAACAAAATAATAATAAAATGAGTGACTGTACACTTTTATATTTGTTTGTAAGTACCGTCTTGATGTGGAACTGACGGTCAAAAATTTGTAATCGACAGTGTGGTGACGTGTTTTCAACGGAACAAGTGATTCTAAAAAAGGTATTAGAAGAAAGTCGTTCAAGAAGTACTATTAGATTGATAACATCTGACTTACAGACACAGAGGAGTTTTAAGTACACAATTCCAAAATTGGGGGTTCTACTGACATAAACTTGTAACCCAGTCTCTCCTTTACTAATTTTAATCAGGCATTGCCACCAACGACAAAACACTGGGGTACTTGAATTCGTGCAGTCCAAGGGACAGGAAGTGATAGAAGGACTCAAACGAGTTTGGGTACAGACGACTCGGTCACTACGGTAGGTTGGTAGAGTAACAGACAACAGGGGAAGAGGAGGACGGGAGTTAGAAAGGGTCGAAGTCTCAGAAAAGTTTACTCGACCGAAAAGTGTAATCCACCGGTTTCAAAACCTCAAAGTCGAAGTCTTGATCAGGAAGGTCACTTATAAGTCCCAACTAAAGGAAATCCTAACTGACCAAACTAGAGAAACGACAGGTTCCCTGACCGTTCTCAGAAGAGGTTGTGGTGTCAATCTTTCGTAGTCAAGGAACGGTGAGTCGGAAGAAATACCAGGTCGACAGTGTAGGTATGTACTGATGTCCTTTTTTGTATCGGAACTTATATACCTGGAAACGACCGTTTCACTACAGAGACGAAAAATTATTTGATATATTCAAACAGTATCGAAAGGAGGTTCCTCGTTTCCGGAAAATTAAAGAACCGAAGTCAGCGGTAGGTGTCACTAAAACCTCGGGTTCTCTTATTTTAGACAGTGACAAAGGTGAAAAACAGGGTAGATAAACGGTACTTTACTACCCTGACAAAAGGTACGAGAATCAAAAAACTTACAACTGAAAATCTGATCGAAAAAGTGCGAAGGAAAATGACAGTAGTTCTCCAGAAAACAAGGAGAAGTGAAAGACGGTAATCTCACCATTATGACGTATAGACTCCAACAACTATAAAGATGGTCGATAGAACTAAGGTCAAACACTAAGGAAGTCGGACCGTAAAAACGTACTACATGAAACGTATACTTAATTTATGCGTTCCATTGTTATACGGAACTACATGAAGAAAGGGTTAAAACCTGGTCAAGTAACAAGATACAGATGAAGTTTGACAACGAAGAACATGACGTATGTTCAAAGAGTCCTCCGTCCATTTCACCAGACAAACAACACTAGGTGTATTAGTTGCTGAAATCACATCAGTTACTTCGTCTTGACACTTTTCATTTAACATCAACTTCAGACAAAACATCGTGTCAGACTCGTCTGATTCTTGGTTGGATTAGACTTATTAAAGGATTGACGAGAATCACGAGGGAATCGTATTATAATGACCTCTTGGATAATAAGAGGTCATATTTACAAAGTTAATCAGTATTAGTCATGTTTTTCAATAATAATATGGTATTTACTCCCGAAGGGTCAACCATGCCACCATTTCTTAGACGGACGGTTACGTCCTCTGTGTTCTCTACACGTAAGTTAAAGACCCAACCCTTCTAGGAGACCTCCTCCTTCACCGTTGGACAAAGTCATAAGAACAGATCTTTTAGGGTACCTGTCTCCTCGGACCGTCCGACGTTGGGTGTCCCAGTGCTTCTCTACCTCTGTACTGACTCGTTAACTCATGCGTACGTATGACACATTCTTCAGAAAAGATTTACTACCCCTACATCGAAACTTGTTTAGTATTTCCAGAAAGGAGAATTCCTCTAATATGAGATCACATCTCTCTGTTTTATTTACTTATTTATTATGGTTATTTTATTCTAGGGAATACCCTTAGTATTGTACTTTCGTCCGTTACAACTTTTGTTCACTAACACTTCTCTCCCTTAACATACGTAGTCCACCATTACTAAGCGAGGAACTTTACTTATAATAGTAAACGAGAGTCCTAAGGGTCGAAGGACGAAAGTCCTTACTTTGTAAGAAGACGATCGACAACTCTCAGAACCCCTAACGGAAAAGTGTCGACTCAGAAGGAACTTTTTAACGGGTATCAACTTCACTCGACCGAGACATTTATTGAGGGAAGGAACATACATTGTGTGTAGGTCACTGACCTGGTATTTACCAATTTCCCAGGACCGAAGGAACAGAGTTAGGTCCGTTAAGACATACAAATCGGTCAAGGCGTCGAGGGGAACACTGATCGACTTCAATAACATAGTGACTAAGTCGTTGGTTGACAAGAAGGAGACGTGTTAGAAAGAAGGAATTAAGAGGTGTCGTCAATCACAACTTTTGGAAAAGGTAGTTATAAAGATGTATGTTTATAGAGAGACTGTCTTCGATAAAGTACCCATTAGGTCGATTATTATCAACCTTTATCCTCACCAGTTTTTTTTTTTTTTTTTTTTTCGATTTTACCTTATAGACTGGACTTAATTGGTGACTGGTCAACCTTTTCTCGAAGGGAAGTGACCACCACCTACCTGACACCTGTCGGGAACTGTGTCTCCGTGTCGCGTCCCCGTCACAATGTTTACAAGTCAATAATTTTGAAGGTGATCACCACTTTATTCTACCATGTGGTAACTTACTTTTACATGATCAAGTTATTTTCATCGTCTACAGAACTTCATATCCCTTTCATCATTAGTATTCCTGTTGTCTTAGCCCGGTGACAATGACCCTGTTAACAATGTGACCTCTTTCTGCCATTCTCTGACTCTCACTAACAACAACAAGTCAGTGATTCAGCGCAGGTTGAAAAACGTTGGGGTACCTGACGTCGTACAGTCCGAGGAGACAGAAGATGATAGAGGGTCTCGAACGAATTTAAGTACGTGTACCTTATCGACTACGATGGATAACTAGAATAGGAGATGGTGGGGGAAGAGGTAAACGGAAGTTAGAAAGGGTCGTCGTCCTATAAAAGGTTACTCAGGTGAGAAGTGTAATCCACCGGTTTCTTAACCTCGAAGTCGAAGTCGTAGTAAGGAAGATTAAATTTGTGATTTCACACTTATATTATTCGTCAGGACCGTCGTACATTCATGTGAGAACTTCAAATTCCCTTTTTCTAGTCGTAGTACGGGTGTCGAATCAATAATCTTTTAAGGACTCTTCAAACTTAAAAGTCAGACCTTTATAAACCGATTGTTTTTTTTTTTTTTTTTTTCCGTAAGTAACCCTTCCTTACCCTTTCACACCAAAATTTACTTCTGTACAATGTTTGTTAAGTTTTAGTCCTTAGATTTTCTATATGGACTGGAAGACTCGGACACCTTCACTCGGTTTAGGAAAGTAAATTTATGGTCTTCTGTCTCAAATTGAATGTCCTTCTCTCAACCAATATACCTTTGTGTGAAGGACGGGTCACAGACCGAAGTGAAGGGGGGTTGGGACTAGTAGTCTTTTTTTTGATCCTATGTCCATGTTGTATTGTCAAACTCTCCACGACTCATAGGATTCCCTCTTTTCCGTAACGGAGGGGTTTATCTTCGGTTATTTTCAGTCGTGCATAGTGATTCTTCTATACCAACTCTAATCTAAGACTCTCACGATACAGTCCCCTTGTTTTGTAGTTCCATAACCATTCCTTTATAAATATTAAAATCCTCGTAATAGGACCCTGTGTTTTCAATTATCAACTAATTACGAGACTTTCTGTCACAAGAAGTAAAGATCTTAACCAGAATTTTTAAGTCTCTTTCGTTGACTTCATCCTTAAGGTCTTGGTAATACCGTCTGTGACACTCATGTTAAACTTTATGAACCTCTACAACGATTTCCTACGTTTGAACGTTTAAAATTATCTTCTACTCATTCAAGACCTCTAGATTACGTGTATGACACTAGTCTCAGTTGTTGTTACATAAAAGTTTTAACGATCCTCTAATTTAAAATTTACAAGATTAATGATTTTTCTTTGTCAAAAATACTGTCTATAGACTTAATCAATTTCGATACGACCATTGGACCTCTTCCTTTACCGTTCGGTGAGGTGATAAGAACGGATCTCTTAGGACACCTGTCTCCTCGGACCACCCGACGGTAGATACCCCAGCGTGTCTCAGCCTGTGTTGACTTCGACGAATCGTCGTCGTCGTCGTACGACCATTAGTATCATTAGTATAACGTTATACATTTACATAATTTAGTTATATAGTATATGGAATTTGAATCTGTATTTGAATATGTTACAGTATACATTTAATGTATAGATCTTATTTAACTTTACTTATTTTCATGAACCTCTTTCCCCCGTATATAATATCACTATGTGACGTCTTTCGGTTGTTTAGATGTCCTTCTAATTCAAAGTACCCATTTGGAGTTTCCTGTAAGGTAAATGGTCTTATTAGTCTTTACACTAGTACTTACTTTGTTCTTATAGTGACTCTTAGAGTCTCCAAAGACTGAAGACGTCAAATCCTGACTTTCATCCTTCACAACTATGTGTTAAGACAAGACATTGTCGTTACTCTTATTGTCTAAGGAGTATAGTATCTCTGGTTTACCGTCGTGAACTTGTAGTTTTCGTTCCACTCGTGGTAATAGTTAAGTTATAATCTTCGGCTCCTACTTCTCCTATTTCACTGTGTGTCTATTAGTACCTCTATCGATTGTCTTATGTTACAGGTACCGCGTTTTTACTATCAGGGTCAGTTTTTTTCTATCGAGTTAGATAGTTTAATTTTTTTATATTTTATTTTATAATTTTTTTATTTCCAAGTCCTCCAAATTTTACCGGTGAGTTTGATTTTCAGTATAATTGAACAGGTCAAGAAATTGGTATAACCTATGAATCTTAGATGATTGACTTTCTGTAGTTTTGTGATGTCGTTTATTCCCCTTTCTGTCAGCCTATTTCTCTACTGCAAAACTCTTATTTTTTATTATATCGAAACAACCACTGTACTCCAATCACTTACATGATACCTTCACCGATGATAACAAACAAATCTCCTTTATATTTGTTTGTCTTAGATACTTTCATTTTAATTTTGGTTTACAAATTTAGGGAAATCACACCCAAAATTCTGTCTCATTATTTTGATTCAATATTTATGTATTAGAGTGCCATTTTACTAGGTGTTGCGGGATATTTTTCATATTGATCTTTTCACTTCAACAAGTCAACTCAGCCTGAGACGTTGAGGTACTCCGGACGGTCCGAGGAGACAGGGACCCTAAAAGGTCCGTTCTTATGACCTCACCCAACGGTAAAGGAAGAGGTCCCCAAAGAAGGGTTGGGTCCAGAGGGTGTTGTGACGTCCGTCTGAGAAATGGTAGACTCGGTGGTCTCTTCGGATATTGATCTTTCTGTAAATGAACAACTAAACAAGTAAAAATTATAATTTTATCCTGAAATTATTAAGTAATAAGACCTAGGGTACGCTAAATGGAAAATTTTCTCATTCTAAGTATATTGGTAAAGGAATAAACGGAAATAAATATCTTAATAAAGTTCAGCGTATGTGTGAACAGGACCAAAAGACAAACTTTTCTTTTTTTTTTTCTTCCTTTCGGAGAGAACAGTACTGTAAGTAGTAGGAGGGATAGTTATCAAGGGTAAAGTAATAAGATGAGGAGAACTTCCTTTTACGGAGGTTCTTATCAATAACGACAGAGGGGAGTTACTGACAAGAGATTGAAAGAGATTAGACCGAAAGTGGTTGTTACCCGGGGGTGGGGTACGGTTGATAAAGTGATTCGAACTTTTACTGTAAGAGTTTAAATTACTAGTTCAAAAACAAGTATAAAATGAGGTAGACAGTCGATACGACTTATATCAACTAATGAGGTAAAAAGAAATTTGGATATAGACAGAACTTCAAGTATTTCGTCGTGAGGATTCTGACAAATAATATGTTACCGAGAGGGAATCGTAGGAAAGGGAGCAAGATAAAGAAAATGACAACGTTATTGAACTCAGTAAGAACCAGAGAAAAGAAAGAGTTTGATATTACTCCAGAAAGTCCGAAGACCTAAAGTCATAATTGTACACGAATCCTAAAGTGGAAGATACACGTATATAGGGATGTTTTATACAGAAAGATCAAAAGAAAAAATTTTCGTAGTACCCAGTAAAATAACACTACAAAATATAAATATTGAGTGAAAATAATGAGAGACAGAATTTTGGGTGTGACTTTCCTAAATTTGTAGACGAGAAGTAAAATGAAAGTATTTAAGATAAACAAACATAAAGGAGATGTGTTTGTTAGCATCAGTGGAGGTATTATGTAGTTGAATGGAGTACAGTGGTTGATTTGATAATAAAAAATAAGAGTCATTACTTATTCCAGAAAGAAGATGAAAGACAAAAGGATAAACAACGTCACAAATAACGAAGGTTAACAAAGAGGTCTATAAACCTATAAATAAGAACGAACGAACATACTATAGGGTAAGGTGTCATGGAGAGACAAGGGTATGTATTATATCAGTGATATCTTCTGACAGGGTAAGTTCACTAAACGTTACTCGTTCCGGAAGTGTAAGTACATGATAAAAGGTCTTAGAGTGACACCTTTCGGAAAGTGAACGGTAAGTTAAAACACACTCTGTATAACTACGGTTTCTTATTACAAAAGATTCCTCAATCTGACAGTTTCAACACTCTGTAAGTTAGAGTTTCTTCTTACCTATCTGTTGTCAAACTTATACACCGAGTCAGATTTCACATTAGAACCTCTAAATATGATGTTTACATAATGCTATATACTTCTGAGACTCAAAGAAATAAACGAGAAGATCATTATATTGACGTGGTCGAGAGTTTGTACCATTTGAGAGGTTTTCTATTGACTGAAGTAGAAACGTGTGTCTCTTTTGACGAAAAAAGAGATTCGTGAAAAGATCGGAAAGGATTTATTCAATCATTTTTCCATTAAAACGGTTGTTTATTTTTGGTGTTACGAAGAAATGATTTTTTCATAAAATATCTTCAATAAATTGTATATTACTTATATGATAATATTGTATATTATCATATAATTATGTCATAATTAATATTGATAATTAATATTCATAATTAATATTGATATATATGATAATATTGTATATTATCATATAATTATGTCATAATTTTTATATATAAAATATGATACTTATATAAATTTATATATAAGTATTTTATATATAAATATTCTATATTATGTAATATATATTTCATATTACATATAATATGTAATATTTAAAAGACGTATATACTGATAAGTTTTTGAAGATGACTTTATACCAAATAATAATAAACTTATCAAACTACTACAACTTACACTATATAATCGTCTGGAAAATTAATTGACCTTGATAGTGTTTATACACATCGAATTTATTTAATAGACCTCGGAAAGATTAAAATAAACATGTCAATATCGACAGGTTACGTTTATAATTGTAATTAAAGTGTCACTTTAAAACTTTAAAGTTTTTTCCGGATATTAAGACTTCTACAAACTCCAACGTCACGATGTAACTACTACCTAAAATCGATGGACAAGACTTTTTTAATATGGTTGATGGGTTTTATCATTTATTTTAGTTACACTCTAATTTAAGTAAAATAAGAATTTTTAAACACTATATAAGACAAATTTATCTCTATAAACTTTATTTAGTTATATTTTTTATCGGTGGTTTTTAAACTTAAAATGTGAGTATCTTTTACCAGATCCAGTGACTGGACAGCATTCAAAATGTTGTCTCTTTTTCCTGTACATACAGTATCGAGTAAAGGTAGTACGTTCAAGTCTAATGTAAAGTCTACAAGTGACTCAAAGAGAGATAAAAGACACCAAAATGGAACAGGGAGAAAAAAACAGTGTGATATGAATAGAGGTCAATTTTTGGGGTCACTTGTGTCATAAGGTATTTCCGTCAATCCAGGGTCAGTGATGAGACTCGGTTCTTTTGGACTCCGTATTGTTGTGAATTACGATAACTCGAAGACTGTTTGTGACGTAAGTTGAAGTTAAGATCTCATAGTTTTACTAAGGACAACGTTGTCATGTAATATTTGTTGGTATCCCCGTTTATAACTATATAAACTTTCACTTATTAATGTATAAAGATTCAAATTAACCATAACCACACACACGTGTGTTCACAAATTTACACGTCAATCTTACGACTCATTGTGTAATAGACGGTAGATATATACTATTTATTATATTAAAATCACCAAATAAACTCTTGTAAAGAGTATATTAGGAAAATCCTCGTGACGATGTTCTGGTCTTTTCTTTTACTAAACGATAAAGGACCTAATTTTAGTGTGAACTTATATAGTCTGTCATATTGTATACTGTCTTTTATTTACGAATTGTATAAGTTTTAGAACCATATCATTTACTATTATCCAAATAGAGAAGAGATGATTGGTATTATAACTTATACGGGACGACAAACGAGTCAGGGAGTCAACACAGGTTGAGACTCTGGGGTACCTGACATCGGGTGGTCCGAGGAGACAGGTACCCTAAAAGGTCCGTTCTTATGACCTCGTCCAACGGTAAAGGAGGAGGTCCTCTAGTAGAACTGGGTCCCTACCTTAGACACAGAGGACGAAGGACATTACGTCCATCTAAGTAATGGCGATTCGGTAGTACCTTCCAGGTTATAAATTTTACGTAATCAGAAATTTTAATGTGTGAAAAATTTTTGAAAAAGAATTTAAAGATACGAAACACACAAACTAAAGTCAAATTATTAAGGGACTGGTAAAACAGACGACGACAACAACGAGTCAGTGATTCAGGACAGACTGTTAAATCTGGGGTACCTGACATCGTGCGGTCCGAAAGAACAGGAAGTGATAGAGGACCTCAAACGATTCTAAGTACAGGTAACTCTGTCCGTACTGTAGGTAGTAGAGTAAGAGACAACGAGGGAAGAGGAGAACAGGAGTCAGAAAGAGTCGAAAGAGTCATAGCCACAGAAAAGGTTACTCACCCGAGAAACGTAGTCCACCGGTTTCATAACCTCAAAGTCGTAGTCAGGAAGATTGTTTATAAATCTCAACTAAAAGAAATCCTAACTAACCAAACTAGAGGAACGTCAGGTTCCTTAAAAGTTCTCACAAGAGGTTATGGTGTCAAGTTTCCGTAGTTAAGAAGCCGTGAGTTTAAAGAAATACCAGGTTGAGAGTGTGTAGGTATGTACTGATGACCTTTGTGGTATCGAAACTAATCTGCCTGGAAACAGTCGTTCCATTACGGAGACGAAAAATTATACAACAGATCCAACCAGTATCGAAAAAAAGGTTCCTCGTTCGCAGAATTAAAGTACCGATGTCAGTGGTAGACGTCACTAAAACCTCGGGTTCTTTTATTTTAGACAGTGACAAAGGTGAAAAAGGGGTAGATAAACAGTACTTCGTTACCCTGACCTACGGTACTAGAAGTGAAAAAATTATAATTCGAAATACGGTTGAAAAAGTGAGAGGAAAAGTGAAAGTGGTTCTCCGAGAGACCAAGGAGTCTTGACGTTGTTTTATTTCTACAAAGATTGTAAGTTGAAAGTTATTTCATCTTAAGGTCAACCACTCTCTCTACTTATTTTGTTTATGGTATTATTTTTTTAAGACACCTTATCAGAAACGATCCAATTTTACTCTTCCTTGATCTATAGAAAGTACGAAGTCTGAAGTTATTTTATATTATTAGACCGGGTAGAGATACACGTTTCCGATAAAAACTTTAACTATCTAAGAAGTTACATTACGATAAATTTACGAATTCTTATTTAGATATTTAGTTTAGTGAAATATTTCACTAAGTAATTAAATTGATTATATATAATAACATAGGGTCATACTTTGGTATAGACTTATACTTGTTATATTAAGTCTCAGTCTCGAAAGGAGAGAATGAAAGTAGGGGAAGAGAGGGAGAAGAAAGAGGAAGAAAAGTAAGAGAGAAGAAAGATAAAATGTTTTCTGTATAAAAATTTAAAGACCGTCGTTTCTCCTAACCGTCGGTACGGTTTTTACGTACCTTATACGTCTCTTTCATTACTGTAATTTCATTTAGAATTTGTCGTAACATTCAATTTAACAGTGATTGATCTATCTTACACTGATCCGTACCTGGACACTTTTATGTATCTACACTTCCTTGGACCGTTTCATTTTAGTACATTACTTAATGGTAACGATCTCGCTTCAATCGTAAACCTTTTCACAGTATTGTCTTCCAGTGTATACTTCACTCCCGTGTCTAATACTGTTTGGGACTCACGTAATGTTCCTTGAAATGAAACCTATACTTTTCTTGTACCCTTTTCGTTTCCTTATATACTTCCTTTTTACCGTCTTAATATTAACTAAAAAACTCTGTTAGTAGAGACCGAGACTTCAAATCATTTAATATTCCATTTCACGGACACTTTCTCAGGGATATATAACAATATCTTTATCCAAAACCACTCATTTTATTGTGTCTTATTTTTGTCTCTGTATTCATTTTTTTTTCGTTAATAAAATTTTATAGTAGTGTGTGTGTGTATATATAGATACGATTGAGTGAAGTCAGTTCAGACTGAGAAACACTGGCGTTCCTGTCATCGGACGGTCCGTTCTTATGACCTCACCCAACGACACGGGAGGAGCTCCCCTAGAAGGGTTGGGTCCCTAAGAGGACGCCGATAACGTGACGTTTACCTAAGGAATGGCGACTCGGTGGTCCCTTAGGAGGTTGTGTATATACACATATCTTTATATGTAGTGGAAGAAAACACATTCTTTTATTTTAATGAATAGAAGATTACTCATTTAATAGAATCAAATATTAAAAAATTAACTTGTTCTTATAAGCAGACATAATTGGATCAAATTCTATTGTATGGTAAGGTTTCGGAAAAACAAGTCAGGTCTAACAAGGTGATTCGGTGTTATAAGGACAACGTATTTCTATAAAAAGGTATGCAACAAGTGTTCATAAATTTATGTCAAACAAGGCTTACCGTAAGAGGAAGTACTGTATGTGTTTTTGACAAAGGTCACTAAAGAATATAATGAATAAAGATAGGACAATCAGATGTTCGTTCTTCAGAATGTCGTGATGAGTTTAAAAAGGAAAAGGAATTCAACGATATACAAATTAGTTCCTTATGATGACTTATGTATAACATTTAGTAAAAATTGAGGTAAAGACACCAAGAAAGTGAACCACTTAATCTTTGTAAATAAACAGTTTTATTATCTGATCTAACTATTATAATTAAAGGTAGAAAGGTATCAAAAATATTAGTAACTACTTTAAGTCGATTAGAAAGATTAGAAACATAAGATTCAGAATTATGATGAAGTGAGATAAGAGGTAAAGTGACTGGTAGAAAAGACGATTTGTGGTTAGTAATGTAAGAAAGGGGCGGGGGGGGGGTATGTAAGAAAGTCGGGAAAGGCTAACGGGAGCCACCCCCCCCCCTCCCCCCTTAAGAATCCCGTAGGTGATTTCGGACAAAAATAGAACGTGAGAGAATAGAGTACCGAAATATCGCAGTGAGGAACGAGAGGGGAAGGGTATGAATACTTAGACTTCACATTAACGTAAAATGGATCGAGTTATTAAAGAAGCCCAAAGTAAGGAATGGAATACGAGAAGGAAACTGGTTTTAGAGGGAAATGAAGGAAGATGATCGTAGACTCATTTTCTACAACCAAAAGATCTGACTTAATATGTATATGAGGTAAGGGTGTTATGAAATGTTTGTTAAAGTCCAATCATATAAAAGATAAAAGAGGTTATCTGAGAATCTCACTACCCGTCTTGACAAATTATAGAATGATTTATTTAGTGTTGTGTTAAAGTTCCTAGAAATCCGGTACAAAAAAATATCAAATAATTATAAAATATATAAATATAGCCACTGTAGTAACCTTCAGATAAGACTTAGTCCCCCTGTTTATAGTTAGAAATTTCATGGAAGTTTTATATATGAAAGTTTAATTATTTTATTCATATTCTGTCACAAATAGGGAAGGGTGTGAGGACAAAAGTGTATAAGAATAAGACGAATTATTCTTCTCTTTCTTTTACGTTCAAATATTTTCTACCTTGGACGGACGACAATCTATTATTGGTGACACAAGAAACGTCAGATGACTCGTGTGTTCGTTGGAGATTAAATACAACATAAAAACTTTCACTTAGGAAAAAGGAACTTCTATTCGTAAGACACGGTCTGAAGTATAATGATGAAGTCTAATCAGATGCATTTTATAGGAATACAGAAGAGGAGTTCGAAGGACTTTTCAACACATGACATATATGTTAAAATATAGACGTACTGAAATCACTTGAAAATAACAACAAATCAACTATTCAACACATGATGAGAAAATGTTGGGTATCTGATATCTGGTATCGAGCAGTCCAAGGAGACAGGAACACTAATGGGCCAGTTCTTATGACCTCACCCAACGGTAAAAAGAACTCCCCTAGAAGGTTTGGGTCCCTATCTTGTACACTGAGGACGTAACATCCACCTCAGAAACGGTTACTCGGTGTTCCCTTCGGGATCGCTTGAAATCCGGGAAGTTTTAATTCGTAATCTACTACTTAGTATAGTATTTTACTCTATATTCTTGAATTTAAGAAAAGAAGAAACATCAACCTATAGTCTGGAACAAATAGTGACAACAAGTCAGCGAGTCAGCACAGACTGAGAAACGCTGGAGTACCTGACGTTGGGTGGTTCGAAGGGACAGGAAGTGATAGAGGGTCTCAAACGAGTTTGAGTACAGGTAACTCAGCTACTACGGTAGGTTGGTAGAGGAGGAGACAACGGGGGAAGAGGTATTGGAATATAATTTTTACGATGTTGGATTCTTTTATCGAGTAACTTAAAGTCGGTTATTGGTTTAGAAATATATATATATATATATATATATATTTAAATATATAAAATTAACCTCCAATTAATGAAATGTTATAACATAACCAAAATGGTATGTAATTGTACTTAGGCGGTGTCCGTATGTACGCAAGGGGTAGAAAATTTTACTTTGTAACGGCACATTGTAACATATTCAAATTTCATATGTTGAATGACTAAAATATGTAACTATCTGAGTCTCCAATTTCGCAGACGGACCTTACGCCCTCTGGGCCCAAGTTAGGGACCCAACCCTTCTAGGGGACCTCTTCCTTTACCGTTAGGTGAGGTCATGAGAATGGACCTCTTAGGGTACCTCCCTCCTCGGACCATCCGATGTCAGGTATCCCAACGTTTCACAACCTGTACTGACTCGCTGAACTGAAATGAAAAATATAGTTATTGGAGTCTATACGTCTACTGTAATGGGAATACCGTCTTTCACTTCTCCTTGATTTTTCGGAGAACTACTTTCACTTCCTCCTCTCACTTTTGCAACGAATTTCGAGTTGTAAGTCTTTTGATTCTAGTACCGTAGACCAGGGTAGTGAAGTGTCGTTTATCTACCCCTTTGTCACCTTTGTCACAGTCT
This sequence comes from Capra ibex, assembly GCA_006410555.1. Taxonomy (NCBI): domain Eukaryota; kingdom Metazoa; phylum Chordata; class Mammalia; order Artiodactyla; family Bovidae; genus Capra; species Capra ibex. The sequence continues at coordinate 37,359,739 of SJYO01037955.1, forward strand.
GAAATAAAACCCCCCGAGGTGTTAGTGACGTCTACGACTAACGTCGGTACTTTAATTTTCTACGAATGAGGAACTTTCCTTTCAATACTGGTTGGATCTATCATATAACTTTTCGTCTCTGTAATGAAACGGTTGTTTCCAGGTAGATCAGTTCCGATACCAAAAAGGTCACCAGTACATACCTACACTCTCAACCTACCACTTCTTTGGACTCGTGGTTTCTTAACTATGAAAACTTGACACCATAACCACTTCTGAGATCTCTCAGGGAACCTGACGTTCTTCTAGGTTGGTCAGGTAGGATTTCCTTTAGTCAGGACTTATAAGTAGTCTTCCTGACTAGGACTTCGACTTTGAGGTTATGAAACCGGTGGAGTACGCTTCTCAACTGAATAACCTTTTTTTGGGATTACCCTCCCTAACCCCTGTCCTCCTCTCCCCCTGTTGTCTCCTACTCTACCGACCTACCGTAGTGGCTGAACTAGCTGTACCCAAACCCACCTGAGGCCCTCAAACACTACCTGTGCCTCTGGACCGCACGACGTTAAGTACCCTAGTGTTTGTCAGCCTGTGCTGACTCACTGACTTGACTTGACAATGACATTACACTAATAGTGGTGTCACAATCGATTGTGGAGATAGTTCAGTTAATTGTCGAAGAAAAAAACACTACTCTTGTTAATTCTAGATTAGAGAATCGTTGAAACTTCAAATATTATGGTATGACTACTTATGTTAACGATACGATACGTAACCTAGGGGTCTTGAATAAATAGATTCTCAAAGTTCAAAAATGGGAATCTGTTGTAGAGGTGTTAAAGAGGTGAAGTGCAGGGACCATTGGTGGTAAGATAAGAGACATAGACACTGAGGACTTAATAAAGTTTTTGTTTCAGGTCTGGAGATATAAGAATAAAGAATTATTATGGTAAAGGTAAGGATTTCTTTTTTTCATATACGAAACAAGTGACGTATTTTAAAGTATTAACAATTTTATAATAAGATACTTTTCAATAATATAGGAATCTAACGTAAATAAAAGATTTAATCTAAAAAAGATCTTGGAAACAATTACGTTGTTTAGTATTATTATACTTATTATATAATAAGAAAGAGATTCCTAGTAAAGATTTAAGAAGGTATCCTTCCTTTATTAATGTAAAAATTTGAAAAGGAAATTCCTTTAATTTGTATATCTTCTGTGGTTTCATTCTAATATTTTAAATGTGTAAGAGTGTTTAAAACTACAATCCTTAGTTTTTGGATTTAAAAACCGTATTTTTACGAAAAGAATGTGAGTGTAATAAACAACTAAAGAAACGAAAACAGGTCAGTGACATGACTCGTAAAAATTGTGTATAGTAAATCTAATTTGTGGAGTTTTTATTTTAGAATACGAAATATAAGTAATTCAAAAGTATAATACTTCAATTACTTAGTCTTTAAAATCTTTTATGACTAAACATGTCAGTCATTTTCTCGAATTAAAGTTCTGACATTCATGACGGAAAGTATCCCCATATAAAAACCCGAGGTTTTAGTGACTTCTACCACTAACGACGGTACTTTAATTTTTTGTAAATGAGGAACCTTCCTTTCAATACTGGTTGTATCTATCGTATAATTTTTCGTCTTTATAATGAAACAGTTGTTTCCAGGCAGATCAGTTCCGATACCAAAAAGGTCACCAGTACATACCTGCACTCTCAACTCTTAACTACGAAAACTTGACATCAAAACCTCTTCTACGAACTCTCAGGGAACCTGACGTTCTTCTAGGTTGGTCAGGTAGGATTTCCTCTGGTCAGGACCCACAAGTAACCTTCCTGACTACGACTCCGACTTTGAGGTTATGAAACCGGTGGAGTACGTTTCTCAACTAAGTAACCTTTTCTGGGACTACGACCCTCCCTAACTCACGTCCTCCTCTTCCCCTGTTGTCTCCCACTCTACCGACCTACCGTAGTGGCTGAGTTACCTGTACTCAAACTCCTTTGAGACCCTCAACTCAACCACTACCTGTCCCTCCGGACCTCACGACGCTAAGTACCCCAACGTTTCTCAACCTGT
>SJYO01037955.1:37362039-37418673 GCA_006410555.1 Capra ibex
AAAAAAAAAAAAAAAAAAATGAAATAAAATGGAATGTTATGATATAACCAAAACGGTATGTGACTGTTCTTAGGTGGTGCCCACATGTACGCAAGGGCTTGTACTTGGGGGGAGGGGGGAGGGAGGGGTATTGTAGAGAGACCCAGTAGGGGCACGTGGTCGGGGTTCGTAGGACATAGGACGTAGCCTGTATTTAACGTGTTTATATAAGAATTGGTAATTCTGACAGAGAGAGGAGTCTCTCTCTGGTTGCTGATAACTCTAGGATTGCGTACGGTGTGAAACAATGTAGGAAATACTGTTGGGCAAGACGTAAATAAAGGGGTTTTTTCCACTGAATAATGAATTAATAAAAGACAGGGAGAGGAGAAACCGTAAAGAACACCTTTATTGACAACTCACGAATGATATACGACCTGTAAAAACAGGAACGACCTCTGTTTCGTTACGCATTTGGTTTGAGATTAAAGTACCTCAAACGTAAATCTTTAAGGCAGAAATAGACTCTCTATTAAATATTCATTGAAGGAATTTAAGGTCTATAAACCCCGAAAGAATTTAATGTCTGAAAATTAATATAAAGAAACACCAATCTCGTATATGAAATTTAGGGAAATTTAAGTAGTTATAATCTAAAAACCAAGTCACTTACCAGATAGAACCATTTCTATACATACGTGAATTTTCTTACACATAAGACATCAGAAGTCTCCGTAACAAGATTTTTACATTTAATTTTGTTCCCTAAGGAGTCTATATACAGAAAATAAATAAATAACAAAAATAATAACTGAAACAATAAGTCAAGTCAGTGAGTCAGTACAGACTGAGAAACACTGGGGTACCTGACATCGTGCGGTCCGAAGGGACAGGTAGCGGTTGAGGGTCTCGGACGAATTTGTGTACAGGCAGTTCAGTCACTACGGTAGGATGGTAGAGTAGAAGACAGTAGGAAAAGAGAAGGACGAGAGTTAGAAAGGGGTTTAGTCCCAGAAAAGGTCACTAAGTCAAGAAGCGTAGTCCACCGGCTTCATGACCTCGAAGTCGAAGTTGTAGTCAATAATCATAAGTAATAAACCATGTAGTCAGTCAAGTCAAATCAACAAGTCAGGATAGGTTGAGAAACGCTGGGGTCCTTAGCGTCGTGTGGCCCGGAGGGACAGGTAGTCGTAGAGCGGCTCAAGTGAGTTTGAGTGTAGGTAGCTCAGTCACTACGGTAGGTCGGTAGAGTAGGAGACAGCAGGGGAAAAGGAGGACGGGGGTTAGGGAGGGTCGTAGTCTCAGAAAAGGTTACTCAGCTGAGAAACGTACTCCACCGGTTTCATGACCTCAAAGTCGAAATCGTTATAAGGAAGGTTTCTTGTGGGTCCCGACTAGAGGAAATCTTACTTGACCAACCTAGAGGAACGTCAGGTTCCTTGAGAGTTCTCAGAAAAGGTTGTGGTGTCAAGTTTTCGTAGTTAAGAAGTCACGAGTCGAAAGAAGTATCAGATTGAGAGTGTAGGTATGTACTGGTGACCTTTTTGGTATCGGAACTGATCTGCCTGGAATCAACCCTTTCATTACAGAGACGAAAAGTTATACGATAGATCCAACCAGTATTAACTAGTGAAAACGAAAAGACTACTTAAAAGGGAAAATAGTGATACTTTATTATGAAAAATAGAGACCATTATAAAAAGTGACTTCAGAGAAAAAGGACTTGAATCATATAGGTGAGATTCAACGTATACGATTGAGCAAACTATATATGATAGAGAGTTTCACTTAAACAAGAGAAAAGGAAAAAGGAAGAGGTAGGTTTGAAACTTCTACTATACAGTGATAGAAGATCAGAATACCGAAGATTCGGTGGTAAGTTTTACAAAAATATATAGTAAAAGAAAAAAAAGAAAAATAAAATGAAATGTTAGTACATAACCAAAACGGTATTTAGTTGTAATTAAAAAATAGATGAACAAAATTTCTAAAAATAAACAGAAAGTCGTAAAACTAAAGTACTTATAATTGTACCAACGGAACCATGAATAGGTGAACTTTAAAAGACTCTACAAATTTCAATATTTACATACGGTAAGTGACGTAAACCTATAAAAATATGTAATAAAAAATTTTATACAGGACCAGAAGGGTAGATCATGAGTCTAATGTGTATACAATTTGAAGAATTATGACAGGGTGTCCAAAGACTCTGTGAATAAAAAGAAGACCTTTTAAAGTGAAATAAGAGTCCAAAAAAAACACCTATTAAAGATAACTAGAAAGAAGTCCAAGTCCCAAAGAAAGGCGACAGTAGAGGGATACCAATAATACAATTAATCACCTTTAAAATTAAAGTCTATGACATAAAAGATGAATGTTTTGAATAGGTCAAGAAAACATGGTAAATAAATAGAGTCAATATAATAATAAAAACAAAGTAAGTTGAGTTCATACAAAAGGAAATGTAGTACTTCGTATCAATTTATGGATGTAATTTCAGAAACTACTAAGGTAAGAGACCCAGAAGTGTCACAATTGTCGAGTATTAATATAAAAGGGAACTCTTAGTCAGTACAAAAAGATTAAGAAAATTACAGTTCAGTATAGACACTATATAAGATGAATTACAGTATAACATATGTGTGTATAAGAAATATCGGTGGATCTCTTACAACTACATAAACAAAGTCGTTAGTCGGATCGATCCAAGTTGGTTAATGTTGTTCAAGATAGAACGAAAACGTCGATCATCAAGTTTAAATTTAATTGAAAGAAATTCACAAAATACAAACAAATCGACCTAGTACTTTTATATACAAAGTCCCTAACACAATTCTAAACGCGGTCAAGTATGTGTCTTAGTCTCTTAGAAGAAGGGTTGAGGTAGACCTTAGAGTAAAAGATGATACCAAGTAGTTCACAGAAACGATCATAAAAACCAGTCGTCTCAAAGATACGACTCACTATCGATAGATATGAAGTGATGAAGTATTCACCCCCTCTTTGTCCTGTCCTTTCTTTTTATCATTTTTTAGTGCTAGTACTGTCAATGAAGAGGTTTAAGACTGGTTGGAAATTTTATTCTGTTTAACGAATGTAAGGTTGTAAGAAACTATCAAAACAAAAATCAAGTAATAAAAAATTTAACATCTTAAATATCAACTTTAATCTTACTACGTACTTTATCTCTCCCGAAAGTGACGATTTCTCGTTGGTCTTAAAGTCCCTCTTTGAAACAGAAGTAATTATTCTAATTACTTTTAAAGTTTATTTCAACAATACAGGGGAAGGACTATGAAGTACATTAATCTTAAAGTGTGTTATTTTTCAATCGAAAAAAATTTAACTGTCCAAGTCAAATGAATTTAAAGTATACTTTTTCTTTCTATGTCTAAAATAAATCTATGTCAAAACTGTATAAGATATAAATGTACTTATATATGTATTTTTGTTTCGATTAATCCAAACTAAGTCGATGCAAATAGATTACCGTAGGCGTAACCATTTCTTAGGTCGATAGTTACGTCCTCTACGTTCTCTGAGCCCAAGCTAGGGATCCAGTCTTTCTAAGGGACCTCATCCTTTACCGTTGGGTGAGCTCATAAGAATGGTCCTATAGGGTACCTTTCTCCTCGGACGGAGCGATGTCAGGTACCCCAACATTTCTCAGTCTGAACTGACTATTGTGAAATCAGAATAGATTATCTGTGGAAAATTTTCTTTTTTTAAAAAAATATAAACAGTGTTAACTATTTGTCTACCGAAAATGGTACATAAGAGATTTGTGCAACGACCATATTCTTTTCTGACTTAAAACGTATCTATTATTATAAATCACCTAAATGNGGAGCGATGTCAGGTACCCCAACATTTCTCAGTCTGAACTGACTATTGTGAAATCAGAATAGATTATCTGTGGAAAATTTTCTTTTTTTAAAAAATATAAACAGTGTTAACTATTTGTCTACCGAAAATGGTACATAAGAGATTTGTGCAACGACCATATTCTTTTCTGACTTAAAACATATCTATTATTATAAATCACCTAAATGATATCAAAATTTAAAAGACTATAAAATCAGTTATTAAACTAAATAAAAGAAAAGGGTTCTATTTTAAAACGGTGGATTTAATAAAAATAGTCTGAAAGGTTTAAAAATATAAAATAAAATATATTAACGGAAAAAGATATTAATTACTATTACCTCCATAAAATATACATCGAAATAAAGTGGAAATTTATAATGTAACCTGAAGGACCGTAAATAAATGTAACAAATGTAAACAAATGTTATTAAATGTAACTGGATAATAAAAACACCTCTATTTAAGTATAAATATCCAACGAGATGAAACTATATAAGAGAGTATCATTCCGACTTACGAGTATAGGGTAATGACTACAAAGGAATCATCATATTGTAAAGTAGTAGATAGGTGAGTTGAAATAAGACAGGTCTTTTACACAGTCAAGTAAAATTAAGTAACTAATCAACCTTTTCTTAAGAAGTGTTTTTTATGTTTGGAAAAAGGAGGAAAATAATTTCGATCTTTCCGGACTTTCCGGTATATAAGACGAAAAGGGAGTCCGGGTAACCCTTTCGTGGTCAAGGACTCCTTATTGACTAAAATTGAAGGGGAATTTATGTAAATATTGAGATAAATTAAGAGTCTGGATCATAATATTTAGGGGGAACGGATGTCTTTTAGTGATTATTGCACGTGTAAATTAAAGTGGAGATGGAAAAAGACTAGGTCAGAGAGTAAATCAAGTATTGAACCCGTATGTCTCCGTACAATAAATAAACGGAGGAAATTGTAGTCTTAATATAGTGAGAATTAACAAACATGATAGTTAGTATAGTTAAGATGAAGAAGTATATGCATTATAAGATTCAAAAATCGATTTTGTTATTTTATAATGGACACAATCCTAGTTTTATCCCCAAAAGACCATAGGTTGTAAAAATTTATCGAAATACCAGGAGTACCCAGTAAGAAACTTCTAAAAATTTACATTAACTTATTGTAAAAAAAATGTTAGAATTTGGTTAAGTCCGACGAAAGTTTAGAATTGTCGTTGTGAAAACCCATAGATATTCGTCAGTGGTAGTTAAAAGGTGTACCTGTACCTTACACATTTTATCCTTTTCATTTGATAACCACGTAATATCTTTGTATGATATTATCAATTAAGTTAGAACAGACTGTTCCCATAAATTTTATCATAATATCTATTAACAATATTTCCAACGATTAAAAGGGGGATAGTTATTATCAATATAAAGGGTATAAGTTGAGAAATACAGTTAACACTTTAAGTCCAATGAATGTTAAAAGTAACTAATATTTACGATAAAACCAAACCGTAAAAAGTATGAAAGTTTAATTTCGTTACCTTTGATTTTTAGTTTCGTAAAATACACAACTTTACTAAGATTTCACACGTATCACTAATTTTAGTGACTTTCCGAAACGTAAAAATACCCATGAAATGAGACCCTCGTGAAGTTATTAAAATTTAATGTGAAGTGATATGTTTCGTCAAATTTAAATAACCTTTATTTTAGACCTTCTCAAGTTTAAGACCCGTTACAACATGTATGACGAACTTTTACTGATTCTCGTGAAATCACAAAAAATATTCGTAAAGTAAATTTCCACTAGACTCGAAACCACTCCTTACTATAATCTTTCTAGACCTCAACGACCTTAGTGAGGTTGAAGTAAAGGTTAAACTTTTTAACTTCAAAAGTATATTTATTTGATTAAACTATGACAAATTAAAAAGTTAATAAAGATCATATGTAAATTGTATGTTTGTATAAAACTTCATAGACAATTTTCAGATTGAAAGTCTTGTAAGTGTTAAATAAAGTCCTTTTAGTCACTTCAAGGTGACTAAAATTAAACATTACAGTCTGATTTCCGGTTACCTTCAAGTCTCTTTAAGACTAGATAATTTTGACACGGTGGTTTACTAAAATGTAATAGATGATATACAATATGGTCATATACGATGACGTTCTTTCACGAAATATGTTATTTGATTGTAATCATGTTATACCTACATAATCATCATCTATATAATAAAGTGATTCATTATTTAACCTATATATTTAAAGTTTGTTATCGACAATAAAACGTTCACACTGATAGAGTCATAACCATTGGAATTCATACTTATCTTAAAAGTCCCTCTCTATGTTAGAAGTCTTATTACTATAAATATTTTCATTATAATTCTCGTACGATAGATTATTGAAATTGTAGAATCGTCACACAAAAGAGAGGGACTACATTGAAGTACAAATGTATGTTTTGTGGTACGACGTATTCGTGTCATTGATTACGTACTACAACAGATGTCTATTATTTGTGATCGTCAATTTTTAACTGGATGGTTCCGTGTTATAATGGGGCTTGGAATTTCTTATCACTGAAAAAACCAAAGTGGAATCATTTCTTCATCTGGGAATTCGTAAAACAGTCACAAAGTTCTCACTGCTTATTCGACCAAACTTCATGAAGTACGTACGTAAATTTACTAAGTTTCCCTAATATTAATAGGGATCGGATGGATATTAAGGCATCCTTGGATTGAGGACTTTGACTTGGACGTAATAGACCATCCGTAGAAATATTTTTTTAGATCTTTACGACAAGTGTCATAAACGGAGGTCACTGTAAGTAGGATTAACTTAACATTTACTTCGTCAGTCCCACATTTGGTTGGATGTCGAGAGAAGTGATGACTTTCTGTCCCTTTCCGGAAGTCATATAGGGGAAAGTAACGACCATCGAGACTTTACTGTAACTCTAAACAGGTAAGTCTCGAAGAGAAAAATACCCTTCTCGAAGTAAAATTTAACGGATATAAAAGTTCCACAAGAGACCTCACAGAAACTTTGTTTCCTTTGAACTCACAGTTTAAGTGTATATAGTATTCGCTTTTTACAATTGAGACACTAGATAAACGTTTTATTATGGGTCATGAAATAATTTTATACCAATTCATTGGTATCCGATTTATGAAATTGATTTAAACTTCTACGTTCGTGGAGAGTTTCACAGACTTTATAGTTTTATATAAAACTAAAACTAAGGACCGTTTGTCAGATTAAGTTCGAAACACTTGTACAATTAGTTTGAATGTCACCACACCTCTTAGTCAATGTAAAGATTTTATATGTATAAGGTTTACAACCTTTAGGTTGAACTGTAGTTTATTAACATTATCCTTCTTTTTTTCATTATTTATGAAAAACTGAACTGACGATTCCTTATTGACGATTCTAAATTGTTTTTCACTTTTTATTCATTAAATACTTTATATATGTTATCAAAAAAAAAAAAAAAAAATTCTTAGTAGTAACAATATAAAATCACTTGTCTTTCGAACCATACCACCTGTTACCTCGTAGCAGATTCTCCGTGACTGTCATTATCTGTGAGATAAGGATCGTTAAACTCCAAGGGAATGAACGGATTTATAATGTTACGGACTGATCTTAATTGAAATGTGATAACAAATTTGTTAGATTGGAGTGAGGTGAAATTGTTTGACTTTATTACTTTTTAAACTATATTTTTTAGTCCTTAAACTTTAATACTTTAATTGTTTACACCGAGATAGTTTCCGAGTCTCAATTGTGTATGGTCCCGAAGAGTTCACCACGATACCATTCCTTAGACGGACGGTTACCTCCTCTACGTTGTCTGGACCTAAACTAGGGATTCAACCTTTCTAGGGGACCTCATCCTTTACTGTTAGTCGAGATCATAAGAACGAACCTTTTAATGTACCTGTCTCCCTGGACCACCAGATATCGGATACCTTGACGTTTCTCAACCTGTACTGACACGTTGTTTCGTGTCGTGTTGAAATAGCGTAAAACCACTTCAATCGTTAAACTTTATTTTACTTCGATTGTTTACATCTCTATAGTTTTCTAGTCACAGTTGTGTATTTTGAGGTCTCTTTAATTTCCTTTTTGTCTTAACTTTTACATTCTCTTTTTAACCATAACCATCTCTTTTATAACACTTCCAAGAATACGGTATTATGTCATTCTAGGACCTCCGTCATATTATGGGTGATTTCAATAAATACCTGATTACTCTTTCATAGGATAGTAAAACGAAAAAGTATGACAAATACCCCAAGAGTTCCGTTCTTAAGACTTCACCAAACGGTAAGGGAAGAGGTCACCTGGTGTAAGAGAGTCTGGAGAGGTGGTACTGGGTGGGCAGAACCCACCGGGGTGCCCGTACCGAATCAAAGTAACTCAATCTGTTCCGAAACCAGGATCACACTAATCTAACTGATCAAAAGACACTAATACCAAAGTCACTCAGACGGAAGACTACGGGAGAACGTTGTGGATGGTAGAATGAACCCAAAGAGAATTGAACCTGTACCCCATAGAGGAGTGCCGACGAGGTCGTTTTACGTCGACGACGAGGACTGGAACCTACTCCTCATAGAGGAGTGGCGGCGGGGAGGACTGGAACTTTTACCTTATCGAGGAGGTCCGGTAGGACACGGGTACATCGGTGGCGAGAAACCTGTACCCCCAACGAGGAGGACCGGCGGGGATCGGAGTCCGTACCCCATCGAGGAAAGCCGGTGGTGGGGACCAGAGCCCACACCCCATTGTTTCGATCACCTCCACTACCTTAAGGTCAACTCGATAAAGTTTAGGACTTTCTACTACGACACTTTCACGACGTGAGTTATACGGTCGTTTAAACCTTTTGAGTCGTCACCGGTGTCCTGACCTTTTCCATTCTAAAGTAAGGTTAAGGTTTCTTTCCGTTACGGTTTCTTACGTGTTTGATGGTGTGTTAACGTGAGTAGAGTGTACGATCATTTCATTACGAGTTTTTAGAGGTTCGATCCGAAGTCGTTATGCACTTGACACTTGAAGGTCTACAAGTTCGACCAAAATCTTTTTCGTCTCCTTGGTGTCTAGTTCAACGGTTGTAGGAGACCTAGTACCTTTTTCGTTCTCTCAAGGTCTTTTTGTAGATAAGGACGAAATAACTAATACGATTTCGGAAACTGACACACCTAGTGTTATTTGACACCTTTTAAGACTTTCTCCACCTTAACCTGTACCTTGTTGTCTGACTAAGGTTTATCCTTTTCCTCATACAGTTCCGATATATAACAGTGGGACGAATAAATTGAATATACGTCTCATGTAGTACTCTTTGCGACCCGACCTTCTTCGTGTTCGACCTTAGTTCTAACGGTCCTCTTTATAGTTTTTGGAGTCTATGCGTCTACTGTGGTGGGAAAACCGTCTTTGACTTCTCCTTGATTTTTCGGAGAACTACTTTTACTTTCTTATCTCACTTTTTCAACCGAATTTCGAGTTGTAAATCTTTTGCTTCTAGTGCCGTAGACAAGGGTAGTGAAGTACCCTTGATCTACCCTTTTGTCATCGTTGTCACGGTCTGAAATAACAAAACCCGTGGTTTTAGTGACGTCTACGACTAACGTCGGTACTTTAATTTTCTGTGAATGAGGAACCTTCTATTCAATATTGGTTAGATCTATCGTATAACTTTTCGTCTCTGTAATGAAACGGTTGTTTCTAGGCAGATCAGTTCCGATACCAAAAAGGTCACCAGTACATACCTGCACTCTCAACCTGAGACTTCTTTCGATTCGCGACTTCTTAACTACGAAAACTTCACATCACAACCTCTTCTGAGAACTCTCAGGGAACCTGACATTCCTCTAGGTTGGTCAGGTAAGACTTCCTCTAATCAGGACCTACAAGAAACCTTCCTTACTACGATTTCGACTTTAAGGTCATGAAACCGGTGGAGTACCCTTCTCAACTGAGTAACCTTTTCTGACTACGACTCTCCCTAACCGCCGTCCTCCTCTTCCCCTACTGTCTCCTACTCTACCGACCTACCGTAGCAACTGAGCTACCTACACTCAGACTCACTTGAGACCCTCAACCACTGTCTGTCCCTCTAGACCGTACGACACTAAGTAACCCAGTGTTTCTCGACCTGTGCTGACTCACTGATTTGACTTGACTTACTCTTTCATACAACCCTAATTTTTTTTTGACTTTATTTTTCACGATACCATATTTAGGACAGGAAGATTTTAAGTTTACAGGATTGGAGAAAATTAATTCTCTCATACCGAACGGAGGAAAGTTGATTTTTAATGTTCCGTTTTATTTACCATTTCTTTTGTCCAACTTCTTTGACTCGTTCGTAGTCTTGGTCTCAGTCTACACAGATCTTACCACCTTAATCGTGTCAAGTCAACTCAAGTCAGTGAGTCAGTACAGACTGAGAAGTACTGGGGTTCTTGGTGTCGTGAGGTCCTGAGGGATAGGTAGTGATTGAGGGTCTCAAGTGGGTTTGAGTACAGGTAACTCAACCACTACGGTAGGTTGGTAGAGTAGGATACAATATGGGAAGAGGAGGACGGAAGTTAGAAAGGGTCTTAGTCCCAGAAAGTTTATTCAGTCGAGAAGGGTAGTTCACCGGTTTCATGACCTCAAAGTCGAAGTCGTAGTCAGAAAGGTTACTTGTGAGTCCTGACTGGAGGAAAGTCTACCTGACCAAACTAGAGGAACGTCAGGTTCCCTGAGAGTTTTCAGAAAAGGTTGTGGTGTCAAGTTTCGTAGTTAAGAAACCTCGAGTCGAAAGAAATATCAAGTTGAGAGTGTAGGTATGTACTGCTGACCTTTTTGGTGTCGGAACTGATCTTCCTCGAAACAACCGTTTCATTACAGACACGAAAACTTATATGACAGATCCAACCAGTATTGAAAGGAAGGTTCCTCATTCGTAGAAAATTAAAGAACCGACGTCAGTGGTAGACGTCACTAAAACCACGGGAGGTTTTATCAGTCGGTGACAAAGGGGTAGATAAACGGTACTTCACTACCCTGACCTACGGTACTAGAATCAAAAGACTTAATCTCAAAATTCGGTTGAAAAAGTGGGAGGAGAAAGTGAAAGTAGTTGTCCGAGAATTCATCAAGAAGTGAAAGACGGTATTTTCACCACAGTAGACGTATAGACTCCAATAACTATAAAGAGGACCGTTAGAACTAAGGTCGAACATGAAGAAGGTCGGGTCGCAAAGAGTACTATATGAGAGGTATATTCAATTTATTCGTCCCACTGTTATATGTCGGAACTGTATGAGGAAAAGAATAAACCTTTATCAGACAAAAAGGGACAGGTCAAGATTACAACGAAGGACTGGACGTAGGGCTAAAGAGTTCTCCGTCCAGTCCACAAGACCATAAGGGTAGAGAAAGTCTTAAAAGGTGTCAAATAACACTAGGTGTGTCAGTTTCCGAAACCCTATCAGTCATTTCGTCTTTATATACAAAAAAGACTTGAGAGAACGGAAAAATTACTAGGTAACCTACAACCGTTAAACTAGACACCAAGGAGACGGAAAAGCTTTGGTCGAACTTGTAGACCTACAAGTACCAAGTGTATAACGACTTCGGACCAAACCTCTTAAAACTCGTAATGAAATGAACCGTACACTCTACTCACGTTAACACGTCAACAAACTCGTAAGAAACTGTAACGGAAAGAATCTCTAACTTTACTTTTGACTCGAAAAGGTCAGAACACCGGTGACGATTCAAAAGGTTTAAACGACTGTATAACTCACGTCGTGAAGGTGTCGTAGTAGAAAGTCCTAAACTTTATCGAGGTGACCTTAAGGTAGTGGAGGTGATCGAAACAAGCATCGCTACGAAGGGTTCCGGGTGAACTGAAGTGTAAGGTCCTACAGACCGAGATCCACTTACTAGTGTGGTAGCACTAATAGACCCAGTACCTCTAGAAAAAACATATCAAGAAGACACATAAGAACGGTGGAGATGAATTATAGAAGACGAAGAGAATCCAGGTATGGTGAAGACAGGAAATAACTCGGGTAGAAACGTACTTTACAAGGGAACCATAGAGATCAAAAGAACTTCTCTAGAGCTCAGAAAGGTGTACCTCTCGGTTTTGTTTTGATTGTTTCTGTGTTTTTGAATACTGGTTATACGATTATTGAAATTACCTTTTTCATCTGTTGTACCTTCTTGTCTCCCCATTAAATCCATCCAAGAAATCTGTCTTCCTTCTATTACCTCCAAGCTTCGACTTTAGATGTATTTCTATCATAGACTTTCATCTTTATTCGCTTTTATTTTGAATAAAAATAAGAATTAACTAGATTGATATCTCTTAATTACCGATTCATCTGTATATGTAATCTTAAGTGAAAATCTGTTTTGTTACGGTAAAAGAACGACAATCGTATATCTATAAATTTTTATAAACAAATGTCAAAAGTAAATAAAATGTAATAAAAATATACATTAATGGGAAATACTGTTTTGTGACAATAAAGTCAAGTGACAAATTCTTTCTTCAAAGTCTTTGTGGTTCTCCATATACATTCAGCTTATAGTGTCATGTCTGGAGACTTGATAAGAGAGACTACAGAGGAAATTCCCTCTTTTTATAAGGAGTTTCTTGCAACTGCGTATCACACATTTGACGCCCGTGTAATGTTTTCTGTACTGTTCAAAGACCGAGTTCTGAACGATACTATTACATTTATTTCTCGTGATTATGATTTACCTATTAGACTTCAATCTATATGTTTTAATGCAGCATATTTCATCACTATTAGGAGTAATCCACTACTTTTCGGTATAAAGTCTGTATGGATTTTGAATAAGTCAATTTAACGAGAAAACAACTCCTCACGACCTCTTAGATGTGAGTGTGTCTATTGAACGAAAATGTTTCAAAAGGAAAGGTCTAAATAAACAAGAAAATGATATCAACATATACTTGAAGGACATTTGTACACTTAGGTATCTAAGATCTAAGACTAATTAACTGTACAAGATAGAGACGAAACTAATTAATCGAAATATCGTTTCACGTTATAGACCATCTAGTTCACGGGAAGGGTAACACAGGTCACAAAAGAACGATTAGTACCAAGGTAATTATAAGACAGATTTACAACGTTAGTGGAACATTCAAAGTTCTCATTCGAATTTACATAAATAATTTAAACAGTCTAGATATCTAAAGTAATCTATACA
The DNA here is from genome assembly GCA_006410555.1 of Capra ibex. Classification (NCBI taxonomy): domain Eukaryota; kingdom Metazoa; phylum Chordata; class Mammalia; order Artiodactyla; family Bovidae; genus Capra; species Capra ibex. The sequence goes on from SJYO01037955.1 coordinate 37,375,137, forward strand.
AATACCGTAGAATACTATATACATTTACGAAAGAGAGAGTTTATTAAAAATTAAAGGAGTTATGTAAAATATTAAAAATGTATACTGAGTATATTAAATAATTTAAGTACAGATACAGGGTATATAAACAACGATATGAGATGACTCGAAAATTTTACTTTGATGTAAAAGATTAACCAAATGCCATTTATGTTTTAAACAACTAAAAACATACAATAGGAGATAGGTCGTCCCACCACAAACTAAGAGAATCTTAATTCCACCAAACCCTAACTTTTGTGTCGAAATAATATAAAATATAACTTTAATATCAAATTTTTATATTATAGTTGTTGAATTTCTAATGTTAAGAGATTTTTGTTTCTTGTTATATAAAGACAGGTCACTAATAATTAGGAGTCGTTCTAGGTTAAGGAAAAAGAACTCGTGTGTCGAGTTAATATAAAGGGTAAGGAGAACAACCTTCCATCTTCTCGTTATAGTTACTTTAAAAGACCGTTTCCCTACGGTCGTCTTACCCATATATTAACGATTTATAGTGTACCTATATAACAGGAACGAGAAGTCCATTCTCCGTTGAACCCTACTTCCACTGTTATGTTATTCATTGTACCTCGGGAACACAATGGTAAACATCTCCTCAATTAACTGGACATGACCTTATATTGTACTCATTGTTTATTTGGAAGTAATCCAATTCTGTGACTCTAAACCCTTACGAGATAATGTTGCGAAGTGTACCAGATCATAATAGACATAAATAAGTCTCAACAACCGGTTAGTATTTTGTAATTGTGACTCAATTAGTAAGATTCGTTTTATCGTTACACAGTTTTATATTTCACCTGAAGTATTTTCATAATTGTCACTCATAAGTAATTTATCTATTATACCTTATCCACGATGAGTTTTATGATCTCCAAATCGTACTTTTTTATGTTTAAAGTCAGTGGGATCTTTAGTGTATAATAAACTCCTTTATGACAAGATGAAATTGTGTATTTAGTTCTTTGAAACTCAGTATTTATAATCTTTTATAAAAGATTGTCTTTGCTTATGTTTAAGGTATTTGTTAAACAGATTTACTTCATTTATAAACAAGATTGTAGAGATCGATAGATAAAGGTTAATAGATAGAGTTTATCTATTTATTATACTTTCCAAAAAAAAAAAATTAACAACCACTCAAAGTTGTAAAAAAACCTGCTTTATATGTACTACATTCAGAAAAAACAATAAAAGTGACGCTCTTCCGTAATTTTTATAGTACTACTATAATGAGTGAAGACTCTGGTGATGTTAGTCACAGAGTTGAGTTCATGGTGAAAAGAGACTAAATAAAAGATTCTTATGAAAGTCAACTTAACCTTTTTTACTCCGAGTCTAAAATTAGCTTCGTCACATTATTTCTGTACTTAATAAAAGTTAAAATCTCGACATAAGGGTTGAAACTTACCGATCTTGATCACTCTAAACACTATCTTATCATACACAAGTCCATTAAAAAAAAGTTTATAAATCGAAGATATAAGTACCCAAAGAGATTTAATAAATATGTAATAATTTTTACATACAACGTTTCTTTGTCTTGTTCTCTTAATATTGAATTACTATGTAATAAGTGACCAGTTACGTGTTAGAAACACTCCATCAAATCGAAAGAACCAGTAAACCTCTCAAAGAGAAATCTACTAATTAGTCACGTCCGAAACTAACTTTTCTATATCATCTCAATCATCGTTCAGAAGAAAAAAGGAAGTTTACTTTGGTTCACTTTCACTTTGTCTCTTTATTCCTTCATATTAATCCTGAATACTAATCTATACTAACTCTGTCTCTCTTCCTCCTTCCTTCCTTCCTTCCTTCCTTGTTTTTTATTTTGAGTATACATATGTCCTGGGGAAAGTTCTTCTACGAGAGAATATATCGAGATTCCTCAAACCGATTCACCACACGGAAGAACCCTGTCTGGGACCGGTTAGTGATTCATTTCGTCACCATTGATATCGGGACAGAAAGAATTCACCGGGGGTCTGTTCCCTGCTCCTGGTATGTTCAGGAAACAAAGTCCCGAATCGGTAATTTAGATTCTAACTTGAGACGAGGTCTTAGAGGAACCCCGACCGTCTCTGACAGTTCGTACGAAACACCATACTCCCGAAGGAGTATGTGAGGACATATAGTGAATGAGGAAAAGACCACAATAAGGAGTTATATGAACACGGAGGTTAAGAGAGAGAGGCATAGATGAAGGGTCTTTTTTGTTTTGTATGTGTTTATAGAAAACTTAAATCGTCCTTTATTTTACATAAAGTGTTAACTTAAAATTTTTAACCTCAATTTTTCTTAATTACAAGGAATAGTAATGTAAGACTGTAGTTGTGTTTTCCAACTTTCTGAACTAATCCATATGTACCGTCAATACAAAGATCGTTAAAGTTATAAAGATTCACTGATTTTTATCAACGAATTAACACAGACTGAGAAACGCTGGGGTACCTGATATCGGATGGTCCGAGGAGGCAGGTTCCCTAAAAGGTCCGTTCTTATGACCTCACCCAACGTAAAGGAAGAGGTCCTCTAGAAGGACTGGGTCTATGACTTGGGTCCAGAGGGTGTAACATCCGTCTGCGACATAGTAGATTCGGTGGTCCCTTCACTCATTTTACTCATTTTTGTTGTGGTTAACGGACCACTCGTGAGAGGATCTTATAGTGAACACCACAATAAAAATTATAGGAATCAAAAGTTGACTGTGTAAAGTTGATGTTAGATTCATTTTTAAATTCATACGTTTTAATATCATTATTATTAATTTTCTGCGAATGAGGAAACTTCCTTTCAATACTGGTTGGAACTATCGTATAAGTTTTCGTCTCTGTAATGAAAGGGTTGTTTCCAGGCAGATCAGTTCCGATACCAAAAAGGTCATCAGTACATACCTACACTCTCAACCTGACACTTCTTTCGACTCGTGGTTTCTTAACTACGAAAACTTGACACCACAACCTCTTCTGAGAACTCTCAGGGAACCTGACGTTCTTCTAGATTGGTCAGGTAAGATTTCCTCTAGTCAGGACTCACAAGAAACCTTCCTGACTACGATTTCGACTTTGAGGTTATGAAACCGGTGGAGTACACTTCTCAACTGAGTGACCTTTTCTGGGACTAAGACCCTCCCTAACCGCCATCTTCCTCTTCCCTTGCTGTCTCGTACTCTACCGACCTACCGTAGTGGTTGAACTACCTGTACTCAAACTCACTTGAGGCCCTCAACCACTACCTGTCCCTCCGGACCGCACGACGTTAAGTACCCCAGTGTTTCTCAACCTGTGCTGACTCGCTGACTGGACTTGACTTCACTTGACTATGAATATAACGATATTTAAAGGTTAGGTCTGTCACAGGTCTTTTTCTTTTTTTTTACGGATTCATTGTGACATATTAAAACTACAATAAATTTTAGTTTAATTATCTATCTCTATTTTGTTTCTTAGGTGTGAGACATTAAAGTGTCATAACTTTCTTGGACAGTGTATTACCTTTTACGGAGAATTAAAACAGTATTCTGTATTCGTTATAAATAACTGGTCACACAGAAAAAGTCTCCGTGTGGTTTTTCCGTTTGATTATCGGTTCCTGACGATCTCTTTTACTCAGAACCTTGATCTAAATTTTGTCTTATAGGTATCATAACATGTACAGTACGATATCAGTCATTGGATTACGAAGAGTACCGTGACTATCTAAAGATGACGATTATAAACCAATAGTAGTGTGGAACAGTCGATCATCGAACTTCGTATAAATAACGTAGTCTACGATCAACACATTTTTTTTTTCTCTTATAGTTTTTTCGTAAAAATTATCAACGTAACCTTTATCGTGAGATAATGTAGTGGGTCGTGATGTACGAGAAAGAGATATTAGGACATTTTGAAGTCGTCATCTCTTTATCTGAGTTCTTAATCATAACTAAGAGTCTATGTTCGTAGTACAACAACAGTACTGTTACTTGGTGTCGATGTTAACACAAGAGTAATCTTTACTATGTCATTTTGAGGTGTATAGTGTGGTGTTCGTGTCGTCGAATAAGACGAATGTACGTTTCGGTAGTCTCTTCCTTCGTCAGATATTCTCGAAACATAGAGTAGAGATACGGTTGACGTCGTACGGTTGACGTTTGACTTACACCTGATCTTTTAACCGGTTTCACAAACAATCGGGTACACTGGATACGTGTTTAACAGTCTGACCATGTAAATAGAACCCGGTAGACATAGTTTAAACAGGATAAGAAAAAAGAGTGGGATTGAGGTTTTTAGTTTGTCTAATAGGATTCACCAACATGTTATGGTACACTCGATTAGACTTATTTTGTTACACTAAGATGATGTCCCTATTATTGTATTACGTACGTTATTTAAAGTTGTCTTTTATCTAAGAATAAGGTTACCTATATGACATTTAACATTTATTTTGTTAAGTGTTAAAAGGATATACGTGTGTGTTTATTTATTTTTCTTGGTGACAAGAATCACTAATTCAAAATATTTACAGAAGTATAACAACACAGGTCCGTGAAAGTTAATACTTGTCTGATAAACGTTTACGTTTTAATGATAGAATTTACTTACGTTTATAATAAAGATATAAAGTTACTGTATATGTGACTGTATAGACTGTTTTGGTATTGGGTTCAGCGTTCCTCGAACGACAAGTTTTAATCAATATAAAAGTTTTGGACTTCGATCTCCGAATGAGAAGATTATAGAGACTATTGATTACAAGATTTTTAAGGTGGAGACTAGCCCTTTTATAAAGTCACCAGAGAGAATTGTGTTCGGCTAAAACCCCACTTCACTTGTACTAGTGTAAATCGGACAGTTATTTTCGTTTATTTGTGAAACCGTCTCTTATTGAGACACGACTTTTAACACTCACCGTCACGACAATAACTTTTGTTTTATTACACTTTAGACTAAAGTGAACACACAGTTGACACAAAGATGTATATATAGTGTTATATAAAAAAAGATTAGGTTAAATTTTATGAAACCTAAAGTAATATAACCTTGAAGGAAATAAAAAGTGTGAAGATCATTGAAAGTTTTTTGTTTATTTAGTCAACCCCCAACCCCATGTGTAAAATTTTACCATCAAAATAATCCATCCTTCAATCCGTACTTGTTCCTCCCCACCGGGTACATTTTTCCTACGTTCGACTAAAGATCTAGAGATTTAGGATGGACTCTGAGTGGGGTAACGGTGGGACCTCTCGAGTATCTATACGATGTTTTATTGGTGTCTCTGAAAAGGTTGAGACCAGACACCCGAGATCCGTATGTCACCTATGTTTAATTGGTGTCACCGCAGAGGTTGAGTCCGTGTACGTGGGAACTACATGTCAATACAGGAGATCACTGGAATCCGTCGACCCAAGTATTTATAAGATATGAATGTGTGTAGACTATATGTGTAAGTACTGTCTGACTTAATACCCTGTCTGTCCGTGTTATCTCGGACAACAATACATTGATCATTGACAGTTAGTTTTGAGAGTTGGGTACAACTTGATGTACGTACTTATATATCTTCGGAACAGAACTTTTAGGGGAATTGAGTAGTAAGACCCCGGTCACGGAGAGAACCAAACTGAGTGGAGAGGGAACTCCACAAGAAAGACAAGTAAGACGAGTAAGGATAGGAAAGGAATTATTTAAACAAAAACGGTGTCCATTATGGGGTCTAAGAAGAAACATAGGAATGGTTCTGGGTTCCGGATACTCTATCCCATTAAAAGTTGGGAGGGAGTGGATAGAGGTCATTGTCAAACTTTACTTTTCACCCTACACATAAAGTAAACTAATTACCATTTACAGGTTTGTGGTACTATAAACTTAATAACATACTACTTGAGAATTTTTTAATACATGACCTTAATGTCTCCATACATTATTCTATTCGACAATTTTAAGACAAAAGAATGAAATCGAATTCGAATTTATCGATAAACAATAGACGAAAAATTTAATATAGAACGTCATCTAATTCGTACTTAATAAAAGGACGTACCACAAAGTGAATTAAATTCCTCACGAAGGTATTGAAGAAGGAAAAAAGTACAGAGTAGTTTTATTTTTGATTATTAATGGAATTAAATATATTTTTCAATTTATAAAAATTTTTCAATTTATAAAATTTTAAAATTTTATAAAATTTAATTTTATAAATTTTCAATTTATAAGAATATAAAGACGTACAAACTTTACTATGTTTTTTCTAAAAAAAATTATTAAAGTTGTATACAAAGGTTTTGTCTTTCGTCTGTTGGTTTTTACCTCTTCTTTAGTTTTGAGGGTATATAATAGTGGATATAATCGTTTCAGAAAAGTCTACTTATTAAGCTAAAAATGTCTACACTGGAGTATTTCTTGTGACTTTATTCTACTTTTTACCTTTATTTATCTAAAAGATGTCTTGTAAAATTTTGTTTTAAAGGTACACAACTCGCCCCACCCACCCGCCTCTTCTCAAGATATCAAGGATTTTGTAAAAAAGAATTAATAAATGGACGGTTTGAATTTATAACTGTATAAATAAAGTGATCTACCTTCTCTAAACTAGTATTATATGGAACTGTAAAGGTGACTGTATTTGTATTTAAACTTGAGTTTTTCACTTAGGAAGATACTTGATTCGGTTAAGAAGGATCATAATGACATTTAATAAAAATTAACACACATATATGATTGAGTTTTCCGTTAATGAGTCCCTTCTACTATCACAATTTTTTTAGAATGACATATATAATATTTGTAAAAACCATAAGTACCAAACCATATTTTTTATTCGAAAATGATTTTTATAGTGAAGAAGGTATTCAGAAAATTAATACTTTATTAAAATTATCTTTTTTGTTTCTTAAAATTAAGATGAGTAAGTCTTGTGTGTGAAGGGGTGTCAGGACACCGGAGCGACTTAAATGAATTCATGGAAATTATAATTTTTCGTCTCTGTAATGAAACGGTTGTTTCCAGGAAGATCAGCTCCGATACCAAAAAGGTCATCAGTACATACCTACACTCTCAACCTGATATTTCTTTCGACTCGTTCCTTCTTAACTACGAAAACTTGACACCACAACTTCTTCTGAGAACTCTCAGGGAACCTGACGTTCCTCTAGTTTGGTCAGGTAGGATTTCCTCTAGTCAGGACCCACAAGTAACCATCCTGACTACAACTGCGACTTTGAGGTTACGAAACCGGTGGACTACCCTTCTCTACTGAGTAAACTTTTCTGGGACTACGACCTTTTCTAACTCCCGTCCGCTTCTGTCTCCTACTCTACCAATCTACCGTAGTGACTGAATTACCTATATTCAAACCCACCTGAGACCCTCAAGCACTACCTGTCCCTCCGGACCACACGACGTCAGGTACCCCAGTGTTTCTCAACCTGTACTGACTCGCTGATTTGACTTGACTTTGCCTTTCTCGTCAAGTAAGTTGAGTGTATAAAATGACCTACGGAGAATACATGTTCCGTGTGAAATCTCAAGTCTCTTTCTTTCAACTCGTTCTGTGTGTGGCGAAATGGAGGGAAGTTCGAATGTCAGTTCGACTTCTCTGTATGAATTATCTCCTTTTGTTTGTCCCCGAAAAGTACATCAGTAATCAATACGATTTTGATTTTTGTACCCTATACCATTGATGTACCAGTTTCTTCTGAAGAGAACCCACCACTATAAATAGTCTCTACTTATATTATTCTTTTTCAATAGATACTTTGGTACACCTACTTCTTTTAAGGGTCTACTCCAATACCGACCACATTTCTGGGATGTCGTTTTAATTCAACCAGAAAGGGACCTTCTCTTTCCTCTTTCATACGATCTGAGTGTTCATTCACTTCTGTTACCCTGATTTTTCATTCAAACCTTTTCATCCTTCGGTCACCGTAGTAACTGAGTTACCTGTCCTCAAACCCGTCCGCGGTCCTCTACCACTTCCTGTCCTTTCGGACCGTACGATGTCAGGTACCCCAATGTTTCTCAGTCGATACTGACTCGTTGACTTCGTAAAGATTACTTCTCAAGTTACTCGAACAGACGAGTTACGACGGATCTCACTCTTTACTAATTTTAAAGAAGTAGAGAGTAAAGTCCTTTTTTTTTTTTTTTTTGTTCTTAAAGAGTCTCTTAGACCGGTCCCCTTATACGTCATGATCGAGTATTCATTCTCATTCTACTAATATCAGTTAAAACAAATAAGTATCGTAAAGACTGAGTTCGTTCACCCCCGGTTCGACTACCATTTTATCAGTCGGACTCCACGTTGTAGACAACATAGGTCTTCAACAGATATATGTCTCTTAGTGTTCGACCGTCCTTAAAACTGTAGGAATTTTCAATTTCGAAATGACCTACAAAGTCACCATTTCTTAGGTGGACGTTTACGTCCTATGTCATCAAGCTTAGGGCCCAACCCTTCTAGGGGACCTCTTCCCTTACCGATGGGTGAGGTCATGAGAATGGACCTCTTAAGGTACCTGTCTCTTCTAACCACCTAATCTCGGACCCCAACGTTTTCTCAGTTTACACTAAATCACTGATGTGTTGTTGTTTTGTACAATTTGATACAGTAAGATCTTAAGCACCATTTCGATCACTCTTACCCTGGACTGTGAGAATAAGGGACAAACCGGTTACTTACATTTTAATTTTTCATATAAAAAATTCTCTGACTTACAGTCTTGAAAAGTCAAGATTGTCGGACGTTCTAACCTATTTTAAAGGGACAAAAAAATGAATACTTCCTTTAGTCTTGTACAGTGGAGTTTTAAACGGAAACTGTATTTTAAACAAAAATCGACCTCCTGATAACATACTATAGTAAACGTACACTTCAGATTTTTTATTGTGTTTGTATATAAGTTCTGTCTTTATCAGAGTGTCTATATCTTTTTTTTTAACACAAATGGTTACCTCTCCCTTCTTCCTTCCCCTTTTACTCCCCGTACCCTAATTGTTTGTACCTGACGATATATATTTTATCTATTTGTTGTTCCTATCTGACATATCGTTTTCCTTAATAATTGGTAATAGAAGATTATTCTTCGGGTGGACCCCGAAGGGACCACCGAGTTTGTTATGTCTTAGACGGACGTGATACCCTCTGGACACAAATTATAGACCCACCCCTTCTAGGGGACCTCCTCCCGTACCGTTAGGTGAGGTCATGAGAACGGACCTCTTAGGGTACCTGTCTCCTCGGACCACTCGATATCAGGTACCCCAGTGTTTCTCAGTCTATACTGACTCACTGATTCGTGTAGAAGATTATAGACTATTACCTCCTAGTAGACGTTTTTATGACTTAATAGTACGATATATGGACTTATGATATTTAATTAATATGAATTTTTCAAAAATCTTTTTTCTTTGTCATTTACGTCTTTCTGTCGTTTATTTAATAAAAAGGTCCCTGTCTGAGAATAGTCAGGTACGTATCATGGTTCCCTTAGAATCCTTTTTTTTTTTTTTAGGGAACAATTTGATTGTGAATAGAAAGATCAGTGAAAAAGTGGTAAATGATGGGGATCAGGTTTTAAGAAACAGAACAGTTAAGAAGTGTTGAAATAACAAAGAAACAGATTCGTCATATTTTCGAAGGTGTAGACCAGTAAAAAAGTTCAGAGATAAGAGAAAACTATGTATACATTTTAAAATCATTTTATACATACAAGAGGAAAATTAGACCGAAAAAGTCTAATAAAAAGTCTGGTTCGGTTCCTAAGATTCTCAACTCCTTTTTCAAAAATAGGTGATGTCAATATTCCAGGAAAATGATTTAAGTCATGTCTTGAATTGACTCGGGAAAACGTTGGAGTACTTCTGTGGTCAGGTACCTTTGTGGTTCCAGTTTGACCTACGGTCACTCCCTCTGTGTAAAGGGGGTACCAAGAATGCAATCGAGGGATTGTTACGTTCTGTTCTTTTTGGAAGACACCAAAAACATGTCTATATTCAGTTTTATGTCATCTTACAAGACTCATATAAAGGGGGTAAGAAATGACTTTAACTATCTTTCACCGTATCGTTACATATAATTTTACATCGGATATCGGTCTAACCGACGCTTCATCTATCTTTGGTACTAAATGAGAGCCAAATTTGATCTTATAGTCGAAAGTGAAGTACCGTCATTATCCCACTTACTTTCCTCAACAATGTAGATTTTATAAAACCGGTAGAAGATAATGTATCTTATCTCATTTTAATCGCTTTAATATCATATTAACAAAAGGAAATCCTATTTGACCAAACTAGAGGAACGACAGGTTCCCTGAGAGTTCTCAGAAGAAGTTGTGGTTTCAAGTTTTCGTAGTCAAGAAGTCACGAGTCGAAAGAAATATCAGGTTAAGAGTGTAGGTATGTACTGATGACCTTTTTGACTTGGTATCGACCGTAGAACGGTTCTCGAGTAGATTTCAACGGATACTATCACTTTGTATCCCTCGAATGATCTCCCTGGTCTGATACGTGTAAACACTCTCCACCAATTCGTCAAATACATTATGTCAACAAGAACTCTAACATAGTCGGTACTTCTTCTGCTTAACAACAACAACAAGTCAACGATTCAGCTCAGGTCGAAAAACGTTGGGGGACCTGGCATCGTACTGACCGGAGGGACAGTAAGTGATAGAGGGTCTCAAACAAGTTTGAGTACAGTTAACGCAGTTACTACGGTAGGTTGGTGGAGTAGGAGATAATGGGAGAATAGAAGGACGGGAGTTAGAAAGGGTCTTAGTCCCGGAAAATGTTATTCAGTCGAGAAACGTAGTCCACCGATTTCATATCCTCGAAGTCGAAGTCTTAGTTAGGAAGGTTACTTATAAGTCACAACTAAAGAAAATCCTACTCGACCAAGCTAGAGGGAGATCAGGTTCTCTGAGAGTTCTCAGAAAAGATCGTGGTGTCAAACTTTCGTAGTTAAGAAGTCAAGAATGTAGACATTTACTGATGACCTTTATGTTGAAGCTGATACACCTAGAAAAGTCCGTTCCACTACAGAGACGAAAAAGTATGTGACAGATCTACACAGTATCGAAAGGAAGTTTCCTCATTGTTAGGAAATTAGGAGTCTTTTCGGAAACTGACGCAACTAGTGTCATTTGACACCTTTTAAGACTTTCTCTACCCTTATGGTCTTGTGGAGTGGACGGAGAACTCTTTGAATATACGTCCAGTCCTTCTTTGTCAATCTTGACCTGTACCTTGTCTGACCAAGGTTTATCCTTTTCCNAGTTTCCTCATTGTTAGGAAATTAGGAGTCTTTTCGGAAACTGACGCAACTAGTGTCATTTGACACCTTTTAAGACTTTCTCTACCCTTATGGTCTTGTGGAGTGGACGGAGAACTCTTTGAATATACGTCCAGTCCTTCGTTGTCAATCTTGACCTGTACCTTGTCTGACCAAGGTTTATCCTTTTCCTCATACAGTTCCGACATATAACAGTGGGACGAATAAATTGAATATACGTCTCATGTAGTACTCTTTAAGACCCGACCTTCTTCGTGTTCGACCTTAGTTCAAACGACCCTCTTTATAGTTGTTGGAGTCTGTACGTCTACTGTGGTAGGAATACCGTCTTTTACTTCTCCTTGATTTTTCAGAGAGCTACTTTCACTTTCTCCTCTCACTTTTTCAACCGAATTTCGAGTTGTAAGTCTTTTGATTCTAGTACCGTGGACCAGGGTAGTGAAGTACGGTTCATCTGCCCCTTTGTCACTTTTGTCACAGTCTGAAATAAAACCTCCCGAGGTGTTAGTGACGTCTACCACTAACGTCGGTACCTTAATTTTCTACGAACGAGGAACCTTCCTTTCAATACTGGTTGGATCTATCGTATAACTTTTCGTCTCTGTAATGAAACCGTTGTTTCCAGGTAGATCAGTTCCGATACCAAAAAGGTCACCAGTATATACCTACACTCTCAACCTGACACTTCTTTCGACTCGTGACTTCTTAACTACGAAAACTTGACACCACAACCTCTTCTGAGAACTCTCAGGGACCCTGACGTACCTCTAGGTTGGTCAGGTAGGATTCCCTCTAGTCAGGACTCACGAGTAACGTTCCTAAGTACGACTTCGACTTTGAGGTTATGAAACCGGTGGAGTACACTTCTCAACTGAGTTACCTTTTCTGGGACTACTACCCTCCCTAACCCCCGTCCTCCTCTTCCTCTGCTGTGTCCTACTCTACCGACCTATACTCAAACCCATTTGAGGCCCTCAACCACTACCTGTCGCTCCGGACCGTTCGACACTAAGTACCCTAGTGCTGACTCGCTGACTTGAGTTGACTTGACTTGACTTAGGAGCCGACGTCAGTTTCAGGTGTCGTTAAAACCCCGGGTCCTTTTATTTTAGACAGTGATAAAGGTGAAAAAGAGGTAGATAAACGGTACTTCACCACCCTGGTCTACGGTACTACAAACAAAAAACTTAAAATTCTGTCGAAAAAGTGAGAGGAAAAAGTGGAAGTAGTTCTCCAAGAAATAGTTCTCCATTTCCGACAGTCTTGTTTAACGTGGGTCACTCCTTTGTAAAGTAGAAGTAGAGAAAGAGAGAGTACGAAAAATTAAAGAGACTACGTCCGTTTGTTATCCTATTTGTCCTCGGGAAGAGATTTCTTGATGTTGACATGGATCAGGTCCTGAATTGATAACTTACATTTGTAGACGACCTATGATTTTCTCGACGTAAAACTCTACGACCGGGTTCGGTTGTTCTACTCCAATGTCTGACCCCTGTCACGTACGTTCGACGGTGGTACAGACCAGAACGAGGTTGGAAGTGTCGTACTATGAAGTACGATAAGGTGGAGACAGTATGTGTACAGTTCTTTTAAAGAAAACGTCAGTTGAGGTTGTATCTTGATATGTCCCTTCTTATTAAAACTTTTAGATTAAAGTCCAAACAATTCAACTAGGTCGTATTTCAGTAACATCCCAATGTGATCTCTTATTTGAAGGAAAACTACCAACGAATGTTACATACGTAAAATCCCATAATAGTGGAAAGAGTAAACAAAACCAAAAATTACTTTAAAAAGATTACTCTTTCCCTTATATATCTCGATCTCCCTATGAATGGTGTGAGGTAAGAGATTTTCGTCTAATTAAGTAAACTCGATACAGAATAAACTCTTTAGGATCATCAGTGAAAAGTTTACGTTTAACCAGAATTAATACTCTAACCTGTGTACTTTAATCATTTGACTACGACACACAAACTTGGAGTCACTCTAATAATAGTATTCTATCCTTAGAGTGTTATACAGGATAATAATATACTGTCATGTTATATAGTATACTGTCATAATATAAAATAATAATTTTCTGTCATAATGGATTGATATTGGTTTTTAAGAACCTTTATAAGTTTAAAAAGTAATTCGACGTTACTTCAATGGTAAGGAAGAACTTTTTTAACATCTCTGTCACGTTTCTGTTTTTCTTTCAAAGGGGAAATAATATAAAATTATTAGTACACATAATTTATGTTTATTAAATAAGGTAAATTCTTAATTTAGTACTATTATAAAATAAAAGATTAGAGTGAAAAACTATAGATGGGTACAAATCTAATAGTTATTGGTAAAGTACAAAGGTTTATTAAAGTCTTATTTCAAGATAACAAACGGAATAAAAATTGTAACCATATCTCCGAAAAAGTGAAGGATCATGTGGCCCGTCGAGTTATTTCTCCAAAAGTTTTGGATATCTAAAGGATAATGACTGTCCTCCGATAAATTTTAAGGTGGAAGGTAAGACTTAAAGGAATCGTCTACAATAATGACACTTAAAGTATATTGTTAAAAATACCATTTTTTTAATGTTTTATCCTAAATGAAAAGATTGTATGTCAAATAGTTCTTAAGGACCCATGTAAAATTTATAAAATTTAATTAACTACTAATTACTTTATAGATTTCGGAGTACGTTAAATTTTGTATCTATAGTAAACGTAAGTATGTAAAATTTCGTCCGGAGGTTATTTCAGAACTCCATTTTCGACAATAAATCGTCACTTCTGACTAAGATCTTATTTTAATAAACTGTAATAAACTATTGACTTGGACCTTTAAATACGACACTCACAAGTTGACGACGACGACGACGACGACGACGATTCAGACGAAGTCAGCACAGGATGAGACACGCTGGGGTATCTACCGTAGGGTGGTCCGAGGGGGCAGGGACTCTAAGAGGTTCGTTTTTGTGACCTCACCCAACGGTAAAGGAAGAGGTTACGTACTTTCACTTTTCACTTTCACTTCAACGAGTCAGCACAAACTGAGAATCGCTCTGACGTCGGGTGGTCCGAGGAGACAGGTACCCTAAAAGGTCCGTTCTCATGACCTCTCTCTACGGTAACGGAAGAGGTTCACAAGTTGATTATGGATCATATACAGAAAAAAAGGGTTTAGGTGTATGGTTCAAGTTGACGGGACTAATAAAATTAGGGGTAAAGATAAAAGGTAAAGAGGTTCACAAGTTGATTATGGATCATATACAGAAAAAAAGGGTTTAGGTGTATGGTTCAAGTTGACGGGACTAATAAAATTATGGGTAAAGATAAAAGGTGACTCTAGATTGTTAGAGAGGAGGAGTACCATCTATAATTTTGGTCTTAACTTATTAAGAGTACTCTATAATTTTCTTTTGTGACTTACTACGTTAGAATGGAAGTAATCGTCCACGATACAATTTAGTGAAGCCAACACAGGTTGAGAAACGTTGGGGTACTTGATATCGGGTGGAACGAGGAGACAGGTACCCTAAGAGATCCGTTTTTATGATCTCACCCGACGGTACGGGAGGAGGTCCCCTAGAAGGGTTGGGTCCCTAGTTCGGACGTAGAGAAGCCAGAGAACGTGACCGTCCACCCAAGAAGTGGTGAATGGTGTTCGTGGTGGTGATAAATCTTCATGGTTAAATATGGTAAGAAAATTTTCAAATTTAGAAATGAGACGATTTAAACATAAGTAAGAAAGTAACCTATTAAGTAGATTCTATTGTGTTCCAAAACCCAACAGTTTTTTTTGAGTTACACTTATTATCTAAAATGGGTCCTGGTTTGAGGTCATCTAAGTTCTCTAGTTTCCTAAAGAACGTCTGAGATGTTGGGTTATGATGAACTTTTACTTTGTTAATATCTTTATAAAAACTTTTCAGATACGGGTCGTCTCTTTTCAGATATTTCACGGAAAAGGAAGATGTTATTATACTTAACCCAACATCTATATCGACTATATTGACTGTACAAAGAAAGATAGTTTTGTACACCCTAGTTATCCCTCAGAAAAGTCAATACTTCGTAGAGTCGAAAGATTGCCAAACGTACTACTTGGGAGTACTGATCGATACAGAGGACATTAAGGTTGAAGTGTATATAACATATAGAACGATTTCGGTAAAATTTCTATTCTTAAGAGGTGAGGAATCATGGTAATCATCTAAATGTTCCTCCAGAACAATTATCATCCAAAAATTCTTATAAGATAATTTTCGAAAATAAAAGGGTTCTTTAGGGTATCACGTTTATAAACGGTAGGGAAGTGAATTTACTTTTAGACTACTAGAGAACGTTTATAAAAACTACTTATATCCCGTACGAGTTTGTTTCAAGAAGGAAATGATTGGAGTAAATAAACAAATAAGATGACACCATTTTATATGTATTCCATGTTACTTAGTAAAACTAGTAAAAAATTCACGTGTCAAGCCACCGTAATTCAAAGAATGTAACAACATGTCGGCAATGGTAGTAGATAAAGGTCTTGAGATAAGTGGAACGTTTCGACTTTGAGACAGTCGTAATTAAGGGGTCACGGATGGGGGGTTGGAGGTGGTCGGCTAAGATGCAAGAGAGAGATACTCAAACAGATAAGGTCCATGGAGTTTATTTACCTTAGTGTGTTATGAACTTGAAAGTAAAGACCGAACCCGAAGGGTCCACCGAGTCACCCATTTCTTAGACGGACGTTATGTCGTTCTGTGGTCTCTTTGCCCAAGCTAAGGACCCAACCCTTCTAGGGGACCTCCTCCCGTACCGTTGGGTAAGGTCATAAAAACGGACCTCTTAGGGTACTTGTCTCCTCGGACCACCCTGTCAGGTATCCAGTGTCTCAGTCTGTACTGACTTCACTGACTCGTTTCGTGTCGTACTCTCGTCCAGACCGAATAAAGTGAATCGTGACATGGTAGCTCCAAGTAGGTTCGACATCGTACATAGTTTAAACTTAAAGAAAATTTTTGACTTACTACAAGTAACATACATATATAGTGTAAAATAAATAAGTACATCTACTTGTAAACATTACGAATGTGGAAAACTGACAAAACTTATTACGACGATACTTAAACTCACATGTGTATAGACAAGTTCATGGACGAAGGTTAAGAAAACTTATATATGAGATTTCACCTTGACTACCTAGTGTAACACTAATATACAAACCAAAAAAGACTCCTTGGTAGTAGGGTCAAAAAGTGTCACCGACGCGGCGAAATATGAGGGTGGTTGCCACTTGTCAAAGGTCAAAGAGGTATACGAACAGTTGTAGAAGATCAAAGAACGAAATAAAACAATAAAAGAAACTATTAACGGTAGGATCACCTATGCTTCATAGAGGTGTACCAAAACTAAAAATTAAAGGGTTCAAATCACTGCAACTTATAGAAAAGTAAACGAATAACCGGTAAGTATATAGAAGAAACCTTTTACAGACAAAACTCAGGAAATGGATAAAAAACTCCAAAAAAAAAAAAAAAAAAAAAAACTCGACATCCTCAAAAAACGTATGATAACTGTCTCCTACTCTACCAACCTACCGTAGTGACTGAGCTACCTGTACTCAAACTCACTTGAGGCCCTCAACCACTACCTGTCCCTCCGGACCGTACGACGTTAAGTACCCCAACGTTTCTCAGTCTGTGTTGACTCACTGACTTGACTTGACTGTAATTGGGTAGTAGTCTACATACTAATCACTTATAAAAGAGATTATCCAACGGAAAGAGAAACGTGTCTTCAAAAATTACTACATTAGATTAAAGAGATAACGAAGAAAACAACGGACAAAAACTACAGTGTCAGTTCTTCAACAACGGTTTAAGTTACAGTGTTTCGAAAATCTGGTGTAAAACCTATTTAATGGTTCCTCGTTGTATAAATTGACAAAAAGTTATAATAATTTTAATGTATTCAATAACTAAAAAAATTATATTCCTAATGACTACTCTTTTACACTTATAACCCAATATAGATGACCGTTATTACGGAGACCTCTAGAAAGTACAATTTTGGTAGTTCTGTCCGTTATAATTAGTATTGTCTGAGAACAATCTAACAAAATTTTCCACAATCCACTTGTACATTCTTACATGGGAAGTAAAAGAAGTTATTTGGATGAAAACAAATCGTATCAGGATTTACTAAACGAGAACGATCTTAATACCGAGATTTAACAAACGGTCTGAGTGTATACGATACCAAAATGATGGAACCTGTCCTTAATTTATTTTATATTAACATGGTCGGATTAATCTCATTGTAAGAAATAAGGGTAATGAGGAGTTTTACCAGTTTCAGCACCTTTTGTTCATTACCGACTCCTGGACAAAGTATGGTATAATCAGGTTCCTTTGTATTATTAATTTACATTACACATAAGACTTACCTTAGAATCTTGTCTTTTTCCTGTTAACTCTTCTTTTATCTCTTTAGGTTTACCTCAGACCTAAAGACAGTTACATTTTACGGTTTCAGCGAAGGAAACAACAACGCGTGTTACTATAATCTACGATTTTTGTCACCTTTTACCCACTTTCCATATAAAAGATGTTTAGGTTTAATATGATTTTATTTTCCAAAAATTTTTTAAATGTCTATATAAGTAAACTTCTATTAGTATTTTTCTATTTTATAAAATTTGATTTTAATAATAATTAAAACCATCTCAAACGGAGTGATATCAGACAAATTTTGATAGTCATGTATATCGATCAATAAAGTTGACTAATCTACCCGTATCTCGTATATTTATCACATAGAATATCTTATATATTCATTATAACAAATTTCGTTCTGTAAGACATTATATAATGACTTTTGAACGAAACTTACCCCTTGCAGACCTGACTTTTAATTGAACTTGAAAAAAAAAGAAAATAATTCATATTTTGGTGACTCCGAAACGTTTTACTTCATTTTAAGAATACTGTAGATACCAACTTACGAACGAACGAGTTCGTCTAGTTTCCGTTAAATAAGACCCTCCAAAAACTCGTCTCCTTTTTAATTGAGGGAATGTCCGTGTATGTAGACAATTTGTTGACTTGAAGGTATCTTACTATAGTTATAATGGAAGTGGTTAAAGTCAAAACATTAAGTAAGTTCCCAAAAATTAACAGAAGTTTATTATTATACCATATCCAAGTGGTTCAGACTTTCGTTTGACGTAGTAAAGGATTTCGTTTGTGACTATTTGGTTTAAGATTCATTTGAGTTCCTGTGTGTGTGTGTATATATATATACCTATGTTATACGTTTTTAAACGTATTGCTCGTTTCCTTATTCTAATAGATCTTGATTAATTTTTGTCTTCTTACACCCAAAACGACTTTGGAGTCACCACCCCCCTTTTACGATGAGTCTTTCCTGACTAACTTACTACATGTTAAAATGGGGGTGAATGTTTATAGGAATCATACGACAGTTTGTTTTTCTCATTATGAATATGTTCCACTGATTTAACATACGGCGTGGAGATATGTGTACGTAATGAACGGAGGGTCCATAGAAAAAGTAATAGGACTTATGTAAACTACGGCATAGTAATTGTTACTTTCATTAATGACGTATAAAGTATTCTTAAGACAGTTTCTATTAAAATCAAAATAGTCAGTCATATAACAAATACTTATAAACATAAAAACGTAACAGAGACATAAATAGATTATAATAATGTTAACATATCAATTCGTACAAACAAAAACAACAACAAAACGTCGTTGTACCCTATTTCGATTTAAAATCGGACAAGTTATTTTAGTATAAGGTACACAAAGTTAAAAGACGAGTAGAGATCAAATATAGTGTCGGAACAGAAAAGTTGAATAAAGGAGAGTCAAAATCTAAAACAATAGAACACAACACAAATAAAGGGACGAATCCTTATTGGGATCCGAGTAAGACTTAGAAAAAATTCCCTTTACTTCTAAAAAGTAATTCGAATTTGTTACATTCGAGATTTCTGGGTTGTAAAAGGGACGACCACTTTATTTCATAAAGGTGCATAAATAGTATTCCGAAGACAATAGATTTACTTAGTTCTTTCGATATCTCTCACTATCTTACGAATACATTTGTCTTAATATACTCCGTGTTTTTAGTGCGTTTAGACAGTTTCATCAAAAAAAAGTTTCACCGTGGAAAATTTGGAACTTACTCTCCAATAATAAAATTCTGAAAGATCCGTTTACCCGAAATCATTTTAATTCATGAAAGAGTATTATGTCCCTGTTTAAAACCTCATATTCCTACCTTTATCTTCATAGAGAGGAAACTATTAGAAACCAGGATTCCAATCATATTTAGATGGATCGATCTCGTTCACTATCCTCGAAAAAATTTCTCTGTTTAGTACTAAAACTATCTTAAATTGAAAATTATTTGACTAGTTTTTACAGACCGGAATGTCACATGAATAAAACAAAAGTAAAACAACAGAAACACACACACAAATAAGACTCCAACAATATATTCTCGTGACGATTTTTTTTTTTATTTTCACGTACCTATCTATAGAAGTTTTTAGGGATCCTAATAACTTTTGAGAGTAACATTCTCGTCTATGTTAAACAATGGTCTCAAGATACGAGAATACGTGACAAATGGAACTACAGTCTTTCTCTCTGAGTAAAGTTTAACCAGTAAAGATAACAACTCAAAACACGTCTTTCCCCCTTTTACAAGTCTATGAGTAAAACAATTAGGAAACTGTAAAATTAGAAAGTTTCTAGAAAGGATAAGTACAACCGGGACATTTAGAAAGATACTATATAAGTAAATTTTTGTGAGTTTTACATTGATCAAGATTGCTCTACCTACTTTGACCTCGGCTAATATGTCTCACTTCATTCGGTCCCTTTGTGTGTGTGTGTGTGTGTGTGGTTATGTCATATGATTGTGCATATATACCTTAAATCTTTCTACCATTACTATTGGGCATACACTCTGTCGTTTTCTCTGTGTCTACATATCTTACCTGAAGACCTGAGACTCCCTCTCCCACCCTACTACACCCTCTTACCGTAACTTTGTACAAATGATAGTACATTCTTTACTTAGCGGTCGGATACAAGCTATGTCCTATGTCCTACGAACCCCGACCACGTGCCCCTACTAGGTCTCTCTACTATACCCCACGCTCCGCCCTCCCCCCAAGTCCTAACCCTTGAGTATATGTGGGCACCGCCTAAGTACAGTTACATACCCTTTTGGTTACGTCATAACATTTCATTTTATTTCAAATTTTTTTTTTGTGAGTTTTACTTACTTTACACGATTGGTTCGTGTGACGTTCCTAGACTTTCTCGAAGAATTGTAAAGTGATTTTGAAGGTTGATGTATGAATATATAGACTGTAAATATTAAATTTCGTTATTTTCTTATGGTTACGATCGGTTTCCCTGATGTTTAAGACCCTGTTAGACCTTTTCAAATCTTAAGTAAAATATATTTTATATACCATACTCTCTTTTATGTAAAGTGATGTCAAGTCTTTAGACCAGGATCCGTCTATTGGGTTGTTTAAGTATAGTCCATCTTTTCAAAAAAAAAAAAAAAAAATTACCTGTGAAATATATCCTCCATCTTTTCAAAAAAAAAAAATTACCTTTGAAATATATCCTCTATAATTCATTTGAAGGACTAATCTCCATCTTCCACGGTCTATACAATCGATTGATTTACATTTTGAAATACGATTATCTGTGACGTACTTTTCAAGTATTTTGAGTGATGGATCAAAAACTGGGGTCCGAAGAGAGTCAGGAAGTCTTATATACAGTGGTATTTTCCTCGTACTTATAATTAAAGTATACTTAAGGAAGTCCGGTCGACTGTGTCACTCTTATTGTGACGTGTGAGAGAACTCTCCGTATCATAAATTGGTAAGTACGGTATATGTGTTACAATTTAGAATCCTGACCTCTCTTATGTTTATGAGTTTTTAAACTGACTTCTGTATAATGTAAAGAAAGACCACTGGATTAGACGAAAACAAAATGAACGGATAAAAGAAAGAAAAAGTCTAGTGACTCTTTTTACCCACTACTGTCATTACTCATTCTTAAACCCCACTATTAGTTTTACTTTTGAACCTACGAGAGAGAGAGGATTCCATAGGACCAAAGAAGGATGGGTCATTGTGACTAGACCCATATTCAAAGAAGTCTGACGATAAAATAGACGGTTTTCACAAAAAAAAAAAAAATTAGATAAATAAGATATAAGGAGAATCATTAGGGATGTCCTGTATTGATCAGAAGTAGTGAATCGTCAAGAAATTAGAAACCTTATACGTTATAATTATAAGAAAACAAAAAGGTAAAACGGAAAACATTTTGTCTTTTATTGGGTAAAGTATCAGATACTATTATTTGTGTACCCTCTACTTCACGTCTATAAATTTACGTTACTACCATTCTTTATATAAGTCAATAAAAAACGATTTAGTAACTCGATACTTTTAGTAAACCTGTTAAAAGACCTTATTATAGGATATTATTACTTTTGACTAAACATCCGTATATTGGGAATTAGATTTTATTTCAGAACATAAAAAGAAAATATCGTGAATTTCATTAACTTTAATCTGTTTATAAATATGTAAATAAACAGAATCTGATACAGAGTAGATTATGATTCATACTAAATAAGTGACGAGACGTAATTATGTTTATGTTTTTGAATAGAATCCGTGTTATTTGTAAACAACTTAAGTTTTTATTTCCTCACTTACTTAGTAAACGGTATATATGAAATTTCAGAATACATCCTTCATCTACTTACTGCTCTGTTCGTTATTAGAGCACAACATGTACATGTATTTATTTTTTTATTTGCAAATAGACCCCCATCTTCCCTCCTTGTTAAGTACGTGCGATTGTCCGACTTCTTATAATAACAATAATATGTCTGATTGTTCCTCATACAATCACTTCTATTACACATAAGATTCAGTCTCGTATGGAGACTTTTTCGGGAATCTCTGACTTCGTAAAAATCGTTGATTCGTAGTTGTTTATAACAGGTTTTTCCTAAATTTTTTTGTTTGTCCTGTGTCTTATACTTCCGTTGAAAGAGACGTCAGAAAAGAAGTGGTCGAGTAACTTATATACAACTACAACGAACCTTCACTAATCTCCAAATGTCTCTTCAGTTTCTTGTACTACAATACAATTTTCTGTCCCACAACTCATGAAGAATCTCCACTTAATTCCATTTCTGACTGTTACTAGAAAGAGATGTATAAGTTTCTGAAAATCACCGGAACTTTTATTAACAGGTCACAGTAGTTCCGTACACCAGTTCTACGGGTACAAATACTTCGTACTTTAATTCTTATTCGTTCACTCTTTCGTTCACTTTCGTTCACTTTCATTAGTCATCGGTACGTACGTAAAAAGTATTTCAAAATCACCTCTTCTGTTACTCTCTTATCCGACACCTGGCTCTGTTTGAGTCCTAGTTTCCTGTTGATGTAACAAAAAGGTAATCACCCAAAATGTTTTCTCTAGAGTTAACACGTACAAATTTTATGATAATCTTCCTGAGGAATCTCTCAGAGAGGAATCTCTAAGGAATCCTCAGAGGAATCCTGAGGAATCTCTGAGGAATCTCCGACGTGTATTTCTCTCATTATGTCTCCGTTGATCCTTTTACTAGGTAAATTCAATAAATCTAATCTGACTCTTCTCGGTGGATAACTATAAAATGAAACTTTTATCATCTTCACTTAAATTTTTTGAACTTATACTTGTCCAATCGACTATTCAGTCACCCAACCGTCATTGTTGTCTACACACATAAACACAAAGAAAGTACATTGTAGATAAAATCAGAGTTCCGTTTTACCTCTCAACCGACGACTTCCCTTTATACCCCGTTCCCTCCGAACTGTCCTCTTCTACATGTTATTTGAGACATCTCGTACCCTATTTATTCATTTGTCTCTTTCCATTTTCGAAAGGACAACGTTATTATGAGAAATCCCAAAAAAACCCTAATTCAGTCAAGTCAAGTCAAGTCAGTGAGTCAGCACAACCTGAGAAACACTGGGGTACCTAACGTCGTGCAGTCCGAAAGGACAGGTAGTGGTTAAGGACCTAGAAAGAGTTTGAGTACAGGTAACTCAACCACTGCGGTAGGTTGGTAGAGTAAGAGACACCCTATGGTACAAACTTTCTATAAGAGATTCTTAAGAGTCGTAGGACCTGTATCAGTTCCCTTTCACGAATAGGAACCTTTAAAAGGTCTTTACACCTTTTTACCACTACGGAATTTTCTTTCTCTGACTGACTTTAAATCGACTCTTTATTGAGGTAACTCCTTTTGTATTAACAGTCACCTTTAATCTAACCATTTGTCTGATGAAGGTCCTTTAATTTCTACCTACTTCATGTGATTTACCCTCTCCCGACTTGCTGACACTTTAAAAACACTTTATCATATCTCTCAGTTTAAATGATAGAACCTTCTATCTACAAAACTCAGTAGTGTTTACAGTTTTCCTTACCCCAGTTTCGTTTACCAGTCATTCGTTGTGTCTAATTACACGATCTACATAATCGGAACACTGACGACTTTACTGGTCTCAAACTCTATTCTTGATTCTGACATATCGAAGATTACAAAATTTTAGAGTCTACTTGTTTCTTTTTTCTACCCTACAAACCGATTATAATGACTTTCATATTAGACAATACCTTTACTCTCAACCTTTCTCCACAAACTACTCCTTTTGAAAACCAAACCAGTCTCTTGTACTCTATGTCCCATAGTCAAGTCAAGTCAGTGAGTCAGCATAGACTGAGAAAAGCTGGGGTACTTAAGTCGTACGGTCCGGAGGGACAGGTAGTGGTTGAGGGTCTCAAGTGAGTTTGAGTGCAGGTAAGTCAGTCACTACGGTAGGTCGGTAGAGTAGGAGACAGTAGGTGAAGAGGAGGACGGGAGTTAGGGAGGGTCGTAGTCTCAGAAAAGGTTACTCAGTTGAGAAGTGTACTCCACCGGTTTCATGACCTCAAAGTCGAAATCGTAGTAAGGAAGGTTTCTTGTGGGTCCTGACTAGAGGAAATCTTACCTGACCAACCTAGAGGAACGTCAGGTTCCCTGAGAGTTCTCAGAAGAGGTTGTGGTATTAAGTTCTCGTAGTTAAGAAGCCGTGAGTCGAAAGAAGTGTAAGGTTGNATCGTAGTAAGGAAGGTTTCTTGTGGGTCCTGACTAGAGGAAATCTTACCTGACCAACCTAGAGGAACGTCAGGTTCCCTGAGAGTTCTCAGAAGAGGTTGTGGTATTAAGTTTTCGTAGTTAAGAAGCCGTGAGTCGAAAGAAGTGTAAGGTTGAGAGTGTAGGTATGTACTGGTGACCTTTTTGGTATCGGAACTGATCTACCTGGAAAAAACCGTTTCATTACAGAGACGAAAACTTATACGATAGATCCAACCAGTATTGAAAGGAAGGTTCCTCATTCATAGAAAATTAAAGTACCGACGTCAGTGGTAGACGTCACTAAAACCTTGGGGTTTTTTATTTTAGACTGTGACAAAGGTGACAAAGGGGTAGATAAACCGTCTTACAACTCGAAATTCGGTTGAAAAAGTGAGAGGAGAAAGTGAAAGTAGTTCTCCGAAAAATCAAGGAGAAGTAAAAGACGGTATTCCCACCATAGTAGACGTATAGACTCCTATGTCCCATACCCCGACCCATTTAAGTATAACAAAATTTTTCATACTATTAGTGTTACCTCGAACCTACCAATATCGGAGTACAAAGACCGAAAGTTTTAGATCGTGGGTCTTCCTGTTGGCCACGACGAATCTACAAGTACGATATAAATTATCGGGATCAGAGATCGTCCCTCTTACTATTGGTTGAAGAACAAAGGTAGACAAGTCTGTGTGAACTTTCTTTTGACATATTCGTATACGGAAATTTTTAGTTACAAGAGAGAAAAATTGTACAATAAATATAAAATTAACTTCCTATTAACGAAATGTCTAAAAAAATAAAAGACAGTTTGGAGTTGTACTTAGTCGGTGTCCATTTGTATATAGGGAAGGAAAAACTTGGAGGGAGGGTAGAGGGAGGGGTAGGGTGAGGAGATCCAACTATGTCTCGGGGACAAAGTCAAAGGACGTTACAAGAGAATTGTAGTCAAATGTGGTCTGGTTAAGTAAGAATTGTAGTCAAGGTCAAGTCAGTGAGTCAGCACAGACTGAGAAACACTGGTGTACTTGGTGCCGTACGGTCCGGAGGGACAGGTAGTGGTTGAGGTCGTCAAATGAGTTTGAGTACAGGTAACTCATCCACTACGGTAGTTTGGTAGAGTAGGAGACAGTACGTGAAGAGGTGGACGGGAGTTAGAAAGGGTAGTAGTCCCAGAAAAGTTTATTCAGTCGAGAAGGGTAGTCCACCGGTTTCATAACCTCAAAGTCGAAGTCGTAGTCAGGAAGGTTACTTATGGGTCCTGACTAGAGGAAATCTTACCTGACCAACCTAGAGGAACGTCAGGTTCCCTGAGAACTCTTCTGAGAGTTCTCAGAAGAGGTTGTGGTGTCAAGTTTTCGTAGTTAAGAAGTCACAAGTCGAAAGAAATATAAGGTTGAGAGTGTATTTATGTACTGATGACCTTTTTGGTATCGGAACTGATCTACCTGGAATCAACCGTTTCATTACAGAGACGAAAAATTATACGACAGATCCAACCAGTGAAAGGAAGGTACCTCATTCACAAAAAATTAAAGTACGGATGTTAGTGGTAGAAGTCACTAAAACGCTGGGGTTTTTTATTTCAGACTGTGACAAAGGTGACAAAGGGACAGATAAACGGTACTTCACTACCCTGGTCTACGGTACTAGAATGAAAAGACTTACAACTCGAAATTCTGTTGAAGAAATGAAAGGAGACAGCGAAAGTAGTTCTCCGAGAAATCAAGATGGAGGGAAAGACGGTATTCCTACCACAGTAGACGTATAGACTCCAATAACTATAAAGAGGACCCTTAGAATTAATGTCGAACACGAAGAAGGTCGGGTCACAAAGAGTACTACATGAGACGTATATTCAATTTATTCGTCCCACTGTTATATGTCAGAACTACATGAGGACGGATAAACCTTGCTCAGACAACAAGGTGCAGGTCATGATTGACAACGAAGGACTGGAGGTGTGTCCAAAGAGTTCTCCGTCCAGTCCACCAGACCGTAAGGGTAGAGAAAGTCTTAAAAGGTGTCGTTTGAGGTTATGAAACCGGTGGAGTACGTTTCTCAACTGAGTAACCCTTTCTGAGACTACGACCCTCCCTAACCCCGGTCCTCCTCTTCCCTTGCTGTCTCCTACTCTACCGACCTACCGTAGTGGTTGAGCTACCTGTACTAAACCCACTTGAGACCCTCTACCACTACCTGTCCCTCCGGAGACAAGTAAAGTCAGTCACCGCACGACGCTAAGTACCCCAGCGTTTCTCAGCCTGTGCTGACTCGCTGACTTGACTTGACGTGACTTTACTTTCCTTTTTTTTTTTTTGTGACTTACGGAACCTACATAAATAATAATTATAACGTAAGTGTATTGTTATATTACTCTAATGAAGATAACAGAAGTAAATTATTTATTCCTTTGACTCTACTAATGACTTTGAAGGTCATTCATTTAAACTTAGTCTACAATCTTAAACTTGACCTTGTTAGACCGGGAGTGTACCATAGAAGACTCATAAAGATACCACGAAAAGTTTTTTTAATCTCCTTTACATTTCCACTTCGTCTGTGATAAGAACGAAGGTATCTAAAGTAAAAAGTCAAAGTTTCAAGTTATGTTACTCTCATCTTATATTACCTTTATGGAATTTTAAATTTGAGTCTCATAACTGATTAGTTGGTTCATCGAGACACTGGAACCCGATTAATGAATACACGAGTGTATTTTTTCTTATATATTAAGTACGGTACTTCTTAAAAACATTTCGAACACTTTATACCTATAGATTGGAAATAAAATCGTAGAACCTTTATTATTCGTAATTTGTTTACCGTCGATGATAATTACCGTTAATTTCGGATGATACTAAGTATTTAGAATTTATCTAAAAAATAGTATAGTTTTGTTATCCCTCTAGGACGTGTTAAAAAACTTTACAAAATAAAGTGTTGAATAGGTTCACAGTATAAGACGAGACGGAAACAAAGTAATTAGAATACATATTAATCCTAAATAATTTTATAATTATTTTATAAACAATAAAGTAACATTCAGATCATAATGATTTATAGATCATAATGATTTATAATGATTATAACTTATCATGACGAAATACGTTTCGTTTTTATTGTATTTTAAGTTTAGTTAAAAACCTTTAGGATTATGTTATATACTGAAAATTACAGTGTTTCATTACCATATGTAACCAAATTTACCAGTAACAAATTATAAACACAGTAAACAACCTAGGTTGACAGGTCTTTCACTTATTGAAAATGGATACACCTCTGTATAAATGTGTGAATACCTTACTTATGTATATTTAAACCGTTATACATAAGTTTTATAAAGTGTACAGATCCTACCACTTCCTTTCTCTCAGTTTACCTTTATCAGTATTTGTATGAACCAAATATTGATTACTAGTTTAAGTGTCCATTTAATTTTGAAAATATAATCGAAGTTTATAAAAAAGTCTTAACAATTTGGTTTCATGTCATGATTATTACGGAACATCTAAAAGAACCGAAACAGAAATTTAGAATACTCTACTAAAGTTTCTCACACCTTGCACAAGAAATTTTTTGCAAAGTAAATTTAGATATTATGATTTATCTGGTAATACTTTTTTTATATAAAAATCTTTCATTGACTAAAGGAGTTGTGTGGTAACGTTGGGTTTTATAGTAGGAGGACATTTCATACCAGTATGTCATATAATCAGAGATATCAGACTACTTCTTGACAAGTTTTTCAAGTAGAAGTGTAAAAGTACGTATTCATTAAAGACATATAAATTGGGAAATGACGTAGAGTGTCACATTTTTCCCTTCGTAAACTTTCTCACTATTACTACAACTAGAGTTACTCTTAAAATCATAGAGTTTCTGAATTGATTTTATCCCTTTAAGTATCGTTTCCAATGTAATTCTTCTCTAACGAAGTACATGACAAAAGTGATAATCCGTATTTGGGTTAAATCTCAAGAAAGGATCAACAACTACGGACTTCATTATACGGGTGATCCGTCAAGTCCTTAGTTAGTCAAAGATGACGGGAACCTTTCTATTACTGGGTTGATACTTATAAGTTCTCTGTGATCTTCAGTAATATCTACAGGAATTAATAGAAATAAAAATTTATACTTTTTTAAAACGAGTCCGAATCTCTTTTTAACCTTTTAGACGTACATTAATTATATATTGTAAGACCTAAGATTGTCTAAAACGAAATCATTGAAAAATGGTTTGGTTGATTGAAGATCTTCTCATTTTTGATAAACTGTTATCTTTGTTTTTAACGCGATTTCTTCTGTCTACAACTACACTAGTTAATGTTTGTTACTAAAAGATTAAAGGTCCCGTAAAACTTAGTGTAGATGTCCCGTTGACCAAAGAGAAAACTAAGAAAAAAAATTTTATTATTAACTAAAAAAAAGGGTTTTTCTTTTACAATGAATAAAAGTTGGTGAATTTTATTACACGCTTTAGAGTAAAAGAATAAGTAAAACCCCTTTGACGATGTGTAACGTTTACATAACGACGAGTAGAGTTGTGTTATTTAATTGTGACTTAACTTTTTGACAAAAGCAATGGAAGATAAACAGTCCATCAATCTTGTCTTTTTCCTCAGGTTCTACCATCTTAGTACATCTCCCATTTTTATTTTCATTGGTTAGGACCCACATCGGATGACACGTTCTCGACCATCTTAGGAGATAAACGTATCCCGAATTCTTTAGTCGAAGGTCCGTCTCCTCTGTATTTCATACTTTTCCCTTCAGTTCTCCCTACTCCGAAGAGGGCTAACCAGACGGGAACAGAGAGTCCTCACGTGACGGTCGACGGACGAAAGACGACAACTCGATATTGTTTCAATATTGATCAAACAGGTTTATTACGAGGAACAACGGACGAATTATTTATAGAAACGATACAACTTTGTTCTTTACTCCTTCTCACTTGGTTGGGTTGTAAGACTTAATATCTTTTTGACTTTTTAACATTAATACTTTTTTGACACTTTGGTATTTGGTATAACTGAATCTAATTTTATGTAAAAAATTTTAACGTGTCACGGTCCGAGGAGACAGGTGCCCTACAGAGTCCGTTCTTATGATTTCACCTAACGGTAGAGGAAGAGGTCCCCTAGAAGGGTCGGGTGCCCAGTTTTAACGTAGAGGACATAACCTTCGGTCAAAACAAAAGAAAACAAAATGTAATGGTGACTCAATGGTCCCTTCGGCTATTTATAAATTATTACAAATAAAAGAAGACAAATCACAAAATTAGAACTTATTTATTGTTATACAAAAATAATTTAGTTCTAGTGGAAAACCGTAGAATTGTACACCCGTTGATTAGAAGTCTTTAAGTACAAAAAGAATATTATCCTTGTTACGTACTGTTGATCCAGTTTTACGGTCCATTTTAAGTCAACTAAAATCATTTAATTTTCCGTCAATATAAATCGAAATCTATAAGACGGGAATTAAAAGACATTCATACAAAAAGAGGAAGTTTACACGTAAACACTTATATTGTTCCCGTTCAATCCTCCTGTCCTCTCCCGTCAATTCTTATTTTTGTTAATAGAGTAAAAGGACTTCAATTTTATAGTTGATTTAATAAAAGTTACAGAAAAATTAAGTTTAAAATAGTATTTCATACAACTTGAGGAACAGTTCCTAGTACTTTAAGTGACGTTGAGTCAAATCGTTACGGTGTCTGTAGTGTTGATTCAAGAAGGTTTTACTCTGTTTCCTTTCCGAATATATAGATAAAAGAAGTTAGGTAAGTCACGTTTGTATACCTAATTGTGTCCCTGATTTTGTACTCCTAATACAATTCCTTGAATCAAAACAGTTGATCTCACCGTATAGATCTATTACCAATAGTACGTGCGAGACTTGTGACTGTCGGTCCGTCGAAGTTGTGAAAACTCGACTGATAAACCCCGTACAATAAGTTGGTAGAACATGACAAAGACATTTTACCTACATTAGAATGAACTTGAAAAGCGTCTCTCCACTACACTCCTACTTTATTAAACGTACGATAAATATTGTCATGGACTGAATATTTTTCGTAAGCGACTGTCACTCACTAATAATAAAAGAAGTAATAATATCTATTAAACTACATCTTTTATTTCTTAGTGACAGTTCCAAGTTACATGTACTCTTGTCGTATACCAAAGTCTCGATGGTAAAAATCAACTGACGTGAATATGAGTGTCCTTACTCATACGAGTGTCCTCCGACTTCACTTGAGTAGTTACTCTAATTTGCTCCTTTGGTTATATAAGTAAGTATTCGTTCTTTTTCTTCAACTCTAAATGAATGACAAAGTTTCAGTACCTTCGATAAAATGAAAGAAGATGAAAAACTTGGGATTTGTCTGAGAAACCTTTCTGTAAGTTCTGGTGGTTTAAACTTAAAAATAAAAAAAAAAAACGAAGTGTATCCATTTTTAACTTTTGTTAAATGTTCAATTATCGTATCCGTCTTTTTCAGTTACAGTTTTATATTGATAGTAATATTATGTTTTATAAAAGATCTATAGATTCTAATTTTTGTTTTCCTTATCCGTTTTCGTATTAAAGAATTATAGAAATAGAGATTATATCATATAGAGACACACATCCTTAAACTGTACGAATGTTTTTAAAATACATTTTTATCTACAGATTACTTTAGTTTTATTATTTCAGGTAATATTACGAGTAAGACAGAATTGCTCTCTTAAGGTCTTTCATGTGGTTTTAATTAGGACAGATGTTTTAAACTCTAAGGTGACAGGTAGATAGTGGGTGAGTTTTTATAAAAGTTCAAAAAGAAACGTTTTACAAAGTCGAATAAAGAAAAGTTTATACATAAACACAGAACAAATTTTATGGTAACACATAAATATATACATATATACGCATAAATATAATATATATATATTATATGGATAAAGAGAAACAAGTTTTTGTTTAAGGACTCCTACACACTAGATAGCCACGACGAAAATGAAGAATACCACAGGTATTCGAATTGTAGTCCTTAGATACTAGTGATTTCTCGTTGAAACAGTTTAGGTTGTGATATGTAGAAAAGAAGGAATTGATGTGTATCGTGAACTGAGTTGACACTTCTTAGGTTATAAATTTTCAGATTGAACTTTTGTGTTATCGAAAATTGAATGAAAGACACACTGGAATCCTTACAATGTGTCGAGAGACTCTATATATAAGAAGTGGTAATTTTTTGTTATAAATTACGGTGTATGTTTGTAAAATTCTTTATTACGTTAAAGGGATCACGGACCTTTTGTAATTTATAAATTATTCACCTTTGACAATAATAGTAACACCGATAACGATCACAACAATGACAGGTTTAGTAAGTGGAAACTTTTTAAAAGAAACGAAAAGACTCTGATAAATAAAGGGATTGAGAAGAAAAATTAAATATCAGAAGAATCTTATTGAAAATATAGATAATACACTATGGACACAATCTACAAAAGAACACTGGACCTTAGATCTGAAGATGTTTAAGTGAGAACAGATAAGAACTTAGTTGAGACACCGGATGTCAAGATTGAAATTAACTGTCGGAGTCACCAGAGGGATCTTGGTACCGATAATTACCCAAATCAATTCGACCCTATAAATAAACAGACCAGGGGAGAGACAGTAGGAGAGAAGTGATTACAAATGACAACAGGAGATGACTTATATTGTGTCGAACTACCCCTTTAGTAGGATTTTCTTTTACGGAGAGGGAGAAAGAGTAGTCCAACTGTCATCATCTCTAGAAAAGATGACTACAGGGACTCTTGATACGGTAATGAACGGTAAAAGTCTCAGGAGGGGTGTGTAGACTTTATCATGAAAAGAATTCGTTAAGAGTCAATAGGTAATTTTTACGAAAAAGATTGGTGTTGAGACTGATTCTCTTTGACTCTTCTCTTATTGTGTCTTTTTGTATGGAGGTCTCCGACATAACTTAGTAAAGGGATCCTCCCGTTAAATGTTAAAAACTTAACCGGTTAAAGTACAGATCTAAGTACCGACTTCATTCGCTCCGACTTTCGACTCTACTGAACCGGAAAATATATCTCTTTATTCAATATTCCAAATCTATCATCTTTTACAACTCTACTCAGTTGTTACAACCAAGACGAATAAATGAAGGATTTTTTTGGAGATACGAAGGGATCACCGAGTCTGTTATTTCTTAGACGGACGTTACATCCTTTGGACCAAGCTGGGGACCCAGTCCTTCTAGGGGATCTCTTACTTTACCGATAAGGTGAGGGAATAAGAACGGACGTCTTAAGGTAGTTGTCTCCCTCGGGTCATCCGATGTTAGTTACCTCAGTCTCAGCCTGTACTGATTCACTGATTGTGTAGTTCTTTTGGAGATGCCGAACCACCAATGGGAGCAATAGGACGTAATCTCTTAAGAAACTTCTTCACCAGTGGTTCGATATATCCGTCTCTATTTACACCTACTTCGGTGTTTTTAGAATGTGAAGATTCTAATGTGACCTTTATAACCTTAACCTTAAATTCGGTCAAAAATACTAATAGGTCGTTTCTGTACCCTTGAATTAATAGTATTGTCCACTATCTTGGTTTTGTCAAAAATATCAGAAAACTGATCGTCCCTAGACTAGTACCGACAAACTGTTACCCCAGACGTATTTTCTTTACCTACCCGCCGGATTACTCTAGAACAAACTATATTTATTAGTCTATTAAAGATTTGGACCTCTCCGTCTATATGTTGTCTTGTAGTATGTAACCTAAATTAGACTGGATAGGTTAGTACTGATCTGTCCATCTCTTCGACGTGTAAGATTTTATGTTGACCGTTTGCCATTTGGCCTGAAGTTCTGTTAACTTGACGTACTCGATACCGACTATGGTAACGACCCGACAGTACAAGTTGTTGGTCTCCGGGTCGACCATCACTAGTCTTCAGGACTGATGACCTAAAAGACTAAAGGTACCATATTATGAGGGCAGAACCAGTTGTAAAACTCTATCGTTTTTCACATATATTAACCGAGTACCCTCGGACACGTTTCTGTCGAGATCAGGTGGAGACCTGGTCTGAGTACCACAAAAGGGTAATAGTCAATTGACCGAATGTTTAAGTACTTCATAAGTTATTGGTTTATCTAGTTCCATTTGAGACCGGACACCTTACTTAGACGGTACGGTAGATAAACCTATTTAATTTAAAATGACCTATGTCGGTGTAAACAAGCAAATACATGGGATACACCGACCAAAACACGAATCTCAATGTCTTTGCTCACCAATATTATTTCTGGTACACCTCGTACAGATTTTATAAATGATAGACCAGGAAATGTTCTAAATGATTAAAGATTTCATCTAATTTTTATTTTGTGGGTCGTTAGAGTGACGACCCGTATGTGTGACTCCTTTGGTCTTAACTTTCTCTGTGTGCATGGGGTTACAAGTAACGTCGTGACAGATATTATCGGTCCTGTACCTTTGTTGGATCTACAGGTAGTCGTCTACTTACCTATTCTTTCGACACCATGTATATGTGTTACCTCATAATGAGTCGGTAATTTTTCTTATGTAAACTTAGTCAAGATTACTTTACCTACTTTGACCTCGGCTAATATGTCTCACTTCATTCGGTCTGTCTTTTTGTGTTTATGTAATATGATTGTGTATATATACCTTAAATCTTTCTACCGTTACTACTGGGACATACACTCTGTCGTTTTCTCTGTGTCTACACATCTCGTCTGAAAACCTGAGACTCCCTCTCCCTCTCCCACCCTACTAGACCCTCTTACCGTAACTTTGTATATATAATAGTACATTCTTTGCTTAGCGGTCAGATACAAGTTACGTCCTATGTCCTACGAACCCCGACCACGTGCCCTTACTGGGTCTCTCTACAATACCCCTCCCTCCACCTTCCTCTCCAAGTACAAACCCTTGTGTACATGTGGGCACCACCTAAGTACAGTTACATACCGTTTTGGTTACGTCATAACATTTCATTTTATTTCATTTTTATTTTTAATTTTTTTTTATTTATTTGGACAAAGGTTCAAAACATCTACGGTAGATCGGAAAAATGGAGTAGTGGAGTCGGAACTAGTTCCCAGATGTTTATTTGGATGACAGTACTTTCTTTACCTTCATAAGTACCCAATTGTTTCTAGAACGACTCACAGGTTAAAGGGATTTTGTAACCGGTTGTGAATTAGTGAGTACAGTGTTATAAAGATCTCCCAGGTCTATCGTCTACATAAACAACCTAGGAGAGGTAATATCTGTCTCGTCGATAGATAGGAGGTTTTATGTCTGTATAATAAACGCCTACACCTAACCGGAATTAATAGACGTCACAAAGACAGTAGTAGTAAAAACCTTAGTATCTTACGTCTGTTTTCCAGAAGAAATTACCTCTTTCGGTACCCTGTCACTTAAGTTCGAATTTCCAAAAAGATCACATGGAAGTGGTTTTTAGTCGACCGAACTGTCTTCTCGTCTTACAAGATGACTTCAAGAATAATATATCAGAGTCTACTTCCTGTGGACCTCTCAAAAGTAGTATACGAAGTTTGGTTTTTGGTTATATATAACGGTATAAGGTGGTATTCTTACTTTGTGTCTCACTTAAACTCTTACCAGAATAAGAGTAATGTTGAAGTCTAGTGAGTGACTGATTTACGAACGAAGATAGGGGTGTTAAAACAAGTCTACTACAGTCCAGAATCAATCTTTTCCTTCTAATGTAACTAATGAGTATGTATAACGAAACGAAAATACAATTTAACCTTCAATTACGACAAAAGGTCAGAGTTGATTGTTTCTTTTTCAACCAATGGTGTGACTATCTACGACTAAAATTTCATCCTAGAACAACGAAAATGTATAATTACAATTATTATTGTCTTTCCCCTGGTTTAGACTTTTGGTCTAATAAATTACTCTGTGGATAATTCTCAGTGACCAAATTGTCAGGACCAAATTTCATGTGATAGGTTGTTTGCGTCCTGTGATCCCAAAGTCTAGAACGTCTTTACTTCGTAATTCAATGGGGAAGTCCATGAGAAGAGACGATTCCACGGTCGTCTTAAATTTTCTTTTTACTTTTTGTTTTGGTTTTTTTCTTGTTCAATAATAGTAGTTAACCCTGAAACACAAGTCTGCGTCTTTGTTCCGATTTATTGTAATTTGAGACGAATTACAATAAATTGATAAAGGATGACTAATAATTCATTTTGATTGGACAGACTTGAAGTAGATTCTCGAGGCAATGGGAGACTGAAGGTCCACTCAAAAGGGTCATCTTGACAACCGTCTACTGTTCTTTCTCTTCTTATTTTAACCCTATCGATAAGGATATTGAGAGAAAATCGATCTAAAGGTACCCAACCCTTTGGGTCAAAGTATAAAGATCTGAGAACGTTAAAAAGGGAGGTGTCTTATCTCGACAATTATCTTGAGACGAAAAGGATAAAAGAGTTAAGGAAATCGTTACGTTCTACGCAGTTTCCCGGCTCTTTTAGAATTTTGTTTGTTTTCCCTATAAAATTGTTTTTAATACGTCGATATGAGATATAATATACGATACCTTTAGTAATACCACCGTCAATAATAACAACCTAATTGAAAGTATCAAGGTCGATAATAACTAGACTGGTCGATTACGTGCTGTGTCTGAAATTTATTCGGTGATGGTGGATGTACTCTTCAACTAACATATCTTATTGTTACCTCAGTCCCTGGATCAATACTCCAGTAACGTCACCAGGATCGTTTCTAACTACACATTTTTCTGTTCGTATGAACAATTATAACCATAACGAAATATTGCAGGACGGTTCACGACCCTCTATTTTACACATATTTATAACTTTTACAATGTCAATAATAAAAGTCCACTATACAAACCGATGAACAATATGGGTCCTCTAAGTTGATTCTTTTATAATTTTAACTTAAGTCATTCCTTCAGTCAATGACATACTTATATAAAGGAAAAATACTTTTTGTTTCTCCGTGATGTCGATTTTATATAATAAGTGGTATCGTCTCTACTTACATTTTCTTTTCCTTGAGACCTACCCACTCCTCTCACCGAATTCCGGGTTTCGGAAATATTTTAGTCGATACCAGATTTGTAAAGTCAGAAGGAATCCTTTTTCTCCTCACTCCTATAACATATAAATAAATCTCTGTTAACGTTTATATACTTTTAGTTGAAGTAATTACTTCTTTTGATTTTCTTAAATAATCTAAAAGGTCATATTTAATAATTAAAAGTTTATTAAAATATTTACAATGGTATTAATCTGATTTTAAGGTTATTTTAGAGATTGAATCTAGTTGGTGAAAGGTATCGTATATCAGAAACCTCAAAATAGTTAAAATTCCATTTTATAGTTAATTTGTCAAATAACATTTATTCTAGTGTATATTTTTTATAGATCATATCACCAACTGCGAGTCCTTCATGAAATGTTTACAACTAAAAACTGTAAAGGAAGTTTCCGGAGTACCTACTCTCTGACAGGTGATTCCGAACATGAAAAGGAGTGTTTATTACTGATCTCGTGAAAAAGTCAGTTCTTGGTGTAAGGGGTCTGACGAACGTCAATCGACCCCGGTACAGTTGTCAGGAACAGTGAACGTATATCTGTATTCACTACACGGAGAAGATCTGTCTTTACTATTTTTGTTATACGACCTAAAAGTCAAAGTTGAGACTTTACATATCTCAAACTTTGAACAGGAAGACTTTGAAAGTTCCCGTACGACGTTGAGGGTTCTGACCCTTCTGTCTACTTAGTTTATTAGTGTTGGTCGTATATGAAGGATCCTCGTCTTCTACGACTTCGGTGTTTGGTAGTTCTTATGAACATGTCCTTGACTTACTTGACGATCTCCACCTCACATCAGACAAACCCATACTCATTCTTTCAGATGTCAGGTGTCAGAATTCTTAGGGGTGTATAAGTGTCCAAATGGAGGTCCTTGAGGTAGTACAAAAGTTCCACTTGAGGACTCTTTTTACGGAGTACAAAGACCGTCTCACTGACTTTTTCCATGGATAAGACTTTAATGGGTGTAGTAAGAGGTATTTTTTCAAAATGAACCGTTCCCTTTTTTTTTTTTTTTTGGAAAATTATCGGAGTATACTCAATCATTCTCTTAAATGCGATTGGGTGAGAGAGATTGGAATGACAGGGTGGATGTCGTACATACCCTCCCGTCCCATTCTATTCAAACTTACAGTGTCGTGTCCGGGTAATTTTAGGGTGTCAAATCCNTTTTTTTTTTTTTTTTTGGAAAATTATCGGAGTATACTCAATCATTCTCTTAAATACGATTGGGTGAGAGAGATTGGAATGACAGGGTGGATGTCGTACATACCCTCCCGTCCCATTCTATTCAAACTTACAGTGTCGTGTCCGGGTAATTTTAGGGTGTCAAATCCCTTAAGAGACCGTCAGAAGACCAATCCTGAATGACGAAAGTGACGGTACCGGGTCCAAATAAAGGAATAGTCCTTTGATTCTAGGGTGTTCGGTGTACCATACTGGTTTTGTTGTTTGTTTATTAAATTAGTATTCTAATGTCTTACGAAGGACAGAGGGTGTGAAATAATGGTTTAGTTATCCCGAGGTCAAATATTTGATATTGACGTCGACTTTCTGGTCGTTCTGTGACTAGAAGAAATTCTTCCTTAGGAATCCTTTCGTGTCTCATCCAGTCTCCCTAAAACTTCGGAGTCCACAGATATCTATGTCGTTCTACTTTATGAATGGGTCTCTTTGAATTTTGAAGTGTCGTTTTCAGAAAATGGATTCAACGATAACGGTTTGTGTAATACAAACTGAAAGTTGTTTTTAAATGTTCGTAAAATATTCTGTTCCCTTTTTTCATATTTCTTTGTATACTGTATATAAAACGTTAATGACCCCTCTTTTGTTCTATTACTATTGATTATGTAATTCCTGAGATTTGTCTTTGTATCTGATTAAACCTCCCATAATTATCGAGTCAGAACAGACTAAGAAACGCTGTGGTACTTGACATTGGGTGGTCCGAGGAGACAGGTACCTTAAGAGGTCCGTTCTTATAACCTCACCGAACAGTAAAGGAAGAGGTCCCACAGAAAGGTTGGGTCCCTAGTTTAAGCTAAAGGAGGTAACTTCCATCTAAGAAATACACACTCGGTGATTCCTTCGGGGTATCTGATTACCTTGTTCTATAATTATCTTTCGGGTCTCTATTTAAGTACGTGGATACCCGTGGAATAGAAACTGTTTTCTCATTCTTATATGTTGCCTCTTTCCTCAGAAGTTATTCACCGAGACCCTTTTGACCTGTCGATGTATATTTTATTATTTTAATCTTATGAGGGATTGTAGTATGTGTTTTTATTTGAGTTTTACCTAATTTCTGGATTTACATTTCGGTCTTTGATATTGTGAGAATCTCTTTTTTTACGTCCGTCTTGTAAGAAACTGTATTTAGTGTCTCTCTAGGAGATACTGTGTGAAGCATCTTAATACATTTATGTTCGTTGTTATTTGTTTACCCTTGATTAATTTCAACTTTTGAAAACGTGTCGTTTCCTTTGATGTATTTTTCTAATTCTCTGTTGGGAACCGTACCCTATTTTATTGACGTTTATTTTGTTGACTGTTTCCTAATTAAAGGTTTTATATGTTCGTCGTATATGTCGAGTGATAGTTTGTTTTGTTTATTGGATTAGTATTTAACTCGTCTTTTGGATTTGTTTGTGAAGAGGTTTCTTCTGGATGTCTATCGGTTATTTGTATAATCTTTTACGACTTGTAGTGAGTAATAATCTCTTTACGTTTAGTTTTGATGTCACTCCATAGTGGAGTGTGACCATTCTTACCGTAATTAGTTTTTTTAGATTTGTTATTTACGACCTCTTCTACACCTCTTTACCCTTGGGAGAACGTGACAACCACCCTTACATTTAACTATGTCGGTGGTACCTCTTATAATACCTCTAAGGAATTTTTTAACCCTTATTTTGATAGTATACTGGGTCGTTAGGGTGATGATCCGTATATGAGACTCTTTTGGTATTAAGTTTTACTGTGTACATGGGGGTTACAAGTGACGTCGTGATAAATGTTATCTATCCTCTGCCTTCGTTGGATCTACAGGTGACTGTCTACTTACCTATTTCTTAGACACCATGTACATATGTTACCTGATAATAGGTATTTTTTCTTTTTTAAACTTAGTCAAGATCACTTGACCTACTTGGATCTCGGACAATATGTCTCCCTTCATGGAGTCTTTCTCTTTTTGTATAACATGTAATTCTGTATATATACCTTAGATCTTTGTTTACCATTTCTACTTGGATAAACGTCCCGTCCTTATTTCTGTCTGTATCTCTTGTCTGAACATCTGTGTTCCCCCTTCCTCTCCTACCCTCCTTGACTCTTATTATACCATCGATAAAATGTAATGGTGTTCTGGTAGTGGTTCTTTTTGTTTACGTTTTACGATTTATTAACAGACTCCTCCGGAATGTTTATCGATTCTTTTCTTCTCTTCGATTTCCGTTTCGTCTTTTCCTTTCTATATGGGTAAACTTACGTCTCAAGGTTTCTTATCGTCTCTCTCTATTCTTTCGGAAGGATTCACTAGTCACTTTTATTTATCTCCTTTTGTTATCTTACACTTTCTGATCTCTAGCTAAGCTCTTTTAATCTCTATCGTTCCCTTATAAAGTACGTTTCTACCCGTGTCATTTCTTGTCTTTACCATACCTGGATTGTCTTCGTCTTATACAATTCTTCTTAACCGTTCTTATGTGTCTCTTGATATGTTTTTTCTAGAAGTACTGGGTCTATTGGTTCTGCCATACTAGTGAGTGGATCTCATTCTATAGGACCTCAGGTTTCAGTTCACCCAGAATCCTTCGTAGTGATGCTTATTTCGATAACCTCCACTACCCTAAGGTCAACTCGATAAGGTTTAGGAGTTTCTACTATGACACTTTCACGACGTGAGTTATACGGTCGTTTAATCCTTTTGAGTCGTCACCGGTGTCCTGACCTTTTCCAGTCAAAAGTAAGGTTAGGGTTTCTTTTAGTTACGGTTTCTTACAAGTCTGATGGTGTGTTAAAGTGAGTAGAGTGTGTGAACGTTTCATTACGAGTTTTAAGAGGTTCGGTTCGAAGTTGTTATGAAATTAGGTCTTGAAGGTCTACAAGTTCGATCTAGACCTTTTCCGTCTCCTTGGTCTCTAGTTTAGAGGTTGTAGGTAACCTAGTATCTTTTTCGTTTTCTCAAGGTCTTTTTGTAGATGAAGACGAGATAACTGGTACGGTTTCGGAAACTGACACACCTACTGTTGTTTGGTACCTTTTCAGAATTTCTCTGCCCTTGTGGTATTGACGAAGTACTCTTTAGACATAAGTCCAGTTCTTCGTTGTCAATCTTGACCTGTACTTTGTTGTTTGGTTAAGGCTTAACCCTATCCTCATGTAGTTCCGACACATAACAGTGAGACGAAAAATTGAAAATACGTCTGATGTAGTACACTTTACGGCCCGACCTACTTCGTGTTCGACCTTAGTTCTAACGGCCCTCTTTATAGTCATTACAGTCTATACGTCTACCGTGATAGGAATACCGACTTTCGTTTCTCCTTGATTTCTAGGAGAGTTACTTTAACTTTCTCCTCTCACTTTTACGACCGAATTTTGAGTTGTAAGTTTTTTGATTCTAGTACCATAGACCAAGGTCTTGACGTACCGTTTATCTACGCCTTTGTTACCTTTGTCACTCTTTGAAATAAACGAACCCGCCGTTTTAGTTACGTCTACCACTGACGTCGGTGTTTTAATTTTCCTGTGTACGGGGAACCTTCTTTTCGATACTGATGGATCTGTCGTATAATTTTTCGTCTCTGTAATGAAACGGTTGTTTCCAGGTAGATCAGTTTACAAACCAAAAAGGTCATCAGTGTATACCTACATTCTCAACCTGGTATTTCTTTCAAAAACTTGGTACCACAATTCCTTCTGAGAACTCTCAAGAAACCTGACGTTCCCCTAGGTTGATCAGGTAGGATTTCCTTTAGTCAGGAGTTATAAGTAAACTTCCTGACTACGACTTCGAATTAGAGGTTATGAAACCAGTGGACTACGTTTCTTGACTGTGTAACCTTTTCTGGGACTACGACCCTTACTAACTTCCACCCTCCTCTTCCCTTGTTGTCTCATACTCTACCAACCTAACTTAGTGACTGAACTACCTGTACTCAACTTCGTACGAGACCCTAAACCACTACCTGTTCCTTCGGACCTCACGACGTCAGGTACCCCAACGTTTCTCAGTCTGTGTTGACTCGTTGACTCGACTTCATTTTACCGATCTACCTCCAAAGACATATTGTGTCCCTCGAGTTGGACACAACGACATCTAACGAAACACCGTTAGATCTCCCCACTCACCCCACCCCTCAAACGTCCTCCCCTGTATACACATGTATACTGTTTTTGGTTGTGTTGAAACATTTCGTATTTTTATTTATGTAATTCATGAGATTACCTTTTTTCATATGTTGTGTATACTCGTGACCCTATACATTTCGTCACAATTCTCTTACTTTTGTCAGTGTCAGACTTTTCTGATGTTAGACATAAAAGGTCAATATACTGTAAATCTTTTCTGTTTTCATATTTCTGTCATTTTTCTAGTGAACAATAGTCCCCGAAACCTCTTCTCTTCTCCTCCACGTATACACTTAGTTTCCCCTGAAATGCTATAACTTTGATAAAAGACACTATTACGTTAACGTCTGTTTAATATGATGTATAAACAGTTTTTGGGGCTCTTGAAATGTCGTGTTTCTTATTTAGAATTACTTACGTTTAATTTTTTTATTAAATGATACGACCCACTAGAGTTTTATCTTTCGTCTGAGACTGTTACTTATAAGATTCACATAAGGTTTATATATTTTGTTAGACTTCTCTCACCCCTCCTCCCTCCTTCCACGACTAGTTGACTGGATTCCTTGAAATCTTTCTTTATTTTTGAGTGAGAAACGTGTACCAAACTATAATACACATCCTTTGTGATTTTTGAGGTGGTTTTTTGTTAATTTACTTAAGACATCACAACATCCTATTTTGTTATAATTATGTGTCTTTAGACAACGTAAAGACACGTGATTATTGTTTGATAGTCTTACTCTTTATTTTGATGACAGATATTAACGTGTTTTTTTCTTAGTTTATAGATCCTCTTAAATTGATTGTTCCATTTTCTGTACTATACGATCCCTAAAGACACACAACTAAAATATAGGACGTTGAAATGATATAAGTAACTAATCGAGATCATTAAAAGACCACCTCAGAAATCCCAAAAGGTACATCTCCTAGTACAGTAGACGTTTGTCACTCTCAAAATGAAGAAGAAAAGGTTAAACCTAGGGAAAATAAAGAAAGAGACGAGATTAACGACACCGGTTTTGAAGGTCTTGATACAACTTGTCATCGCCACTTTCACCTGTGGGAACAGAACAAGGACTGAAATCGCCTTTACGAAAGTTAAAAAGTGGTAACTCCTATTACAAACGACACCCAAACAGTATCTATCGAAAATAATACAACTCCATACAAGGAAGATAAGGACGAAAGACCTCTCAAAAATAGTATTTACCTACAACTTAAAACAGTTTCCGGAAGAGACGTAGATAACTCTATTAGTATACCAAAAATAAAAAGTTAAACAATTACACCACTTAATGTAACTAACTAAACGCCTATAACTTCTTAGGAACGTAGGGACCCTATTTCGGGTGAACCAGTACCACATACTAGAAAAATTACACAACAACCTAAGACTAACGATCTTAAAACAACTCCTAAAAACGTAGATACAAGTAGTCACTATAACCGGACATCAAAAG